>JAJLWE010000004.1:0-723212 GCA_030564625.1 Zygoascus hellenicus
AAAACCAAAATAACTTTGGAGTATTAAAAAGAAAAAAAATTATCAACGGAAAACCAAACCCCTGCCATTTTTCTCCTTTTCCCTTGGGAAAAAAAAGCTCCCCCCCCCCCCCCCCCCCCCTCAGAAGAGAAGTGGGCAATTGTTCACAAGTACCAACACACCAATTAGTATATTTGAGGGATGGATTCGTCGACAGCAGAAGAGAATACTCTCAAGATTCAGAATGCAATCAAGGCATTTGAGCAAAGACGGCCACTACCGAAAATCGATTACACTCAAACCGACTTTGAAGGTGAAAGTGTATCAACGGTTGAACGAGTGGTGAAATCTGTTCCGGCACCAGCAACCAATATTCCCACGGATGAAGAATTCTTTGATCCCACTGATCCCTCGAAGCCAAACTTGGAGTTTTTGAAGCAGCATTTTTATCGAGAAGGTCGAATTTCTCAAGAGCATGCTTTGTATATTATAACAACTGCTACTAAGATTCTCGAAAAGGAGCCTACGTTGCTCGAGGTTGATGCCCCTGTGACAGTATGCGGTGATATCCACGGACAGTACTACGATCTCATGAAATTGCTAGAAGTAGGAGGAAATCCCAAAGATACGCGCTACTTATTTTTGGGTGATTATGTTGACAGAGGTTATTTTTCTATTGAATGTGTCTTGCTTCTTTGGTCAATGAAGATCTGGTATCCAAAGACCGTTTTCCTGCTCCGGGGAAATCATGAATGCCGTCACCTCACAGAGTATTTCACATTCAAACTGGAGTGTCAACATAAGTACAATCTTGATATTTATGAAGCATGCCTGACATCTTTTTGTGCACTGCCGCTTGCTGCAGTCATGAACAAGCAATTCTTATGCGTTCATGGTGGACTCAGTCCAGAGCTTCATACTCTGCAGGATTTGAAACGCCTAGATAGATTCAGAGAGCCTCCAACACACGGGTTGATGTGTGATCTTTTGTGGGCAGATCCAATTGAAGAATTTGGGCGTGAAAGAAATGCGAGTGAACATTTTGTACACAATTCCGTTCGAGGATGCAGTTTTTTTTTCACATATGCTGCTGCTTGTAGCTTTTTGGATAAAAATAACCTGCTCTCAGTGATTCGTGCTCATGAGGCCCAGGATGCGGGTTACCGAACATACCGTAAGACCAAGAGTACAGGTTTTCCTAGTGTCATGACCATTTTTTCTGCTCCAAACTATCTGGATGCTTACAACAACAAAGCTGCCGTTCTCAAATATGAGAACAAAATCCTTAATATTAGGCAGTTTAATTGTGCACCGCATCCTTATTGGCTCCCCAATTTCATGGACATTTTTACCTGGTCGCTGCCTTTTGTTGGAGAAAAGATCACAGAAATGCTTATTGCCATTTTGAACATTTGCACGAAGGAGGAGTTGGAAGAAGAGACCCAGTTTATTGAAAATGGCGCCGTCTCTTCTAGAGTATCTTCAAAGGACGCAACACGGGATGAGGAAATGGAGGACATTGGCGCCAGACGAGATGAAAGGAAAGATGTGCTTAAAAACAAGATCTTGGCCATCGGCCGATTATCTCGTATGTTCCAAGTTCTACGAGAAGAGAGCGAGAGTGTGTCAGAGCTTAAGGCTGCATCTGGTGGAAAACTCCCTACTGGCACACTTATGCTAGGACACCAGGGCATTCGTGATGCCATCACCAGTTTTGAAGAAGCGCGAAGAATGGACTTGGCAAATGAGAGTCTTCCTCCAAGTGCCGAAGAGCAGAAGGAGCAGCAGACGCTTCATCGACAAAACAGCATTTCGCGTGCAATCAAAGCAGCTGATCAGGACGAGCACATGATTCGATTAGCTCGTCGACTCAGTCTGGAATGATATTCCGAATCCCTTTCAGACCTAACACAATGACAAACCAACTGGAAGCCGATCGCTTTTCTCGGAATTGCAGGGCGGCACTTCCCGTGTTAAGCCACACTACGTGTCAACGCGACTAAATAATGCCTGGTCTTTGTAAAGGTCTATGTGCATTTTTTTGCATTTTTCTTTCGTGATTTCCCTTCAGTGAACAAAAGCCGAAGGAATACTATATATTTGAAGCAATTTTAATGAACTAGTAGTAAAACTGTCTTGTTGTTGGCTCTTTCGCCTTCTCATGTTCTTTGTTTTCAACGAACATGATATGTTCAACAAGGTCAGCTTGAGGGCGGATTTTTTTTTTCTTTTGAAGGGTTTTCAGCCCCAAACACTAAATTTTTTACTGGGCTAACGAAATGGGAGTTGTTTATTCCGTGCAGTGCGACAACTTTGCCGATAAGACCATCAGAGGTAGATCGTTTTTTTGATCTAACAGGTATGGTTTTTTTGATCTATTTGTGCTGTACAATTTCAGCCATCGCCTTTTTCTTCTGCAACCAATTTTTATCTATATAATTCTGGGCAGTGGCCAGCCCTGTTCCAGCTGGGGTATCTGCTCTTCAACAGCCAAGAGCATCACATCGAAAATCGGCTTTGTTCCCCGGTCGAATGACTAGGCAGATGCTACTTGGCAGACACCTGCAGATCAAAAGACTTGCCCCGCTTTGCATTCTTAGTCATGTAGATAAACAAATACAGTTATACTGGAAGGACTAGAGAAAAAATAAGCTCGAACTTTGATCCGCGCACCGCATGGTTGCAAGGAATGCCTAACTTTCAAAGCCAACCCTCAAAAAACTGAGTTTCAAGAACTGTTTGCCAATTGATATAAGAAAAGGCCAAAAAATCAGAGCTTTGGAATGGTCTCGGATGATGACACCTAGACTTCCGATTCCATTAGTTCTATCACAACATCAGCTTGCCGATCTTTAGCCGAACATCGTTCGGCTGCTATGCACCTATGATCGGCCTGCCTCTAACAGCAAGCTACCAAGCACGACAAACGTCAACAACTAATTAGCTCTGATTAGCTCTGATTAGCTCTGATTAGCCCGCAGGTGTGTTTTTATAATTTTGATGCCATAGGCCCTCTATTCTATCAAGAAACCTGGCTATAGTGTTGTCGTATTCCGGCCATTCCTTTGGCCCCAGATCCGTTCATTCTCTTGTTCCAACTTTGTTCTCCGGTTGATGGCCACAGCGACGCGCGTTCTACGTGTAAATCAGGGTGTGCGCCCATTGTGAACACTGCAGATTGGTCAGGCCAGGCACAGCTGCACTAATACGGAAACGCACGCCTATATTCTCAGTTCATGACCAAGTAAAACACACTAGCGGCCCCCTTGTGCCTTGTTTATCTTTTCATTTTTGAGTTTAGCGCTCCCGATGATTGTCAAAAGTTTTTAGATATAACTACCTCGCAGTATTCTGTTTGTTCAACACATTTATCACCATATCCATCTGCCACTATTTATATAGATCTCCTCTCTAGAGCCTTTTTCATTCCGGTTGATCATGTCAGCGTTTGCAGACTGGTGGAGCTACCCTCCGATGAAGGCAGCTCTGATCATCATTCTAATTCTTGTCATACTTTTGATAATCTCCCTATGTACGACCACATATGTTCTTGTATATTCCAGAAAAAGACCGGTTATTAATTTCAGAGATACATGCTGGTCTTCGAATAAATCGGGGAGCAGAAGTGGACGGTCTGTTGGCTCGGGATCGACTATCAAACCACCACTCTCTCTAGATCTGTCAAGACACAATGATCAGAACAAACTCGATCTTGTTGATCCGGAGAGTCCTCTATTCGGGAAGGGAATTTTTGAAGATGGCATCAAGCGCAGAACTACCTATATTGAGGTGGTTAGTTGTTACTCATCCAGCTCTTCATGCGATCCATACAGCGAAGTGGAGTCTACAATAGAATTTCAGTCAGGCCCTAAAAAACTGGCTCATTATTTGGCATCTTCTCTTGATGACGAAGAAGAGGCAGAGAGCAATAATTCTCAGTTGACTGAAGAGCCCACTGTATTTGGGGACATGACCATGGAGATTATAGAAGTCCGAAGAGTACCACCAGCAGTTCTTGTTGACAAAGGGACTTGCACTTATCAAGAAAATGAGCTTGTCAGTGAAGGAATGAGTCTGGGGAATAATAATACATGTGAGGCTCCTAGAAGTGTCTATTCCATGTCAGACAGCGAACTTCGAATCACCAGTACTCCTATACACTCTTTGACTCATCAGCATAAAAAAAACCTTGAAAATATTAACCAGATTTCAGTGAGGAAATTTTTCTGATTTTCATTTGGTAGCCCTCATCGCCGTTCGCTCACCTCTTGGAACTATCTACGACCCCGACACACAATCCTTATTTATAGTTTGCTTTATTATTAAAAGCTCATGCTAATATGTATAATTTAATGCGCGTGAAAAAATCGATTTTTGTGATCACATTGTCATCATGTTAATCTTTGTTGAAAAGTGTAAATATAAAGGACCGGCTCTCAGACAGTTCTTCTCCATTTACTGTCCTCGCCGTCACTTTCATTTCCGTCGTCATGGGGTCTTCGTGTACCAGCTCTGATTGACTCCGGCAATTCAACTTCAAGTGCTGCTCCTCCTCCTCCATTGATATTGTTTTCTTGCAAATCATCTGCTTGACCATTGGTGTCAGCCAGAATCTCTTCATCATCATCCACAAAGTATTCCCCTTCCTCACTCTTTTCTTCCTCAGGTTCAGGATGCAAGCAGCTACATTCACTAAGAGCCTCATACATCTTTTGTGCATCCTCTGTTTCTACCAGGACTTCAATAAAGTCGTCGTTCTCACCTGCCAGCTGAAGATATACACCTTTCTTTGGATCTGTCTGCACAGCATGTAGAACAATAGACGGATATCTGATATTCAAACCAGTACCTCTATCAGGAAACCAGAAACACACTGCGGAATCTGCTATTATTATATTTGCCGATATTTCTCCATTAATGTTTCCTGGCAGTGAACCGGTTACCAGGACCTTGACATTCTCACCATGGTAGTAAACAATAGGCTGTTCGTCAGAAAAGCTCGCTGGCGTCGACTGACGGTGCTGCTCTACAGATATGTAATCGTTCAAATTGGGCTCCTGTGTCAAGACAATCATCTATGCGTTTTATTACGGCCGTAGATGCTGTATACACTGAGTGTGCGGGAGGATGCTGTGATTTCACATGTCGAGTGTCAGCGATTTAATTTGAACAGACGGAACGTGAAATTAATCCAGTAGCT
Source organism: Zygoascus hellenicus (assembly GCA_030564625.1). Classification (NCBI taxonomy): domain Eukaryota; kingdom Fungi; phylum Ascomycota; class Dipodascomycetes; order Dipodascales; family Trichomonascaceae; genus Zygoascus; species Zygoascus hellenicus. The sequence continues at coordinate 5,180 of JAJLWE010000004.1, forward strand.
AAGCATACCAGTAGCGAATTTTTGATGAAAGTTCAGAATAAAATAAAAATGAAAATAAAAACAAAAAAACAAGATAAAGGGGAAGATTGCTCAATCCATTTCGCAGAAATTGAAACCAGGATCTCATTTTGAAATCCAAAAAAATATTGACACCTGTGGGATTCGAACCCACGCCTCTTACGAGATTCGAAACCGCGCTTGTGTAAGCGTAAGCTTTCGCTTGAGTCGAACGCCTTAGACCAACTCGGCCAAAGTGTCTGTTTCTTGAAAAAAATTGTTTTTAGGACCTAGTTATTCAATTAACTTAAAAAATGGTGGGTAACCACTTCCATTTTCGTCACTAAATCTTTCCGACCTAGCACACCCAAAGTCCCAGTGTGCCACGACAAGGCTGTAAAAGGATACATGTTTGGCTGCACCGAGTCCTCCACTACCCTTCACAGTCCATCTTGCGACCTTCCAGCAATGCCGATTAACTCGCAGTATCTCGACGAAATCCGAACGAATATTAAGGTTCGGCCTATATTTTGGGATGGCTATGTTAGAGCCAATCTTTTGACGGCTGATGAAGCAGCTTTGATCAAGTCAATTGACAAGCAGCTGAGGGACAAGAATGAACATAGCAAGGAGAGTGCCAATCAATTTGCGCTGGCAATTATCGATCTTCTGAGTAGATTGACTCGTGAAGATGTCATCAAGTACATTTTATCATTGGTTGGGGATATTGCTTTCAGTGGTGTTGAGAGCTTTGCAATATCATTGACTGAGGAGAAGGCTGGTGACGAGACTATTTACTCTGTTTTGCTGAAATATCTTGAGAAGGCTGATGAACAAATATACTTGCTTGCTTTCAGAGCTTTGTCGGGTGTATTAGCGCTGAAAAAAGCTCCTGACTCGACAGTAACTACTTTCTTGCAGTACGTCGCCGAGAAGCTTTTGACTTCTACAAACGATAATCTTCAAGAAGTTGGGGTGCAATGTCTAGAATCAATTCTTGAGAAGAAATGGTATCGAAAAACCGTATGGAAGCATTCAGATGCAATTCTTAGTCCGCTTTACAATATTCTAAAAGCCCCAGGACGATCCAACATCCAGCTGCAATATACCGTGCTTCTTTGCTTCTGGCTTTTGACATTTGAGACTACACCTTGCCAGCAGCTGTCCATTGACCTTGTTCCAATACTTCTTGATGCAGCCAAGTCTTCTGTGAAGGAGAAGATTGTTCGTATTTCTATTGGCACAATAGCCAACACTGTCAAACTAGCACCCAAGGTGAGCATCCCAGCGATCATTTCCCACGGAGGAGTGAGCCTCATAAAAACTCTGTCAGAAAGGAAGTGGGCTGATGAAGAGCTCATTGCTGATCTGAACACCCTGGTAGAGACACTGGATGACGCTGTTGCATCAATGAGCACCTTTGATGAGTATTCTTCCGAAGTTCTTGGTAAGAAGCTCACTTGGACACCTCCCCACACTTCGGAGACTTTCTGGAAGGAAAATATTCAAAACTTCAAGGAAGATGATTGGAAGATTGTCAAGCTCTTGTCTCAGCTTTTGACTTCATCCAACGTCGACAATACAACACTTGCTGTTATCAGCAATGATATATCGCACATCATTGATGAGGCTCCTGAATCGACCAAGATTTTTGAAAAGCTTGGGGCCAAAATCAAGATCATGGAACTGATGAGCTCTAGTGACTCTGAGGTTAGATTCCAAGCTCTCAAGGCCACCCAAACTTTCATCTCCCACAGCTTCAAATAAAGCAAGAGAGCTCTCATACATTGTCTAGAAATTTTAATTATTGTTTTCTTAGCTATAGGTAGTTATTGACTATGTGCACTTCTATTATACAAATGATGATCATTTTTGATCATTTTTTGTTACATGAACAATTGCAGTCCGGCACTGGACATATGTTGTATTTTTCAAACCATTTTTTCGCATGACCAGCATGAAGCCCATGATTGCAGCTAAGACAATATGTTGGCCATCGGTCAAATAATAAATAATCATCTGCGGATGTTTTCTCAAATGCAGGAGCCATAGATCCGAGTGGTAGAAGGCAAATAGCGCACCGAGGTAAGGGGTAGTTACAATGTGGGCAGCGCATAGATAGGTGTTCCTTATGAGGATATCCAGTCATCTGTCTTGAGGCTTTAGCGGCCATGGATAAATGGTTCGAACCTGAAGGCTTACCAATGACTCCATGACACTGAAAGCATCGTAAAAAGATTTGGTGAGGAACTTTTTGCCCAAGCTGCACACCGTAACGATCAACCGAAAATTTTGACTTGGATATATCAAATTTCGCCCTGATATTGAACAACCCCCAGTGGTTCAAGAGAATCCGATAATCGGAGGCCCAGTTCTGCACTCGGACATCTTCGAAATATCTGGGACAGCCCAAAATGCTGATGAGAGCAGCAGTCTGCACGTCAGATGTCTTGTCAATATACACTTGAAGAAGATCAGTCACTCTGCTGGTCAAGCCTGTCAATGAGATACCTTCCAGATCGCCACTCTTGATTGCACGTTCAGTAGATTGGCTCAAAAATTTGGCAAGACGGTCATCTGGTAAAAATCTTAATGCAATTCCAAGACGCTCAGTTAAAGGTAAACTCCCCTCATCGAGAACATCATCCCATGACCCATAGGTGATATATGCAAAAATGGCTCGCAAGTATGGCTCGTCCAGATCTGTGGCCAACCGCTGACACTGCTCCCTCCAAAGGTTATTAGTAGTGCTATCTTTATAAGCATGATACCCAGCTACTGCTGTAGACATTAACCTCAATCGCTCCTTTCTCGACGAAGCAAGAGCTGTAACACATCTATCCACGTCACCATGAAAGAGTGCCCATCCTGCCGCCTGAGCATGGCGACCTCTGGATTCAAGTTCCTTGAGCCTTTCTTCCAGCTCCTGCAGTTCAAAATCCCAGCCTATCGATTTAAGACAAAGTTGTCGTGTTGTATCCTTGGTCGAGCCCATGATTTTAGAAGATACGAAGACCCTCTTTCCATCCAATGAATTCATATGATCAATCGCCTGTAAATAGTCCAGTTCACTTACTTTTCGCATTCCAGATTTGGAAACCCGTTTAACTAATTCTTTTGATGACATACCCTCCCACAAACCGTTCACTCCTTCCAAGCCCAGATCAAAACAGCCATATACAGCTGATCCATTATCACGATTCTTTAGTGAATGGTCTAGCCACCTCCAAATATATCTTAAAGCAACTTTTGATTTTTCCTGATTAGAAGAAGCAATAATTTCAAAATTAGCTGCTCCATCTGTGCCATAACCAGCCAAAGCCCTATGCCTCATAGTCATGGAAATATCGTTATTGAGCAGTTTTTGATAATCCAGAACTCCTTCAACAGGAATGCTATCTTCAATTTCATCATCACTATCATCTTCCTCATCAAGCAGAAATGCAGAAAGTGTTTTGCTTATTTTCTTGACTTCTTTCAGACTAGCTTCGTCCTCCTCAGACTCATTCGGACTTTTGGGCGCCGCCGCTACTGGAGCCTGCGGACCCAGCACTGTCACACCATCAGGCTCTGCTATAGCGATATTATTATATGGATCAAAAACAGTGGCATCAGGGGACTCAATCACTTCCATTCTGAATACTTGACCATTTTGTCGGATGCACATAAAATCTGCTGTTGAGTGACTAGACATTTTAGGAGCATAATCAAAACTAACAACCTTGTCAAAATCGGTTTTTGAATCCAAAACACATGAAGTGAAAAGGCTGCCATTTTTAGAAAAATAGCCCTGTTTCTGATTGCCGGAGAGCAAGCGATTGGCTCGGCCGCTACTTGATTCAGCTGAGTCTGAGCCTGGTACAACACCTAGTTGCCACCTTCGCAGAGTGTCTCCACCTTGCAATATGGCAAATTCTTCAGCTCTAGATTTGCTAAATCTGAAGCTGACATTACCCTTTGAAGCTCGGCTTGAAGGCTCAGAGAAAAACCGCGAAAACATGAGTGCCGGCTCACAAGCAGTGACAGTACTCTGGAGATATCGTCTATCCCACAAAGCAAAAGAACCATCTTCAGAATAAGATGCAAAGTATGCATCGTTATTTGGATTTACCTTGATACCATAAGCACTTTTACCGGTGCATTGGAAATTGGTGTTACCTGTTCGGAGATCAAACTCTCTCATGAATTTGTAAGAGCCACAGAGCAGTAAATTCGAGTTTCCGGGAATGAATTCAACACTGGAAACCACTTCATTAGGAAGAAGCTGCTGTAAAGGTGTACTAATAACAATACCATTCCCCTTGCTATCGGTAGTTTTTGTTTCTGACAAGACATCCCAGATAAGCAACGAATTGTCACCTCGTACCTTATCAAGACCTTGAGCAATCAAACCGTTGCGACTTATGGAAATGCTATTACAGGCTCGTATTTGCCGTGGCTTTAAATTTATGATTGTGTCGTCACTACCAGGGTGTAGCCATTTCACAGTTCCATTGGAAACACCAACGGCGACATAATCTGGTCCGTTAATGAGACTATAATGCCTTCCATGACTAATAGAACTTACTGTGATCTATAGGAGAATAAGCCATACATTGAATGCTCTCTAAATCTCCTATAGTTGATATCTGATTTGTAGCCCATTTCAGAGATTTATTCTGAATGTTAGCTCAGTCGGCAACCTGCCTTCAGAAGTTGATGAGACTCACCCCAAAGTTACTCTCATAAACAGCCACCCCATCTCTACCGGGACTTATAGATACATAGAATTGACTGCCAGGCTTGTCCCATTCATAGGCGTAAACAATATTGGCGGTCATTCTCTATCTAATCCTAGACTGAGAGTCAAGTTGGTGGTGAAGGTCGGGGGGAGTGGCCATGGCTACTTGAGGCAGCATTACATAATCGGTAGATCTACGCAAAGCATGCGGGTTCCAAAAATTATATCCAAAGCCCATATCATGAGTAGCATATATTTCAGGCCACTCCGGAGCTCAGCACGGAGATATCTAATACTGGGTAACAGATTTTTTCATTCTAGTAGAGTTGATTTGTCTGCGGAAAAAAATGGACCGCCACCTTCTGAGACGGAAGAGCAGGATATCTTTTCCGTGAGTCGTCCGTTGCACTCGGCGGATCAAGAAATGACGTCGACAGAGAAAGAGCGCATGATATTTTCCAAGATTTTTGATTCGATTTTAGGGGAAAATGGACCAAAAGCTTCAGTCACACAGAAAAAACCCCCTGCAATAGCCTCCTCCTTACAGGCACTTTTCCAAGAAGCACAACAAGACTCATCTTCCAGCCAGCCGAGACACAATGTCAAAGTGGAAATGACAACAGCAGGGAAAGGAAAATCTTCCAGTAAAAATCCCTTCACTTTTAGCGCTCAGAAAAAGACTGACGATTCACTATTGAGTCTTGAGACAGAAGCCTTGATCGGCCCGATAATCCAGCATATTCAAAGTCTCAAGTATGACCACGAAATTTATAATTATTACGTGGATAAAGTTTTGAGCAGGTACAGCAAAAAGGGAGCGTCGAAAAAGACAAGCAGCAAGACGGCAAAGAGTTCAGCTGACGAGCTCATCAATGAGCCACCATTGCTTCCAGGAGCCTTGTCTGCTTATTTACTCAGCTGCATGAAAACTTTATTGAATGACTTTGATGAACCATCGCAAGCAATGACCTTATTTGAGCTTTCGAAGCGCCAGTCCATTGAGTTTTATGCCCAGAGTTGCACTGCTGATGTATACAATTTTGTTCTCCGTCTGCGATGGAAAAACTACCGAGATCTGTATGCTGTGGAATCATTGGTATCGGAAATGCAAGTCAATGCAGTGCTTGGAAACTCCGACACCATAGAAATTTTAGGAGAGATCACCCGAGATGCCATTGATGCTAAGCATGGCATGCTCGAACAAAACAATATTGCATTATGGAACAAGGAGGATGAAAAGCGAATTCAGAATCTTAGTCGATATAAACTCCGTATGATAGGGATGCTAGCACCCACAGATGGCTTACGAATACCTCTTATGGCTGGAAAGTTTTGAACAATCAGAAAATGTATATAGTAATTTGCAACTTGATTTTGAATCTCATTCCGACAAAAACAAACAAGCCCAGGAACCAGTGATTTTTTACGGGGTTTCTATATAATGTTTGTTCAAGCAGACTAAAAGCCAAGCCCCGTCATCGGCCCACATACAAAATTAGAGCACGGCTGATGAGATTGTTCATATCCAAGTACTCCGTCCGACCATTTCCGCATTAGCCAACACCGCATATTTTGGTACAGAAATTCCGACAGAAAGTCAATCCAGTCGTTTTACATTAGGATCATTTGGTAAATGGTATTTGATCCCATGTCAAGCCTTCAGCGGGCTTCCAAAACCGCTTATGACCAAGTACAGACATATTTAAGATCTGATAATGACAAATCATCAACGGTTTCTTCCAAGAGATCGAGAGGCATAAAACAAGTGGGAAAAAGCATGGAAATAATAAGTTCTGCACTAGATAAGTATTCTTTGGATGAGCTGGCATTATCTTTCAATGGTGGGAAGGATTGCCATGTGCTGTTAATTCTTATTCTTGCATCTCTGCATGAACGATCGCTCAAGCTAGGCAGCACAGAGGTATTTGGTGACCGATCCAAGCTTACAACAGTATATGTGAGATCTGAAAATGCGTTTACTGAAGTTGATGCCTTTGTTGAGAAATGCAGCAAGCAGTATGCTCTTGCTACGACGACGCTCTCCGAGCCCATGAAAACTGCGTTTGGAAACTTTCTCCATGAGCACAAAAATGTCAAAGGAATTTTTGTTGGAATCCGGAGAACAGACCCTTATGGCGAAGATCTCAAGTACATGCAGCCGACCGATCATGGCTGGCCTTCATTTACTCGAATACACCCTGTATTGGAGTGGCATTATGTGGAAATTTGGGATTTTCTGAGAGCTCTAGATATTGAATATTGCAAATTGTATGATCTTGGATACACTTCTTTGGGAGGAAGTGATAATACAGAGCGAAATCCTATGCTTAAATGTGAAAATCAGGAAGGATTTTTGCCAGCTTATGAACTCCAGCAAGATGAGGAAGAAAGACTGGGAAGATTGAAGACTAGAAATATCTAGATCACTTACATGCCATGGTTTTATATTTGGATATAGCATGTGGGACAAATGCATTAGTTTTATAGAGCATCGAACGTTAATAAAATGAAACTGAAAGCCCAAGGATGGTTCGAATTCTATCTGAAACCAGCCACGACGTTCGAGGTGAGCTCTGCAAGGGGATCATTTGACACAAATAAACGTTCATTCAGTCTTCTCTGATGCAGGGAATAAAGTTGTTTTGTGCACGGGATACAAACGTATCTCACACTCAAACAATCTATTTAAAAATATTATTTTCTCTTTTTCTCCGCACTGACACTTGATCTGACATAGTCATACAAAGAACCATAGAGAGTTCCAACTGCCGTGCCAATATAGGCTCCAACAAGAATGGTGATAGGCCATTGCTGCCAAGGACGATCCCAGTCAAGAGGTATAGGGACAGCACCAAACCAGGCACCGGCCCATGCACCAGCAGCAGCTCCATATACACCATCCAATGGGAGCTTACAAGAAACAATTAGTCTCCAAACATTCGAGTCTAAGTTGTAGACATAGACCAACGGTTGCACGGAAAGCACGGAAATGTGAACCGCGCACAACAAGGTTTCAACATGAAGCGATGAAAATGGGGCACCAAAAAGAATTAAGAGCCCCATTACAAGAACAGACATCATCAAAGATATGACTGTGGCTAAAAATGCAGTCTGAAATGTTAATGGATCAACGAGTCCGACAAAAGATTCTGAAGAGTTTTCCATGGAATATACATACACTCAACCGGGAACCCAAGCTCTCTTTGACTCTTTTTCTCGAGTGCTCATGTATGCTGAGAATATTCAGAGCACCCGAAACTGAATAAACAATTTGAATCAGTATCAGAATTGGAATTGTCTGTGCCAAAGCTGAAGACTGGCCATTAGGCTCGGTGATTCCGGAATACTTTAGCACAGCAGTGACAAAAGCCAAAAGAACCAGTGCATATGACAAACTCGAGAAAATAAATTTTGAGCTTTGCTGACGGTCACTGTGTCCATTTGGTGCAAACTTCGGGGAATTCTTGCCTGAAGCTGGCATCTCGACGGAGCTCAAGTGCAAGGTGTATTGGATCAATGTGAGTGGACAGAGCCTGGGAGGAAAGCATGGGCCATGGAGATCCACTTAGGTAGGAGACGAGTGTGTGTGCAAACAAATTGAAATATACACTTTGAGATTAGGAATCAAACTGATAACGACTCGAAGATTCAAGATTGTCATGTAGTCTTCATAGCGCTAAAGAGTGATCGTAAATGTCCATCACTAACTAATCGGACCACCTCCATCCATATATGAACAACTGTGATGCATCAGAAAGGCGAATGGAGGGAACCCGAGCTTCTTCTATTATTTTATGAGCTTCCTCAATGGCACTATCAATGTTTGACGGTGGAATGATCAGAGATGGATTGAATAGAGCAGAAATTCGACCATTATATGACTTGAGGAAGAGAATATCCTTTCCACGCCAAAGTCACGAGAAGTCAAATCAAGGATTGTTCGAAAAGGAACACTTTGAAATGACAAAGCAGTGCCAGTCTCAAAAAATAAAATCTGGATATTATCTCTGCCCTGCAGCTGTGCAGCACGGGCGCCGTCACACCAGTCCCGCTTCAGCAACAGCATAGAATTATAATGCTAAATTATATTATCTGAACACAATAGAATGAATGATAAGTTCTAATACACAAAGCCATATCTATGCATGACATGCTCTATAAGAAATCACAGACATTTGCCGTGGCTGAATCTTGAGCAGGGGATGCCGAAGGGCTTCGGTTTCGCTCCACACTATACTTCAGACTGGCTTTAATGTCTCACTTATTTTTTCAGAGCGGAGGTTGCTAAAGAAATCTACATGCCACACTATTATTTGATACTATCCTTCTATTCACTTGAGGTTCACTTTTTAATCTTCTCAGTGATATGATGAATGCGTATCATCGGTAGGATAGAGGCCAATTCAAGTTTCGACTAAACTCATGGATAATAAAGATTATGCCGCCAGGTTTGCGGCTTATTATTGTCCTGCGATCGGCAGGTGCACAGAGGCCATATGATATTAATTCAATCAGCCATCTATAGGACATCTAAATCTCAACAAACTGAAGTTGATTTTTTTTCTTTTACATATATTTTTCATTTTATATTTCTGACAAGTCGAGTGGTCTCAATGAATCGGTCTTCCAAAGCAACATATGTTTATTCCAAGAAGAGAAACCAGACAAGCTATACATATGGGCGAGGGCGGAAATAGCGGGAAACAAAAATTACTGTTTAATTCGATGCTTATCCATGTGGCAGCCTGTAGATTGAGTAAATCATACATATTCTTTGTATAAAGCTCTGATTTAGTATCAGCAATAGCGAAAAATTGTAGTCGAGACGACTAATTAGATATCAAATATACAGGATTTAGACAAGGGAGTTATTTTTATAATAATTCGATGTATGAAACTAAGTGAAAAGTTCCACTAGATGTTAGGCAAATAAAAATTCCAGAACAAGGAATCAGATGGTATTGCGAGACATATAGGGTGTGGTGCACTAGAAGGACCACCTTAAGACAAAAGCTGGGTCCGAGGGTTTATTTTAGTCATGAGATATCGTATCATTCATTTCATAGGCAGTGTGTAGATAATGTGGCAAAAATACTAAACAGGTTCGAACCAAATCTTTCTGACGCGATCACATCACATAAACAGTATTAAGAGAGCCAAATTACGAGCAACACTCATCTTAAGTATACAAGAGGGATTTAGTTTTTCTGAAAATCAGTCATATAAATTTGACTAGCTTTAACGGTTCAGTTTTTTTTCCCATCAAATTTTCGATGTTGTATTCGTTCCTTTATTTCCTGCCCAGCAGTAACATTTCATATAACTCATTGGAACCAAAAGTTGTTCTCTCTTCATCTTGAACAGTCAAGATAAACTCCTCTAGAGAGGCATCAGCTCGACGGTACATGTTTTTCCAAATATCGAAAACCTGTGGTCTTAGCGGTGGTAGGCCCATTCGACGGGCCCCGTCAATAATAACGCCATTCATATTGGCAGATTCATCATAATTTCCAAATCTTCCGTGCAGATAAAGTGCCAAAAGTCTATCCAATCTATTTGCGGGAAGAAACTCTGCCAGTTTAACTAAAACCATGACTGCCTCATGTGGCTGGTAAATAACTCTAGGCATCTGCTATAGATAGGGGGTGTCTCGAGAAAGAACCTAGTAGATATGAAATCAACGACTGACTGGGTAGGCAGATCAGCCAAGAAAAAATATTGGTACTCGCTGATAGTAACAATGATTAAGAACTTCTCAACCAGTGAGATAAGTACGGACAGCCCGGATATCGTAAGAGGCCGATCAGAAAACAGTGTTGTCCAGCGTTATAACTCTATAAAAAACAAAAAATCCACCTCACCGTTTGAAATCATAAGGCAGTAGCGATATTTCTAAGAGAAATCCACCCTCCATGCACACTCGAACGGAGTAGACCTGTGTATTTATGTTCAAAAATCAGCCATCTCTCATCAGGGACCTGCAGACAACAAAGTACCTTGCAGACTTTGGATCATGCAGTGGCCAAAAAGGAAATCCAGAAGTATAAGCCAAGGGCAAAAAGTAAACATGATGAAAAGTCCTTCTCCGAAAGCCAAAGACAAGAAAGAGTAGGTTGATCTATGAAAAAGTGCCCAAAAAATAAAAAAAGACTCAAGGCGAGCACTTTACCACAACATCGTGACCATGGATTTTTTATATTTCTGCAAATATTCTCTGCGCATGTAGGCAGTAGAGATTATTACGGCAAGGCTCAGGGGACCGCCAGAAATAATTTAGAGTAAATTCTACTATAACAATTTCATGTCACAATAGCAGCAAAAAATGGAACAAGTTTGTGCAGCAGAGATCAAAAATAGTTTCAAGTTACGATCTTCCAGTCCATTAGCCTTCACAGTACGTTCAGCTAGTGAGAACGGTCATCAGCTTGGGATCAAACTTTCGGCAAAAGCCGCTTTCAAATTATTAATACGGAATTGATAAGCAATGCCATGTGCTTACGAGGTCACATCTTGCAGTACTGGTATAGCCCTACTTTCATGCCGGACCTCCGCCTCAGCAACAACATGAGATTTTGCGTAAACTGAAGTGCTATTCTTACAGATGACACGACAAAAAGTCACCGAATATTAGAGTTGTGACATCTCATGTCACTGGCTTCTTGTATGGATCGTCGCGTGTTCATGCACAAGCTGCCTTGAACCTGACCAGAGAAGTCTTTGATCGACACTCCTGTCTCAAGATAGAGAGTTCAGCAAGTCCAAGCTCGCCTGGTGGGGAGGGGGCGGGGCTGCCGGGTTTTTTCGAATCACACGCATTCTGCAGATTTTTGTGCTAGGGGGCTTTTTGGTTGCTTTCTTATTATTTATCATTTCCTCTACGTTGAGCCTATCAAATTTCCAAAAGTGCGCTGATCAGCAGATACGGAAGTACCATAAAACCCCATTAGATTGTGGCAACTGGTCGTTAAAAGAATCAGATATTCAAACCAAACCAAAATTCAATTTCCACATGTATATTTCTGTGAAGACTATGAGCTTTTTTTAGTTTTTGCTTTTTTTGAAACTTCTTGGATTGGGGTAGGAAAAGCATTTCGACACTTTGGGTGGAGAGAACTAACAGGATCTGAAACCTCGCAAAGCCGTACTGTAATTTTCAGCAACAAAGATTGAAAGAGCTGGCCCAGATAGCGGTAATGTTAGTAAGATTATTAGTTGAAGAGCAAATGAAGGATGGCGTGAGTAGCAGTATATTAGCATCACTACCTGAAGAACTCTGAGGATTACTTAATCAGTGGACTTAAATCAAGTCCACCGGATCAAAGAGTAATATGGTTCTCGCAAACAAAAAAAAAACGCATTTTGCCCAAATAAGCAATAAATGTCATTCCGAATATACTCGCTTATAAAGTGAATTATTCTTTTTACATTTGTTTACTTGATCTTTTACCAGGCGGTTTGATCCCGTTGAGAATGGGGCCACCCAAAACAGTGATGGTCCCTGAAATGGGTGGCTGGCTTCCAACCGCCTAAACATTTACCCCTGACGATCAGCGATGGAAATTTCATGTAAACAGAAGGTGTATGCAAACTGCACAACTATAGCAAGCAACTGCCAAAATTTCTAGTTATAGGTAGTGTATGTAATATCAGCCATCATAGCCTCTATTAGTATCACAATTCCCTCTCGGCAGTGATGACAGCACCTTTCTTCTTCCGTTTCTCTTTTGTTCTTTGTTTCCCCGAGCACCCGCCTATTGGTGGACGCCGTATTAAGCAGTAGAACTTACATGGCAGCAGCCTTCCACTCATCTGTATATGAAAGCGGAATTTCAGAGTTTTCTTAGTCTATTATGATTGGCATGTTACAGTTCGGCAGCCAAAAAATGTTCATCTCATTTTATATTCCTTCAGGTGTCTTATGATTGTAGCAAAAGTCTCAGACATCAACTTGGATTATTTTGTAGAGCCCCTGATAGGACTGAAGGGAAACTGGGCTAAGATTTTCAACTGTCTGAATTGAATTCGGCGGGCGAGAAAGAGGAGGCAACATATGAAGCTTACATGGATCTACAGACCCCACTTTTCTCAACTTCTTTTGATTCTCTTTCAGAACTTGAGCCAGATTGCATAATTATGAATTGGCCTGCATCAATATCTCTAAACATCTCTTTATTTATACATATGCCATGCGAATAAATCACGCTGAAGTCAGTTGGTTCCATAATGCAAATATATATATATATGTTTTTGATTATCATGTCATCTATGAACTAAGAATAATGCAACCAGAGTTTGCTCGATATTCTCTACAAACGATCTCTCAAACCCGTCTAGTAATACTTGCAGTGTACGGAAAGTCTTCCTGAAAATGAAAAATCAAAAACTCCGAGACAGTCACTGGGCATGAGCAAATAAAATCAGAGAACTTCTATTTAAAAAAATATTACCAACCTGCTCCCACCCCCTTTGCTCTCGAGGAAATTTATTTTTGGTCGCAAGTGCACAGTCACTTGGCAACAACAACTAGTGTGGTGTGAAATAACTTGACACTACAAGACTAAGATAAGTGGATAGGATTTACCCAGACGACCACCGATGCTGTATGTAGCAAAGTTTGCTACCCAAAAGTGTGGCCCCCCACTTCAGAATCATTTTTGGACTGATTATAGTTATAAAATGCCGTATGAAGACTAAATAAAAATGGAGAGAGGAGGGGGTGCTGTGTTTGTCTAATTTTCTTGGTTTTTTGGCAGTCAAATCATTATCTGTTACTATTACCAGCAGCTGGTTGTGTGGGGATCCTTAGCCACTGGTGTTTTAGAACTATCGGGGGTTTGCATTGTAGCGCATACACTATCTCCTTATACACTAGATTCTTGATTGATCCTTTGATACAGGTTTACTGATACTTTTCAAGTGTTACCACTTTTCATATTTCGTATTTTCGTCATCAATATCCAATTCTCACCTGATCCCTCCCAGATGGCACCCAACTTTGTAATTGCGTTTTTCCGATTTTTTTCCGAGCCCTCCCAGCATTTGCTCAATTCAACTTGTCCCAATAAAAATAAAAAAATAAAAAGCTGGAAAACAAACTCTACTTGTATATGCGATATCAGCCTCACCTCTCATCAGGGAGTGTCTGATGATAAATAACTCTAACTCGAGTCAATATACCCATCTTGCCGTCCACGCCAGCAAAACAGTAGCAGAAGGTGAGAAGATTCTTCATATCAATATTTGGATCCTCGCTGAGCCAAATATTGCCTTTAATTACTGCAATTTTTTTATATCGCTCTTCGCCACCGTTTTTGGTCTCTATATACCATTGTCCCGCGTTTCCCCTCTTGTTGTAATTTACTTTAGCCTCTGCAACATATACCCGGCCTCGAGTGCTGAATATTAATTACAAAAGTCCTACTACTTTGAATCATTCATTTTGAAGAGGAAAATTTTGCTTGAATTCATCTTTCGAGTGCATTGTAATATTCCAGTTTGGTCACTGTCGGTTACCTCACTGTTGACCTCACTGGCTGGCAGACAAACGCTTGGTAGCCCTTTTATTTACAGCCCACCTCATCACCATTATCATCATCGCATTTATCACCCTGTTAGCGCCTTCCACCATAACCTAGCCAATGCTAAGTTCGGCTGACAACCCCGATAACTCTCAGTCTCTGAGAACCTATCGTTCCAGGCGTAATCGCCCTTGCGATTATTGCCGTAAACGCAAAACCCGTTGCGATATGGTAGCACCTGGCCTCTGTGCTAAGTGCCAAAAATATGGTGCAACTTGCACTTTTGTTGACGAACCCGCAAAAAAAAGAAGAAGCTCAGGGTCTAAATCATTCCACAAAGACGACCATGATACGCATCACTCCCGCGGGTCTTTTTACGGAAAACTTCAATCTGGTGAATCCAGCTCAACGGTTTCAGACGAAGAGGGCTCTTTTTCTAAGCAGCGACCATCAACCTCCTCTTTCCTACCAACTCCCAGCCCACCAACCGGCCCTAAAAGCTTCAACAGCAATGGAAAAGAACCTTACTTAGAATCTCATGAGCAACCTCCATCTCCTATTGAAGAAGAAGAGCCATCAATTCCGCTGGTTCCTCCCGGAATGGGAGGTATTGCTTTGATCGGCTTATCTGGTGACCAGGATCCCAACCTCTTGCAGTATTTTCAATATGACAACACCGAGGCGTTTTCTTTTATTAAATCCGCCTTGAGGAGAGTCAGTGCCGATCCGGATTTTCCTGTTCAGTTTTTGACCTTTGCCGACGAGCGCGGAAGCTCTTATAGGACTCAGACCCAAGCTCAGCTGGACAAATTGCGCAAAATTGCAGGAAAATATGAAGAAAGACTGTTGGCACTTTATTTCCGTTTCATTCATCCGCTTTATCCTATCATCGATAAGCATGCATTTTACACCAGCTACAAGGAGGCACCTAATAGTATAGACCCAGGCCTGTTGGCTGGGCTAATGGCTCTCAGTTGTTGGTGGTGGAAATACGACGCAATATTGTGCGTGAACCCGATGCCTGCAGGGCTTTCTACTGCTTTGTACGAAGAATGCGAAATTTCTATTCAAAGAGATTACAAATATCCAACGATCACTACGATTCAGGCTCTTTTATTATTGTTACAGCGTCGATTAGCCTTGGATCAGACCGCATTAACTTTTTCGGCAACTGCCGACATGGCTAAACTCATTGCATTGGCTCATAATTTGGGTCTTCATTTGGACTGCTCTTCATGGTCAATATCTCCAGTTCTGAAAAAGTTGCGCCAAAAACTATGGGCAACGATTTTTGTAATGGAGAAGTGGATTGCTGCTAACGCTGGACGACCCTCTTTGTTACAATGGGCGAACTCCACTTGGGGAGTGTATAAGTCTGATGACCCAGAAGAGCAACTTTTTGTGCAATTGAACAAATTAACTGTTATTCTTGATATTGTTTGCAGAGAGCTTTACTCCCCCAGGGATCATGTTCTACGTGTACGTGATCAAGCAGGCACTCAAGCTAGAGTTACCGAACTTCTTGCCACTTTAAAATCATGGTATGATGACTTGCCGGAGGACATTAAAGACATGAAGCAGACAAGGGGTAGAGGTGAATATTGCAGAAATGGCACAGTTCATTTGGCAGCTTTGACAATTGAAGTCTTACTATTCAAAATTAGGCTTCAACCTGCTGCTTTCACACTCAATGAATATCGTTATTATCGTACACAAGGTGCTGAGGTCATTCAAAGGGTCATCAAATTCACTTCTGAGATTTCTCATTCTCATTTGACTGCATATTGGTACTCGACGGCTCGACTTAGCTTCTCCACTATAGCACATTTTGTGTTTTACTACCATGCTACAAGTTTGACAACTGCAGAGCATCGCGACACAAAGGAATTCATCAAGAAATGGTTGTGGGCATTGAAAATCTTGTCTCAGGGTTGGGAAGAAGGTACTGGTCTAGCCAAATCAAGGTTAGAGACTGTGTTTTGGCAAGGAGACTCGTTATTTTCTAAAGATGCCCCCATGCCGAGTGATTTAAACAACAAGTTGACGGAGCCTAACCATACGGGCTCAAGTACGCCGATCGCCCAATCGATAGCCTCTTCGGCGGGTACAGGGAATGCGTCTGTCAATAATGTTCTTACCACTGAATACCAGCCTAGCCCAGGTATGAACTTTGGTGCCGATCTTGGTCTTGATGACATGGATCAAAAGGACTTCATGGAAGTGCATACTGATTGGATGAACGATGATGAGATGATTCTATTGAACGAGGATATTATGCCTCCTGAAAAACAAGAAGAGCAGCTCAATCATTTGCTTGCTGAGATCGAACAGGGAACTGGCGAGAAATGGGATGGTTTTTTTTGTGAAAACCTTGAAAGTAATTATTTATGACGGAGTATAGGGTGTGATTTCTTTTTTTCTTTTTTTCTTTTTTGCTTCTTCTACTTGCACACTCTATCACTATTTATCGTTAGTTATTTAAATATGAGCTGGTCTTGTTGAGTAAACACTACCAGTGACATGATGACACGGATGAACAAATATATTTTCGCTCATGATAGTTTGCTTCTCAAAGATTATTGATTTTCTCTAGTCATAGTTTCTTTTCATCTCTTACGAGGTGTGATAGTCTCGCAGGCTGGTGGACGAACCTCCGCAAACCACAGCAACGACATTAGATTTCTCAGATAAGCTCGGGATTACCTTGCTGAGTATTTTTGGCTCGTATAATGTTGCCAAAGTTGCTCCACATGCAGGCTCCACCATGAATTTATGTTCATCCGTGAATTTCTTTGCTGCAATGACTGCCTGGTCATCAGTCACCAGAACAGGAAAAGTGGGCTGTATTTTAGCAAGGTCCAATGCTCTTTGGGGCACATAGGACGATCCTAACGTGCCTACCTTGGTTTTGGGAGGAATATGAAGCTGTTTCCCTTCTTTTACAGAGTCGTGAAAGCATGGAGCACCTACTGGTTCCACCACCACTATAGGAACATCTGTCCATCCAAGGTTCTGGCACCCAATGGCCACACCACAGTATAGACCGGCGCCTCCAGCAGAAACGACAATTGCATCTGGTTTGGTGACAGTATCAGGAAGCTGATTTTTGAGTTCAGACACCAGAGAAGAATGGCCTTCCCAGATGAGTTCGTCATCAAAAGGGTGGCAGTAGATGGTCGTCTCTTTACTGCCGGGGATAATCACCTCCCGCAAATGACGATCGGCTTCCGACCAATATGGCCCATGAACAACAACTTCGGCTCCATATTTTTCGATTCTTTCAACTGTTGCTAGGGAGGTGGTCTCCGGGACGCAAACAGTACAAGGAATATTATTCAATCTAGCAGCATTGGCTGCTGCAAGACCAGCATTACCTCCAGAAGATGAGCATACTCGGACTAAATCTCCTCCACTTTTGGCAAGATTGTGAGCAACAAGACGGCCAATTCCCCGATCCTTGAATGACCCGGATGGCTGGGTATTCTCCAGTTTCAGGAAAACATTGAACCCCGAAGCATGGCTCAGAAAAACAGAAGGTATTACCGGGGTAATGACGTGAGTATCCATTGTACAAGATGCAATACCTTTTGCACCATGCGCACGTTCTTTTTATACATAACAATCGGTCCCGAGCGGCTCCACCCTCTCCAGCCGATCTTGGTTGTCATCATAACACATCCATAATCAATTATTACAACCAACGGACTTGGGTTAATTTGAACCATGGATAAATTTTTCCGTCCCGGACAGAGCTATGTTGTAGGAGGAGCTTCCCCTAATCCCAGCAAGTTTGGCTACAAAGTCTTGAAATGGTATGTTGACAGAAACCTACCGGTTGTTGCATTGAACCCCCGCAAGGAAAGCATTCTCGGCTTGCAGAGTGTTGAGACCATCAAAGAGGTATTGGCTTCCGCCGATGGTGAAATAGGATTATCACTGGTCACCCCCCCTGCTGTTTCCAAGGATATCATTAGAACCATATCAGCCGATGGATCTAATAAGGTCAAAAGCATCTGGTTCCAGCCTGGTACTTACGACAGAGAGGTCCTGGACCTTGCGAGGGAAGCTGTTCCCAACATCATCGAGGACTGCATTTTGGTGAATGGTGATAGGTATCTCTCGAAACTGTGAGGCGCATATTTTCTGGGAAAACCGGGAATACGGTCTTAGTAGAGTTCGTGATGAGATAGGTGTGACTAATGCAAACTATTTTTAGTAGAGTTGATATAAATAAGGCTATAAGAAATATAGGTTGATGCAGTAGAGGGCCGACGATTCAATTAGAACCAAGTGACCGAGTGATCAGGAACTTAAAGCTGCTGCTCCGCAAGTATTTTTTTGAATAATGCACCCCATCCGTCGTTATCGTCTTCGCCGGATACTACTATTTCATATGGAAATGGGGTCGAGTCTGTTGTAGTGATTGGTGGAACATGATTCCGATGGGTGTTGACCTGGTTGATGATGTTCAGAATGATCTGCCTCAGCTGTTTCTCAGTGAACTCTTTACTAGCTTGCTTCTCGTCTTCATTCCTCGGCTTCTTGTTGTGAATACCAATATGAATGACCCACCGTTCCCACACTTCATCCTGGGTCTTTCCAAACCACGTTTGCTTCGCCTTCTTCTTGTTCTCGAAAAACTGCAGTCCAATTTGCGCAGAGCTCTCTGAATGCTCCAAAATACGTGCTAATAAAATGTTGGTTTTTTCATCTAGTAGCGAATCCAATGTTGGGCTCACGACACTCGGCTGTTTAGACAAGGGTTAGAGAAGTCATAGCCTCCAATGCTTTTGTCATATGCTCAAATACTCACATAAGAAACATCTAAAACCTGACGAAATTGCGGCGAGACTGGCCCAAATAGCCTGTGAAATAAAATGACTGAAAGAATGGCTAAATAGAGTACTTGTTAGCTTACGATTATTATGTTGCGCTGTATTGTTGTCTAGTCAACACTCACCTTTGGCGCAGTCTTTGACCAGTGACTTATCGACGGTAATTTCATGTTGAAAATCCATCATGAATTGTCAAGTAAGGCCTGATCGCAGTCCGTGTTTTTTAGAATAATATCAAAGAAAGGGGTATTGAATGGCGATGGGGGCGGAGGAGATGATCGATATCATGTGGTAATAGCGGATATGGCGATAAGCTATACGGCTGAAATGCCTGATCTTGTAATCCCTGAGCCTGCTTCTATTGGCCCATACGGTTTCCTGTTAGCTTGTATATACATATAAATCAGTTTTTCAATTGTATTCATTGCTTTCATTCATGAAATGAATCAAGCTAGGTCGTTTATTCTAAAAGGCGTTTTTCCAGTTGCACTAAGCCTAGAGTCAGCTAAGACATGAAAATGCATCCAGAACCGGTCATTTGCTGAAACTCTTGAATACACCGCTATGCAAAAGCTGGGTTATAATATCAATGACTCCAGGTATTGTAGCTGCCTCAAAAACACTCATCTCGTTGGGGGTGAATCTTTTCAAAACAAAGCTCGCAACGTCCCCATTAGAGGGTCTTCCAATGCCTATGCGAATTCTAGGGAAACTGTTAGCTGACATGAAATGTGCCGCTGATTGTAATGCCTGATTTTCTAAAATACTTCGGAGCCCGTTATGACCGTGGCTTCCTTTACCGCCTGCTTTGAATTTGACTTCTCCTAGTTCTAGGTCCAGATCATCATGAAGAACTAGCATGGCATGTACGTAATTACTATCTGCAGGATCCACAACACCAGAAGATGTACTTCTTTGCCAGTCTAGCATACTTTTCACTGCAGTCGCACTATTGTTCATATATGTCCCTGATTCGAAGAGGAATATATCTGGGTGCTCGGGAAATACAGTAGCGATACATCCGGCCCGAGCTTTTTCAGTAGAACTGGGGCCTAGTCCAATCATTTCTCTTTGAATAGCTTTGAGAACTATATGTCCAGCATTGTGGCGAGTGTTGCTGAACTTGTTGGATGGATTACCTAGTGATACGATCTGACTGTTAACGGAAAGCAAAGATCAGGCGAGGAGAACACTCCCCCCTCCCTTCCATTAGATACTACCTACTGAAAGACTCAATGATTTTCCAGCAGATCGAGCAGTTTTCAAGAATTCCTTGATAGCTGCAGGTTGTTTGGCCATCGATCTTTGTTGTATAATTTTCAGTTTAGCCCTGCGCTGCTCAAAAAAGAATCCCTCACGGATGTGTCCGGTGCTAGTTTAAATCACAGCCTCTCATCATATCACCGCAACCTCCACCACACTCCGTTGATGAACATGTTCAAATTGTTCAGGGGATCGACAATAAAAGACAAGAAGGTGGAGCCTTTAGTATCGTTTTCGATACGCAAACGACTGGTGTTTCAGGTTACTCTGATCATCACTCTTTTCTCATTATTGTTGTGGTCTCTGAGCACTCTTGAAAGCTATCAAGCCAGGAAGCTCCATGACAAAAAAATATCGGTAAATGGAGAGAAATCCACAGAAAAGTTGAAAAAAATAGGCAAAGAGCTTGGTTACTCTTTAGGAGTTAAGACCTCGAAAGATGACCTGATATCCAGTTTAAAACTCGACGAGGATCTCATGGGAAGCCTCGCCGATGGATCGTTCTTGCATTTAAATATCACCAGGGAGAAGGAATGGCGCAAGCCTCTGACATATAAAGAGAAAGACGGTCTTAAAGTGCCTGATTCTTTATTCAGAATAAAGGTCTCGACCTATTTCGACCCCGATCATATGAAAAGCACCGGGGTTTTGGAGGACACCACCATCGAGATTGAGACTCGCAAGTTGGAGATATGGAAACGTGCCATGTGGGGCTACGGATTTGATCCCATTGTACTTAGCAGGAAGGATGCCAAGGAGCAGCCGTTGTATGCAGAATTTGTGAAAGCTAACGATGATATCTATATCTTGAAGTACGAAGCTATATTTGCTTGGGTTGCCCGTGGTGCAGGTCTATTTATGGACTATCATATTTTGCCAGTCGAGCGATCAATGGATGAAATACAAGCAGTGGGAGCACCACAGACAGATTCTTCAAAGATTGATTTTGAGCCCCTTAAAGACCGCTCTCCACTGATCATGGCTAATTTCTTTGATACCACCTTTGAGTATCTCACTTTGTACCAGCCATACGGTTATAATCTGATGCATGCGAACAAGCGAGAAGGTGTACGTCTACTGGAACAGTTGACTGAAGGTGATTCTGATGATGTGATTAGGTCGACTTTTGAGTTTCACCATGGCGAAAGAGCATTTGCCCAATACTCTAAAGACACAGTGACCAAAATGTTAAATGGTCAAGAAGTCAGTGAAGAACAAGTGGCTGATATAATGGAGATCCACATGCATCAAGTGTTTCAGCGACGGTACGCTAGAGGTGGAATTGTCATTGTTCACCCCATGGAAGACGAAACTGAGGTGGTCACGTACCCCATGAAGTCTCTAGCTAAACGACTTTCAATGTGCGATAGCTCGGATTTGGCGTTGACATGCCCTCCAACTCCTCGTAATCTGAACGCTGCGGTCTCTGTTAAAAGACTAAAGAGGAATATTTTTGACGAAGCATATCAGATCTGTGGAAACCCATGTGCACATGATTCTCCATTTAAGCACATCTATGAAGAAAATAGCAGGAAAAACGTCACTTATGCTTTGAAAATTAGCGAATCGGACCGCTTGCCCAAAGGAGATGCCGATGCTTTTGCTCTAGTAGGTGTGCCTCATCCGGTGACCGCATTGACTCTTCTTGAAAAGCGAGGAGATGTCACACCAGGAGATGCTCGAAGCTATCTTCAGCGAGATACATTCATTAGACAATTGACTTCTGCTTTTATTCACGGTAATACAGTGGGTATCAAGTTCAGACTTCTCCTTTGCAAAGATGCTATTTTTTCGACTATGATGTGGTCCAACTCATGGTGGGGAATATGGGAAAAATTGACCGTGGCATCTCTACACACAATTGAAGATATGCTCAGTTATGATTTTGGCTTTCAAATCCCTGGTAGGACCACTGGTATAGTCGAACTTGAAGTAGCCAAAGCACCAGAAGACTCTTCGGATGCAGGAATGCTAGACATTTCAAGGAGAAGAGCGTTGAGTATTCATGGACAGCCAGATCCCAGTGTCGATACCAAACAGGTCAATTCTATAGAGTCTTGGAATTTGGCTGATACTGAACTCTGGGTGTTTCTGGATGAGTGGATGGCCCGAAAATCCAAAATCACACATGATAGGTTTTTTCAATCCTAAGCAGAAATGGAGTAAAGTAATAGCGATGCAGAATCTGTAGCGTGTAATAATGAATTTCTGTTTGTTGGTTTTTGGATATTCCAATGCTTATATTATCTCTCGTAATGATCTGAGGCTAAAATTTATGGCAGAGCGTGCGATTTTTCGTCACCATCAAGTAAAGAGCGCTTTTTTTCTGATGATCCTTTGCTCTTGAAAAGCTTCACAGCCATGGTATCGTAGCCCTGGTAAAGCCAACTAGCACAGGCAACCATGCCTCCAACAATAGATACTAAACGAACAAGGAATTGTGTGAAAGGCAGCCGTTTGTCAGTAATATATAAGCTTATGGGCTCAAACCCGTATTTGAAGTAAACACCAGGTGGCATGTAACCTGCTTGAGACTTTCGCCCTGGTTCTTCAGTCACAGCATACTGATTAGTAACAATAGTTCTGCCTGTAGAGAAGGACTGATATGTCGTTGGAACGATGGAAAGAAAATATTGAAATATGTCCTTATTATCCTCAGCAATCATTGAGACTCCATCGAGAGGATTAACAAGTTTAGGGTAGTATTCTCCAAAAGACAGTTCATCAATAATATGGCTAAAGTTACCTCCAAAACGCCTACTGGTCAAGTAAATCTCTCCTTCTACTTTATTAACAGGAAAGGAACCGTAGATTCGACATGCGGCACCATTTGGAGTGTCTTTATGCCGGGCAAACTTATTGGACTTTCTAGCTCTTCTCAGGACATCATGAAAAGACTCCATACGCTCAGCATTCTCCGTGATAGAGAGTCCTTTGTCGAAATCGATGCTATCGACTCCCTGGAAAGAAACTAACTCTTGTGCAACGAGTCGATCATGAGAGTCATCCAAGCCTGCTATGTGAACTGTACCGCAAGGAACGTTAACAGTAATATCAATATTGACTTGGACCGTCTGAACTACATTCTTGTCTACCGAGAACTGATGATATTCAACTCCACCTAAATAGTAAGCTAGTTCAACCCACAATATGAACATGCATGCAATTCCGAGAACGATGGTGGTAAATCCACCACGTGTCGATCTAATAGAATAGGACGAATCGACCTTAGCTATATGTCAAATTAGAATTTATAATCTCGATTTATCAGCTTCTCAACCTACGAAATGCATCAAATGTCTTCAATCCTTTGGGCACCTCCATCTTACAGATGTGAGCTTCAATCAGTAAACGTCAGTGATGAAAGCCGGGGCTATTTCCCTCGCTACCTAACCCACCACCGATGCCAAACCTGACGTACCACCAAATGATCGTACAAGACTGTGGTTAAGTAAAGCTTTGCTAACTAAGCTTTGCTGAGTGGGTATTTGTGAAATTCTAAATGATGAGGCGCTCAAGGTTTTGATATAGAGAATTAAGTTGTAGATACAGTCATAATTTGTTTTCAGTAGTACCAAGTTTTAAGTCCACTCCACATTATTCGGCTCCACCAGGATGGAAATGAAAGCCTAACAAGAGATACCCAACAAAAACAAACAGAAATAGTAGCGATGCCTGGAGTAGCTGAAGCCTTTCTTTTTTTATTTTTTTTGGCATTTTAATTACAAATAATATTTACGATACGTTTTCCACAGGCCAGTAGGACATTGGTGCCAGCATGATTTTGATGTCGTGTACAGATTCCATCGAAGTGAATAAGTGTAGTTTATGGTCATTTTAAAGCTTTTTTGGTAGCCAACTCACAAATTTTGCTATGTATGAGCGTTGCTCGTCCGATATAATTTAAAACAAAATAGATTAATCAATATACGACCAAATAAATAACTACAAAATAGAAGAGAAGAAAATTACCAGGTGTATCTGAGTTATAGTAAGTTGAAGTGTTCATGTGCTAAAAGCTTTTTAGAGCAGCATTACAATCAATGAACCTACACCAGCTGCAAAAGCAATGGGCACGTTCATGGAACTAGCTCCACCGATCACAGCAGTGCTCTGTCCAGCAGCAGGCGAGGTGACATTACCGGCAGGAGCAACGGGGACTGCAGACGAAGCAACAGGAGCAACAGGTACAGCTGATGAACCAGAGGCTGCCTGAGCTTCGCTGGTTGGTACAGGAGTAGCATAAATGGTAACATCGACAGTTCCAGTGACAGTAGAGGTACCCTCAGAGTTGGACGTAGTGTAAACAGTTTCCTTGGGGATCACAGTCACCACACTAGAGGTCTCACATCCGCCCTCAGAACCTTCACAACCAACGGTGCTCACAGACTGGCTTTCGGCAGGGGCAGATGAGCCAGCAGCAGGGGTAGATGCAGCAGGCTTGACTGTTGCAGGAGAGGTTGCCGGCTTCTCAGTTTCAGGTGCAGAGGTAGCAGGAACAGAAGTAACGATCTCAGAGCATCCATTAGGTCCACATGAAGTAATGGTGTGAGTAGAGTAAACTGTTTCAGTAGCCTGGCTCTCAGCAGGACCAGAGGAAGCTGGCTTCTCAGTAGTGCCAGGAGCAGAGGTAGCGGGCTTCTCGGTAGTGCCGGGTGCGGGAGTAACAGGAGCGGAGGTCACAACTTCAGTGCATCCCTTGGGTCCACATGAAGTGATAGTGTGAGTAGAGTAAACTGTTTCAGTAGCCTGGCTCTCAGCAGGGCTAGAAGAAGCTGGCTTCTCAGTAGTGCCAGGAGCAGAGGTAGCGGGCTTCTCAGTGCTAGGAGCAGAAGTAGCAGGCTTCTCAGTGCCAGGAGCAGAAGTAGCAGGCTTCTCAGTGCCAGGAGCAGAAGTAGCAGGAACGGAGGTCACAACTTCAGTGCATCCCTTGGGTCCACATGAAGTGATGGTGTGAGTAGAATAAACTGTTTCAGTAGCCTGGCTCTCAGCAGGACCAGAGGAAGCTGGCTTCTCAGTAGTGCCAGGAGCAGAGGTAGCGGGCTTCTCAGTAGTGCCAGGAGCAGAGGTAGCGGGCTTCTCGGTGCTAGGAGCAGAGGTAGCGGGCTTCTCGGTGCTAGGAGCAGAAGTAGCAGGCTTCTCAGTAGTACCAGGAGCAGAGGTAGCAGGAACGGAGGTCACAACTTCAGAGCATCCCTTGGGTCCACATGAAGTGATGGTGTGAGTAGAGTAAACTGTTTCAGTAGCCTGGCTCTCAGCAGGGCTAGAGGAAGCTGGCTTCTCAGTAGTGCCAGGAGCAGAGGTAGCTGGCTTCTCGGTAGTGCCAGGAGCAGAAGTAGCGGGCTTCTCAGTAGTACCAGGAGCAGAAGTAGCAGGAACGGAGGTCACAACTTCAGAGCATCCCTTGGGTCCACATGAAGTAATAGTGTGTGTAGAGTAAACTGTTTCAGTTGCCTGACTTTCAGCGGGGCTAGAAGAAACAGGTTTCACCGTAGTAGGAACAGAACTGACAACAGTCACTGTAGAGCTAAAGCTAGACACTGTGCTAACAATAGTGGAATACTGGCTGCTTGGTACAGTAGTTGTATCGACAGGAACATAAGTTGTTGTTACAGTGCTGGAACTGGGAATGACAACAGATACTGAGGAGCTAGCACCAGGAGCCGAGCTAGAGACGGGGGCTGAGGAGCTTTCACAGGGTGTGGAGCTAGCGCCGGGAGCGGAGCTAGAGGCGGGAGCTGAGCTAGGAGCTGGAGCAGTACTGGAAGCAGGACTGACAACAGGTGCTGAGCTAGAGGCGGGAACTGAGGAGCTAGCACCAGGAGCCGAGCTAGAGGCAGGAGCTGAAGAGCTAGCACCAGGAGCCGAGCTAGAGGCGGGAGCTGAACTTGAAGCAGGACTGACAACAGGAGCTGAGCTAGAGGCGGGAGCTGAGGAGCTGACACCGGGAGCTGAGCTAGAGGCGGGAGCTGAGGAGCTTTCACAAGGTGTGGAGCTAGCGCCAGGAGCCGAGCTAGAGGCGGGAACTGAACTAGGAGCTGGAGCAGTGCTGGAAGCAGGACTGACAACAGGAGCTGAGCTAGAGGCGGGAACTGAGGAGCTTTCACAAGGTGTGGAGCTAGCGCCAGGAGCCGAGCTAGAGGCGGGAACTGAACTAGGAGCTGGAGCAGTACTGGAAGCAGGACTGACAACAGGAGCTGAGCTAGAGGCGGGAACTGAGGAGCTTTCACAAGGTGTGGAGCTAGCGCCAGGAGCGGAGCTAGAGGCGGGAACTGAACTAGGAGCTGGAGCAGTACTGGAAGCAGGACTGACAACAGGAGCTGAGCTAGAGGCAGGAGCTGAGGAGCTAGCACCAGGAGCTGAGCTAGAGGCGGAAACTGAGGAGCTTTCACAAGGTGTGGAGCTGGCGCCAGGAGCTGAGCTAGAGGCGGGAGCTGAACTTGAAGCAGGAGCTGAGCTAGGAGCTGGAGCAGTACTGGAAGCAGGACTGACAACAGGAGCTGAGCTAGAGGCAGGAGCTGAAGAGCTAGCACCAGGAACTGAGCTAGAGGCGGGAGCTGAAGAGCTTTCACACGGTGTGGAGCTGGCGCCGGGTGCAGAGCTGGAACCAGGGGTAACAATAGGAGCTGAGCTGGAGCTAACAACTACTGGAACACTGGATGAAGAAATGATAGGTGCAGAGCTGGAGCCAACAACAGATGTAGTGCTGTTACTAACCACTGGTGTGAATGTGGGCACAATAGGTAAAGAACTAGAGGCCGAGGAAGAGCTGACAACAGGGGCTGAGCTAGAAGCAGGGGCTGAAGAGCTGACACCGGGAGCTGAGCTAGAAGCGGGAGCTGAAGAGCTGACACCGGGAGCTGAGCTAGAGGCGGGAGCTGAAGAGCTGACACCGGGAGCTGAGCTAGAAGCAGGAGCTGAAGAGCTGACACCGGGAGCTGAGCTAGAAGCAGGAGCTGAAGAGCTGACACCGGGAGCTGAGCTAGAGGCGGGAGCTGAAGAGCTGACACCGGGAGCTGAGCTAGAGGCGGGAGCTGAAGAGCTGACACCGGGAGCTGAGCTAGAAGCAGGAGCTGAGGAGCTAGCACCGGGAGCTGAAGAGCTGACACCAGGAGCTGAGCTAGAGGCGGGAGCAGAGGAGCTGACACCAGGAGCTGAGCTAGAAGCAGGAGCTGAGCTGGGAATCACAACAGGAACCGAGCTAGAAGCGGGAGCTGAGGAGCTGACACCAGGAGCTGAGCTAGAAGCGGGAGCTGAGGAGCTTTCACAAGGTGTGGAGCTAGCGCCAGGAGCCGAGCTAGAGGCGGGAGCTGAACTAGGAGCTGGAGCAGTACTGGAAGCAGGACTGACAACAGGAGCTGAGCTAGAGGCAGGAGCTGAAGAGCTAGCACCGGGAGCTGAGCTAGAGGCGGGAGCTGAGGAGCTGACACCGGGAGCTGAGCTAGAGGCGGGAGCTGAGGAGCTGACACCAGGAGCTGAGCTGGAAACCACAACAGGAACAGAACTAGATGCAGAGCTGACAATTTGTGCAGAGCTGGAAGGAACCACGGGGGTGGAACTAGAGCTGGGTATAACAACAGGCACAGAGCTGACAGCAGGAGCAGAGCTTGAACTTAATGCGGGAGTAGAGCTGACATGGCTAGAAGGTGTCAAAACGGTAATGGGGGTCTGAGAAGGTCCAACAGTAGTAGGTGTGCTGGGAGACTCAGTCAAAGGACACACAGTTTCAGTAATGTAGACAGATGAAGAAATAGTAAATGTGATAGTCTTTGTGACATAATGACCAGGAGTAGTAGAAGAGAGCACTGGGGTGGTAGTAATGGCTGGCACGGATGATGCTGTAGGAGATGCGACTGTCTTGCTTGTTTCCTCACAACTCCACCATTGAGTAGTGGGCCAAGTAGAAATCCACTTACTCTTAGTCCACTTGGAATCACAGTCAAAGAATCCATTGAAATTCCATTCAATATCATCGAAGAAGCCGAAACAATCATCAGCGTGGATCTGGGGCCAGCCGTTCCATCCACCGGGCCATGTACTAGGCCAGCAGTCAGCGGTAGGTGTGGGAATAGTGGAAGAGGCAGTAGTGATTACAGTAGAAGTAGGACCAGCAGGTTGAGTGGTTTCTTCACAACTCCACCATTGAGTAGTAGGCCAAGTAGAAATCCACTTGCTCTTAGTCCACTTGGAATCACAGTCAAAGAATCCATTGAAATTCCATTCAATATCATCGAAGAAGCCGAAACAATCATCAGCGTGGATCTGGGGCCAGCCGTTCCATCCACCGGGCCATGTACTAGGCCAGCAGTCAGCAGTAGGTGTGGGAATAGTAGAGGAAGCTGTGGTAGTAGCTGCGGTAGCAGAGGGAACCGAAGGCTGAGTGGTTTCTTCGCAACTCCACCATTGAGTAGTAGGCCAAGTAGAAATCCACTTGCTCTTAGTCCACTTGGAATCACAGTCAAAGAATCCATTGAAATTCCATTCAATATCATCGAAGAAGCCGAAACAATCATCAGCGTGGATCTGGGGCCAGCCGTTCCATCCACCGGGCCATGTACTAGGCCAGCAGTCAGCAGTAGGTGTGGGAATAGTAGAGGAAGCTGTGGTAGTAGCTGCGGTAGCAGAGGGAACCGAAGGCTGAGTGGTTTCTTCGCAACTCCACCATTGAGTAGTAGGCCAAGTAGAAATCCACTTGCTCTTAGTCCACTTGGAATCACAGTCAAAGAATCCATTGAAATTCCATTCAATATCATCGAAGAAGCCGAAACAATCATCAGCGTGGATCTGGGGCCAGCCGTTCCATCCACCGGGCCATGTACTAGGCCAGCAGTCAGCGGTAGGTGTGGGAATAGTGGAAGAGGCAGTAGTGATTACAGTAGAAGTAGGACCAGCAGGTTGAGTGGTTTCTTCACAACTCCACCATTGAGTAGTAGGCCAAGTAGAAATCCACTTGCTCTTAGTCCACTTGGAATCACAGTCAAAGAATCCATTGAAATTCCATTCAATATCATCGAAGAAGCCGAAACAATCATCAGCGTGGATCTGGGGCCAGCCGTTCCATCCACCGGGCCATGTACTAGGCCAGCAGTCAGCAGTAGGTGTGGGAATAGTGGAAGAGGCAGTAGTGATTACAGTAGAAGTAGGACCTGCAGGCTGAGTGGTCTCTTCACAGCTCCACCACTGAGATGTAGGCCAGGTAGAGCACCATTGGCTCTTGGTCCATTTTGAGTCGCAGTCGATCAATCCCTTGTGTTTCCACTCGTGCTTATCGTAGAAACCGAAGCAGTCGTCAGCGTGGATCTGGGGCCAGCTATCCCATCCTCCGGGCCAAGTAGATGGCCAGCAAGTAGGAGAAGGAGTAGGAATAGTAGTTGATCCTTTGCTTGTGCTAGAAACAGGGGCAACTGTGGGAGTGGTAGAAACAGCTTCAGGGGTAGTAGAGGTAGAAGCGACGGAGGTATCAGGTAATTTAGTAGTGCTCAAAATGACATTAGGAGTAGTACTAGTAGTCTTTGGCTTTTTAGACTTGCTCTTTGAAGTCTTGTCATCCTTGCAGGAAGTGGTAGGGATGACGGTAGTATGACAAGCATTGTGTGAGCAGGACGTAATTGTTGTATAAAACGTTTGCACATCGGTAACATCGTCAGTAACAACGATAGTGTCATCTGCGTGGGCGTAAGACACCAACAGAGCAGCCAACACCCAAATGTTCTTAGTGTACATGACTTTCAAACTACGATCGACTGTCGGCTAGATTAGGTTGAAAGATTAAACGAGAGACAACGGTAGCGATGATCAGAGGACAGTCAGACGATATACGAAATGATTTATCTGTACAGAAGATTTCTCGATTGAGGGGAGTAAGGGGTTTTATAGTCTTGGTAAATGCTTGGATTTTTGGAGACTTTTTTAACTTCTTGCTTTATTCAATACCGACATGCTAATGGCTTTCACAATAAAAATAAAAGAAATACTAAATATGGCAGTCCTGCCACAACCGAGACCTCATATTCGGTCATTGCATTAGCCCAAACAAGAAGCACAATTGCTTTTTGTGATGTAGATGAAACGTTATGTGGTCAAGGGTCGACGGATCTGCAGGCACATAGGTTAGTATGGTACTTTTTTGGGGAATCGCCAGTGAAACACTTAATGTACATGAAATCTCAATGAAGAATACATGAGACACTGCAGATGCAAGGCTCTGTCGATATTCTATCTAAGGCCCCGCCATCTATCTTTAGTCGTGCCTTGAAGAGAGCATGTCTATTATGTTTGATATTTTTGGCCCCACTGTCAAGTTGTGTGCTCTTTGGCTTCTATTTCCTTGTCCCAAACGTTCTTGATCAACGCCAAGTTTACTCCCTACAGATACTGTTATGAACCGTGCGAGATCCGGTAACCAGTGCGAAGAAGAAAAATCACAAAATGTTCCTTTTTTGACCAAGACTTTTTCTTCTTTCTGTAAAATTGGCGATTCAACGCTCTGGAATTTTGTTTAAAACACATTTTCATTTCCCCCGGTGCAACAACTTTAGGGGTGTTTGTGAGGCCCACCAAACACTCCACAGCGACTAGAGACAAAAAAAAAACTTTCAAGAAAAACAAAAAACAAAAACAAAAGAAACTACCCAACCAAAATAATTCTTCTACCAAAACTAAGGGAAAAGACCCCCTCCAGAAACTTTATTACTCAATGAATAGAATTTTATTAGCCAGCGGGAAAGAAGAGATTAAAACAGGGCTAATATTAATTCAATTGATGTTGTGGTGCCCCAGTCAGTTTTACGGCATCGACTTAGATATTGAGCGAAACCGAACTAAATCTGAGATTCACGAGATCCCAACAGTCTAACTACCTTACGAGGCTTAGATCTTGGTGAGGCTTAAGATCCGATAGACAAGGTGCAACCCATGGATAGGAATCAACGAAAATGGGCAACAAACCCTCCTACTACCACAGCTCGAACCAAAAGAGCTTTCTCATTTTGAGCATGAGATCCCAATTAGTTGTTGCAGAGAGGAGATAAATACGGAACAAAAGGAAAACTTAGTTTTATTCTCTTCTCGAGCCTTGAGATTCCCAATTAGGCTATCATAGTAACTTAAAGGCGGAGGGTTGATTGGTTCGCAACTTTCGACAGATCTGGAATTCTCCCAACCAGCCGTTAATAGAAAGTCACGATGAAAAAAGTAAACAGTGCATCAAATCTATTCCATGACCCCCTAATAGTTGCTCGATTCGGTAGTAGTTAATCTGTACGAGCGAATGTTGACTTAGAGGATCGGCAAGATCGACAATAGGATGTAGTGAAGTTCCGCAAATCGATATTGAAATTTCATAATGTATCCAGTAAGAGATTGCCAATGAGCCCAGACAGAGCAATGTCGTCTGGTGACATTGCAGCTTCCTACATCTGTTGAACATCTTCTTTTTGTCTCGCGATCTTTGTGCTTTGCTCTTTTCTTTTTTGCTCCTTTCTTTATTTTTGCAAGGCACAGGAATCGACTTCCACTGAGTAAGCGTGTCCATGCAGCTGGCGTACTCAACAATGCCCGCGAACTGGGTGGTGCAAAATACTCTAGGGGCTCAAATGATTCAATTCATCATAGAGCTAATAGCTCTTAGACTGTCTTCTGATCTGCAAATTGTGATTGCCGAGAATTTATTCTTGGCGCCGCTGGGTATTTCGCCTTCAACTCTAATATCTACTTTCTTTCTTAAATGAAATTGCTTTATTGAGTTTCTTCTCCCTACGGCTGCCTCACGCCAAAATTGAGGTTCGCGTCGAGTCCCCTTGCCTAGAATAGAGTTTTTGCTCTAAGTAATTTTAATTCGGCCCGGATATACGAGTCTGTGCACCGAAGTCTCTGCATGCCAGACAAACCAGATCGGCGAGCCCCCGCAAGATCTACCTCTTAATCATAGAGATGTGCATAAAGTGATGTTTGTTTGTTTTTTCCCTTTGTTTTGTTTTTTCTACCCGCAGAACTCACTCAATATACGTATTGCCTTGTTGCTGCAGTTTTCTAACATTCTATGGGCGGGCGGACATTCGCCTTTCTGGTTTGTTTTACTGGCTGGTTGTGGTCGATCAATCATCACTCCTGACCCCTGGCCCATGTCACTACATGCCCATTGGAAGCAGTCTCTGCTGTCCTTGCATCACCTTGTGCATGACAACGATAAACAAACGAGTGTTCAACGTTGGAGGCTCTGTTTTCTTAAAATAGCTTTGCATCATTGCCCACCTTTGTCGCATTCACCACCTTTCTAGTTGCTCATTGCTTGTGCTTCTATTGCTGCTGCAACTGCCGGATAAGGACTGTGATGGCAACAACAGCCTACTTTTAGCAAGGGGATGTCATCGTAAATTCCGCTACAAAATTCATGCAGAGGACTAGAACAATAAAATTATCGCTAGTTCCTTACAGCATAAACGTGACGTTACATCGTTATCGTGTCTGCACAGGTACGATCGGCTAAGAGACTTTCTCAGTGGGACCCGGTTTGTTGCTGTGACTTCCCGGAGTTTTTGTCTTAAACCCTCAAGGGCTTTGATCTAGTCATAGGTGATAGACTCTTTAGCGAGGAGATCTCCTTGCCAAGTAACTTTAGAATCACTTTGGGAGGGTGGAAAACTAGGGTTACTGTTCGATCGTCGGAATCGCAATAGAATTTTTCCTGGCGGGCAGCCAATACCCAATATACGAGCCGCTCGCTCTAGCTGCCTGACTGGAAAAATTCTGGGATGATAGCATCATGCCATTTCCTCGGGCTTGCTGATCTTGATAAAAGTGGGCGTCATCACATTCTACATGGCCTGTTTATTCATTCCTATTTTTGTTTTATAGTTTCACTAGGTGTCATTCGGTAATATTAACAGCGATCAATTATCTACATGTCTTGGACCACCGGACCATCCCTTCTCCGCCTGAACCCTGAGCTCTGTGTTATTCGTTCCGGCTTCCGAGTTTTGGCCCGTGTTTACCACTATTCTTCTAGTTATCGGCAGGTTTTCTGGGCGGATAAGCACCCCTAAAGCAGGGTCGGATCCATCGACGCCTTCGCCATTCCCCCCTCTCTCCGATTCCAGCAGCCTCGTAGTCATATGCCCAATGACCTTGGTCGTCTTCAGCCTCCATGTCTCGTAAACCCTTGTGTATGATCCAGTTTTTAGTGTTGGGATCCAGAACCCAGGGATAGTCATCGTCAAAATACCATCCCTTTGGTGCAAGAATGATGTCCAAACTATCTGCACCAGTTGGGCGCTCTCCTGCCATTCTTGTTTCGGATTTCGCGTCATAGGCGTCGGCTGTAAAAACCCATGAATCCCACATTCTTGGAGTCAGACCTTGTTTCTCAAGCTCGAATACCTCCACGTCCCTTACTTCCTCCGGGTATTGTAACTCAGAGTCAGGAACAATTTCAGTTTCTGCAAATGTCTGAACCAGGATCTCTAAGTCATGCTCATGTTTTTTCATGTATTCTTGCTTGAACTGTTTTGCCTTGTCCCTTATTGCGGGGTGGTTAAGAACTATTGACGTCCATCCACCAATTATGATTCCAGGAACAACGGGTAAAAATCGTGCAAAATAAGATCCTATTATGCCCAAGCAAAGAAGGAGTAAATAAATAGCTGTACTGTATGGTTCTTGTGCAAACGACCCTAGACCATAGTAGAACTTCTCGATATTATCTACCAGATCTACTATCTCATTAACAGAGGTCTGTAACTCGCCTAGAGCCATGAGGAGCGTTTTGGATTCTTCTGTGGTTTCATATTGTAGCGGTTCGATGCGCTTCTGGTAGTTATTCTCGATGATGAACCTTGATGTACCTGGATGCCGATGAAGATAACCAGGCACCATGACTCCTAGTAGCAAACAAGCAATGGGGATCACTATTATCAGGTTCGGATGCAGGCAGAGAAAGGTATAAATTATGAGAATAGACAGTGTGAATGCGGGACTATCCCACTGGCTAAATCTAGCAATGTGATAGTTGATTCCCCCAAGCAATTTTAGACTGTGATAAGTTAGCAAATGTGAGCAGCGATGATGCAGGAACAGCACGCAAATAAATTTCACGGACAAAATTAATCTTTAAACGAATTATTGGAGGAATTCCCGAGGCTTCAGCCATATACTCCACGTTTAAACTAACGGGTTTGTGCTGTTCCTGAGCTTAGCAGGGCCAACCCCGCATCTTCGAATTGTCGGCCCAAATACAAAAAATACCATACTTACCGCGAAGCAAGTCGGCGAACACCACTGGCAAATTGCATGAGACTCTTACGACTGATCTCTTTGTCTGTACTGTTCATGTTCCCTATTTTCTGGAGAGCCATGGTGACTGCTCTATCCATGACGACCTCGGCAATATGGCGCCTGAAGCTGTCAGGTGGTGCCTCCGCTCCGATTATTGCGTTGACTGCTGCAAACTCCTCCACCTTGAGAGCAGCCGACCCAGGTTCCAGTAAATCTGCCTGATGGTTCGATATCACTGTCGACATCTCG
The DNA here is from genome assembly GCA_030564625.1 of Zygoascus hellenicus. Lineage (NCBI taxonomy): Eukaryota > Fungi > Ascomycota > Dipodascomycetes > Dipodascales > Trichomonascaceae > Zygoascus > Zygoascus hellenicus. The sequence continues at coordinate 40,033 of JAJLWE010000004.1, forward strand.
AATTGTTGTATAAATAAATCTTTCTTTGTGGTAGTTGTAATCACTCTGTAACGAGAGCTTCAGAGCGTGGTGGGGTCTTTTGTCAGAATTGAAGTAGCGATAAAATTGGGAGTGTGCAGAACGTTACGGCCGTGGGATGAGCCAAGACAGCAGCAGCATGCTAATAAACTACCTCACATACGACAGGAATAAATTATAAAGTTAGATGACGTATCTACTGATAATAACCATTCATTTTTTCTCTCCATCTCTCTTCGTCTATCTGCTGTCTTTTCTTTTGCTCTTATTCTAAATATTTGTTTCTTCTTGTTTCTGTCATGCAGATACTAGTTTCATCTCAGTAGCTAACCAGTTTAGATATGAGGCATCCAACCGCATAAAATTTCCTCGTGTTAGGCGGAGATCTTGTACGGAAGCTAAGTGACTTGTGTACAAGGAAGAACCAAAAATTGGGTCAAATAAAAGTCGAAAAAAAAAAATAATATATGTATATATATATACGTAAACTGCATGCGATATTACTGGCCCTGTAATCCATCCAGCTCTTTCACTACTTGTGAAAACTGTTCTCGGTCTTGTTCAATCTCTTGTAGCAATTCAGATGTATACTGCTTGTACAGTACTATTGCTAGCTGTGCTATCTTTGGATCCACCCTGGAGGGGGTTTTGGCACTTTTTGCATCTGAAGTATCGATATTAAGTAAATCTTCGTAAATCTTCTGACACTCCTATGTGTATTGGTTAGCATTAGAACTATCAAGAGCACCTAGTAACTTATCACACCAAATACAATTCCATCACCATGTGACAAGAACATGTTTCAACTGCATTAGTAGCCCGGACACCACCAAAGAACATTGAATAAAACATTACTTCTAAAACTTACGTCTTTACTTGTTCTAGGCTCATGGGCTTTTTTCAACAGCGGATGCGCGTTCAAAGAAGCCGCTATTGACTTGAATACAGCGGGATCATCAGCTGTACCCGCATCATGAAGGAACTGTATGAGAAGCAGCTTGAACAAGCTACTACGAGTCATCTCAATAGACAGCAATCACTTCAATATTTCACCTCGAAACCAAACCATCCAGCTATTCAAAAAACTGGTGTCTGTTATAACAATCGTCCACCCGACCCGTAGCAATTTGGTTAGGCGAATGCCAATTCTTGGTGGGAGTAATCGAACCGACTCTTGCCTCACCGTTGCCTTGGGAAGATGTGGAACACGGGCCGTAGGGCCCCCTTGGGTCGTCGTTGTCATTGTCGTTCCCCCGGTAATGCAAATATAATGGAGTTTGCTAGTATCACAACAACTCTTTTGGCTCAACACACATTGGAAAGGTTAAAAATACGCCGATTGATAGACCTCCTTTTCAAACACGTAGAGAAGCAGAGGAAAGGCGCATAAAAATCCATTGTGCTTTTATTTGTATTTTATTCCGTCACAATTCTTACGTGATTATTCTCTACCCCCTCCCCTCTCTAGCTTAGCCGTCTACTAGACCCCACCGGCTTTGGTCAAATCTAGGTCATATCTACATCGTTTGCGTTTGTGAGCTCAGGGGATACCTTGTACCCCCCCTCCATTTCATATTCTACCAAATCAACCCTTCACATGAATGCAGTCTGATTTCGCCGAGACCCCCCCAGTCGACCTGGTCACTAGAGATGCCCCGTAAGTATTTCACTTTGATGTTTAAATAATCGGGTTCCATTTTGTTTAATCCTCTGGGTTGTGTGTCTTGTGTTTACACTCAAAACTGACATCAACTGCCACAAATAGAGTCTTGATCGCAACCCGAAAACATCACTATAAAGACTCGATTGTCTTCTCATCTGGTATTAACCTTTCCAGCTCGCGGCGAATTCAACCGTCGCACCTCCCAGTGGCCGCCAGATCCCAGAGAACTGCCGAAACATCAAGCCTGATCACGGCTCCTCATTCATTGGGCCACGTTCGGTCGGGTTCTACTGCCTCATCCAACGAATTCACTTCAACCTCTGGGATCCCCATAAGAAAAGTTTCAAGCCAAAGTCTCAATTCAATATCTTCCAGGCGTGAAAGTCAGAAATTGACAAAGCCTCTTGCTACTTATGCTCAACCTACTAGTGCCAGCCAGCGCAAGTCCAGACATTCTATGGTGAACTCTACCAACCAATTCATCAACCCAAAATCACGAAAATCTATTTTATACTTGCATAATTCGACATCGACGCCTGCTTTATCCCCTGGGCCAAATGCAAATGTCTCTGCACCCCCTTCAAAACCTCCAGCCAGAGCTCCTCCTCTTCATCATTCTCAGCTTCCACCCGGTGCTCGACGATCCACGGGGCCATCTCCACCGATACCTGCTCCTATGCCACCACCGGCTCGAGAATTGACTTCTAGACGGTCCATGTCTCCAATGGTGAAAAAGAAGCCCTCAATTGCTCCCCCAGTCCCTTCTATACCTGATCAATTATTCATTGGCCGTCATCGTCAGATCCCCAAACGCATGTCCATGATCAACAATGATTTGGACATGACTGATTTTTCTTTGGCTGGTCCAACTACACGATCACACAGAGCAGTGTCTAATAATGCGATAACCAATGCCTCATTGCGAAAAACTTCTAGACAAGTCTCGGGAGTATCAGGGCCTAGACGTCCTCCACCATCAATCATGCAACTCGATGGTGAGACTAATTCATCCAACCCGCCATCTGCACCAAAACATGGAGATCGTGCTTTGCCGAGATCAAGTACATTTGGTGATCTTCGAAAACCGTCAGAACCTTCTACTCATGCTCCCGAGCGCCCAGGAAGTACCACTGGTATGAATATTCCATTTGCATCTGCATCTGCATCTGCATCCCCTGCAAAGAGCCAGAGTCCCAGTATGCACAGACCGCAGGTAACTGGAGACTCTTCATCTCCTTTCAGACCTATGAATCGTCTTCAAAGGGTTCACCCTTTGCCAGCTATAGACACCTCCATGTCTCCTCGCGGATCACCTTTGAGCACTTTGCCATCTCCAGCTAGTGCCAAATCAAACTATAATCAGGAAACAAGGATGAGATCATTGTCAAATTCTACAAAACCATGGATTCCAACATCTTCTGGAAGTGGCTCTGCTCTGGCAAACGTTACAACAATGAACTCACCAAATTCACCCTCTTATGCAAACAGAGCCTCTCCAGGAGGGCCATCTGTAGCTGCTGCTACACAGAGAATGATCAATAGAAATTCTCACTCCACAACAAACCTGCGAAGCTTTTCGAATAGCCACTGTTCCAGCTCCACTCCACCATCGAAAGGGCTATTAGGAAGTCCCAGGAAAATATCCTCCTCCTCCTCCAGGCATGCTTCGTCCACAGTCAGTGACGTCTCCAGCTCTGCATTGTCTACGGAATCCAGAAATGACTTCCCTCACCTGGTCCCTCTTGTCGAAGAGGAGGAACTCAGCAAGGTTCGAGAAATTCTTAAAAAGATGGTCACCTCCAAAACGTCCGAAAATTCAATGACTAAGCAATTTAAAGCCATGAAAATTGGCAGCAGTCATTCCAGCCAGATTCCTAATCCTAAAGATGAGCAGCCAACAGTTAATGAAGCGATGACTCCTGCTGTGGCTACCAAAGCTTGCCGGCTGAACATGTACGAGAAGGGTGAAATTTTGGACTATCGCCGTGTATACTTTTGTGGACGATCTGATATCAAGAAGATTAATGGTGATATAAGAAGAGCTAATACCAATAATTACGGGTTCGACGATGACAAGGGAAATTACCATGCAATTCCAGGTGATCATATTGCATACAGATATCGCATCGTCTCCAAACTTGGCATGGGCTCATTTGGCAAAGTTCTTCGTTGTATTGATCATAAAACTGGAAAGTATGTGGCCGTGAAATTGATCATCAATAGGAAACGATTTCATATGCAAGCTTTGGTCGAAGCTGATCTTTTGAAGACCTTGACAAGCTGGAATAAAAACCAGTACGGAGGGGCTTTACCAATAGTGGACTATGTGGACCATTTCACCTTCAGAGATCATTTATGTATAGCCACCGAGTTGCTGGGGATCAATCTTTATGAACTGCTTAAGTACAACAAGTACAAAGGGTTTCCGATTCCACTGGTGAGGCAATTTTCGCGTCAAATTCTAGAGGCTCTTGCATTTTTGGAAAAGAAGAAAATCATCCATTGTGATTTGAAACCAGAAAATGTTTTGATTAGTGATCTTGAGCGTGGCACCATCAAGCTTATTGACTTTGGTTCTTCATGCTATGAAAATGAAAAGGTGTACACATACATCCAGAGTCGATTTTACCGATCCCCCGAGGTGATGATGGGAATGGTGTACGATACTAAGATAGATATGTGGAGTTTTGGATGTATTGTTCCAGAGATGGTCAACGCCAAACCATTGTTTCCCGGTAACAATGAACTTGAACAAGTGGCATTTGTGATGCAGCTGTTTGGACCTCCAGATCGGTTTTTTGTTGAGAACTGCAGTCGACGAAAGCTGTATTTCGATGCACTTGGAGATCCTTTAAGTCAGGTGACGCAGATAGCGCAACCGAGCTCTAGGAGCCTTGTCAAAGACGTACTAAAAGGAAAGGGGGACCCGTCGTTGGTCGACTTCATCCGGCGGCTTCTACATTGGGACCCTCGAAGAAGACTCAGTGCCGCTGCTGCACTCCAGCACGAATTCCTCAATGGCCGACCAGCCGATGAATAACAAGCCCGTTATGATCTATATAACCAATCAGAGCACGAGGCCAATAGACGACCAAATTTGTTTCCAAACCATATGTACATATAAATTAGTATTTGAGCCCATGAAATTACAAGCCCATCTCTCTGAATGCCATTATCTGAAAAGCCGCGGCAACTATAAACCGCTCGCGAATGGCGATTTCCGGCAGGTCCCTGGTTTCTCCCTGATTTCTCCACACTTTCATGATTCGCGCCTCATACTTGGCGGCATTGTCAAGAGTAATCCCAACCAAGCTTATTGGCCAAAAGAAAGAGCCTACCCCCACTCCTCAGACTCCTCGGTAATTCCCCGATTAGCAGAACATCTATTTAAACGTGGAGTAGCCCAGCGAGATGGTCCGCCACAACTACTTCTTTATCATTTTGGATTCAAATTTGAGCAGCAATAAAAAGATGAGCGGCAAAGAAGGAGACTACGAAGCCGTTGCAGAGGCAATCAGAAAGATTCTCCCCAAGGAGGATTATGATGATGGTTCTATCGGACCTGTGCTTGTCCGATTAGCCTGGCATGCATCTGGTACATATGACAAGAAGACAGGCACAGGAGGATCCAATGGTGCCACCATGCGATATCACCTGGAGGCTGCTGATGGTGCAAATGCCGGATTGGAGTATGCACGAAACTTTTTGGAGCCTATCAAAGCCCAGTTCCCTTGGATCACATATGCTGATTTATGGACTTTTGCCGGCACTGTGGCCTTGGAGGCTATGGGAGGTCCTAAGATTCCATGGAAACCTGGTAGAGTCGACTATACTGACGAAGTCAATGTTCCTCCTAACGGACGTCTTCCCGATGGAGCTCTTGGTCAGGATCATTTGCGACATATTTTCTACAGAATGGGGTTCAATGATCAGGAGATTGTTGCTCTCAGTGGTGCTCACAACCTCGGCAGAACCCACGCCAACCGATCTGGCTTTGACGGCCCTTGGGTCCCTAATCCCATCAGATTTGCCAACACATATTTCAAGCTCCTTCTCAATGGAGAATGGCACATGGACAAAAGCCCGGCTGGTGTCCCCCAGTATTATGACGAGGACAAGGAGCTTATGATGCTCCCCACTGACATGGCTTTGATCAAGGATGAGAAGTTCCGAAAATACGTTGAGCTATATGCCAAAGATAGAGACTTGTTCTTCAAGGACTTCAGTGCTGCATTTTCCAAGTTGCTGGAACTTGGTGTTCGACGGGATGCTAGTGGAAAGGCAGCCATCAATGTCATTGACAAAAGTAAGCTCTGATGTGGTTTTTTTCCATCTCATGCATTTGACTACTAAATAGCCTATTAATCATTCTTCTTACTTCATACAGTCCAACGGAATTGCTAATTATTGTCTCGTATTTGGTACTCATCCATTGCTACATAACTGCCCCGCTAGATTCAATCTCTCCCTTACTCTGATAAATTTCTCGTCTGTTTTTCCATTTTTTATTTATTTTTTTTTTTTTCCAATTACATCCAGGTCCCAGATCAGAATCCCTGTTTTTTTTTCACTCTTTTCCATCAACCAATAAACCGTGGGCTGTTTCCAAGCCAGGCTATCAGCTCTCTGTCCCTTGTGATCCCTTTTCGCTCTAAGGCCCGCATTTTAGCCCTGCTCTGAATACCCCACATCCTGCCGAGGCATCCCAACCTCCACCACCCCAGCTTATCAACTTGTCGTATACACCGTCATCCAAGGGCTAACATGGTGGTTTTTTCAAAGCTGCAGGGCACTCTCAGAGGCCGCTCTATGCTGGAATTTTATATTCGAAACCGCACCAAGATTGGAAGAACAGTCTGGGGCGGGGTGTTTTTATCATTGATATACCGTGTATATGCGTCTATCAATGCACCGCCAAAGAAATCATCTCACCATGGGAAGCGGTCGGATCGAGTGGATGTTGATAAGGTATTCTTTGCTAGACTGATGAAATTGCTCAAAATCCTTCTACCCGGTGGTATCAAGTGTAAAGAGTTTTGGTTGCTTTGCACGCAGACTGGTTTCCTTGTGCTACGTACCTTTATTTCACTTTATGTGGCAAATCTTGACGGTAGATTAGTGGGATATCTTGTTAAAGGCCATGGAAAAGATTTTCTTCTTGGAATCATATGGTGGATGGTGGTTGCAGTACCTGCCACGTTTACCAATAGCATTCTTCAATATCTTCAGGGAATACTGGCTGTTCGATATCGAGTTCGACTCACCAACCATATTTTGCAAAACTATGTCCCACAAGACGAGACCTCGAATCCTATTTATTACTCAATTCATAACCTTGATGATCGTATCAGGAACGCTGATCAATTAATTGCCGTTGATATTCAAAAATTCAGCAATTCTCTGTCCGAGTTGTACGGAAATATAGCCAAACCAGTATTGGACATGTTTCTTTATTCTTGGCAATTATCTCACAATATTGGTGGTGAAGCAATGTTTGTTGTAGGCTCTCTGATTCAAATGTCTGGATACGTGCTAAGAGTTCTCACCCCGCACTTTGGTAAATATGTTGCAGAGGAAGCGGCTTTGGAAGGTGATTATCGTTTCATGCATTCTAGAATCATAGAATATTCAGAAGAAATCGCTTTATACAAAGGCCATGAATCTGAAAAGGGCGTTGTTGATAGATCTTATTTTACCCTCATCGACCACGTCAATCGCATTCTGAGACTCAGACTCTACCACGGAATGCTTGAAGATTTTGTAATTAAATACCTTTGGGGTGCATTGGGCTTAGTGCTTTGCTCTGTGCCCGTTTTTTTCAAGATTCCTGGACTCCCTCACACAATTGCCGCTGCCGGTGATAGATCTCAAGACTTTATTACCAATAAGAGATTGCTCATCTCTTCGTCGGATGCCTTTGGTCGTGTTATGATGTCTTATAAGGATGTTGCCCAGTTGGCTGGTTATACTGCTCGTGTGACCTCGCTAATAGATGTTATGAATGACATCACAGATGGCTCCTATCAAAAGAACCTTGTAGGCTCAGAGGAATCTGCTGCTGAAAAAAAGGCTGCATTGAGTGAGAAAGGTCAAACAATCATCGGCGATGGTTCAGTGATAATCTTTGATAAAGTCCCTATTGTATCTCCTAATGGTGACATTCTTGTACCTGCATTGTCCTTCAAAGTTGAACAGGGACATCACATGCTCATTGTCGGACCAAACGGTTGCGGTAAATCATCTATGTTCCGTATTTTAGGTGGATTATGGCCAGTTTATGCTCCTGGAAAGGTCACAAGACCCTCGCCTGCCGATATATTTTATATTCCTCAAAGACCTTACATGAGTAAAGGATCTTTGAGACAACAAATCACCTATCCCTTACCAGAAGAGAAAAATACACTGTCAGATGCTGAATTGACCGATCTGCTGAAAATTTTTAAGATTGACGACGTGGTGAACCAAGTAGGTGGATGGAACGCGGAGAAGGAATGGCGTGAAGATCTTTCAATTGGTGTTCAGCAAAGAATCGCTATGGCAAGATTATTCTACCATGAGCCTAAATTTGCTATTTTAGATGAGTGTACTTCAAGTGTCACTTCCGATATTGAAGCAGTAATGTTTGCTGAGGCTAAAAAAAGAGGAATCTCGATGCTTACAGTAAGTCATCGTGCATCCCTATGGAAATATCACGATCTCATCCTTCAATTCGATGGATATGGCGGGTACGTTTTTACTGATCTCGATGCTGAAGAGAGACTCAAATTAGAACAAGAAAAGATCGATTTAGACGTCAAACTTCGATCAATCTCTGAGATGGAAGAGCGATTAGAAAGTCTTCTCACCATGACATGAAATAACAAGAGGAATAAATAGAAAAAAAACCCCGTGCATTAATAAATGAATTACCTAAAACATATTTATCCGCTATTCATGCTAGTACCAGATTGAAACCTGTTTCCTCCAGAATTTCGGACCAAGTCTTATCTTCCGCCCATGCTCTTTTAACAAGTTCCGTTGCCTGTGCTATATGTCCAATGCCAAAACGAGTCATACTCCTCAATCTTGCCCAAAGAATTTTTCTTACTTCTGGGTCTTTTGTTTCACAAGCAGTTGTAACGATAGGAAAAGCAAGGCATGCCTCAATTGGCGAGCCCGGTTCGATGTCAGATTCCAGATGGCTTGTGATGAAGCCTATAATTTCTTTCACAGAACTAGAATCAGAGCTCAGCAGTAAAACCCTGCGATATAGATGAAGAAGTACTGCATATGTGAACAATAAGCTCATGCTGGCTAGGCCAACATGAGTGGCATCTGCGCCACGTCTCAGAAGATCTTTTCGCCTCAGCTCAGTGTTATTAGCACATGATAATAGAACCTGAGAGAGCATGAGTGCATCTGAGATGACACTTTCATTCTCCAACTCATATTCAGCATCGGGAATACTACCTGAAGCTTCTTGTGCAGCTTTTAAGGCTTGCAGGCTGTTTTGTCTTCTGACAAGAGATGCTACTTTGGAGTAAATCGGTATCAAGTCGAGCTCCATTCCGAGCAAAAAGTCAATATTACCCAGCTCTTCATTTGAAATGCTGTCTATTTTTGCTGATAATGGCACAGACCATAAACCGGAGATGTCCTCTTTAGTAGTTAATAACGACGAACCCGTCGGAGAAGATAGCGAGCCTAGAATATCGAGGTAAGCTAAGACTCTCAATAAAAAATAGCTGACTTTACCAGGATCCAAATTTCCTGATAAAACTCTCAGAGGCTGCGGACCTTGCACAATGGGAGAGCCAGTAACTGTAGAAGCACCGGGAGTGGAGCCCGGTGTGCTTCTGCTATCCAGAAGTTGCAAGATACCACCTTGATTGGTATCCGCTAGCCCTCTCGCAACAATGATATTTCTTGCACCACGCAGATGGTTTCTCCAACTATCATTTCTACCACCATTAGTCACTTCGTAACTACATAGCATAGTGGCTGTTGCAAGTGTCGCATCAGAATGTGCTTCATTTCCATCCTCTAGCGAGCGAGCAAGCCCGTCAAATGTACGTGTCATCAGCCTCTCTATGAGCTCTTTTGGCCGCTTTTGATGAAGGTAGTTTGACTGATGAGAAGCAGCGTACGCTAGAATTAATGTCAGCAAATGCGGAGTAGACATGGCCATTCTTGGCAAGATGTGTTTGAAAGGATTGTGTTGATAAGCAGCTGGCAGCGGCACCAAACAATCCGCTGTTTTGTTGATAAAGAAATGAAATAGTTCGCGGTACTTAGGAACCTGATGCAGAATTTCAGGAAGAAAAGGAAGTGAGACGGGAATTGCCATTTCCGAATGTCCTTGGAACTCATTGATGAGATCTAATCCAGTCTCAAAATCGCCCTGTGAATAGTATTGGTTGCGAAGGGGAGTTAGGTCCAGTAAGTTTTTGTTAGGAGCATCTTCGTATTTTAGTGAGATATCAATATCGTCGGAATAATCAGTGAACGGTCCTCCTTCTAAGAGATCAAAGTTGGTCACCTCTGAGTCAAAACCAAGAGGGTCGTTTTCATCTTTCAGGGCACCTTCCAAAGAGGATAATAATTTCAAACTCGGAATGACATCCGAGTTCAAAGGATTTGACTCATCACAGGGCCCGCCAAACCCAGACGATGGTAATGCACTTGTCAAAAGATGGTCATCAGTTGTTGGTTGAGGAGCCAGCATGTCACTGCTAGGAGATGAATAAGTACCGGAGTTTGATACAGTAGAGCTAGAAAAATTCCCCTTTTCCTCACTGAAGTCTATTTTTCTTTTGACCCCCTTTTTTCTTGAAGAATAATCTACCGAGATGAAACTTATCGGACCGGCTCTATTGGATCTTCCGGTGCTCCTCTGCGCCCTCGTACTATCTTCAATCTTTGACTCTTCAAATGCCTTTGCCTTCTTACTAGAGCGTCCACCCCAAACCAACTTCATGCTGTAGTCACAAACCGACCCAGTTTTGACGCAGTTCGAACATGTCGGCTTTTGTTCATCACATTTCGTCTTCAACCTCTTGCAGTTATGGCAACCGCTTCTACTTCTTTTTTTTTTCGTCTGACAATCGGTTAGTATATAATCTTCGTAATATTTGTAATTGTCCCCTTACTATAGCATCATTGGCTACCATTTCCTTTCTATTGATTACCGCAATAGAGACTGATGATGTACTGTGTCACAGCACCCGCAGCATCACCACTATATTTATTTTGTGTCAGCCGTAGGGCGGAGAAATTCAGTGATATCGCCGAAGCGGGGCCGCTGCCGACGTGAGCATACGTCGTGTATAAGGAGAGTCAGAACCAAGGAGACTAGGAAAAATAATATTTGAACAGTGAGCTATGAGATGACATTTCCATCCCATAAGCTGGAAACAATTTTCTCAAATTTCGACCTGCCATCTGGGACCGCTGCTGTTAAAAACCAGGGGAGGAAAAGAAGAGGACTCACGTGATTACCCTCCACCATTCCCTTCCCATTGGGCTGGCCGTCAATTAGATCAACACTGGTAAACAAACATCGAGCTCGAACCTGAATCTTTGATATCGTATGAACGAGGAGGCAAATGATGACTGGAAGAAGCTTTATGAAACATGGCTTAAGGATCTCATAGATACCGCAGTGTCGACCAACTCTGCTTTGATGTACACTAGAGCCTACCGATCTCTGCGAGAAAGCTCGAAAAATTACACCAACCCGCAAGATCTAAAGGAACTCAAATTCATAGGCCAAAAGATATGTGATATTCTTGAAAAGAAAACTGTCAAGTATTGTAAAGAAAACGATATCGAGCTGCCACCGGGGGTCGTCGCTGATAGAAGCGATCAACCTACTAAGACGCGAGCAACACAGCAGTTTGTCCAGTTCATTTCTCCAGAAGGTGTTAAAACTGGACACGCCACCGATGATGTTCATGCTTCTCCTAAAAAAAAGAAGTCCAAGTCCAAAGGGCGAACTTACATTCCTCGGTTTCGCTCTGGTGGTTATGCATTGCTCATAGCACTACGGAAATTTTCACGGAAAGATGGCCAGGGTCTTGGCCGGACTGATCTTTCCAGACTAGCCAGGCCATATTGTGATAAACCTTTCGAGTCTAATTCAAGTGTCAGTGGATTCTATACAGCATGGAGTGGAATGAGTACATTATTGAAAAACGACTTGGTGTACCAGACTTCGGCGAGATCACCCCACTATCTTATTACCGAAACGGGTGCCAGAGTAGCAGATAAACTGATCGAGCTACATGAGGAGAATTCAACCAATGCTGCTATTGAGAATAATGAAATCATCAGCAATGATGGTATGGCCTCAGAGAATGATGGCATTGCAACCGAAGTTGAGGATGATGCGGGATTGGACGGTTCGCCGGCTAGCGAAAGAGCTTCTTGCCTGGCAACATCTACCAGTCATGAAGCACGGTCCGATCAATGGCCTCAGGGATCATTCAAGGTAATTTTGCTTCTGGATAACAGAGAGGTCCTAGCTAGAGATAGCCGAAACTACTTTGAGGCCGAACTTTTGGCTCGTGGAGTAGAGGTGGAAACATGTGCGCTATCAGTAGGGGATTGTCAATGGATAGCAGAACACCGTGAAACAGGGCATAGAGTTGTTTTGGATTATATACTAGAGAGGAAACGACTTGATGACTTGCTATCTTCCATTAAAGATGGAAGATTGCACGAACAAAAACAGCGACTACATCGATCCTCGCTGAGGAATGTTATTTATTTAGTCGAAGAGCCTACAGGTATGACTATGCTACGAGATCATAAGGCAGTGGCCACGATTCTAAGCCAAACAAGTACCGTGGATCAGTTCCATTTGGTTAGGACTACGTCTGCTGACGACACGGTCCGATACTTACAAGAGGCTACCGCGGCAATTAAAGAGCAAATGGCCAATAAACTGCTGACGATTATTTGGCCAGATGTGACAAATTTTAAGGAAGAAATGGCACGAGCTAGAAAGGAGGTTGAAGATGATCATGCATTGGGTATTGACATCGATTCTTTCGCTACTGCATTAGACAAAAGCAAACTTTTGACCGTGAAAGATTTGTTTATAAGAATGCTTATGACGACGCGTGGAGTGACATATGAAAGAGCCTTGACTGTTCAAAGCTTGTTCAAAACCCCTGCGCTGTTAGTTGAAGCCTTTGATGACTGTATCTCTGAATCCGAGAAAAAAAATATGCTTTTCAATGCAACTATCGATCATGTTCCGCTGAAGAAGATATCAAAAAAGCTTTCTGAGAGCTTGTTCCTTGTTTGGGGAGACGATGCAGTTGAATATCCTTGAATATGCAGTACCTGTATTGAACTCCTTTGGCCCAACTATTTATCATAGCCCTACTCAGTAGACGCTTATTTATTTCCAGCTACTATATTTTTTCCCAACGTCTATGCGCTACCTGAATATCACTATTGCTCATTTATTGCTTAGTTAGATTTTATTAGGGAGATAGATTGGAAGTTTACATTGATAGTACTCAATCCTTTACTAACACTTGTAAAATACCTATAAATTACCATGTGTTATCGCTATACTTACTAACCAAAGACTGATTTTTAGTTGACGGTAGGATATCTGACGCTGTAGCTGTAATTCAACGATGCACAAACGTTGGAGAAATTGGTAAAGAATGAACCTAGTCTGATTTAATCTTTATTTTTAGTCCATGCAATATGCGAGGAGACTTATGTAGGTTACGTGTCTATGATTCTTTCGACGATTGGCATACTTGATCCGATGTATGTATGGCTTTGTTTTGAGCGATGGCTATTCCCGTCCCCCTTTCAAATGCACAAGGAAATCAGCCAAAAAGAGTCACGTGATCGATAAAGGCACGTGACTTAAGACGGTACATCTCGGCGAATTAAGAAAAATAAATGTCAGCTACGGCCATATCCAGATGAAAATAAGACTTCCCGTCCGATCAGTCCTATTCAAGCATCTGAGAGCCTTACTAAGTACTATAGTGGGTGACCATATGGGAACTGAAGGTGCTGTAGTTTTTTTTGGCACTGAAAAATTATAACTACATCATTTTTTTTCTCAGCTCTTTCTCATTTTTATAATTATTATTTTTTGAAGAAAATCAAAAAAATATCAATAACAACACTACTAACCCAAACAAATAAGCATAATACACATATTCTGTTGTCATCGGATAACTTTGTTCTGCGAAGCTGGCTTTCAATACACTCACCAGGTTGTCCCAATCAATTTTTCACCTACTACCTACAACAGCCCGACACGATGGTCAAACGAATCGCTAAATATGGTTTCAAGTCGGGTATCTTGCCAAAGACCCGGCAGATTCTACCTAAAATGAAAACGTCGTGGGAGATAGAGGAAGAAAAGAAGACCAATGTGGGTTTCGTGGATCCTAAGATGGCTCCTAAAGGTTCGCATCCGAATCCCCCGCCTAGGCATTTCCCTACTGCTGAGGAAAAGATTGCAAATAGTGCAAAGGAACCGTCGAATTCAAATAAAAAGACCAGAACTGTCCAACAAGAGGCCCGTGCTCTGAGCGCGGCAATGCGAAGGAGATATTTGACTGATTCTCTCAGGACTCAAGAGGTCATTGATCGAAAGAGGTTGGAAAGACGGGAACAGAAATTTGAGGAAGCTCGACAAAAGCGATTAGAAGTCCAGGAGCATCAGGTTTCTAAGGCTACACAGCTGACTCTCCCCACTATTGAGTCTTTCTTGAACGAGCCATTTGTTCAGCGACGAACTCTTGAAGAACAAACCGAATTACAGCTCAAGCGAGAGGCCAATCGAAATATCACCAGCATTAAGGCAACAGAAAACAAACTTAATCGTGTATTGGAACTTTACCAGAAATCTGATGAATTCATTGTGACAGAGGAGGAGCTGAACGCCAAAATAGACTCTGTTTTTGCTACCGACAAGCATCAGAATGACCTGCATGCTATCCTTTACTCTGGAAATGCATTCTCAAATGGAGTTTCTGCTGAGAATAAGAGAGTTAAAGAGCTTCTTGAGAAACTTTCAGGTTCCTCTTCTGTTTCTGAGCCTGGCTTGGCTGAAGTACAGGACGCTCTCAGCGGTGAAACCCAGAGATGGCTGGAAGAGATGAGAAGTGACAAGCAAAATTGAATCTTTTTTTGTGAAAATAGCATGTACATATTCAATGTAAATAAACCGGTGATAATTTGATTTCGCTGCCCTCCTTCTCTCTGACATGCGTCTTCGGACTAGCTTCAGCCTTACTTCATACCATCCAGGCCCCCTTTGGCTTTCACCATGTCAAGATGGAATAATCTGGCAGTTAACGGCGTGGGGAGACCTGTTTTTGATAGGAATGAAAAAGAGCTGATTGTTCAAAGCGATGTAGGAATATATGAGGGGTAAGCCAAAAACTCGTGCTGTATTTTGGCGGATCGGTAGTGCTAATCAAACAGTAATTACAAGGCAAAAGGATATCAAAACGGACGGATATATCTGACAAACCAGCGAATATGCTATGTTGACGAGGAAAAACCTCGTACAAACTCTGTATATTTGAAGCTCTCAATCATAAAAAGTGTCGATTATAGTGGTCGATTTCTGCGATCGTCACCGAAGATCACTATGCACTTGGAAGAGGAAGTAACAGACACAGACAATTCTACAGAGCATCCCGGCATGCTGCCGATGGCCACATGGGTTTGTCCAATATGCTATTTTGCCAATGAGATTTCATCGTCTTATCTGAAAGATGAATCAGAAATGCCGGTATGCAAGAGTTGTGGTGTCGCAGCGCAGGTAAAGCTAATAGAAGATTCCCTCAAGGATTTCAGCTTGGCTACTAATGGGGCTTCACAATCTGATACGGAAGGTTTCCGATGCTCACGCTGTACATTCATGAATCATCCCTCGCTCTCTAATTGTGAGATATGTGGTGCAAGACTTGTTTCTGCTAGACTACCACCAGCATTGGCTACCGCAGCCTCTTCTACGCAAGGCTTGCAGGAGCCAGCCCCAAAATTGAGCAATTCTATAAGTGAAGAGCTAGCTAATACTGTGAAGTTGAGTTTCCGTGGAAATGGGGATAAGCTATTCTATGAACAATTAAAGCAGGTTCTAGCGGAGAGACCATGGGAGCAGATTACACCTAAAAAAGTACTTGAAAAGCCAGCAAGTAAGAACACTGACATTGGAATGGGGTCTGGGCTACATGGCTTAGAAATGGTCGGGAAACAAACCACGAAATACAACCAACAAGTGTTAGGTAGCGCTTTAGAGGACCTTCAAAGTCTGATGCAAAGTGCTAAAGAAGTAGCCAAACTTGCAGAGTCATATGCAAAAAAATTAGAGATAGCTGATTTGAGATCTGAGAGCAAAGATTTATCTCAGCAGGCTCGCCAGGCTCTCCGACAGTCGAGCGATGCGCTTGGTCTCAGCTCAACGATAGTTACGAAAGAAATGGCCCAAAGCGACTTGGTTTTTCATGAAGAGCTTGCAAGGCAACTTGCAGAGTATTTGATTGAAACAGGAATTTTACAAAAAGAGGGCGGGGCAATGACGTTGTTTGATGTCTTTGCTTACTACAATCGTGCTCGTGGTATATCACTGATATCACCCCAAGATTTGATATCCGCTTGTAACTTATTGGAAAAACTAAAGCTTCCAATTCGTTTGCGGAAATTCAAAACAAGTGGAGTTATGGTACTTCAAGAGACATATCTGAGTCAAGCAGTGATTATCAGGCAGATTCTTGAATGGTTCAATGGGCTGGCCGACTGGCAGAGAGAGTGCGGAGTGAGTGTACAGGATGTATCATCAAAGTTTTTTTGGAGTCCTGTGGTAGCTATTGAAGAGATGGAAATGGCCGAGGAGATGGGAGCAGTTTGTAGAGACGAAACTATGAGTGGACTTCGCTTTTTCCCGAATGAAATCCGACCATACATCAAATAGCATAAAATACCTAATTTATCGAAAATAAATGCATTTTCAGCTCTCGACATAACAAGAACTGATTCCCATGGTGAAAATGTTGTATATATCTAGGACGATAAATCCCTACTATTGAGTGGCGGAGTAACCGCAGAGGCATTGCTTGTAGCAGGATTGGGCTTCTTATAAATATGATTGTCGGATGCAGGAGTGGTGTCGGTAGAGGTAGTGGCAGTGGTTGCTGATAAACAGGTGCTGCTGAACGAAGCAGTCATCGGAGATAGCTGAGTCTGACCTTGTCTAGCAGTCATTGAATTCAATGAAGTAGATGATGCACTGGCCGAAGGAACATAGTTTGGCAAGGATCTAATATGCTTGATAATGAATAGTTTTTCCTCGTTGAAATTGTCTTCGTTTTTTCTATCGTCCTGAAAAGATGGCAAGAAATTGAGTAACTTGACTTTGTTTTTCCCTAAAAGCTCGATAATGGGTTTCGACTTTCTTGGATTGGCCACAAAGATTTTGAAGATATGGAAAGCCTCGTATTGAATGTTCTTGGATTTGTTTTTCAGTAAGGTCATATTCAGCTTTAGATTTTCACCAGAATCAATGTACTCTGTCATGTAATTATAATTGGCTCTCTGACGCATCAGTATTGCCATTAATTTCAGAGACTGTCGCTGAGTAACATAAGATGATGATTTCATAAGACTGTTCATTTTTTCCGTAAAGGCCTCGGAATTGGAGGCCAAGAAAGAAGAACAGAGCTGAGGATGCAAAGTAAGCAAGTCATGCAAGGTAGACATAGCATCAGTGGCTACTTCGAATGTTGACGAATTGATGTAATCAAAATATTTCCAAACATCAGTAGATTGAATCACTATCGCAGCCAAAGACTCATGCTTGATACAGTCACGCATGATTGTCCCGACATCTAGAGCAATGTCAATGTTCGCGTTCTGAGCGATAAGCCGATACAGAATATCAGGTTTACTCGCCAAATAGTCAACTGTTGGATTTCTGTTGCCGATTCGCCGGCGAAGAAGAGTGGTGAACATGGTCAAAACACCCTTGCGACCATCGAAATCAAGAACATGGAGATATGCAACAAGAAGAATCAAGATATTGGACGTATACACTTCCTGCGCAATAGCTCCGATCATATCAGGAGAAGGATCACTTTCTTGACCGCCATCTAGAATTAGCTTGATTTGATCAAGGGTTCGGGAGATATCAGTAAACGTTTTACGCTTATCAGAAACGTCGACTTTATTGAAAAGATCGACAAGCTGCCGAATGAGCTCTTGCGGCGACTTCTGCTTGTTTCTGGTCCATAGAAACGACATCTAGGCAGTTGGAGAGATGATGGAAGAAGGACAGGGAAGGTGGGTCGGTAGTGATACCAGCACTACCCACCACCACTAGGTGTTTTTGTTTTTGTAGCCCAGCAAAGGAGATCCGGGTGTGACCAACCAACTGTGGGAAAGGGGCTCAACTGAAAACAAGGTTGGCGGTGCCATTACAGGAGTTTAGCCGGGCGTTTTTGTGTAAATACAAAGGCATTTACTGGCTCTGGTAGATGAAAACTAAGGGAAGTCAGTGAGGGACAAGCTATGATTTTTAAATTATGTGGATCTAGCTGGTCGTAGTGAACACTAGTGGTCTATTAAGTTTGCGGGGCTGGCTTAGTACCAACGGCTGCCTA
The DNA here is from genome assembly GCA_030564625.1 of Zygoascus hellenicus. Taxonomy (NCBI): domain Eukaryota; kingdom Fungi; phylum Ascomycota; class Dipodascomycetes; order Dipodascales; family Trichomonascaceae; genus Zygoascus; species Zygoascus hellenicus. The sequence goes on from JAJLWE010000004.1 coordinate 58,342, forward strand.
CAAGTCTCTTGTCCCTCTGGTACAGCCATTTCTACTCCCATCAACGGCTCAGCCCAGCAAAAAAAAAAAAATCGGAATGGCATATCGCGGGAGAAAAGCTTTGGATTTGAGACAAGTGTTGCGGAAACTCATCGGGAGTCAGTTTGGGTTTCTGCAAGCCTCCCACTGCATTTTGACTGGCATGTTGATCTTTGAACCAAGATTTTTGGATTTGCGAAGTAATGAGATCTTGCATTTTTCATCTCTTGCATGATATCCGAGGGAATTTCCATTCTCACTGGTAAACGGCATGTGGGGGACGCATGTCTTCGATGGCTGCCACTTATGACAGCCAAATATTTCAGCGATCAGCGAGAATTGCGTCCTCCGATACACCATATCTGATAGCACATCCCCTGAAAAGAAAATCGTTACAAACGTCTACTTGGATAATCAAGCTACAGCAAGCAACCAAGTTCACCAGCAAATAACAACATTCTATATTCGTTTTAATATTACAATCAATCTTCGTATTTATCACACTTCATACTGCTTTTCACTTTCAATGCAATGATAGTGTGTGGCTTTTAACCTTGACAAATTTCACACCATTGCCCTCTTCTACCCCCTAATAAAGCTAAAGCCAACCACTCCCCCTCGATTGTCTCGGTCCCTAGCGGTGGGCCCAACCATTCTACTGTGAAGTACTCACACAGCTTCCGTACCCCTGAAACTCTCCCTTGTATCGTTATCTTGTCCACACATTTGACCATCCTTCATATCGCCGCAAATCCTTAAATATTTTCTGATTGTAGAGGCTTTCATTTCAAGCTTGTTTCTTGCTGCTTGTTCAGCTGACCCCCATATTGAATTTCTGTCGTTCTTGTGAATTGATCTCCACCGTCATTTTCATTTTTTTAGTATGTCGTCGGCCGCTGGCAAGAAGCGAGGCCAACCGGGGCTCTTGAGACGCCTATTATTCGGTTCGTCTAGCAATTCTTCGAGGAATGAAAGCTCTACGAACATTTCTAGTCCAACCTTGACCAGCAGTACAAATAAAGAAGCTTTGCGATCCGTGAAAAAAGGCGATTCCATCATCTACGATAACAAAACCGAAGACGCTCCTGCTAAAGTGCTTGCTGGTCCTGAGCAAGACTCATCTTCTTCGTCTACCTCGATACCCCTGACACCATCTTCCGAAGATGCTACTTCTACATCGGCTAGTTTACCTAGCAAAATTCAAACTTCGCAAATTGATCCCAACTTCAAGATTAATTCTGTGCCGAAGTCGCAAAATGATTCGACTCTGACAACCCCTGTTGGATCATTGGAAGATCTACCTCCTCCATCATCACGATCGTTGGCTCAAGAGCTTTTTGATGGTACTGCTACTTTTGTTAGTCACGAAGAGACTGCAGCATGGCTTGGAGATGCTGGAAAAGATCGAGAGTTGGTTAGAAATTACTATATGGATCTTTTTGACTTCACAAACCAGTCTGTTCTTCTAGCTTTTCGACGACTCTGCGAAAAGCTATATATGAAAGGCGAATCGCAACAGCTCAATAGAATCTTGGACTCTTTTACCGACAGATGGGCTGCTTGTAATCCGCATCATGGTTTTAAAAATGTCGGCGTCATATATACTCTTGCTTTTAGCATTCTACTGCTAAACACCGATCATCATTCTGAAGAGACCACAAGAAAAAAGAAAATTTCTCGTTCTCAATTTACAACAAATACATTGGAGACAATTCGCAATTTCCTCGAGTATTCCGAGGAGGACAGTGATTTTCCTGTTACAAATGTTACGAATGGCAGAAACTCGGGTAGCAAGGGCACAGATCATGACAACAAGGGCATCTCCTCCAACATGAGCAAGAAAGCTTCATTGAATTACTCCCACGATAACATGACTTTCGTCAATTCACCCTCTGCCAAAACAATGTCTTCCGAAGAATGGGAGTCTTTGATTGTTGCCCTCCTAAAGTATTTTTACAATTCTATCGACTCGGTTCCACTGAAGCTTGCACGGATACGGAAGGCCCGCCCAAGTGTGTATCAGAGTATCGCTCCTATTCCTAGACCAGCCTATGGCACTACACAGGATTATCAGGATAGAAAGCAGTCTGCTACAGACTCAGTGAAAACTAGCGATTCTGACTACCAATCGGCGGAAGAAAATCTATCAGAGCAAAGATCGACATCAGCTTCTAATGTATCTTTGTCTAATTCCTCAGAAGATACAAGTGGAACGTCATTGAATACTCTCCCTCCAATTACAGCTGATGTTCCAGTATCCACGGCTCATCATCGTGCTGCATCTTTATATGCCAACTCAGTGACTGACATGGGTGCTCCAAACAATAGGCACGAGGCCAGATTGTCTATGTATTTACACTCTCAGTCGTCGACAATATCACTGGATGGGGGGGCACACCAAAGATTTTCAGACGCCCCGGAGGATCGTAGTAACGAAGGGCGTGTAAAAGCGAATGATTTTGAAAACTATTTGTCACAAGCAGGTACTAACAAAAATATGGCAATGGGCAAAAACGAATCATCAGCAGTATCTTTAATGTCTGGTAGATCAGCTCGAAATCCAGTTTATCGCAGGGCCTCATGGATTGGTGGCAGCTCCACATCTTTGATAAAAACGGAGTCTAGTGATTATCAGCAGTATATCGCACATTCTGGGCGATCATCGCTAAATTTGACGCGGACAAATTCGAGTAACAGTCATTTGCTTGGAAAAAGACGTTCCATGATATCCATGCCGTCGAACAATAGAGAGAGAGGAGAGGGACTAGGATTTGCAGCAGCCCTCCGATCCACCTTGATACGAGAGGAGCAAGCAGCAGCAGCAGAAGACATGATTGACAGATATTCCTTTGCGGAAACATTTGCATCGAACGTTGAAGATTTGCCTAATGATGATGGTCAATCTGTAGTTTTTGATGCTGCCTCGTCCAGGCGTCCTTCTAATTTGTCAAAGGACGAATTGGCACTTCACGGTGCTCCATGGGCCAAAGAAGGGTTGCTGAATTTTCAGGCTGTTCTTGATACAAATCACTCGACTATGCTTAAGAGGTACAAACGGGCTAATAAGGACTGGATTCAAGTATTTGTTGTTGTTCAGAACGGATACTTAAAAGTATTTAGGTTTGATAATACCTCTCAACATCAGCCTGATCGAGTGGTCGGTAGTGGAAACTGGACGGATCAAGCTGTTATGACGGACAGTATTTCTCTTTGCCACACATTGGCTCAAACAGCCTCTGTTGGTGCCATAAATGGCATGAACAACAGCTCACCAGCTCAAAACTACACCAGCCGTCGATTGAGTGTGACCAGTGCTAATACTGGCAGCGATAGCGAGTCAGCTCAGTTCACACTTACATTACCGGATCAGAAAGTTTTAGTATTTCAAGCAGGTACTCAAACTATAGCTGAGGAATATGTCTATGCATGCAACTATTGGGCTGCACGAGTCTCTAAAGAACCTTTGGTTGAAGCTGTGTCATCATTGGAATACGGATGGAACAAACCAGTAGCATACTTTGAAGAGCACAAAGAGAAAAATCCAGGTTTCAAACCCAAAATTTACTCAGGTTCTTTCGACACCATATTCTTGGATAACCATCGAATACAGATCAGAGACTGGAAGGTGCCTGTGCTCTCATCCGTTCATTCCAAGGCAACAGAAGAAGTACAGCTCAAGACTTTCCGTGAGTACATTGATACTTTACAAGAGAGTCTTGCAGAGCATAGTGCTACGAGGGGATACATGATTCAAATATTCCAATCGGGACACTTGGTATCTAACCGAGCCCATGGTAACTGGGAGAAACGATCTCGTTATTTACTGACGGAAACCATCAAGTACGAGGTCTATGTCGCGGCTCTTGAGCGCGCTGTCAAAGATAGAGCCTCACTTGAAGCTGATAATGAATAATAGAATGTGCACACATTTTTTTTTAATATACGTGGAGGAAGGTGGGGGGAAGGAGAGTAAATTCTCTTGACTAGCTCCACTCTTTGAATTTCTAGATTAAACTCTGTACTTATTTTTTTGATTGATGCTCTGTGTCTAATGAAATACATTCAACAAAATGATTTTGTTCTTTTAGTTGACAGGAGCGCACCAAGGGTGATCTTCGACACCGTACTGGATGTCATGAACCCACTTAGCAACAGTTTCAGTCAACTCTCCAAGTTCCTTTCCTTCCTGGGTGGGAACCTTTATCGTCTTTCCATTCCAGCCGACTTCTTTGATAGGAGAGACGACAGCTGCAGTACCGGCACCGAAAGCTTCAACGAGCTCACCAGACTCCGACTTGTCAGCCAATTCCTTGATAGAGCAGTATCGCTCGTTGACTTCCCACTCATCAGAGTTGAGTCGTTCTCTAGCAAGCTGTAAAATAGAGTCTCGGGTGATTCCCTCGAGAATGGTACCGTCAAGAGGAGCAGTAACAAGCTCTTTCTTTCCAGTCTTAGCATCCTTGAAAACGGCGAAGAAGTTCATGGTACCGACTTCAGTGATATTCTTCTCTTCACCGAAAAGCCAGAGATTTTGCTGATAACCACGCTCAGCAGCCTGTCGCTGAGGGACAATACAAGGGGCATAGTTGGCACCCAATTTCTTGTTACCAACTCCACCAGGCCATGCTCGGACAGCATCATCAGTTGCCTCGAGACTGACAGCCTTGAAACCAGTCTTGTAGTAAGGACCAACAGGAGATGCGATGACATAAAGAAGGGCTCTGTCAGGCCAATTGACACCAAGACCCACGGAAGTACCAATCATGGTAGGCCGGAGATACAGTGAATAGCCCTTTCCAGAAGGAACCAAATCCTTCTCAACCTTGACAAATTCGCCCAAAAGCTTGACAAACTCTTCATTGGAGAAAGTAGGCAAAGCAATTCGCTCAACAGAGGAGTTGAGGCGCTTGGCATTCATGTCAGGTCGGAACAGACGAACCTGGTCATTCTTATCCTTGAAAGCCTTCATTCCTTCAAAAGCTTCAAAGGCATAGTGAAAAACGACAGCTGCGGGGTCAAGTTCCAATGCTGCATAAGGTTTGATTTCAGGAGTACCCCAGCCATTTTCAGCAGTCCACTCAATAGCCATCATGTGGTTGGTGAATTGTTGACCAAACACCAGATTCTCAAGAGGAGGTAGAGATTTGGGGGAGTTGGTCTTGTGAATAGCAAGTTTAGAAGCATCCAAAGGGGCCTGAGCATATCGGGCAGCAAGTGATGAAAAAGCTCGTGAAGAGCGGTTCATGTTCTTAGTGAGACGCAGCATTTTGTCAAGTAGCTTGTTCTGAGTTGGTGGTTAGATGATAAGATCCTTGACCCGATCCACTTCAAATAGAAGAGTCAGCGATAGTCCCGGTAACCGGCCAACATTAAGGCCGGTTATGGCCGGTTACTAATGGAACCCCGAAACGGAGATTGGCCGATTACTTGATTGGGAAAAATACTGGAAAATGGCGATACGAAGGTGCAGAATGTGCATATAAATCATACAAACAAGCGGAGATAAAATATGTAAATAATCAGGTATTGAGAGTATACTGTCCGGCAATGTAAGCAATGAAATCTGTGACCAAACAGCTTCAATATTAAGGGCCGTAGAACATTTTTCGGAGAAAAGCGCGGATTGTGTTGGACTACATAAGTCACGTGCAAAATACTCGATCAAATGGCCTTTTAAATGAGTTGAGATTTGTGATTTAGAAGAATATAGACGTTAAAGACGATTCTGAATGAAGAGTCCTATTTGGTTTTGAAAACATCTAGTTTGCGCGCGGGCTTTGATGGTCGTTATTCCAGCACTCAATATGATAGGAATACGAGCAAGCTCATATGGGAAATGTAAGTGCACGGATCCAAGTGAACATCACACTGATAACATCAATCAACTCCGACGACCGTACCACAACTTAGCGATTTGACTGCTTCAATATTGCAAGTTCTTGGCGTGCTTCTCTGTTGCACACGGTGTTTGGATTAGGCGATTCTGCTATGGAAACCCGACTTATCGGCGGTCAACTGGTGTGGGATGAGGATCAGGCTAACGTGGCAAGGGACATGGGGAATCTGAACTTGGATGATGAGAATTCCTCCCGTTTCAATCGGATTCGTGACGAAAAGGCTAATAGCAAACTTGGTAAAGGATTGGCTAGTATGGGTGTGAATACGTTTGCTGCACTCCCTGGTGGAGCTCAAAGCACCAGTAATCTACAAAACCCACCAATTATCTATGCTAGTAGCAGAGTGGGCAAAAAACAAAACAAAGTCTCACCGGGAAGAAAGAATTCAGGGTCTAGAAGAAGATTAGTGTCACCCCCGCCGAAGATAGATGGTTTTGTACGTGATGCTGACTGTGACCCTGTACCGGTCATGAAGAAATCGGACACGGAGAAAAAGCGCCTCAGTGAAATGAGACAGCGAAAGATACTAGCTTATAAGCAAGAGGTTCAGAAGGAGCATCGTGCTCAAAGGGTTCGAGAGAGGCGCAGGAATCTCTACCCGTATGGCTCAGATTTTGATAACGGCATTAATAACTCTACCACGGCGGTGAATCACGCAACTCCTGCTGGCCAACAGCAAGGAATTAATTCTGAAGCATCTTTCAGTCCAGATGATGCTGATGATGATAGACATGTTTTTGGTAAGAAGGTGGCATTTGCATTTGACACCGGTTCTGATAGGAGCCTTCCAGATATTCTGGACACGGACATGGAGTGAAACACCCAATTTGACGACATGACTATACTTTACATGCTGTAAACGCTGGTTTCAGCAAATATCAGAATGAGAATTTTAGGATTCATCAGTATTGGTTGCATTGTTGAATTTGCATTTATTCACACATTTGGCTATCTACATGACTTTCCAAACTAGACACAGCTTCTCAGATCTTGAAAGGTATCAGTGTTATATATGGCTTTAGAGGCCAGCTCCTTTCGAAGTTCAAACTTTTATTTATTTATATATTACATATTTTGACAATTTACCGTTTAAGTATTTATTTTTTGCTCCATTTCGATGAACACGGCGTAGTCAGTTCTCAGCACTTGAAATAATCTACTGGTTTCTTTTTTAGGACCCGATCTCTCATCCACCGCTCATGTCGAAACAGGCCCTACGATCCGCGCTCTGGCAAAGGCTCAAACAAATCCCTAGAGAAGATATCATAAAGCAATGTAAGAATTTTAAGCAATGATGATTGAAAGAGGAGTGTTAAGTTTCAATTCTAATTTATAAGCCAATAGCATTGCCAATGCTCTGCGCAGTCTCCCTGAATATAAGCAGGCCAAAAAAATTGCTTATTACATGCATATGAACGCTGGAGAAGTACATACAGACATCATGATTAAAAATGCATTTGAAGACGGCAAGTTGGTTTTTCTGCCCCGTACTTGTGGGAAGAACATGAAAATGCTACAGGTGAAATCGTTAATCGACGTTGAGAATCTGGTACCGGTCGGCAAGTACAAGTTATTAGAGCCTTCTGAAGAAGCTGCCGATGCAAGAGAGGATTTTGGAGGTCTTGATATGATCATTGTTCCCGGACTTGCATTCAGCACTAAGGGCCAGAGGCTAGGAAGAGGAGCCGGTTTCTATGATAAATATCTAACAAGCCACTCAGAGTGGTCCAAGCGCGAGGGATTGGTGATACCTCATACTATCGCTGTTGGCTTACAGGAGCAGCTCCTAGATAATGTTCCATGTGAGGATCATGATGTGCCATTGGACAGAGTTATCATCAATGACAGGATATATGGAGCTGATCTGTGACGAAGAAACAATTGACCATACATAACAAAGGAGTCTGAGTTTTTGAAACCACCTGAGGAGCATAGAATTCATTTGATATCAACCGATATGAATCTTCGATACATTATTTATTCGTATGAAATATAAATACAAAGTAGGTAGTGCTGTGAAGCACTCATGCCATCCTTTTGATCATTAATAAAGGCAAATGCTTGCTCAAGTCGCAAGATTACTCGGGGACCGCAGATACCAGTGTTATATTATCGCCTTTAAGCAGAATTTGACCGAGGGTTCTTTTCGTTTGTTTTTTCAAATTTATTTCAACCGCGTCGTCAATGACCAAGTTCATAAACTCGTCAAATCCCTGGAGAGTTAGCGAATAACCCGCAACACAAAAACAAGCCGAATATAAATTATAGCTCTGTAAAAATAACATCACTCACTCTAATTTTGCCTTCTAGTCTGCTATTAACTTGCTCGTAAAGCCATATTTGAACAGTTGTATGCTGCTGTAGAAACTTAAAAAGCAGATTAATAGGGGGCACCATCTAAATATGAATTAGTACCAAAATCAATATCTCACAGCAATTTCGAACAAATAATACGTACTACCCTCTGTTGAGTTCGAACGTTCGTCGACATGTTGTTGATCTCTATCTTTGTTCAAAAGGAAAGTTTCAATATTGAATTTTGGTTTTGGCCCAGCAGCGGGTTTTGGTTGCCCGGGCCAACCTGTGTTGATGTATTGTCAACTTTGAAAAAAACACAAAGGTATGGAGATTTAGCCTTTAATCATAACGATAATAGCATGAGTCAACAAGTGTCTGTTGAAACAGTTGTACTTGCACTAAAGACCCTTTATTCCAGTACGGATAAGCAGGAAAAGGAACTGGCCGGCAAGTTCTTGGAAGATTTCCAGAAAGATGTAAGTCTCCCCCACCATTCTCCGTGATCCACGACTACTTGGAGCTAACTTACACAATTTTAGGCTTCAGCATGGACAGTAGTACACACAATTCTTGCAGACAATTCTGGAAGGTATCCTGATGAAGACAAGGTTTTTTCTGCTCAGACCTTGCGTTACAAAGTAGCATACGACTTGCACCAGCTGCCTGATGATGCTCGGATGCAATTAAAGAACAGCATGATTGAGCTACTCAAAAACTCCTTTTCAACATCTAGAGCCATTTCAAGACAAATTAGTATTGCCCTTGCTAATCTTGCTATACAGCTGCTAGATTGGAAGGGTGTTTTGGAGGAGATGGTTTCGACTTTTGGCAACAGCAATCAATCGCTTCCCTCGTTACTGGAATTCCTCAAGGTATTGCCAGAGGAGTTGAATGATCGAAGACATATTAATATCTCTGATGAGGAGTACCATAAAAGATCAGAGGAATTGATTGAGAGCAATGCCAATAAAGTAGTGGAGCTTCTGCTTAATTATATTCAGAAGCCAGAGTCCACTGCAAATCGGGCACTGGTGCTCGAATGTTTCAATTCATGGCTACCAGAAGTCTCTTTGCGGGAAATAGTATCAACATCGTTGCTTGATATTGTTTTTGCTTGCTTGGACGATGTCGACACATTCGAAGCTGCTGTTGATTCTGTGGTTCAGATCATTAAGGATACCCGTGAGACAGACGAGTCATTACCAGTGATTCAGTTACTTTTCCCTAGAATAATTAATCTTCGACATAAGATTGCGGAATGCAAAGATGATCCTGACGCATATCAAGGATATACTCGCTTATTCGCAGAGGCAGGTGAATGCTGGCATGTTCTTATTGCCTCGTCTCCCAGAGAATTCCGGCCCTTGGTGGAAGCCATTGCAGAATGCACTGCTTTCGACGAAGATCTCGAGGTCGTACAGTACACATTCTACTTTTGGTATTCTTTAAAACAGATGCTTGTCATGGATCATTATCAGGAAGCCCGACAATTATTGGGCGATATTTATTTGAAATTAATATCGGTAATTATTAAACATTTACATTATCCTAAAGGTGGCTCTTCTCAAGATAACATTGATGATCTGTTTCACGGTAATAGAGAGGAGGAGGATAAATTCAGGTCCTTTCGGCACGAAATTGGTAATGTGCTGAAAGACTGCTGTGCTGTTGTCGGCTCAAGCCGTGGCCTTGAAGAAGCTTTCGGAATTTTGAAAGCTGCACTTTCGTCATCGGCATCTACTTGGCAAGATGTTGAAGCCCCGTTGTTTTCAATGAGGTCTATGTCTAGGGAAATCGGAACATCAGAGAATCTTGTTCTGCCCCAGATCATGGACGCTTTGCTTCAGATACCCGAACATGATAAAATCAGATATGCAACCACTTTGGTACTTGGCTGCTATACAGAGTGGACTGCAGTTCATCCAGAATTTCTGGATCGTCAACTGAATTATATTATATCTGGATTCAATACAGGCAGTCAGGATGTCAAGAGGGCGGCTGCTCAGGCCCTTATGCATTTCTGTGAAGACTGTAGAGACCTGTTAGTACCATATGTGGAGCAACTCCATGTGTTCTATGAGAAAGTTTCAGCGGAACTCGATAGGGAATCATTACTTGAAGTCACCGATGGCATTGCTCATGTGGTATTAGCCCAACCCAGTGACAAAATTCTATCTTGTTTCCAGCCCTTCTGTACCCCTGTGGTTCAGCGGCTATACCAAAAAGCCAACATGACTAGTGGAGATCTCGTTAATAGTGATGCGTTCATTTCTTCAATTGCTGATGATCTCGAGGTCTTTTCAATTTTTGTTCAAGTTGTTCGACCAGTTGCCATGAATCCCAATCCAATTTCGCCCTTTATCATTGAGATATATCCGATGATCGATTTGGTTTTGAAAAACCACGGGAAAAATCCAATTATTGCAGAAAAGGGTAGCAAGCTTATAAAACAAGCTATGAGATCGTGCGGTATGGGCATTTCACCCATTCTTGGTGCGATAGCTGAAACTCTTGCCAATGAATTCAATAAAAATCCATATGGCTGTTATTTATGGGTTAGTGGAGCTGTTCTACGAGAGTTTGGAGATGAGTCCATCAACGAAGGCATCACTATTGACATCAAACAATCTGTATGGACTTTTGCATACCAACAAATAACGTCTTTTTTCAGATATCTCTCAGGACTTCCTGATGCGCGAAACATTTCAGATCCCAATATCGTGGATGATTTTTTCCGTATGATTGAGGATATCCTCATTTTTTTCCCGGTGGAGCTACTGAGCTCTGATCTCCTGTACCCTACCTACCAAGCTGGACTAATAGCATTGAGTCTGACCGAGTATGATCCCATCATCTCCGCACTTCATTTTTTCAAAGATTTGTTTGGATATGCTTTGGACAAACCAAGTAATTCTAAAGAGCCAAACAATGGCCCTGCAGCAGAAGCTGGCAAAAAGCTTGTTTTTGATCTAGTCAATGAGAAACAAGGCGGTGAAGAACTCCTAGGCCGTCTAGTGCAAGGTCTCATATACACTTTCCCAAAAGATTGTATTACTACGGCAAGCTCTGTTTTCCCTAGTTTGATGCAAGTAGCACCACGAGCTTCGGGATTATTTGAATCTTGGCTTTCTAAAGCTCTTGATAACTTACCCCAAGATAGCATAGGTGAGGTTGAGCGAAGGAAACTGATTGAAAGAGTGAGCTCTTGCTTGAAGTCCGGAGACTATCGAAGAGCACAAACTGCTGTCAGAGATTTCTGCAATGTATGCGCAAGAAGAAATGTGCGCCCACGGCTCCCTGGTAGTCGGAAGTTCACTTTTTGAGAAATGACGAATTTGAAAGAATGTATATACAATTAACCATGCTACTTAAAAGAAATAAAAATGCTTGTGTGGTTTCTTGACATTGACATTAGCCGATGCCTCAACCACCGTTGAATTATGCAACGTCTGTATACTGCCAGTAACATGAACATCTGAATTTAAGTTGCTCACCGTTGCAGCTCTGATGACCAGGAACTGATTCACAGTAGTTGGCTTTTTATATGACAAAGAAAGAGTTTTAGTATTGCCGTAGTGGGTTCGTTCAGGAAGAGATTTTGCACCATCAGGCAACATGGACAAGCCGGCAGCCCTGGCTAAAATATCGTCCATCAAAGTGCCTAATATTCCACCATGAGCAAACATCAAAAGGCCAGTTAATAGGTATCCATAATGCACAACAGCTATCAAAGACTTGTCCTCTAAATTTACAAACACTCTCGGGGCAATTGAAAGCCCGCCAATCGTCGAAAGAATACCAGTAGTCATTGCCATGCTGTTGGCTGGCTCACTTTCTGTTGCCAAATGATCCCACGCATGTGACTCAATATATTTCGGATCTTTCTCTAACTGAGTGACAATTGAAAGAGAATTGAGTTTTTTTTGAAGCTCATCAAGATATGTTTTTCCAGCCAGTGACTCCTTTGCGAGTGGGGATTCTACTTTAGACAGAGAAAATAAGGGTGTATAGTATCCCACGGCAAAGCTGGTACACGTGAATCCCGCATACCATGAAATCTTAGACAATGCCGAGGACTTTTTGGTAGTTCTCGATCTAGTGGATGAAGCTCGAGCGCTGGAAGCTATCAGCCGACGGAAAATCATCATCGTCGTTAGCAAGACTGATGATAAGTTGATGAAGTCCCAGTAATGTGGAGAAGTGCTCGGGGATAGGGGAACATCTACTTCGGTTAACGGCTAATAAGCAAAGCTGAAACAATCACAAGCAGAAAGTGATAAATAGAAAATCGAGGGTATAGGTACATAAAATTTATATAAACCAATCATGAAAAAAACAGATATTGGAAGAAAATTCCTAAGATTAATAAATGATTTGATTTTGTCAAAACAGAAAGAACAGTTCGGAAATATTATGGCTTATGACTAAGGCTACTTAATCGGGACAGGGCAGACATCTGGTAAACACAGCCAATAGCAGTTCACTAGAAGTTTCTTCAGCAATCCGGAGACTGACTATACTCCAATACTCATTTTGAACTACATCGACACTTGCTTAAATTTTTGATTGGTGCTTCACATTCAGGCTCTGTTGGGGAGTTAAATGCTGCATATCTCTTAGTGAGTCGTTCTTATCACAGGGGCTGGTGCTTATCAGTCACACGACATCACCCTCGAAATTGACATAACTCCCTCTCCGAAAACATTCGAAACAACTTGTTGACTCTTACCACCAACTGAAGATTGGATCGCAATTCGATGGATAAACAGGGTACAAGCGATGAGAATAATTCAGTGCCAACAGGCCAGCAAATTTTGAGTGCTGTTCTTCATTTGTGGGAAAGTGATCCCGCTACTGAGCTTATGGGTAACGGCAAGCTGCTCGTTGCCGTCAAGAACAACCATCCTGACTGGACCTTATCGGTACAACGGTTGAAAGCCACTTTGAGAGAATTCGGACTTTCCAACATTGAAAAGGGGTCCCCTGAGCCGGTGAATGAAAAATCGCTTAGTTCTGTGCATGCAGCTGATGCCGAATTTCAGTATTCTGCTCAGGTGACCAGCGGCGAGACTACCGAGCTTGTTTTAGAGAGCTCGCTTAGAATGCAAACTTCCAAAACAAAAGGTAATTGCTTGCATTCTACAAAGAAATTCAAGTCTGGTGACACTATTCTAAGTGAGAAGCCTTTGTTGGTATTTCCGCCTTTAGAAAATGTTCCTTTGATACGGAAGAGCCTTGCATGCGCTTACTGTGGCAAACCGTTCCCTATACGTCAGAAACAAGATAAAGAAGCAGCTGCAAAAGAACCATTACCAGGTATCGAGTGCCGTGCTACTGATTGCCATGCAAGATGGTGTTCTTCAGACTGTCGTGATAATGATAGTGCTCGGCATCCGACCTGCTGGCACACAAAGAGCAAGACCGGTGTAACCGTCGACGAGTGGTCCGCATTTGAGATGTTCTGTTTGGAGAACCAGCTTTCCACTGAATATTCTTATGGTCTTTTGTTGCTCAGTATGATGAAAAATGCCAGTTTACAGGCCCAAATCAAATCTCTGGCTACCATTCGCGAAGACATTCGAATGCAGGCAAGAAGGCATGCAATCATGTCATCAGATACATATGTCAGCGATATAATACGGACATGGCAGCAGGCTCATGCTATGCTTGCTGAAATGTGCCACTCCGCTGAATATCATTTAGAGTATGATGATTTTCAAAAGGGTTTAGGGATGCTCAACATCAACTCGTTACATGGCCAGTTGTATCTTACGTATTCTCACTTGAATCATTCTTGTGATCCTAACGTACAGGTCATTGTTCCTGAAGATCGAACGAAAAGTATTGAATTGAAGTCGTTGAAGGATATTGGTCGTGGAGATGAGCTGCTGGTTTGCTATGCCAACATGAATGATATGGACTATTACCAGCGCCAGTATAATCTCCGTATCAATTACGGCTTCCTTTGCACTTGTGCTAAATGTCGTGAACACACCCCTGCTAACTGTGCTGATTGGGGCTCTATCAGGGATCGTCCTCGAAGAAAGAGTGTTCGATTCGAAGCATGAATCACAAAAGGGGATTACTGAGGAAGTGGAAGATTGTGCCCGAGTCAAGATCCTTCTGAAATATTTATAAAATTCATCATAGGTAATGGCCGATTTGAATATTATTTTTTATTAACTACCCATCTTAATTTTCTTGAGTCGGTAAGGCCACAAATTGGCCTGTAGTTCTAAACGAGTGATAAAATTGAAAAAAAACACACAAACGCTCCTTGAGCAGTCTATTGCTCATGTATGACTTCTTAATGAAGATTGAGCTTTTCTCTAGCAGGAGGGTAGACATTGCACAATTGTTCGTAGATATCTGGGTAGCTTGCATGGAAAACCTCGGGATCCTTTGCCACGGCAACAAAGAATGTAGCGACACCAGAAGTAATCGAAACGGTAGTGATACTACAAATCTGGGTGCCAACAAGGAAAGAGAAACCAACAATAATGGGATAGTAGCCACCAGTAGAATTGTAGGCAGGATGCGTCAGTCTCAAAAACAGGTAACCAAAAAGAGCAGTCGCAAAACCGACAAAAGTAGAGCCAAAAGAAAGAACGTTTCCAATAAGACTATCATTGACAAGAGCATCGATACCACGCTTCTTCATGACAAACCATGTTTCACGGGCAGCAGGAATGTATGCCTTACCATATAAAGCAATGTAGCTATAGGCGTAATGATTGAAGAATTGAACCAACCAGTCGATGAATCCAATTATACAATCTGCAAGGCAAAGCAGAATCGAAATAACAACGTTCCCGCCATCCTGTGCGTTGGCATTTCTCAAAGCAGAGAGAATTTGACGAATCAAGTTTATAAAGGCAACAATCAATGAACCAAAAGAAATGGATCCAAACGAATAAGTCATGGATCTTTTAAATGAGCTCATGGCTGGGTGTCTAGGCATGCCTTGGTCGGATTTGTAGCAATAGTACCATGAACCATAGACACCACATATAGTGGTGTGGATGACATTCTTGATTACTTCCGAAATGTAAAAGCCAGCAAAGGTTATGAAAACCATCAGTCCAATAAGCTTGCCATTGGAGCACCCACCTTGTTCAGAGCAAGCAGGATTTTCAGAATCAGGGTGATATTTCACATAGACGGCAACCATAACGGCAGACCACAAGACGCCAAAAGCTGAAGCCACGAAAGATCCAATCAAAGAGACAATCAACGTAGACGGGAATGTTCGCGTGACATCAATGATCAACTTGAGAACTAATGTCGCGAAAGGTATTCTGGAACGCATAGTCCAGTAACAAAAGGCAGAGAATAGTGCAAAGACCAAAGCCACAATACCTGCAGACCAGTACTTTTCAACAAGATAATAAATTGCGGTTCCAAGCGCCCACACCAAATTTAAAATGATTGTAATAATGATAAATTGTCTGGTGAACATCCTGGCCATGGTGTAGTAGAGCACTGCTAGAACGAAACCAACAACAACAACAAATGAAAACAAAATTAATGTGTTTGTATTTAAAGAGAAAGAATTCTTAGAGTCATAGATGTTGTTTCCTTCAAAGTTCTTGTACTTGTTGTAGCTCTGTAAACCAAGGCCCGCACATACTAGAAAACCTGCGCAAACCGCGATGAACAGAATCGTAAAAGGCCAATCATTAAGCTTGGGCTTCTCGACTTTGAATTGCTCATCGAAAGTCTCACCAGATCCGGGTTTAGTATTGAAATTGGGCTGAGGAGTCTGAGATTCATTTCCGTTATAACCTTCTTGAGGTCCATACTCTTTATTGTCGTAGTTGCTTCCTGACTGTGGAGGCCCATAGTTGGGTTGCTCATGCTGCTGATAGCTCATTTTAAACTGAATAATCAAAAACTTCTATGTAATGAAGTTTTCACTGCGTTCAATTTAATATGAGAAAGACTTTCACGATGGTAGCTTGAAGGTGGTGGTAAGTTGCTACAATAAGATTGGCAACGCCTGAAACGCACCAAGGCGGGTTTTCCATATAGCAAGAATGAATGGCAGGGACTAGCGGGATGAGGCACGGCTTACATGCCATCGAAAGGCGGAAACAGCAAGGAGCATCAATTCATCTCGGTTCAATGAAAAGTGTCGTTTATAACGAGCCTATGAAAAAGTAAATTTGATTATTTTTTTTTCTAATTTTCTCCCATATGTTTTTATTCTGTTCATTTAGTGTTGTCTCCGCCACGACTCTAGCTTTGTTTTGTTTGTACCTTGTTTACTTAACTCAGCATTGCTTTTTCCGCATATGCTTATTATGACTTTTATCCTAAGTGCTACCTACTCTCGGAGCATCGCCGTGCTGAAACAGACAGGCATAATGACAAGGAGCTGGCACGACATTTTCTCTACCAGCAGCGAAGAACAAAAACACAACACTTTTAATCTATGATGGTACAACTTATAAATATAAATAACACATTACTAATATGCACACTGTTTAGATTTGATTTGACCAGAACTTGCAAAGCGATAACCAAGGTGTAGTAGTTTTCGAACTTTGGCATAGTTTTTCGATGCAAATGCAAAAGCAGGGGACTAGAAATTCGGGGGCGTGAGTGAAGCAATGGCGGTAGTTTACAGGGAATTTTGGGTCTTTCATTGTAAAAAAAAAAAAATTAGAAAGCCTTCTAATTGCCGTATCCTTGTCACCACTGACAGACTTCCTCTTATTATAGTGCAGAAAAAAATGGGGGTCAAAGAAGTCCAGAACAAACACAGAAAATGTCAATCTCGATACATGACAATACCAATTAAGTAGATTTATTCCAAACGAGAGCGCTTATTGGATTCAGACGAACCTTCTGTAGCATCGTACCCTTTTAAATAAATATCAAGCTTCTGATAGAGCAGGTTTTTTGAAAACGGCTTTATAAGAACTTCGCTGATACCCCTGGACATGTAGTCAGCAAGAGTATCATTTTCCAACTTTGGAGCCATTACTAAAATAGGGAGATTGGGATTGGCCCGGTGCACCAATTCTGCAACTGAAATTCCGTCTAACGATGACAATATACTGTCGAGCAGAACCAAGTCATAATCGTGATTTGCTTGTGTGAATCTCACAATTTCCAGGCCATCAGTCACAAGATCCAAGTCGCAATTACCATACTGGGTGATGAATTTGGAACAAAGTCGTGCTACCAAGCCGTCTTCTTCGCCAAGAAGAATTCTATAAGTTCCAGACCCATTACCAAGAGCTCTAGCAGGCTCTGTAGCAGGCATGTTAGCAGGCAGTGATAGTGGGCTATGCACTGAGGGCCCTGGCACTACAGTTGGATCAGCAGCACCACCGCCAAGAGTTGACAGAGCGTGACTAGTGTTTGTGTCCCCAGGCATATTTTCTCCTTCAAAGTTAGTCATGGAATCCAGAAGACTATGAAATTGACCTGCCTGTGCAATGTTACTCATTGAAAGAAGATTCAAGGTTTCTCGCAAATAGCTTTCTTTAGTCAATAAAGTTTCACGAAGATATTCGATGGTGCGTAATGCAAAGCGATGTTCCTGTCGTAGGTTTTCCACTGTATATAACACGTTCTCTTGTGATTCTTTGAGTTTTGCCAGCTCAGAAGACATCATAGCTATTTGATCACTCCCGACTGCAGAATGTTGTGATTGTCGTTGAGATTGCAATCCTTGATGTGTGTTTTGTCTATGGTGCCTTTCATCTTGCATTGGCCCTCCCATATTGGAGGAAGAAGCAGATACCTGGGCATTTGGTAAAGTACGCTTTGCTGGTGCTTTACGCTTAATGTTCTCAAGCTGATCTTGCTTGTTGAGTTGGAAATCGGGGTGCTTGAATTCCCATGCATTCTCACCATACTGCGGGGAGTCTTGTACGGCCGTTCGGACTTTATGGAAATCATACTTGTTAAGTTGGCGAACAAAACTTGCAAAATTTGAATGTTTGAAATGTTTCGGTAAAACCAATTTGGTGAATTCTGAAGCATCAACTACCACAAAAGAATCACCTTTGGGTGTCCAGCGAACAACCTGCTGATATTCGGGCTCTTCAAGCATTGCGTAGAGTTTGCGCACAAAATCTTTGGAATTTTTGTTTGATTCTGGGGGCGGATTCGTACCGGACCCCCCGCCGGTAACAGCCGCTGTCGAGGGGCTTTTGGAAGGATCTATCATCGAATTTTCAAACCGATGTGTATCGTTGTTTTGCGGTTCTCCACTAGTCGTACTTATTATGTAGTGAGTCGGATGATGGTTGTTGTAGGCGTTGGGATTATGCCTGCGCCAGTTGTCGCGGTTCCATCCAGACATTTTTAGGGAGACGAGACGGGCAAGCTTTGTGGAGAGCTTGTGAAGAAAGTGAAATAAAACCTCCTGGTAAAATCTCAGAATAACAGGAGCCTCTCTGGGAGTTTCTTAGGTGTTCTGGGATAAACTAATACCACTTTCTTTTTCAATTGGCGCTGTGTGCTGGTTTTTAGCTCTTTAGGTTGCAATGGTCTAGACCTATCTGCCGGCACAAACTGATGGTTAGTTCCGGGAAGTCTCAACCAGCACAGATGCGGCTTCGAGACCTAGGCAAGAATATCTCGCACCAAGAAGCAGAACGGAGCGCAAGGGCGAACAAGGAATTGTACAAGGAAAAAAGCCTTGTATTTTTAAGTTTCCTTCGGGAACCAAGCGCTGGATGAGTGTAGTTAGAAGGAATTTCCGAACGGATTATCAGGCGCGGATGATCTCTGCAGTTCTAGAAACCCTTCAGCGATGTCCGGCTTGATTGTAATAAAAGTCCGGATCTTCTGTGATAATTCGAAGTTTCTCTGTCTGAGGATTTTACAATAATACAGTAGTGGGAACAAAAGCCCCCAGTCAACTGCCCTTTCTTCGTATTTTAGACGATGACGTTTTGATATTTTTTTCTATTACTGCTGAACAGGTACAATTTAGTTGAGTTTATAAAGGAAATCCTTAAAACTCGCTCGCTGGTGTTTGATGGAATGATATGGATCTGATCAATTACTTTTGGCTCGTCACCAAATATCCACCCTGTCCAATGGCTAATGAAATGTATAATGTAAATGTATAATATATCTATCGCCGGTATTCAGGCCCATCATAAATATATGTACTCGGTGAAATCAGTGCCAAGGCACATACTGGAAAACTGAGCTGTTTTGATCATTCAGAGCCGCAATTCTATCATGTTCGTTGCCAGCCCCATGTGCAACCAGATCCTTCCAGAAGGTCCACAGAAGGGTTCCAAAAATTTCGTGATCCTTCTTCTCATGTTGCATAGCCGAACAAAAATGCGGAGCTTTTAGTCCCAAAGCACTGGGAAATTTCTGGCCAGCAATTTAATATAACTTTTCGTTGACAGGAGGTTTTGCGGCTTTAGGCTGAGAACCACCTCGGCGGACGAGAGCTGGAAAGGAGGTGACGTGAAACAAAGAATAGTGCATGACGCACCATATTTTTTCTGTCCAGATGTCCCACGAATCTTTTTGAGCTAGAGATTTCATCTAGTTATCAAAAACACTTTTTAATTTTCGAGGTTATTTTTTGTCTAGATAGTCCGGCCAAGGAATCCGTACCAGCCGATGTGGAATTTACAATAATAGGCAAGATTTTATGCGGCTTTCAAATGTAAGGCTAAGCTAATTTAGACCGGACAGAACCAAAAACAAAAGAAGAAATGGGGCCGTTTCAATAGCCTCTGCCGTAGTATGTGTTCATTTCAGTGACTAATCATAGAAGTTAGAGCACTGCTGGTGATTATCTGTGCTTGTTGCATTTGGGGCAGAAAGGTTGCTGCATAGAATCATTCGTGAAAGCGTTGCTTTTTCTTCTTCTGCCAGGTTACTATATTTTCTGATGATGCTCACTTGAAATGCTAAATTAGACCTATTGTACTGAGTTCCATTTAAACCTTAACGGTGGAAACGCTTACGAAAAATACCATGGTTGGAACTGGCTCTGTTTGAAAACATCACCGGTTTATTTCTTTTTCATGGCGTGATAGCAGAAATGAAATAAAGACGGAACCATTATAACACATCTCCTCCCATGTTCAAAAAGGGTATATAAATCTGTTGAGACCCAAAAATACTCTCGTTAAGCATTCCTTGCATAAACTGTATTTGAAATATTGCCACAGGATAATTCTATTTATTACTACCTCCTCGAGTAAATGGGTGAGCGTAGAAAGCGGCGGGGGGCGAATCGGAGATCCTATGCGGAGACCGGTAAACTAGGGTACCTTTTTTCCTGGACGGCAAATTAACATTTGAATCATCATAAGATATAAAATCATTAGCATAGCTGTTGATTGTGCGCTCTTAGGCCTAGGTCTACGATATGCGAGACATGTTTTCCGTGATATTCCAAATTCTTTCTTGTAATATATAATCACCACCCATTCGTAGAGCTTACTAACATTTATTGAATAAAAAAAAATGTAAAATTACTATAAAGTCGATTTTCATGAAGTCATATATATAAAGCAGCAATATTATCAATATCTCTATTGCTCCTTGTCAAGTTGAAAAGAGCAAGGCCGCTGGTTAGGAATGATGCCTGATATAACAGCCCTGGTGAGGCCACAAATGTATATTTTCACCTCTTCGGCTATCTATTCCATTCAAATTATCGAGGATCTCGGGTCTTATTTGAGCTTCAGTAAGTTGCACACATATCTATGGTCAGTGACAAGCCCATAGACTGTGGCTCTTTTTCAAAATGATCAAATCAATTAAAAATTTAACATGAAATCAAAAGTAGGTT
Organism: Zygoascus hellenicus; assembly: GCA_030564625.1. Classification (NCBI taxonomy): domain Eukaryota; kingdom Fungi; phylum Ascomycota; class Dipodascomycetes; order Dipodascales; family Trichomonascaceae; genus Zygoascus; species Zygoascus hellenicus. The sequence goes on from JAJLWE010000004.1 coordinate 79,342, forward strand.
ACGGAAATTCTTTGCTAAAAATCAAATACAATCCCTTGTGCTGTGTACGGCACTACATTTCAAACCCTTGAGCATTGACGAACTCATGCTCGTCATCGTCCATTTGAACATCCTCGTCATCGTCCATTCTTTGTTCACGAACATGCTCATCATCTTGATCATTATCTAACTGTGCCTCTCCATATCTTTGGCTAATGCTCGACTCATTGTAATAACTCTTACTCATGTTGATATCATTGTCATCGTACAAATCGATGTCATCTTCTTTAACACGCTGTATACCGCTTTTCGGCCTGTAAGAACCAACAATAGGATTAGCCCGCCTAGCTGCCTCTTCCATCAAGGAATCATCAACGTAAGTAAAACCCTTGAAATTCGCCTGTATTCCCGGCGACAACGGGGTTCCACTGGTGGGAATCATGCCTTTGTTCAAAATACTCGTTGATGTCTGAGTGAACTCAGGATCAAAATTGCTCGTGTCTGTCTCAGATGACACATGAGGCTTGAAAGGAGGAGGTATCTTTTTTGCAATCAGCAAATCCCAGTCGACATCGGCGAAAAAGGGATGAGCCTTGAGCTCTCTAGCATCATTTATAGCTCCAAGCCTATGCCGAGGGTTTCTATTCAAGAGACCTTTCACAAAATTCCGACCTTCAGGTGACAAAGCATCCTTAGGGAAACGTACTTTACCAAACGCAATGTTCTTGTACATTTGTTGGTTGTCTTCGGCGTAAAATGGTGACCAGCCACAGCACATTTCAAAGACCAACACCCCGAGCGACCAGAAATCAACCATTTTCGTGTAACCTTGATCATCAAGGAGTACTTCAGGTGCCAGATATTCAGTCGTACCGCAAAATGTGTTAGTAGTTCCATCATCTAAATTGGCTTTTGAGAGCCCGAAATCACACAGTGCGACATGACCATTAGCATCTAATAGAATATTCTCCGGTTTCAAGTCGCGATACACTATACCGTTATCGTGAAGATTTTCCAAGGCTACAATCAATTCGGCAATGTAGAATTTGGCCCTTCGTTCACTGAACCGACCCTCTTTCTGCAAATGCCAGAACAGCTCTCCACCAGACATGTAGTCGGTGACAAGGTACAAATCAGTGGGTGTCTGAAAAGAAAATTTCAAACCCACAATGAAAGAAGACTCGGATGATGATGTACGTACAAGAATGTTTCTTTCACTGATTGTATGAGCAATCTCCCGCTTTTGTACGATAGCTTTCTTTGATAGTACTTTCATGGCATAGATTTGAGTAGTATCCTTCTTTCGCACCTGATAAACTTTGCCAAAAGTACCCTTTCCGACTAGTCTAAGGACCTCGAAATCGTTAGGACCATATTGTTTCTTTGACACCTTCTTGTATAATAACGACACTCGAACTTCACCACTCACGCGTTCAGTAGAAGCTAGGCCCTGAAGAGGGAGCCATAGATCAACCGAGCGGCTCAAATTGGGTCTAAAGCTGGCCTGACCCATAAATGCATCGTTATTATTAGCGTCATAAATAGTGATGGACAGGACAGAGTCATTAGACGTGACATCGAACTGGGCTTCCTCTTCCCACAAGGGATTAGATGGAGAGAAAGCAGCACTTTTAGAATTTGAAGTCTGATCTTGCCCAGTTCCAGCTGTTTGTCCTAGTTTGTGTAAAGTCAAATTAGATGATTGCCGACTTTTGGACGGGATTGCTATCGAACCGGATGCTTGAGGCGCAAACGTAGAGTTTGGGATTGAGCCAGACGGACCGTGAGATATGTACTGACTGGTATCGAAAGTACAGACCACATAAGGACAACAATTGGTGTGTCTTATCAATAAGTTGCGAGCCTCCATGATACGCACAACAAGAGTGCCAATAGGCGGGCTAGTATTGTCATCGAGTAAGGTATCAGTTCCTGATCCATCAGAGTGGCGAGTGACGCCTCCAATTTGAACAGTTGCACTTGAATTAGAAGACTTATTCGATTGATGGTCAAAAGATGCAGTTTGTTGTTGCTGACTGTCAGGTTGCTGCTGTAGCTGATAAGTTTGCTCATAATAGCCAGAACCATTAACAGCAGCAGCACTAGCATCCTTGCGAGAGGCATCATTCACATCGACAGGCTGCTCAGCAGCTGCACTACCAGGATTGAATATCTGTCCAGACGCCATCGTATTACTTGTAGCAGTAGTACTGGAGCCGGAAGGGATTTGATGAGTCTGATCGCCGCCTCTCTGGCCTTGGCTGGCCGAGTTGTTGGCGTTATTACCGTGGAACCCACTAAAATTGAATAAAGATTTTGCAAAATCAACCATTGGGAAAGCTGCAGATGAAGCAGAAGTCCATGCAAAAGTCGAATTTCGTGTGTATTGCCTGTTAGGAAAACTGGTTGCGTTCTCTGTCGGCTGTTTGTTAATAATCGGGTTGGTGGGATATGCAGAAAAAGTGGTAACAAGACAAACCGTCCTAAACCGTGCGGGAGGCAGCCAGTCATCAGTGTGGTGCAGCCGATAGGAAGGAACAACGAGTCAGAGGCTTGTGATCAGAAAACAAAATCACTTCATGGCTGAATTACAAAATCATTCTATACTGGGGAGATTCTCAAAAAAATGGTCAGGCAATCCTGTATTTTATTATTTGGGTCTATAATGATCATTATCAGTGCATCTATCTCTTATCTGTTTCTATCATATGGCTCATTTCCCAGAAGATTAGTGTCAACGCAGGATTTTTGAACTTAATTTCAATGCTAGTCACGAGCTGAGCAAACAATGCTACGGGTCACGCTACGAGATAGGCGGGATTTAATTGAAGGTCATTACACGACTGGAGCGACCCTGACTGGAGATCTTTTTCGGATCAGGCCGAAAAATTGTTGAAAAGGTGGTCATGCAATTCTACCGACTTCTCCCGTGTGAACGGAACGCAAAAAAAATGGACGACACCGGAATCGAACCGGGGACCTCTCGCATGCTAAGCGAATGTGATAACCAACTACACCAGACGCCCAATTGATTGATTTGTAAGGAATCTGAGATGACTCCTTACGATTGGTGCGGCCAAGTCACGTGCTGATGTCACGTGGTCCGCCCGAACAGTATATAAGACTGTTAGATGATGTACTTTCATAGGTTGGGGATCTCCTCACGGAATCTCCCTAAGATAATCAGGTTTTCTTAGTACTCTCGACGAGTAATGAACGTAGAGCAGTAATCTATGGGACTACAGCATAAGTTGATATCGACCTTCTTCTTCTAGTCAATAAAGCCAGTCAAACCTCTCACATGATTTTCCATTTTGACAGATCTATCTACGCGGATTAACAAAAACAGCACAATTTTTTGAGCGACTGCCGGGTAACCCATCGCATGCGACATTTGTGCGGCGTCGAATATTCAGCCTTCCACGAGTCAACCTCAAGTTGCAGCTTAAGCGAACCGTTCTTCGTGAATACTGTGCCACGCTGGATACTACCAAAAGGCTTGAAGTCAGTAACTAGATTTCATTCTTTTTAATTTAGGTATTCCGTCGACAAGAGAGTCACCGAACGGTTTTCCTTGCGTTTGAAACGAGAATGCAAAAAATCCACCGCTTAGAAAGGAACCATACTTACGTCGGGTAGCCAGTGTGCTGATCGGCGCATATCCCATAGACAAGTAACTCCCATAAGTCTCTCCGCATAGTATGTAGACTAAAAATGAAGGATGGACTAGATTAGATATGGAAGCAAGTGCATAGACATTAATAAACGATATAGTAGTAGATATGGAAGCACGTACAGGTGACGTGACTTGTATAAAAATCCATAATCAAGCTGGTTGCTAGCACATCACACTTTAGATGATATATATGGAGAAAACAAATTTTTATTACAATTCTGGAAAAGTCTATGGTATAATGCCACTGAAAAAAAAGTTTTTCACTAATTGTGATTCACAATAAATATGAATTTTATGATTGTCGTGTATCATTTTTCATCTATGGCTGCTCCAATACTGCAGTATGTTTCCGGCACTTTAATACAACGCACACTTTCCCTTTCAATGGTTCTTTGCTTGTTATCAATTGAGTCATTTTAACATCAGCAGCACGAAGAGCCCATTTTAATATTTGCTGCTTTTATGCCATGCCTGAATGATAGTATTGCTGAAGTAGTGGAAGATCATGTCATATTATAGCTGTTTTGTGCGCATATAACAAGTGTTGCGAGCCCCTTGAAATTTTTTGTCAACTAGATTGAGAACAAAGATCTTTAACCTTAAAATTTCCAGCCAGAATATACATCAGTTTTTGTTATTGGAATCCTTTGGTATTCATGACTCTTATTTATTTCAACGATTAATAATGTTTGTGATAGCATGATTGCCAACAGCCGACTTATAGCACCAAAAAAAACTATCCCTATACTGATCGAAGTCTTTGAAGTAGCCGAGATATCCCAAAAAAAAAAGAAAAATTTACGAAAGTAATTTTCATGTTGAAAAATCGATTTGGATTAGCAAGCTGGATCGGAAAATATATATATTTACTATGCATATCAATGGCCCATACATAGTCATGCGTAAATATCGAGTAATCCAAGTACAGCTGCTAGCAACATAAACTTTCGGAGAAGAGTGTCGCAATTGAATTCCATGACATACGCTATTGCTATCTTTTTATGTATTTATGGGCAAAGATAGTGGCTAAATATGAATGTGCAGCGACTCACTTGAGTATCACTGTAATGACCCTGTCACTTTCATAAAAGTTTATATGATTCCTTTTTGGAGCAGCAAGCATGAAGATCAATTTAGCAGTTTTCCAACAATTTCCGGTCATGACGGATGAGCTGGATTGCCCAACTAGTATGATTACTTAGCTAGTTTTCTTATAAAGCTTGGAATAAAAGTAAACAGCTCGAAGATTGATAGATTGTATTCATGATCAACTCGAGCCAAAAAATATGCCACAATTCAAATAGCATTTGTATTAAACATCTTACTACACCCTTGTTATCACAATTTGCGATCTCGTAGAGGAATTGCATATGGTTGAAGGAAAACAGTCTCAAAGCTCACGGTTTTCGGATGAAAACTGATGAATTTTTCTTTATCGGTTTTCTCATCGCTGTTTAGGAAATCCAGAGTTCAATCAGCTTCGTGCTGTCAAAGTCATTTTGTGTACATGATCGAACTAAGTGACGGCTATCAGCACCGAATCCTAGAAATGCATGCGATTCATCCTGGTTATTGATTTTCAAAAGTAAATAGTCTAATTTTTTATTCTTTGTCCGTAACCTAAAAGTGGGTTTTTCGAGCCAGGGTACAGGTACAGATATGGCGATGTCTAGAGACAAAAGGGCCAACAATCGAAGAAAAGTGGGGAGCCGACTCAGAAACTATCACATTAACTAAGCTAGAAACTATATTGCAATGATGAAATCAGATCTAATTCATTTTCTTATGAAAACTTTAAATTCAGTTTTGAGCTTTAAGAGATTAAAATGGAAGTGAGCAGACTAAGAAGGTCGGGATCAGAGAGAAGGGTTGAACAAAAAGCAAAAGCAAAGGCAAAAAAAAAGAAATGGAACTCAACAGGTTGATAGCGGCAATAAAAAGAAGAGCTACATCCACAACCCAGGGGCTGGAGAGTTCGTATACTTTTGGCCGATACAGTTCAAGGGACGAAGCACTGTCAATAAGATTGTCAATACCAAGCTTGGACCGACATTATGCTCGGGAAACAAGCAAAAGAATGTGAATGGGTAACAAGCTGAGGGGATTAAGCAGACAACGAGCAAAACTTTTTACATTATTAAACTGTTACAAATGGTATGCATATGAGTAATCAAGCGGAAATTTGAATTTTCATTAGACTACTTTGCCAGCAAGGGCACGAGAATCTCACATGGGGGGAGAGGGGTCGGGAGCTTAAATTCACTCCACCGATAGGAGGCAGATGGCAGGGGGATATGACAGTCACGCCGACCAAGCAGCCCTTGCCTTTTTATTAGGTACTTTTGGAAATCAGAATGTTGCCTAATAAGTGCTGTTGAGTTTTTCTATTAACCATCAAAAGCCTGCTACAGCTGATGGTATTGAACGGTCAAGATGCTATCATGATGTGCTGTGTGCAGCGTCGCAGCTGCCACTACCCCACGATCCCTTATCATCACATTAATCAACAAAGTTTCAAGACACAGATCTGCACAAATACAACTCAGCAAGCGGCTGGAAAGTGGAGGCTGTAAAAGTGAGGGAGGGGATATTTTTCAAATCCAAGTAAAGGTAAGGGAAACCAATGGCAGGATTTTTCAGAGGAGTTGGTGGGGAAGGGGGAGGAAGAGTTGGCCATTATATAGCACAGCATCGGCCCCTTGTGTATGAAACTTGAGGTGGAGATTGATTTGGTTGTGTTCCAGTAGTACATGTATGTCAAATAGTATTCCAGTCACAAAGCTCTTCCAAGTTTCTGCTCAAATAGACAGGCTTTCGTTGAGATTCATCTCAGACACTTTTACTGCTCGGAAAATCGTTTGTTCAGTTCGTATAGCACCAGCATTTATTATTTTTTGCCCGAACATTTTTCATTTGTTTTTTTGACACCCTATTCACATAGTGCGGCTACAGTTGTCAACCCATTGGAAGCCTCTAAACCTTGAAATTGAACTTGTCGCGGACGACGCATTCTACTCATCATTTCGCGGATATCTGAGGGTTTTGCTTGAGCACCGGCTGGTAACTCTCATTGAGGCAGCTATATTTATCGGGGTAATTTTATTGTCATTATCCTACATTGTGCGTTTACTTCTCGCTGTTTGAATCTGAATCTTTTGTGCAGTGCCCTGAGGATTTGCAACCCCGTTTCTCGCGGTTAATTTTTGTTGAAGCTGTGCTGTCTATCGACCCTCATCCTGTGAATCACCACCTAAACTGAACCGTTTCGGGTCGCGCTTCTTATTTTGATTATTTTCTTATTCTCTCTTATCAGTGAGCAGCCCGTGTTGGTTCCTTGTTGTGTACAGCCGAAGTTGACGCTTGGCCTCTTCGTCTATTGCTCCTACTGGCATTGCAACTATGGACCAAACGACTCCAACAATGTTATCTTCTGGTGGTAGTTCGGCCAATCTTAAGCATGCGCTCATCGAACTTTCCCAGACAATAGCATTGACATGTTTCAACCTCACTCTTTTACTGGCCGAGCTAAGTTTGCTCACTGTCTACAGGTCAGTAGCGGGAGCGTTGAATCTTTGCCATCGCTCTGTGCAATATTTTATTATTGCTCCTGTGCATTTTTTCTGGAGAACTTTTTTGACTATCTATGAAAAGTTCATTATTCCTATTTTCTATTTTTCACTTTTTGCTAGTGTTATGGGCATGCTCGCCGGAATCGTGGTGGGCCTGTACGCCGTATTTGTTCAGTCTTTAATACCAGCTGCTACAGCATCTGCTGAACCATGTCTTCTTACTGACGATAACAACAAATCTAAAGTAGGCACTCATTCTACTAGTTACAGAGCCAAGCCTACTTCTCCAATCATGCATGGTAACACAATTATTGTTAGACGCAAGAATACTGGTGGATCCGAGACTATGCAGTCTCGCTGGGTGGTGAGCAACGGGGACTCAACATCTACCATAGCAGAAGCATCTCGTGGCAGCCTGGCAACATCTCCGATAAGAAGGCGCACTAGCATATCAGGCTCTTCTTCGCCGCTGAATTCAAGTTCCATGGAGGATATCAGCGTATATATCGATGAAACCTCTGGTCGTCAGCATGCCTCTCTCTATGAAGACGATGATGGCTATTCCCCACAGCTCATCAACAACTTGGTTGGTAGTAATGCCAGCAATCATCATACTATCTCCCGTCGATCATCAAGAGTCTCACTTCGCAATAGTATCGCCCCAGTCAAGTCTTTCCTTGTTCCGGAGGAAGATTACGATGATTCTCTCAGTAGGCGGAGTAGTAGGGCTAGTAGCATCGATGACGACTATAACTTACACCGCGCCATGAATACAGGTACGAGAAACCGAGTATATAATCACCGTGATAGCCCGCGCAAGACTGATCGTAGTTCGACTACGGTAACTACAGTTGATAGCAACCCCCCTGGTATGGATTTATCACCGTCCAATTCATCGGAGAATAGTGTTCGATTCATCGAAAGCAAGCTAGGGGATCCAGAGACCCATTCTGAGTCTTCGGCTGAGGAGAATATTGTTTGTCGCCGTCCAGTGGCTGCTGGTTACGGAGAAGAATCACTATTTGGTACCCGAAATTGGTGACCACGGAAGCGGACCGGATTCCACAATCAGATTCATCAGCATTAGCATGCGCATGAGACAGCTAGGGATCTGGCTATCCCACATGACACAGAAATTATCTTTTTATCAGAAATCATTGATGCCATTACGAAAATTTCTGCGACGAAAAATCATCAAGTTGCTTGCTTTGTGTATTGTGATTCAGATTGGGCAGCTGATCTCTCTCCTAAGCAAAAAATTAACAAAGGCTTTCTAAGTTTGCATTTTAGACAAGCCTCATTCATTTATTAAGCACATGTTTTTTTTATTATATCTAATTCTTTGTTTTAATTCAATTCCCGTAACAAACTGAGTATAAATGTTCAAGCGCATCATCCATCAATCGACGAGGACCGACGGATCTCGCAGCAGATGCTTTCTAGATATTTCCGTGATGATCCCGCTTTCCGTTTTGGAGTGCGGGCCTGCATCACCAACTCTTTCTCACCTGACCACGAGGCTGGCACATAGTTATTAATTATTGCTCAACATTGGCATAATGCTAATGGGGGATATCAGAAAAGAAATAGCTAGAGTATTAGATCATCGCACCTTGTCCTTCCCCCTGATAATCATATGACAAAACCAGTGCACCAAACTAGCACGGCTTAGAGGGTCGCGTTGATCTGCTATTCTCTCTGAGGCTGAAAAGGGAGACCTTGTCATTTTAGTTGCAAGTTGTTCCCCACCATGAAAAGAAACGGATTTTAAGCAAGAACTCTAATGAGCCGCCTGCCTGTCAGTCAAACGAGCATGTGAAAAAAAGAAGCCTTCGTATTGGGTGCCAGAAAATGAGCGCGGGCTAGGCGAAATAGGTTGCAGGCAACCCTAGCCGTTGGTGAGACCAGGTAATGATGTTCATTACCAAAGCCAAGAAAATATCGCAGGCTCATCGGCTTTTCAAATAAGGCCATTCTGCACGTCCTTCCGTGATCGTTTCCAGATGGGCAAGTTTATCAAGAGTGTTTGAGCTGATTGTGTACTAGTCATTCTCCCGCTGAGTGATAGAAAAAAAACAAAAAAAAAGGCTGAATGGGGCCTAGCCGAATGACAAGCCATAACGGCAACCCGTGTTAAAAATTTGCATTACTCTGCCCATGTCTCTCTTCATATATCAAGATCACAGTAAAGCTAGATGTTTAAAAGAAATCGCCACCTATGTTGTTGACTTTAGCAAACTATAATCATCCATCTGTCGTTCTGCTTGAATCTTCGTTATCTTTCACCCATTCTCATCCGACGGAGATTTGCACCCACCACCCCTCCTTTTACAGCATTTCTTTTTCTCAAGCCCATTTACTTGCGTCCACCCCCCAGGCGGCACTGGCTCTTGCTTTCTCCCTCCCCATATATAAATATCTGTATTCGCTTGGACCACTCACAATTCTCATCTGACGCACACTTGATCTGAGGTGAGGAAGGTTCGTGAGCAACAAGACTCGGAAATTGCACCCCCATCCTTGCAGGAAAGTTTTACCAAAAAAAGAAAACCACCTTATAGAAGGGATCATCTTATATAAAAAGTAGCGAGCTTCCTGTCTAGCTTGATTTGTACCTTTTTCTGATAGCCCTGCACCACATTTCATTATAGCCTTGCATAGCTTGCTTGATCTGTTCAGATATACATTACAATGGGTAGTTATTTTGCAAATTGGACTCGTACTATAGGCGAGGAAATTCATTTACCGTTTGGTAACAAAACTCGAGCATTGACCGACTATGATCGTGAAGAAGACGAGGAACTTGAAGTCACGGTGCCTAGTGGTGCTGGTATGGGCAAGTACTGGTCTATCATCACTGCCGGTGCTGGTTTGTTTTCTGACGGATATGTGAATAACTCCATTGGTTCAGTCAACACCATTTTAGGAATTCTGTATCCTTCGCAGTACACCAACTCTTCGGCCCAATCGAATGTGGCTTCGATTGCCTTTGTCGGTACTGTTGTCGGCCAGCTTTTTTTTGGATATGTTTCTGATTACTATTCTCGAAAGCTGTCGATGATTGTTTCCACTATTATTTTGATTTTGTTCACCATTCTTTGTGCTGGTGCTTGGGGTGCTGGTGGTTCCATCTACGGCTTGTTCGCTGCTATCACTGCTTATCGTTTCTTCCTTGGTATCGGTATCGGTGGTGAGTACCCCGCAGGTTCAGTCGCTTGTGCGGAGGCTACCATGTATCTTCCCAAAGGTAAGCGAAACAGATGGTTTGTTTTGTTCACCAATTTTATGATTGATACTGGCTTTGTTATTTCTGCTTTTGTTCCTTTAGTGTTGCTTTGGATCTGCAGAGAGAAGCATCTGACCCCTGTCTGGAGAGTCACTTTGGGTCTTGGCGCCATCCCCCCTATTTCACTCTTCTTTCTTCGACTTAAGTTCAAGGAGAATGAGCAATTCCGAAAAAACAACTTCAAGCGAACTCGTGTTCCCTACTGGCTTACCCTCAAGTTTTACGGTCCTCGACTTCTTGTTGTATCTTTGATTTGGTGGATTTATGATTTCTCGGCTTATGCTTTCGGAATCTATTCTTCCACTATCATCAACCAGATCATCCCTGATGGTGATTTGTACAAAACTTTTGGCTGGAATGTTGTTCTCAATTTGTTCTATATTCCCGGTTCATTCTTGGGTGCCTTCGCTGCCGACTACTTTGGTCCTCGTCTTACTGTCTCAGTGGGTCTAGTATTACAGGCGGTTATTGGATATATAATGGCTGCAATTTATGGTCACTTGACTCATCATATTGCTGGATTCGTTGTTGTATACGGTATCTTTTTGACCCTTGGTGAGTTCGGTCCTGGTGATAATATTGGATTGATTGCTTCCAAGACTTCTGCTACTTCTATCCGTGGACAGTATTACGGTATTGCTGCTGCAGTTGGTAAAATTGGTGCTTTTGTCGGTACCAAGGTTTTCCCCACAATTATCAAAAATGCTGGTGGCTCTGACACTATCAAGGGCAACCAGGCTCCTTTCTGGGTTGCATCCTCTCTATGCATTTTCTCTGCCTTCCTCGCCCTCTTTTTCTTGCCTCCATTAACTCAGGGCTCTATTGAAAACGAGGATGTTCGATTCAAAGAACATTTGATTGCTAGCGGTTTTGACACTACACTCTTTGGCGACGAAGAATATAGTTCTAGTGTTGAAGTCAAGCACCCAGATAGTTTGAACAAGGATGAGCGAAACTACAACACTACCGAACTTTCTTAAAATATTCGTGGATTTAATCCCTCTCATGTTATATAATTTCTATTTTTTTGGCTCTTTATGATGTAGATTATTATGTTACCTATTTGAAAATGAAAATACATCTCATTAATATGACGTTTCAAAAGTCACATTCTTCATTGGCTAGCCTAAGAAGTATAACTTATTTTCTTCTCATAATATAACCTTTTTATGAAAAGTTGTTGCTCTTTTATACTGGCCGTATTTGAAGAATGATATTTATGATTGTATCACGTGATACAAGGCTGAGAGTCTTATACCAGCTAAAAAAAAAAAAAAAAGAGCTAAGTCAAACTTTCAAACAACGACCACAGCACAATGGTAAGTTTCAAGAAGAACAGAATTAAATTTAACATTTGCTAACTTGTCCAGAAAATCAAGACAATTTCCAGATCAGCAGATACTTATGTACCTGTTAGGAACAATGAAGTCGCTCGTCTACCTAGAAATCTTGACCCAGCAGTGCATCCCTTTCAACGGGCTCGTGAATATACCAGAGCTTTGAATGCGACAAAAATGGATCGAATGTTTGCTCAGCCTTTTGTTGGACAACTTGGAGATGGTCACATCGATGGTGTTTATTCTATTGCGAAGAATCTGAAAACTTTGAACAAGATAGCAACCGGCTCTGGCGATGGTATGATCAAGCTGTGGGACATGTCTCAGCGAGAAGAAGCATTCCAGGTTCAGGCTCATGATGGAATTGTGCGAGGTCTTACGGTTGGTCTTGACGGATCTTTGCTTTCTTGTTCGTCCGACAAAACTGTTAAGTTGTGGAATGTCGATGGATTTTTGTCAGGGTCGCGAAAACAAAATTACAAACCTGAGCCCAAAATGACTTACCTCGGAACCAGCTCATTCAATGCTATCGATCATCATAGAGATGAAGACAAGTTTGTAACTGCTGGAGATGTTGTTCAATTATGGGATGTGAAACGATCAAAGCCCATCACGAGCTACTCATGGGGCTCTGACTCTACCACCACGATTCGATTCAATAAAACAGAAACCTCGATATTTGCTTCAGCAGGATCAGACAGATCAGTTGTCATATATGATTTGAGAACCTCATCTCCTGTGCAGAAACTAGTCGCAACATTGAGAACCAACTCTATATCGTGGAACCCCATGGAGGCTTTCAATTTTGCAGCAGCATCTGAAGACCACAATGTTTATTTATACGACATGCGAAAGATGAATCGTTCAGTCAACGTTTATAAGGACCACGTTGCCGCAGTACTTGATGTCGACTTTTCACCTACAGGTGAAGAACTGGTGACAGGTTCTTATGACCGAACAATTCGCATCTTCAACACCAGGGAAGGACACTCAAAAGACATCTATCACACAAAACGTATGCAAAGAGTATTTTGTGTTCGATATTCTATGGACGCTCAATATATCATATCCGGCTCAGATGATGGCAATGCAAGAATATGGCGAAGCCGAGCTTCTAGCCGAGCGGGCATCAAGTCTACCAAGCAGCGTGCCCATATCGAGTACTCGGATGCCCTCAGAGAGAAATTCAAGCATATGCCTGAGATCCGAAGAATCTCCCGTCATAGACATCTTCCCACTGCTGTCAAGAAAGCAGGTGAAATTAAGAAGATTGAGCTCGACGCCCTCAAGGCTAGAGAAGAGAATTTCAGGAAACACAGTAAGAAGGGGTCAGTTCCTTTCAAGTCTGAAAGGGAAAAGCATATTGTTGGACTTGCTGTCAAAGAAGACGAGGACAAAAAATAAACTAGTAAAAGCATTTTTAGGTATTATGGAATATAGTATGTTTCTCATTATGAATTTATTATAGCATTGGCTATCTTATTATATACTACAGGTCATTAATGCAACGAGAAAAACGCAGGATTGAAGGCACAAACATGAAAAAAAGATCAAAGAAAACGCAAAAAGCAAACAAAAATTGTGTTTCAAATGAGATCCGAACTATTGACCTCGCAAAGAAGACGGGCTGGCAGTCTATCTTGTACTCTTCTTTCAGCTGACGTTCATGTCCAGCACGAGACTGACATCCTGAACATCCTTTTTGGCCAAATCTTCAAGAAACGGCACCATATCCAGTAATTCGTTATCATGTATATCCGAGAACCAAGATGAAATAGGAACTGCATGCTGAGGATGCAAGATATATGAGCCAGGTGAGTTGTCAATGATGATCACATCTTCGAGAGGTCTTCCCAGCTGAGCAAGGTTCTTGATATAGTTACCATTATAATTGTAGCACGATTCTCGGAAAAGTCGATGATGAATGACGTGGTTGATGTCAAGCTGATCAAGAAGAGGGTCTCCATATTTGGATACACTAGCGGTAAATACCACTAGTTCATATAATTCTCCAACCCGCTTCATGAACTCGTCGACGCCAGGTCGCTTGATGACATACACATTGTAATAATGCGATTCTATCTCCACAGGGATTACAAAATCAGCCTGGTGGATGTATTTAAAAGAAGAGTGGACCAGTGTCTCATCCAAATCAAGAACCAAACACTTTCGACCCTTCAGTTCTTGTGGGACTGGGCCGAGTAGCCATTTCGATTCATCTGTAGGGAGATGGATAGCATCAGGAAGAGTGGTATTTTCTTCGCCAGGCTTAATGGAGCTTAATACCTGACCTTCATTCAACACGCTTTCTTTTTCCTTCTCTGAGGAGCTATCGTTCAGTGATTTCTTGCTCGATTTGGACTTCAGATTCTCCTTTCCTGTAGTTTTAGGGGTTTTCTGTTTCTTGTTGTAGACATTCGACGTATTTGAAGGACTCCATCGGCCGTCAAACAACCTGCTATCGCCATCACCTTGAGTTCCAGAAATTAGAGGTGTACTGGGAAAAGAGTTGTTTCCCGCTTTTTTTTCTTCATCTTCTGTACCTGCAATACCAGCCTCAGAGTTGTTATTGTTAATGTTGTTAGTCGACCTTGATGCCTGCAGAGATTGCCGATTCAAAGATGAAAGAGTGAGACCTGATGGTTTTGAGTCAGTAGCAGCATCATCATCCCCAATTGATAAGCAGCAAAACAGTTTCTTTAAAGTAGAAGGTTTTTTCTTGGGTTGTTCTGTGACTGATATGGTTAGTAATATGGTATTTTCAACCATTGACATGTTATGTCCGAAGACTCACCTTTAGGAGCAGCAGTAGATGCCATGATGCAGAAGTCTATCTATTGTACAAACAAGCAAAGCGAAACCAGTAGCTGAAATAAAGGAGGAAAATGAAGAAAATTGAATGAGAATAAGACCAAAGAAGATTATCCCGTTGCTAGTTCGCTTTTTACAAACACTTGTTTGCTCCTGCTATGTTGACTCCAACAGCAGCTGAAAGCAAACACAATCCTTGAAAACAGCAGACTCTTACAACAAATGAGCCGAAAAAATCCCCGCACGCCGTATCAAGTTAATCTGGGAACCAATCAAGCTTGTATGAAAATTGATACTGCGCTTGGCAAATCCGTTCAGCGTATGACTTGACTGTATGACGCTGGCTCGCTCAGTCCAATGTGTGTTGGAAGCACGATCGTCAGAAAACAAGAAGGTTGGGTGACGAGAGGGTAAATGGCTCAATAACAGCTCGCTAAAACTGAGCAATGGAAAAATACGGCATGAGCAGCAAGAAAAATAGTATGAAAAATTAATTGATATTTTATAGACAATCTAGTGAGGAGAATTAGATCATAGTGAAAACACTACAAGGCCCCTTAGGTAGAACATTAGCAGCGTGCTAGTTTAAAATCGACCCTGCTTGTTCTTGCTGAAACTCCAGTTCTCATCCAAAATTCGGCCTCGCAAAACCTCGGGCTCAGTTCCGGGGACATAAACATCCTCGAAAAGAATCTTGGGGTCAGCATCGGGGAAAGGAGAGGCTTCAGCAGCAGCAACTTCCTTCTCAACAAAAGCTCTAGCATCCTTGTCAACCTTCTTGATCTCTTCCTCAGTAGCAAGACCGAGATCGAGGAGACGAGCCTTGAGACCAGTGATAGGGTCCTTGCTTGATCGCATCTGTTGGATCTCCTCTCGAGTTCGGTAGGTGGTACCGGGGTCAGACATGGAGTGACCGCCATATCGGTAAGTCTCGTATTCCAAAACAATGGGACCCTTACCAGCAGAAGTCCACTCTTTAGCGAACTTGGAACCCTGATAACAAGCAATGGCATCCATTCCGTTGATTTTAAGACCAGGAATGTACTGACCACGCTTGTAGTACTCAGTCATAGCAGAAGATCGAGAAGCAGATGTTCCCATACCGTACTTGTTGTTCTCGCAAGCAAAGATGCAAGGAACGTTCCACAACTTAGCCATGTTGAAAGATTCGAAAATTTGACCCTGGTTGGAGGCACCGTCACCGTACAAAGTGAAAGTAGCACAGTCTTCACCTCTGTACTTATGGGCAAAAGCAATACCCAGGCCGAGAGGAACCTGAGCACCTACAATACCGTTACCACCGTAAAAGTTAGGAGCAAAGATATGCATGGAACCACCTTTACCGTAAGAAACACCACCTCGTCGACCAAGCAACTCAGCAATGACAGCGGAAACAGAGGCGCCTCTCATGTATGCAAAACCGTGGCATCGGTAAGAAGTGATGATGGTATCTTGCTTGGTGATGGCATTTTCAATGCCAACAGCAATGGCTTCCTGACCAATAGAAAGATGGCAGAAACCTCGGATCTTCTTAGCCTTATACAAAGCATCAGAAGCAGTCTCCATTCTTCGAATGACGACCATCTCCTTGTACATGTTAAGAAGAGTGTCCTTAGAAAGCTCCACATCAAGGCTAGGTGAGTCCAAGTGGTAGGTTTCAAAAGACTCAGGAGAAAGAGTGATATTCACAGTCTATTAAAAGTTAGATCAAACACACTTCAGCAAAAATTGATTATTGCCATCATCTCTTCTCCTCCCATGGTACAATTTCCTATTCTCCTATGTTGCGGTTTGCGACTGGAGCTCAAAGTCGCAAAGCCCAACAAATCACTGGAAATGGGGAAATGCAAAACAAAAAATCAATTTGCACTAGAAACCTCTCCGGGAAACTCTCATTAACATACCTCTGAGCTGGAAGCAAATCCTCGCTTAGCAATGGCCAAGGCCTGCTTGTTGGAGGCTCGAATGGTCTTAGCGAACATCTTTGCGGATGGATTTGGTAGGATGGAAACTCAATGGTTTTGGTCGGAAAATGTTGGCCATGGGAGGGGTGGGGGGTGATCGGGGCTGGTTGCTATGACAACATTTCCGACTATAAGCGGGATGTTGGGAACTTTTTTCGGGTAGAGAAGGAAGTGCAGTTCAAATATGTTGAGAGCCAGCTTTCTTACGAGAAAGTGGGTCTTATATGGTGATTTTTTTACTCAAACGGTTTCATCGGTTTTTTTTGACTCGTGAGATATTGTGAGCTGGCTTCTTAGAGTTTCATCGTAGGAGTTTCGTGAAAAATTTGTACCGAAGTCTGTCATGAGCATCCGGCCGTTTTTTACCCCACATGTAATTTCCTCTTATAGACTTTCCAGATCAAGTCCGCACGGTGAATAAATGGCTGAAATTGTAGTCGAATAGTTAAATATTATTTGAATCTTGCTCAATTGCATAAAACCTTCTGATTTTCATGCAGTTTGTCCAACTTGGGTTAGTCGCATTATTTTTATATATGTTGGTGGCTGCGAGTTGAATATGAGGACCGATTCCTCATACTCAAAATACAACATTATTTGAATATAATATGACTTATTGACATCGTGAAACACTTTTCATTGTATTGAAACCAAAGAATTCCCGATAACTGGTCAGCTCTTTTCGAAAATGGCATCTGAGATTCTAATCGATCTGGTTGGTCTGGTAGCCACTCCAACCAGCTCCACGTTTGAAGACAGTCTAATCCACGAGAAATCGTTTCCTTACAGCGACGACTCTGACTTGTCAGAAGATGAATTTTCATCTGACAAGGCTCCTAGACTCTCGGGTTATATCCCAGTATTTCTTGGTACCCCCATGGCCCTTCGGCAGAAGTTGAAGAAAGCTGCCAAAAAACTCAAGAAAGCAGGTCCAGTAGCCGAGTATGACATATCCGATAAGCATTCTTCATGGAGCACTTATCAATCTTCTGTATATCATAGGGACAGCAGTGACTACCAGGGCTGCAGCGAGAGTAGATATGAGGATCAATCTCATAAAATGAGGATTAATGACGCCATTTTACCTACGCCAACGTATCAAGAGAGGTCAAAGCCCCCCTCTGTAACACCGTTCATCTTTCACAAAGAGTCAAAAGCTGCTCCGAAAAGTGTGGTTGATGAACGTTGCTGTTTCTGTGAGGAGTCCATGAAACACTTGTTAGACAATGAACGACCACTAGTTCTATCATGCTCACATCTAGTACATTATGAATGTTTAGCTCAGCTGATTGACACAAGAAAACTTAATGGTAGTGATGTGACGGTTTGTTTTCCTGAATGCCCGAACTGCGGCGAATGCGCAAAGCCAACCGATGAGTTTTACTTACAAGAAATGATCAACAGTCGCCTTTGCATAGCTAATGGAGTACTACCAATTAGTAATGCTAATCTCGAGTACCAGAGACCCGGGCCAAGAAGTGGCAGACGGGTTTCTACTGACACAATGCCAACAGATCATCCCACACCGTCCACAGCTCTACCAACCATTGTGGAAAGCGGTATGATTGATGATTCACCAATACCATATACACCAATTAATCCACCATCGCTTTCTTACTTCGAAAGCTCACCGGAGAGTGCTGCTAGTGCATATGCATTGTCGTTGTCCTCTAGTGACGAACGACCAATCAATACACCATTGAGCCCTAGTCATTTTTCGACAAGTCCTTTGGTGTACCCTGGAAGCCAGCAGCTATTTGGTGGCCATCTTCACAATAATTCTGCAAATTCTCCTCCAACTATGGCCCAGCTGGCGCAAATGCCTTTGAGTGAAAGGAGAAAATACAAAACAAATGCAGGATCACTGAACAAGTACCATCCTACTTTAACTCTTGCTTCTACATTTCAGCAAAAATATTGACGACCTCATGAAATTCTCTAGGCTTCCACTATTTTCTTGGTTTTCTGGCTTTTTATCTTTTCTTTTCTTCCTTTTTTAAAATGTTTTGCTGCCGTCTGTAGGTCTGTGTAGTTTGATTATCAGTGAATGAAATTGCCAACCATTGGTACATGATTAAAAATTCCCCGTTAGGTTTTTTTCAATCGCTTACCACCATGTCATATGATCATTCGATCACTGGCAATAATCCTCGGACAGTAAGATCAAATACAATCTCGTCAACTTTTTTAGCACTGTATTTCAAGCTGTCCGTTCTTCTTCTTAGTTTGCCATTGATCAAGTCTAGACTATACATTGTAGTCAGGGATTGGTCGATAGTTTCCCTAATGCCTACAATGCTTATGGCCGTGAGCCTGTAAAATTTTTGAAACTCATCGTTATTCTTTTCATCTTTTGAAAGTTTACGAGATTGAAGAAGGTATGCAAGGACAATGCTACTGAGCACTTCAGGCAGATCATTGACCAGCGATACAACTCCATGTAAATAATCCTCTGCTGAAAAATGCAAACAAACATTACCGTCGTCAGGTGAAACCTCGCTCTCAAAAGGAATGCTGATTTGCTCAGCTACTTCACTGGGCGTAGGTAACTGCTTTGAGGTCAACCAAATCGCTTTGATCACCACTGCAATAGCCTGCTGGAATTCGTTCTCCCAAGCATAATGATAAAGATGAAAAGGATGTTTCGAAACGACGATTTCTAGCTCCTTTATTGGTTCAATGAGATCTGTACACTGTTGGTTGCCTGACTGAAGCAAGTCTGTGTAGTGCGCGTAGGTTTGTGCCTGCTGCACTTTCTTCAATGATCTCTGGGCTTGCTGAACCCTAAGTTCCAAAGTTGATGCACTCTTTTTCAATTCATCGGCAAAGTCTCTTTTTTCTCGAAGCAATATTGAAATCTTCTCTATAGACTCGCTTATCCCTGTATCAGTTTCTGGCATTCTTGTAGAACTCTTCAAGTGAGGCTTGCCGGGAAATTGTAGCACATCACACCAAAGGGATTTTTTTAATGAGTGTTTTTGGGCTAAGCTAAATCGCTATCTTCGGGGTTTGCCGCTCAGGAAAAAATCAAATTTCAGCTCGGGCTGCGTGAACTTTCATGCTGGATCAACAGTGTCTTCCCCTGAAAAGACGAGCCAAGAGTGTTTAACCTGTTCTTTCGCCCCCATCTCTCTAAATATTTACATAAAGATTATAATAACTTTTATCTGAATTCTGTAATACTTTTGTTTTACTATTTTTGTCCAGACTCTTCTGTAACTATCTGTATCTTCATCAGTGTTTCTGGAGGCAGTTCTACCCACTTACTCAACGACGCGCGAAGTGCAGGTCAGCCTTTCACAGACCACTCTTTAGACAGTCTTTTTACACCACCATGCCCAACTCAAAAGAGAAATTTTTGATTTCTGCTCCTGGCAAAGTTATTCTTTTTGGAGAACATGCTGTGGTATACGATAAGCCTGCAATTGCTGCTTCGGTTGACGTAAGGCAGTACTTACTGGTTAGTCCTAGTCGTGGAAATGATTTGATCGAGCTTGATTTCCCTGATATTGGCTTCGGACAGGAATGGAAGATCGAAGACTTGCCATGGGATTGTCTTGATTCTCAGTATATTGAAAAGGAGCTGAAGACTTTAGGCCACGACCACAGCCTCAATGAAGCTTTGGAACAGAAGCTCAAATTATTGATCAAGGAAATTGACCGAAGCGATGCTATAGGACTCGCAGCTTATTATGCAGCCTTTTCATTTCTATACCTTTATATGCACTTATGTACCAAGGAAATGGCTGGTAAACGATTTTCTGTGCGTTCTTTGATACCAGTTAGCGCTGGGCTTGGTTCATCTGCAGCCCTGTCGGTTTGTCTATCTACTGGTATGTTAATTCTTAGAGGAATTATTGAGGATCCGAGCAACCCTGGAACGTTTGAAGACAAATCATACTTGGATTTGATATCAAAATGGTCTTTTGTTGGTGAAGTCTGCATTCATGGTCGGCCCTCGGGTATCGATAACGCTGTAGCGACAAGAGGTGGGGCAGTTTTGTTCCAGAGACCTAACACACTGCAGCCTTTTGCTTGCTTTCCTCCTCTGAAGCTTGTGCTGACAGACACAAAGCAGCCAAGAAGCACTGCCACTCTTGTTGCTGGTGTCAGAAAGTTGAAAGAAGAACTCCCTCAGATCGTTGATCTGGTTCTTGAGAGCATTGGACAGATTTCGAGAAGAGCTGCAGAACTCATTGAGAAAACGCCTGAGTCTGCCACTTCGGGTGTTTACTCGTCCGATATCCATGATATTAGCACCGAACTCTCAAAGCTGATTCACATGAACCATGCATTACTGAGCTCCTTAGGTGTTTCTCACCAGACATTGGAAAGTGTCAAAAGTGCTTCAGATGAAATAAAATTGGGTGAAACTAAGCTCACAGGCTCTGGAGGAGGAGGTTGTGCCATCACATTGGTAGACTACGAGGGGTACCATAAGAATGTCGATGAGCATGAGCGAAAGGTTGACCTATTAAGAAAAAGACTTCCCGAAAACTACAAGGTATTTGAAAGCGTCCTGGGTGGCCCTGGTGTTGCTTATGGCATTCTTCAAAATGATATCAATTGGAAAGAATTTGTCAAACTTCGTGAAGTCCAGCAGTTTCATGAACTAGCCACCTGGAAGCACTGGTAGATGTGGGGTTGACCAAAAATGCTACTGGAGCCATTCATCACAACAGAGTATAGAACCGCACCGCACTCTGCATTTAATGTCATGGTCAAAATAATCTCAAAATTGCGTGTGAAAATTTCCAGGTTTCATAGTAACCTCAATGTATAATAAAAATGAGCATAATCTATCTGAGCCTTCATTGATGAGCATTTCGTAAAATGTCGCAAGTAGCTTAGCTCGTCACACTACCTCACCCCCAATGTAGTAGTATTAGTAATAGCTGCGATGTCCCCTTATATACCCTGGCGGGCCGTTAAGCCCAGGATTGCCATCCTTGCAACCTCCCCCACTGCAATCAATGAGGTACGTTCAATTTGATAGAAAGTGGATATTTGAATGAAATGACTAACGGTGACCAAGTTCCCCTAGACGCAGAGTAGAGACTGATGTCATGAAATTGTATGTATAAGCTGATATCCTAGGTTTTGTCATCACCTGACCCGCCCGCGCAGTACTGACCGATGAAGGCTTGTAAGCAATTACGATGTGACATTAGTCAACAATAGCATGTAAGTGTTGTCTTTTGCTTTGATTCATGTTTTGATGTGTGTGAATCATTCTAATCTGCTAGGCATGAATTTTATGTACGATTTAGAGGTCCCGCAGAGAGTAAGTATGGCTCTACTTGGCTTTAGCGGCCCGGTTGAACTGCTGTGCACAACTAACTCCTTAATTACAGCACCTTTTGAGAATGGCATTTGGAAGATCCATGTTGAATTGCCTGAGCAGTATCCTTATAAGTCACCTTCCATCGGCTTTGTCAACAAGATATTTCATCCTAATATCGATGAACTCAGTGGCTCTGTATGTTTGGACGTTATCAATCAGACATGGAGCCCAATGTTTGATATGATCAACATTTTTGAAGTTTTTCTCCCTCAATTACTGCGTTACCCCAACCCGTCTGATCCTTTGAACGGTGACGCAAGTTCTCTGCTCATGAAAGACCCCAAAGGTTACTATGCCAAGGTTCGGGAATATGTGAGTAAATATGCTACTGTTGAATCCTTCAAGGACAATCAAGATAGTAGTGATTCAGGTGATGAGATGAGCTCTGTAGGCTCGTATGACTCGGATGAAGAGGCCGCTGGAACCATGGAAGTCTGAAAGCAATGCTGTTTTCTTTGGTATCATCACAACGCATTATCGATACTTTACTCATATATTATTTTATTAGCATAGCGTTCTCCCCTCTTTTTTTCACATTATTTCTGTTGTTTTATTTTTATCATCAATACATGTGCCGGTATAATCTACAGATGCCGGTTACAAATGCTTATACTTTACCAATGCCGAACAAGAGAAAGATGAGCCTCATACTTCTCTCTAAATCTTCGCCACTCTCCTCTGCTATATCCCTCCAGTGTCAAAGCTTCCTCTATAGCGATCGATCCGTTGAAATACTTTTGCAGCTTACCAAACATCAGTTGCTGCTCTGGTGTACCAACGCTGGTGATGCGAGCAATCCACCTCTTCTCTAAAGCCGAAGCCCTAGCAGGATCTAGCATAATGTTTTCCTCGATATTGAATTCGTCTTGCTCTAATCCGTGCTCAAAGTCGTCTGAGTCCGATATACTATGAGTTCCGAATGACGATGACAAGGCATTCACAGATAATGTCGAGCGTAGCTTACTGGAAGTTCCAGGAATATGTAATCCATTAGAGCGCTTAGGTGAGCCCGCAATGGATCCACCACTGGGTTCCCTACCTGCTTCTCTTTTTGCGGTATTATCCGTAGAATTGTCCGCTTCTTTTCTGGTACGTAAGTTTCCATCCTGCTGATAGTCTGCCAGGTCCTTTTCTATCTGAATGTCGCGGTTCACGTCAGCTTTGATTTTTTTAGAGACCCTCAAATAAGCAAAAGTCTGCAATTGCATGACAAGCCCATATTTCATACACCATGCAAGTGCGTTGATGTATAGCTCACGATGATCTCGGGATGGTATCACATTCAGATAAGGCCTCGGTTTACCGGTGCTGAGCATTGATAATAGTTTTTGTACAGTCAATGGAGCACCGGGAAATTGCTCCTTAAACTTTTCGTTGTATTCGTTGATCTGTTGCATATCGGCTAGTGGAGATACAACAAAGGTGTTTTTGTGAGATATTGGTATAATGAATCTTGCACGACGCCAATAAACTAGTGACTGAGCAAGTTCCACCACTTTGACAACGGATCGCCCATTCAATGCTGATAATTCTTCAATGCTGAGTGTGGGGTCAATTCCTCGAATAAATACCGCTAGTGAGACGTAAGTATCTGCATGCATGTCGCGAATAATAGTTTCAGGGTCGTCCAGTAAAAGAATTCCAAATCGACGATAATCCTCAGAATTTTCGCTAGTTCTATCAGCCATAACAGAGGCTGTGAAGTTTGTTGTTGCAGTGGTAAGAAAGCAACCTCTAACCTCTGGCGTTATCAATGCTGGCAGTCGTTCAAACTCTCTCTGCGGAGGGATCTGAAACGATTTGACTTTCTGATTTATGTCAATATTCGCAATAGAATTCTGCGAAATATTATAATACAAGTCTCGTATTGCTGCTGCTAGGTTTGACTCCGAGACTATCTCCTCCCAGAGCTCTGTCCTTTGAAGCTCCGATGACCTTTTTTCCCGAATATTGATGATTTGATTGACCTGTTCCCATACGTAATTATCTCTTGCCTGCTCAGTACGCAAGACAGCAGTGAATTGGCTAAGCACAAAATGATACATTTTAGCAATCTTTTCAAAGTAATCATTGAGATTCGGATTCATCACAAATACAATGTGAAACATTCGCATTGATGATCTTGGGTCATTGTATTCATTCTGGTCCTGTTCGGACGATTTTTCCGAATCATCTTCATCTGATTCTAGTTCACTCTCATCGCTGCTAGATTCATCCGAGAGGTTGCTGTCAGCACCACCACTCTTACTTGGAGGAACAACCGTGCTGTTGTTAGTTTTACTCGTAGCAGTGGCTCTTTTTCTTCTTCTCCACTGCCCATCTGGAAGAACATGAACAGGAATTCCAATAAACGACATTTCGTCGACAGTCATTTCAAATTTCATATTGCACATTGCACGAGCAGGACAAAGCAGCTCTGACAAAAAATCAGTATCAAATCCTAGAACAGTATTGTCTTGATCGGCTGTATTTTTATTGGTATCATTCGGCTCTCTTTGTCTTGAACTTGAGTGCTCCCTGGCACTGGAGATCGACGAGTTCTCGCAAGAATGTACATCACTATCCTTTCTGGACAGCTTTTTGTTTGAAGTTCTGTCAATTGTTTCTCTTCTTTGCTTTCTATGGCGCCTTTCTAGAGTTTCCAAGAGATTCTTAGGAGTTGGAGGTGTTTCGTGCGAATCTGCGGAATTCAATCTGCCGGCAACTGCCTCATCTTCATCGGTGCTTTCCTCACTGGTTTCATGTTCAAAATACTCCGAGTCTTCAGATGTGTCTTGAAGATCATTGTCTTCAAATAGCTCGGCCTCATAGTTATTGGTATCAGGATGCGGAGGGTAGTGGAATACGAAACGCGGACCCTGGTGAGTAGAAATAGTAAGAAGTACCGCTAGCAAGCATGAATTAGTATCCATCACGAGCGCATGTGAAATGGCTTTACTTTATTCGCAAAGTGTCGTTGCTAAGTTGCCGATAAGAGCTCGAGATGGGCTGTGGGAAGTTGATGTTGATGTTGGAAAGGCTCATGCCTATAATCGATCTTCGATCACTACTGTTAGGGAGGTAGAGGTGATCAGCTAACGATTGTATAATCTATGATAATTCTGTGTTTGGAATAATAGCAGGAAATCTCAGAAGAGAATTCCTAATCATATTTTACATTTTAATAAAGCAAAAATCGTGAGTCTCAGTCGGCGGATTCGCAGCCTGGATAGTCGAGCCCATTCCTATTACAATAATTTCTCACTCTCTGTTGAACAGAAACACCATTCCATAGCTCTTTTCCGCTGTAACTTTTTGAAAGCTTAGGAAGTCCTACTTGCTCGATTGCAAATCCTGCTGCGACATTGGCGAAAATGCAAGCTGTTGACAAATCACCTTTGGACTGAACCAATCCCACAGCCAAGCCCCCTACAAATGTATTTCCTCCTCCAGTAGGATCCTCAAACGTAAAATCGTCATTTTGTTTATTATGGTATGCAGGAAACCATTTTAATGCTGGTGCCGAACCAGATGTTGTTTCCATGGCCAAGCAGCCCAAATGTCCGCATCGCAGAATCATCCTCCTGCATTTTGTGTTCTCCAATAATTTAGAATACCTGAGAGCCAAATCTTCTATCTGTGATGAAGAAAGAGGCTCATCTGAATTGAAAAACATTGCTGCTTCTTTAGCATTGGGCGTAAAAACATCGACTTTCTGTAGAGCCTCGAGCATCTGCGGGAGCAATTCAGGCCTACATTCGTCAGGAACAGGTTCCCAAATAAACAAGGATTCTGGTTTAGATTCACTTCCAATCTCCGGTCTCATAACTTCCATAAATGTAAGATATCTCTTAGGAGAACAAATGAAGTGAATCGATCGGCTGGTATCGAGGTGGTAATGAACCAAATCACCAGTATCAATACGAAGCTTGGTGGTAGTATAGCGAAAGGCCCGCTCCTCATTATCACCGTACGAATTCCAACCTCGCGTAGTCAATCGATTAGGATCTTCTCGCCAAATCACCCCGGTCCCCCAGGAATTGATCTCTTTTTCCACTGTTTCAGGAAAATCGCTACCCTTATCAGCTATCCAGCAGATTTCCCGGGCTGCTTCACCTTTACTAAACAGCCTAGCCCCGATAACCCCATAAGTGCCTGCACCACCCAAAATATCATATTCACTATCTCTTCCAAACTTCTGCGAATAATGGATCTCGTCAATGATAAGCATTCCCATCGTTACAAACGACGGCCTGACCTCCATGGCCTCCATGTGTTTTTTTGGCCCCGTCAATTCTCGCCCAATTGGTGGGACGATAAGCCCGATTACCACACCATGACCGATGGGGTGGCAGCCCTTTCAGCCGAACACCCAGCCAGCCTATCTGCGAGCCTGCCGACCTAGCACCGTCTTGGTAATCTGATTGTTACCGCCATTTCTTGCTTTTAGCTCTGCTCTTTGAACATTCGGTATAGAAACGAAAGGCAGTTGGTACCCGGAACCTTCTGCGATTTTTCTCCTTGCAAAAGACCTCTGCTAAGACTCAGAAGGCTGCAATAAAATGCCATCTACTAGACCGTTCATTTCATTTCTCCTCAACCTCAGTAGTAGCAGCTCTGCCGCTTCAGGTCATCAACCGAAAGGACCGCCAATGAAGCAACCATCTGGGTCCCCGACCAAACTTCATTCTACGGGCAATTCTCTGGGGCAGCATCATGGACTTTTCAAGCCGGCTAGTAACTCACCTAATGCCGAGCAATGCGACACTGAAATGCTGCTTCCTAGTCTCAGCACCTCCACTCAGCAAGTGACTTCTGGTAACCATCAGACCGGTACCGGTCTGCCAGCGAACGCAAATTATTCTGACAGACGTAATTCAAGCTCCAGTTTGAATCCAAATGAACATGCTAAATGGTGGATCGGTGGAAGGTCAGCTGATGGTTCGGAACGGTATTATCGCCTCAATACTCAACCTTTACAAAGGCAGACCAGTGTAGATGGCATCAGTTTGGACCGCATGAGCATATAGGCTTGGATGAGCATCAGATCAACTCCAATGAATTATTTTTTTATTTATGAACAGTGTGCATTCATCCTTAATTTTTTTTTTTCTATCATTACTCAGCTTGCCAATCCCTGACGGTTCCAGTTGTGTTATTTTCATTAACTCCAATTTCCGCGGTCACGAATGATCGCCCGAACAACCGTTTCCATCTCCTCCCAATGCTACAGTGAGATTTTATCTACGAATATATATACAGACGTTTCATTGCTCTATTTTTTGATGTTTGTTCTCTATTCTGTTTTCGCGTACCAGTCTTTAGATAGTCCGAGCAGACCATATTTTCAATCATTTGTTTCAAAACGGCCATATCATTTACCAATAATTTTTGCATATTTCTAAGCTTGCTCTTGTGCTGACCCTATGGCAATTGTTATTTTGGAATGCTCCAATCCAGGTAATATAACTCAGACTTGTAAAAAGTGCCCCATCTGTGTAACACCTTGACCAGAAATGTTTTCCGTTATCGAACAAAAAAATGATGATCCACAGTCCGTTTAATGTATTAGAAGTCTGGGGAAACAGCAGAAGGATGCTTATTTGGCATTTATTACCAGGTTGTGGATTGGTCCTGAGGCTTCAAAACCTTATCACAAAATTACCATTTTGGGATGCGACGAGCAGTATCGCCCTGTACTAATAGTCGCCCCAGTCATGCAGGTGTCTCAATTGCCAATAGTTCTCAGCTATTGGCCTTCTGGCACTTCTTTCAATAATATCACTCGGCTAATATCTGTAAAAAATATCCTTTAGCTGTTTTTTCAATATATAGATCGCTATGTTATGTATTGAATCTAAATCTCCACCGATGTGTTGTGAGTTTGAGATGGAATTTGCAAATTGGTTTCACGGTCTAAATAAATCTTGGCCATTGGAACAACAAAAGAGCATAACTGTGTCAAGTTTAACCAAGAGGTGAGAAAGGAGTCAGTGTTGATCAATACATCATTGCCGATTACGAAACCTGGGATCTCTGATCCACACATACGTTGCTAAGTAAAAAGGCCCTCAGCATAGACGTGTCTTTCTCTGAAAAACGTGTATCAGTCTTGATAGTCTGATTATCATAAGTTATTATTCTTGAGATTTCATGCTTTCAGCTTTTTGTTAAAACTGATGGTGGTTTGCTTGCCTCGTCCACGTTTCACGGACTTGGATTCTTTTTTCAATGCAGCCTCCTCCACATTTTCTCTCTCTTTCCTTCCTTCTTCTTGAAGAGCTTTAGACTTTTCAATATACTCCTGCTCTGTGCCGTCTTTTCCAGCGCACCACTTTAAAAGCTCAATTTCCTGCTTTCGAGCATCCTCCTGATCCTGTGGTGTCTCTAAGATTAGTGGAATGCCCTCAAACCTCTTGCTATTCATCAATAGCCTAAAAGGCTCTAATCCTAGAAATCCTAACCCGAGGTTCTGATGGACATCTCTTTTCGAGTCATATGGATGCTTTGAATCGTTCAAATGTATTCCAGCCAGAAATTGCCATCCAATGGTATTTTCAAACTTATCCCAAAACTCGTTGAATACCTTTTCAGTTCTCAGATCATATCCTGCAGCAAAAGTGTGGCATGTGTCGATACACACGCCTATTCTACTTTTATTCTTGACTAGCTCGATGATCTGTTGTAAATCTTCCAGTTTGGTCCCTACTATCCTGTCCTCATTTCCAGTCATATTCTCGAGAACAATTTTAACAAACTCTGTCCTATCTATAAGATCGTTGATAGAAGCTGCAATCTGTTCAATGGCCTTTCTCTTGTCGCTTCCAAGGCTGCTGCCGGGATGAAAGTTATAAAGCCCAATATCGAGTTGCTCACAACGCTGTAGATCATCAAGCATAGCATTTTTCGATTTTTCCAGCTTCTCGCCATCTGGGTTTCCTAAGTTGATCATGTAGCTACCATGGGGAAGTATTTGTTTTCTTGTGTCAATATGGTTCTCACTCGATCGAGACTGAAACTGTTGTATTACATCTTTCTCATATGGTGCAGACGTCCATCTCTTTTGATTCTTCAGAAATATAGAAAAACTCAGCCCTCCTTGAGCTAAAATTCGCGGGATCGCTTCGTGGACGCCTTTCTCGGCTGATACGTGGGATCCTACAAGATGTTTCAGCATCATGACAGTAATGATAATGCAAAGTTGGCGGGCCTACCCAATATCTAGAGCTCTGAGATCGAACAGCCACAATGAGTCAGATGTGGAGAATCGGAGTTTGAAGTTTCATAGCTAGATTGAAAGAAAGAGAAGAAGAATTCAGATTTTTTTTTTTTGCAGAATCTTATTTGGTATTACGAAATTACATATTGGGGCGTCATGAATCATCTACTGAGGTCACTCGATCACTTTCTCTTTTTGGTGGTCTTCTTGTCTTTTTCAGCCCCTTTTCTCTTAGGAGCCGGAGTAGTGGAGGAGATTTTGAAAAAATCAGTCAATCGTCCTTGTGGTGTGGTCTTAACACCTTTAGTCAATCTAGCAGCGCCGGCTTTGACTCTTTCTTCGCTGAAACCCTTTTCTCCTACCAAAAATGCTATCAATCCTTCAAGATCTGGCTCTGTCCATTTAAAATTTACATCGACCGGGTCAGTAACCTCAGGGTGATGAAATAGTTTACGGACCTGTTCCAATGGCCAATCCTCGGGGACCTTGTATTTGTCCTTCTTTTTGAGTTCTTCAAGAATCTTCTCCAAAGAACCATGTTCTTTCATCAGTTTCAGAGCAGTTGTAGGACCTATACCACGAATTGTATCGCAATAGTCACATCCCAATAATATGCACATATCGACAAATTGATCATGAGTCATTTCAAGTCCTTGTAATACTTTACTCATTTCGATCTGAATAATGGGCTGCTTTTTCTGATCAGCGACAGTTAGATGTCGCAATAGGAATGGCGTTGCAAATGTCAGCGTATCCATATCTTCACTTGCTGCTGCAAATACTTTATCAGCCTTGGCCAAAGCTGCACACTGGGCCTCTGCTTCACCAGGCGCGTCAATGTATGGGATTCCCATGAGTTTCAGCAGTCTCTTTGCCTCTTCATTCTGTTCCTTGGTAACCCTGACAGTTCTTCTCTCATATTTAGCAATTTCCTCTGCTGTTCCTGTCTCCTTCAAATCTTCAGCCTGTTTCTGGGCTGCTGCCTGTTTTTCCTGACGCTTGGACAGCTCTTCCCCTTTAAGATCAGGAGGTTTACCATCAAAAACATATACCGGTTTTAGGCCATTGTCAATAAGACGAAGGGTTCTATAAAACATTCCAATCAAATGAGATGTTGTCTCTCCATTCTCGTTGGTAAGTTGCTGGCCGTCCTGCTGTCGGACTGCAATCAGAAACTGGTATAAGCTCATCGACGCATCGATGGCCACTTTACGCCCGCTCAAGATTTTATAATCAACAGCCTTGATAGCTGCCGGCGAATTGTCTGCTATAATTTTGTAAAGCCCTTTGATTCCCATCTTTCTGCTGTTTGTAGAGTCCTATGATCCCGGAGATTTTAGCAGCTCAATCCTATTTAGGTTAAGTGATTGATTTTATGTTGAAAAGAAATCAACGCTCAAGTCGTGCACAGTTGGCGAAAAGACGCGTCAGTGGGAATTGGCCATGAACGTTACCCTGTAACTTGGGTTGGAAGATGGGACCTAGCGAAATTTGTGTAGTAGCCCGCCCACTCACCTTCTTCTTATACGGACTCGCTTGTGACCATCTGATCCGGTTGCAGAAATTGCTCATTGTGGCGGATACCAATTGCAATTGTAAAATATATGGGCTGCAAAGATGCTGAATCGAAATTTTGCGTTTGGTTCCAACTCTTCTTCAGCTTTTGGCTCGAATAACAATAACAACAACAATTCCTCTGCTTTTGGTACTCCAGCAAATACCAACAACAATAGCACTGGAGGTGGCTTGTTTGGCGGTGGAACTTCTAGCTTTGGTACGAACAATACACCCGGTGCTTCTACTACTGGCTTTGGTGGTTTCGGTAACAGTAATACCTCACCTTTTGGGTCCACCAACAATGCTTCTAGTAGCGGCGGGTTATTTGGAGCTAAGCCCGCTACACCGGCATCAAACGCTTTTGGCTCTAGCTTTGGTAACGCTAACAATACTTCGCCTTTTGGTGCCGCCTCTTCTTCCTTCGGTACTCCTCCCGGGCAGACCATGGCTCCAAACGGTACAGGAATGGTTCCCTTTAATGCTTACACTGAGAAAGAACCTCCATCTGCTAAAGAGCCCAATAAACCTCCTACCACTCTTGTTTTCCAATCAATCACTGCAATGCCTGAATATAGAGACTATTCTTTTGAGGAATTGAGATGGCAAGATTACCAAAAGAACGTCAAGTTTGGAAACGGTCAAACCCAACAGCCAACTACGATGAGCAGTCCTTTTGGTCAAATGAATAATAACACTTCGACTGGTGGTGTATTCGGATCTACTAATAATAACAGCTCCTTTGGTCAAACTAATAATGCCAGTTCCGGCGGTTTGTTTGGAAAGCCGGCTAGTACTACTGGTGGCTCTTTGTTTGGTTCTGGTGCAAACAATACTAATACTGGGTTTGGCACAGGATCATCTGCTTTTGGTAGTAATAATTCTGCTAATAATTCACCTTTTGGGGCTAGCAGTGGTGCTTTTGGCCGGACCAATAACTCGACTCCTTCGTTTGGACAGGCCAATAATGCATTTGGATCGACAAACAGCGCTACTGCAGCACCTGCATTTGGCCAAAGTAATAATACTGTTGCTAAGCCTTTTGGCAGTAGCTTCGGTTCTACTGGACCAACTCAGACGGGCTCTTCATTATTTGGTGGAGGAAATAGCTCTTCGACGGGAGGTGGCTTGTTCGGAAATTCCGCTAATAATGCTGGCACCGGGGCTACCTCTTTTGGGGGTGCATTTGGCAGCAATACTACTACCGGTGCTGCTAATAATGCTACTACTGGGTCTACTGGTTTTGGTTTTGGAGCCAACAATAATAGCACCACCGCCCCATCCAACAGTAGCCCATTCGGTGGCTTTGGTCAAAACCAGGCTCAAAAAACAACTCCTTCATTTGGTCAGAGTACATCTATTGGCTCTACTGCAAATCCATCGGGTGGTCTTTTCGGTTCGACTGCCGGATCTAACACCGGATCTGGGTTTGGTTCTCTCAACAATAACAGTGCTTCATCTGGCAATACCGGAGGCCTTTTTGGTGCCAAGCCTGCTGCAACAACTGGTACAAGTGGATTCAGCTTTGGTCAAAGTAATAATCAGCCTGCTGCCACTGGCTCTTTACTAGGTAACAATAACAATTCGTCCACGACTGGTGGTGGCTTGTTTGGTGCAAAGCCTGACGGTCAAGCTTCTAACAGCTCTGGTGGCCTATTCGGGGCTAAACCAGCTGCCACCACTGGTGGTTTGTTTGGTAGTTCTACTACTGCTCCAAGCACTAGTACTACAGGATTTGGTCTTTTGAATAAACCTGCAGCTGCCACTTCATCTCCGTTTGGTGCTTCAACCAGTAACACTTCGGGTGGGCTTTTTGGTGGAAATAGCACGGTTGGAAATAATAACAATAGCTCTGGTGGCCTATTTGGCGGCAATAGTTTTGGCAGTAAGCTTGGCCAGCCAGCTACGAACAATACCGGTCTTGGATTTGGGAATTCTCTTCAGAATTCACAGCAGAGAGTTGCTCAGATAGATCAACAGCCATTTGGTAATTCTCCACTGTTTCAGCAGAATCAGAATCCCAACCAGCCCATGAATGGGGGAAGTTCGTTAAAGGTGTTGTCGGCACCTCTTTCGACTACACCTGTCAAGAAGAAACACGGTGGCTTGGTATCTGCCTACAAAATGGTACCCAAGCCTCTTTATTCTCCTGCTAGAGTTAGTACACCTGGAAGAGGCCGATCTATTCGAAGCAGCGATGATTTTGACGGATCTCAATACTACGATGTTCTAGAAGAGTCCTCTAATGGCACAAAAAGTGGAGGGTTCTCGCCTGGAAGAAGTCTGCGCAAGAAATCGTCCACACCTGACAACTCTATGGCCGATGACTCTTTGTTGAAGGGACAACAAAAGGTAAATGGATTTTCTTCTAGTGCTGATGACTTTATCATTCAGTCTCAAGCATTTTTGCCAAAGTCCTCTGTTCGTCGGTTAATTGTTGATAGAGCTTTGCGACGGGAAGAGTCAAGCTTTTTAGACAGTAACTCCATCTTAGGTGGAGGGGATAAATCTTCTGAGAATGCTCTTCCTGCTCTTGAAGCTGCGACCACCTCAACGCCTGATGTTACCAGCAGGGCAACTTTAGACTCTGAACCCGTAAAGGTTTCCGCCTTGACGACCACTAATGCTACCCACACAGAAACTGAGAAATTCCAGCGAGACGAAGATATCACTGACGAAAATGATTATTGGATTTCTCCTAATCAAGAAAAATTGCAGCACATGTCCCTGAAGGAACTGAGAAGTGTCAAGAATTTCCGAGTGGGTAGAAAGGGTGTCGGAGAAGTCTTGTTCGTGGAACCCGTTGATCTTTCAAATTTCACAGATTTTATGAAGCAGATACCTGGTCGAATTGTTGTTCTTTCTAATCGATCTTGCACATTGTATCCAGACGAAGTTACTAAGCCATCTTCAGGGGAAGAATTGAATAAGAAAGTCAAGATTTCTTTGTTTGGTATTTGGCCCAAACTCAAGGATTCTGGGAAAGTCGTCAAGGACCCCAACCACCCTTTGTCAAAGTTGCACACTAAACGATTACAGAATGCTCCAGGAACGGAATTTATCAGCTATGATCCTTCAACCGGAAAATGGGTATTTATGGCCGATGCTCAACGATAAAACGATTTGCTAAGCTGAATTAAATTGTAAAAAAGGGCTATACAATATGTAGCAATGCATAATTAATGAGCTAGCAATAGATGCATGTCAAACGAAAAGAAATATGATACTTTTTAGCACGTAGAAAGCTTTCTGTTTAGGAGGAGCAGCAGAAGTGCGTGATCGATCACTTGCCAACATTGATCTGACATGCAGCATACCTTTCAAGGCCTTTGAGGAAAACAGGATATGTGACCTCGTCATTGTCTGGCTGGTAAAAAATCTCTGAAAAGCGGATCTGCCATGGAGGGAAGCCCTGCAGATCAATTCGCGGTCCAAATATTATGAGAATATCTGGTTCTCTGGTGACCAAGCTTTCCATCTCGGAATTGATCACCTCAGTAGTTATCTCTTTAGGTGAAAGTTTGTGTTTGACAGCAAGATTAGCAAGAGTTTTTGTGAGATCAACAATAGTTTCCCGGCCATCTTCAATAGACAGTAAGTTGATAACTAGTTGATACTCATCAATAGGCACTGGAGATGTGGCTTGTTTTCCATCTGCAAAGACAAACGCCTTATGGGGAGTGATCAGGGCAAACTTTGGACAGCTAGTAGTACCAAAATAAGTTTCTAGCTTTCTGGAGATGGCCCTGTAAACGTCTGCAGAAGGGAGATCTTTGAGAGCGCCTGTTTTTTCATATACAGTGAATTGGCGTATACCACAGCCAACACACCAGGCAGCTATTTCTCCGCAATCTTCCAAAAGGCCGTCAATTCCTCCACCTTCAACACTAGGGTCTTTTAAGTTTAATAAAGTTGCCACATGATTTGGTATCTTGGCTAGACCAACAACATCATTTCGTATCAACTGAGGTGTTCTATTGTGATGGTAAGAAATCATCATGATTCTGATTTTTAATCGATGATAATGATATGCCAGATTATCATAGATGTATATCCAAAGATACAGCAAATGCAGTGCAAAATATCTCAAGTAGAAAGCAATGCTCTGGGCAAAAGAGACATCAGCCTGAAGCTTTGACGCTGGGTTCAATCCTCCAACATCTAACCCGTGAGAAATAAGACGAGAGAACGTCACTGGGTTGACGTCGACATCACTCCTAGACATCTCGTAATATCTCTACCTAAAGACTTTGTGACGACTGTTGGTTTCGCTACTGCTCAAGGTGCTTGTTAGGAGTTCAACTTAACGAACGTTGTAAGCCTTTTCATATCCCAAGGTGCTGGCGTTCTTGATGATATACTGTGATCTGATCCACTATGGCTCGCCGTCGTACAATTCACGTCCAAAACATGTGAATTTTAGAGCAGAAGGAAACCAATAGAACAGAAATGAATCTTTAGAATAGTAGTTCTTATAAAATCTGGGATTGACAAAGCTGGTTGAAATGGATACTAGACCAAATTTTACCACAATCAACGGCTGTCACCTTCTGATCCACTCTAATACGACGTTGCACTAGAAAATGGCACCTCAGCCTCGACTTTTAAGATAATAGGAACCAAGAGATCACTCTAAAACCATCATTAAATTCAACAATCTGTAGTGCATTTCAATGTTGCAATCTATAGCCCAATAGCTGGTAATGTTAATTACCGACTAGTCAATCTGCTGCATCAAGCGGTGTTGCGGCGGGTCGGCATATCCCCGTATCTCCGCCGGCCCAAAGGTCGTGTCCCCCACGTTGCATGGGGAACATATAGTATGAATGAATATTCAAGCCATTCTAATCTTGCTGTGACAAAATTCTACAAATAAACCAACCGGAAGCGTTAACAACTGAACTGGGATTATCAATTGAAAAGGAAAATGGCATTCACACTGAAATGGGGAATTCTGGCAACGGGAGGCATTGCCAAACGGTTTGTCGGTGATCTCCTGTTAGACCCCGTCGATAGAAAGGTTACCGATGTTGCTCACAAAGTTGTTGCTGTCGGCTCATCTTCCAGTGTGTCAAAATCTGAGGATTTCATCAAGGAATTGAATATTCCTGGATCTCCTCATGCCCATGGAAATTACAATTCGTTGGTAAATGACAAGGACGTTGATATCATCTATGTCGCAACTCCTCACACCCACCACTATAGCTGTACCAAACTAGCATTGGAAGCTGGAAAGCATGTGCTTTGTGAGAAACCTTTTACTCTAAACTCTCTACAAGCTGAGGAGTTAATCAAGCTGGCAAAGAAAAAGAATCTATTTTTGATGGAGGCTGTTTGGACCAGATACTTTCCGCTGGTGATTGATCTACAGAAAATGCTATTTGAAGAAAAAGTTCTCGGAAATATTCAGAGAGTCCATGCAGATTTGTCAATGACCTTTGACATCAATAATTTGCCTAAGACGCACCGTCTCATAGACCCTAACCTTGGTGGTGGTGCTTTGCTAGACGTTGGAGTTTATGCCTTGACCTGGGTGTTCTTGACAGCCTTTGACGATCCGCGAAATAAAAGAAAGGCGCCCATTGTCAGCTCAGGAATGCTCAAAACACCAATTAGCAATGTTGATGAGTTCACAAATATCTCTCTGATTTTTCCTGAAAGTCATGTCTCCGCGACAGCTACTACTTCGCTGAGTGTCAAGACACCCGAAAGCAGTGTCTGTACCATTCAAGGTGAGAAAGGTGATATCACAGTAGAATGGCCCACCTATAGACCGGAAAGATTCGTTTTGAGGCTTTATCCCGAGGGTACCAAGCCAAGTGAAACTGAGTCTATCTCAAGAGAAGAAACCAAGAAATTCACTTATGAGATTCCCGGTCAAGGCATGTTCTGGGAAGCTGATGAGTGTGCAAGATGTATTAGGGACGGCCTCAAGGAAAGTCCTAGACTTCCTCTTAGTGAGACCTTGGAGGTCATGAAGGTTTGCGATAAGGTTCGTAAAGACAATGACTTGGTCTATGCTGCCGCCCTTGAATCCATCTAATGACTCTGTAGAAATGGAGAGCTTTTGCTAGAATACAGTAGGATATAATTCTATCAGGTCCATACTCCGAATTAAGCGTGTTATTATAGGTTGGAAGATTATAGCTATAAGACGAGTGATTGTAGTCTAATTATATATATATATTATGATTTGAATTTTCTGGTTTATGCATTTTACTCCTGCTTCACTCTATTCTTCTTCTTGGGAACTCTGGCAAGCCAGTAAAGCAAGAAACACAAAGCATAATTGATGACGATATAAGCAATGAAAATACCAAGATTCCTCCATCTATCGTGGAAAGAAATGCCATTGGCTGCCAAATAAGCATTGGTCGATTTCATAGAGCAGAAGGAGCACTGAGTAGTGCTTGAGTTGTCCAAAAGATAGCCACCAGCAACAGACATATACTTCTCAAGATACTCACCACAGTTCATACCAGAAGGAGGGGTCAACTTCACGTACTCAATGGGGTTACAAACAACCTCAGAGTTGGCGACACCAACTGCTAGCATACCAGGAATCAGATAAGTCATGGGCGAAACTCTGTACATGAAAACCCAGAAACCAGGTAAAGCCTCCTTGCTAGCCAAAACACCACAAAAGATCAATGACATCATGAACAGCAAATTAGAGACATTACCTGCGGTATCTGCTAATTCAATACCGGCTTGAACAAATTGAGCGAAAGAAGAAATGTAGATGAAGAAAAGCATACAATAGAAGAACATCAGGCCACCTCTAGAGTGAACGGCATCAGTAACTTCCGCATTTCTGTAAAAGCCGATAGGATAATACCATGAGAAAAATGCCAACACAGAGCAGAAGATTTGCAGAGGAATCTCGGCAGTTACCTGAGAGGCCAAGAAAGCCTTCCAAGAGAAAATCTTCGAGGGTCGCTCACGCGCTTCATAAAGATCACGTTGGGCAACAAAATAAGGAAGATATTGCTGGACAGATGAGTTGAAAATATTGGTAAACATAAAAATGGAGAACATAAGATTCTGAAGACCCTGCATGCTGTTATCAGCTTTGAAGAAAGAGAACCCGTTGAACAATGAGGAGAAGATAACAAGAGACAGCTTGGCATAGATATATCCAGGTGATCTCCAATATTGTTGGAAAACACGCTTGGATACCTGACCATACTGATACCATAAAGGCATGGCAAACTCGGTGGAAACATCCGATGATTTATTGCTTCGAGAAGCTCCAAACTCCTTAATCATTCTGTCAATTTCATCTCTCACATCTTGCTTCTCTGTAGAATTTGCCCAAACTTCGGCATAATCATGCTTAGCCACAGAACCGGGAGCCGCACCAATAACATGCAACATCCATTCTGCTGGATTAGCTTCGGGAGGACAAGGATCCGCATCGTGTTTCTCAAAATATCCAGTGAGTGTTGAGCAATTTGGCCCAATATCACCAAAATAAACTGTTCGTCCACCTCGAGCCAAGAAAAGTAATCGATCAAATTGTTGCAAAAGCAAAGCAGAAGGCTGATGAATGGTACAAAGAATAGCCTGGCCAGCATTACTCAACTTCTTCATAAGCTGACAAATCGACCATGCTGTTTGAGAATCAAGACCTGAAGTAGGTTCATCCAAAAATAACAATAATTTGGGTTTGGCAGCGAGTTCAACACCAATAGTAAGCCGTTTTCGTTGTTCAACATTCAAACCTTCACCAGGAACACCCACCACAGCATCAGCGTAAGAGTCCATTTCGAGAATTTTCAAAACATTATCCACATACGCGAGTTTTTCCTTTTCAGGAATAGAAGCTGGCTGACGCAGCAAAGCAGAAAATACCAAGGCTTCACGCACAGTGGAAGTTGCCAAGTGCAAATCTTGCTGTTGGGCATAACCGGTTGATCGCTGGAAAGAGTCGTCTCGAGGAATAGCATTAACAAACATGTCACCAGTAACTACACCCATGGTAACACGGTTGGCCAAAGTATCTAGTAATGTCGTCTTACCAGCACCAGAGGCACCCATTAGGGCAGTCAAAGTTCCAGGTTTCACCCAACCGTCTACATGGTTCAGAAGACGTCTGTCTTCTCCCTTGATCTTGATATCGTAACAAACATCTCTCCAATAAAATACTTCGTCAGAAGATTCGATAATATTGGCGGTTTCTGAGCCAGAAGTTTCCGAAATGGATCCATCAGATATCTTGAAATTACCCTTGAGAGCTTCTTCATCTGACTGCGAAGCCTTTTCCATGCCCCTCTGCTTCTTAAGCTTGTTCAAAACACTTTGAGGGAAAACG
This sequence comes from Zygoascus hellenicus, assembly GCA_030564625.1. Lineage (NCBI taxonomy): Eukaryota > Fungi > Ascomycota > Dipodascomycetes > Dipodascales > Trichomonascaceae > Zygoascus > Zygoascus hellenicus. The sequence goes on from JAJLWE010000004.1 coordinate 118,374, forward strand.
AGAACTTCACCTTTAGAACGAGTACCAGGGTTGAGATAGGTAGCAACCAAATAAGTGAAAAGGAAAAAGACAGCAAATCCGACCAAAATACCAAAATCTCTCCAAACGTGAGAATAATAGTATTTGTATGAAAGAGCAATGTATCTGGTACCCTCAACAAAATTCTGACCAGGAACAGCACCTGTGGCACTGCAAACCTTGTTGGAGATTGAGATACTATCGTAAGCTCCACCAGTTGGAATATACTGCCCGCATGGAAATTCACGTTTATGGAACTCATTAGCCATAAGAGGTTCGAAACCATACGCAATAGGATTGATATAGTTTATCCATCGAGACCAGCCGTGCATGTAAGTCGTTGGAATGACAAAACCAGTGTAAATAATCAAGGCAATCAAGACAACTGTAGCAGGAGTCATAGCTTCGGCCAATGATTTCGTAACTGCACCAATAGTTCTGAAAACGTGAGACATAGTCAGAGCAGCTGTGAAAGAAAATAACAAGTAAACGAAGAAATTTCCAGGATGTCGCCGAAGATTGACCATAAAGTAGAGAATGAGATTGAACACGAGAGATATGACCACTTTGGATGGGAATTCAGTGACAATTGAACCGAGCGCGTCACAGGAAGGATGATATAAGGCATATTTTCGATGCTTTTCAACAACTGGTCTAGCTTCATAGAGAGAGAAAATCTCTAAAAGAGAAGAGAAAGCATTGAACAAAATAGCAAAAAACAGAACAGCAGAACGGTGATAGAAAGAAGAAGTATCATCAGGAAGGTTATAGAACACTGATCCTAAGATAAAAGCCATGGCAGAATTACCAAAAATAGAGGTGAATGTCATACTGAAATCACCCTGAATTCTCTGGAAACCTCTTCTAGCAAGATATTTGATCTGTAAAAATGGTGACACAGTGAAAGGCACTCCCTTTGGTGTTCTCTTGGCCTGTTGGGCGGTGTGAGCGCCAACAAAATTATCGTAGTTCTCGCCATGCTCAGGGTATTGTTGATCAAACTGGTCTATTTCCTTAAGAAGCTCCTGATAGTGTACAGACTGTTTGAATCTCTGCTCGAACTCAACAGCAGTTCGAGGGACTTGATCTTCCATTCCTTCTCGAGCGACTCTCTCATTAGGAGAACTCAAAGAAGTCAAGAAATCGGGTGTGGACTGTCGGGGTCTAGGTTCAAATCCCATGTCAATGAAAAATTGTCTGGCAACAGATGCTTTACCGAAAAAGATTTGATAACCATCATACAACAAAGTCACTCGATCACAGAGCTCATACATTTCCTCAGAAGCTTGGTAAACAGCAACTAACGAAGTGAAGTTGAAAATTTCACCGGAAGTTTTCAAAGATCTGACAAACTCCAGAGCAGTGGCCGAATCCAAACCTCTGGTCGAATTATCCCAGCACTGTAAGGGTGCATTGCAGAGAGCAACCTCAGCAATGGAAACACGCTTTCGTTCACCACCAGAAACACCTCGAACAAGATCGCTACCAACTTTGGTATTGACAGTGTGACTGAGACCATAAGTAGCCATCACTACATCACGCATATGACGAGCATGTTCTTCTCGTGACACTCCAGGCAATCTGTTAGATGGGGTTCTCAACAAAGCAGCAAAATCGAGTGTTTGGCCAACAGTAAGATGGGGAAAGTGAATTTCAGTTTCAGCAGAGTAAATCACATCACCTCTGAAATGCTGAACAATATCATCGGAAGTAAGTCCAGAATAATTGATATGAGAATCGGGATCAACATTAAATCCATAAGTCTCAGAGGCGATCGACTTGAGAAAAGTTGTGCAACCAGCACCGGGTCGACCCAAGACAACCAAAACTTCACCAGGATAAACAACACCATCCATAGACTTCAAAATATCAATTCTGTTCTCCTTCTTTCCGAAAACCATGTTCCAAGCGCCAGAAACAATTTTTCTGGGCAAATTTCCGACAGTGCTTTGGAAATCGGCACCAGAACCGTAACCATGGACAGAAAGATTTTTGTAAGAAAATCCCATGACCTTTCGGGGGTATCTCTCGGGATCAGATTGATAAAATCTAAACATATTCTTCAGCCAATTTTTGGAGCTGAAATTTTTGGAATTCGGATCAAGTGAAGTTCCCTCAAGAGAATCATCAGTGAAAGGATTATAAGGCTCGCCAACAAATTCAGACTGATTGGTGGTCATTCGAGACAAAGTCCTTTTCAATGCACTGGAACCTTCATCATTTGAATCCTTAGTGCTGGTTCGGGTGATTCGACGAGCCAGCTCTTGCACAGCTACATCGTCGGGCCCTTTGTACTCCGAAGGCTCGGGTATCTCATCGTCAGAGATGCGAATCTCCTCACGTCGGGTTTCTTCGTTCGACATGACGGGCACAGGTATAGCAAGCAACTGCGAAGCAAAAGTTAGAATTATAGTCCGATAAAGTCAGATGGCACCGAATTTGTTTTGAAGCGGTGTTTGGCCTACTCACGTAGAAAAAAAAAGAAACACTATAATGCGCCTTTCAAATAAAGTCCTTCTTAAAAAAAGAAAGGTGGAAACGCCGCGCCTTATGTGGGCGATAGACAATAACAAAGGAGTTCGATAGCAAAAAAGGGCAAGAAAGTTGATAGTGCAATTCGTGACTAGAAAGAAGACACTTATTATCGAAGGGGTACTTCAATTGCTAGACTCAAAAATGAAAAAATGAGAAACTGCTCAAATCAACTGTTCAGTGATATGTCGAGTAACTGATAATTTTGAGCGGGTTGAAAATAAATGGACGAATCAACAGAAAAAAAGTTGTAGAATATACAGGTTATATTGAGAGAACCAGTAGCTTGTGGGTTTGCAAGCTCTAAAGTTTCCTACTAGTAACCTCTTCCTTCTTTCCTTCAATTGTTGATGATGATCTCAAGGGATGAATGTAATATATATATACAGTATATCTGTTTGTGTGTGCCACGGTCGGGTGTTTAGTACGTTCCGTGGTCCGAACCCGTAAGTAACAGAGCATTTTTTGACTATCACCGCGGTCCGGGGATAAACAGCACACGCTAAGAAAGTGTACAATAGTATAAAGCGATTGTAGAAACCACTAGTTGAGATTAACCCCAGGTTGAAAAAGAGGAAGACGAAATCCAGCATTTCCAGGAATCAGTAAAGATCCATTCCAATATATTTTAATTGCTGTTCGTGAATCAGATTCTTCTCTAGCCAAGCCTCGTCCAAGCACGCCAGAAATCGGTATGCGGAAATTGTTGTTGCCAGCCAATGCCTCGAGCTCGTAAATCATTTTGACATAGACACAAAGATTAGCTTTACGGGAGAGCACATACGGGACGGGTACGATTCCATGTTCCGCTTTGTACCAGTAGCCCGGGTGTATGGTCTTGCGAGCAATCGCGAGCAATCGCCTAGCTTTTGGTGAGGCAGTGCTCAGAGCGATGTAAACGGATTCTCGGACTTAACGGAGCGGGTCGATCGAAAGTCATCCGAAGGTCCAAATTTTACCCCGAGAACTAGTAATGCTTGTAAATACACTTTCTTTAACAAGCAATTTGCTGGGATGACACGGCTTGAAGTGATTAGGTGCGTTTGCGCAAATAGTGCGTCTCGAGCCAAACCACCGTAGGCTAGAGGGGAGCTAGCAGTTTGCCACCTAATGATAAAGTTTAAAATGAAAAATAAAAATAAAAAACTAGTGAGATTTCCAGCCTTGTTTCTTCTATCTTTATTTGCTCTAAATAATGGACTCTAATTTCCACCGATGACTGGTTTTCCACCTTGAGCAACTCGGAAGGTATGTGTCAGCTCGGGCGCTATTTTTTTTCAGAGATAGCGTTTCGGGACTCTCAATTAGCACAATTTCTGATGTCGTCCTCATCCGTGTGTTATCTCAAAATGGGGGGGTGGCCCCCATCCAAGTTTGAGACAGTGACTCAGTCGAGTGATCGGGCGGGTTTGGCAACCGCTTTCCATTCAGTAATCTTTGTAAGGCATCCCGGCGATCTGCCAAATAGGAAAAAAACTACACAGGATGAGGTAAACCGGGGTTCCTGGATTAACAGTGGCCAAGAATATAATATCTACTTAGTTGGATTTTCCAGAGCCGTCTTCAGGGTGATCACTTGAGTAGTGCTCAGTGGCATATGGTTGCCCTCTGTTATCGGCAACAATGGTCGTGAGCAGATATGGTTGTTTCTGATTATTCAAGTATTCTTCCAGGCATTTTGCTGGTGAAAATTCCATTAGGAACGAAAAGCGAAAAACGAAAAACAGGAAATAAAAATAAAAAAAATAGCAAGGTTTTTGGTCCATCGGTCTTGTGCCTGGTTGGGCACAGCATTAGCTCCTACGGCGGGAGAGTCCTGTGCTGGGAAGAATAGTCCCATTGATCAATGGGTAGTTGCAGTTATCAGCAGTCCCCCATTTAACTGCAAGGCACATGAAGACAGCACGGTTTATTCATTGCACTCGATGGTTTCACACGACTGAGGCTTTAAATGATCATTATAGCACTCTGGGGGTTTCACGAAACGCTTCTGTAAGTGAGATTAAAAGCGCATTTTATGGTCTGTCCAAGCAATACCACCCGGATCGCACTCGAAATCTTGAGAGCGAATCAGAGCGGGAGCAAGCGGAGGTCAAATACCGCGGTATTACCCAGGCATACGAAACATTGTGCGATCAGTCTAAGAAATCGGCATATGATGCATCTCTAGATTCGTCTGCATCTAGGGGAGGTGCATCCTCCAATCCTTATGGTGCTACTAGAAGTGCCCGCAATGCCCGAAGTTCATCGGGTTTGAATCATATGAGATCTCGGGTTTACAATTACGACCGTTCTTATAAGCCTACAAATTCTCATGACAGTCTAAATCAGAAATACACTTCGGGATCAAACCATGATGTGCCTCATTTCGATTTTGACAAGCATCGAAAGCAACAGTCTGGGTACGAAGACCACCGTCGTCGTATGGACCAGCAAAAGTTTGAGTTGCGTCAAAGTCCCCACAAGCCCTATCAAAATCCGTATGATGCTGAGCCTCATAAATTCAGCATCACTAGTGCTGGAGCTGCCAGCCTTGTTGCTGCTACTCTGATGCTCAGTTACTTGGTGATCAAGTGAACGACACTCTTTGTGGCATTGAAACCGGTCTTGAAACGCATCCATTTCATCGATTCACAGATCCGATTGCACAATTATTTATAGTCGTATTATGTAATATACGAGCATTTGCATTGCATAAATTCTGGCCATCCGAACTATAGACAATGCACCGAGTTTTTTTCCATCCATCATAAAGATATATCTTCACAAGAAGGACCATGATTTGGTTCAGATACGAGTACAATTGCATCATTTAGTCTCTTCATCATAAGTGTTAGTTCGAGGGATGAGCAAAGGGGAGGGGGGGGGGGGGTCAAAAGAGTCCTTTCAACTATATAACTACTTCAAGTCGTCCGATCCAAAGCAGAGCTCAGTCTATGGAGAGACCAAGCATCACCAAAGCTCAGAAAATACGATTTTATCTCAACTGGATGGGGAAATTTAAGCAGCAAAAGAAAGGAACAAACCAACCTTGTGGGCAGACTCGCTCAATCGCTGGGTGTCAGCAGAGAAACCCAAGCCGAGAGTGACACCAGGTCGGAGAGCCTGGTTGTAAGAGAAAGCGGCAATACCCTGGGAGTTGATCTTGGCCTTGGCGAAAGAAGTAGCGTCAATCTTGTGCTTGACACCGACTTCCAAACCAACACCCTGAGCGGTGGAGGTCTTGGAATCCCAGGTGGCCTTTGATCCGACCTCAGTCTCAGCATTGACCTTGTGGTAATAAGAAGCAGAGTAAACGCTCAAGTTGTTGGTAGCAGTCAAGGCAGCAGTGTAAACGGGAGCACTGTAACCAGTGGCAACAGAGTACTTGGTGATCTTGCCGTTGGAGATGTCGTAACCGATCTCAGCACCAGCAAGGAAACCCTCAACACCAACAGTAGCATCACCAGTGAAAGTGGGGCCCTTAAGCAAATCAAAGAAAGCTCGAGCAAAGAAAGAAGGCTGCTTAAAGTACAAAGCGAGCTTAGCATTCTTGGCGCCAGAAGCAGGCAAGAAGCTGGAGGAAAGCTCGGCCTTGAGACCAGGAGTGAAAGCATCGTCCAACTCAATCTTAGTGTCCAAGATGTTGGAGGTGGTCCAGGCCTGGGTCAAAGAAACATTGTGGCTCTTCTCAACGAACTTGGATTCAATGTTTCCGGAAATGACAGAGGTGCCGGCAGATCCTTGAACGGCCTTTCCCTTGACAGAGAAAGCGACACCGTTAGGAGCCTTGGTCTTGATTTCCAAAGCAGCATTGCTCAAGTGATAGAAATCTCGAGTGAGAAGGTCATTGGAGGCCTTGGAGACATCGGAAAAGGCGGGAGGGCTCATGGTGATGATATATCTGGTTTGTGTAGATGGTCAACAAATAAGTGAGATGTTGTGAGGAATATAACCGATGAAGTGACTTTGGTTGGGGATTGGCCAATTAGGTGTGTGTCAACGCTCTCGCGTTCCAATGGGCGAAAGTGCACGTGGAACAATATCATTTTCGAATGAATATAACAACAAAGGTACTATTCGAAATACTAAGCATCATATTTGAAGTATCATCTAAGACGAGTCTCAGCTGCCGATTCCAATTTCCTTGCTATATTTTGGCTTCCTCTTGCTTCTTTTTGGACTGTTCTTTGGAGTCTCAGTTGTCATGGCAATCGGGCGGTGATTGAGCGGGGTTCATGTGAAAGATCTGTACAGATTCACCAATCTCTTCTCAATTGAAATGGGAAACGAGTTCTTCTTGGTTTCGCCGTAATGTACCTCAATGCGCCTAATTTGTCTCTTTTCCGTAAAAATCAAAATAAACTCAAAATAAAATTGTAACTTGTATAATTCAACCAGCTGCTATTGCATTGCATTAAAAACCCTTTTAGTATTTCGATACTCTGTGCGATCCAACGTAGGTCAGCCGCATATATTTGAGCAGGCCATACTGGAATTCATCCGTTGATAGCAATGAGCTCGTTTCTGAGAAATAATATCGGGTCGTCTCCACCGCCCGGTAGTAGGTCAGATGAGCAAAGATCTTATGGGCCCAATTCTTCAGCTTCAAGGCGTGCTGCTTTCCAGCATGGATCAATGGAGCTGGGAAGCTCTCCTTTAAGAGAGCAACGGATCAACGCGTTCCACAGAGAGATCCAAAGGCGTCGCGATGAAAATAGCGAGCGTTTACGAGGAGGAGGAGAGTTCATTTTGTATGCACAGTATCAGAGTATTCTCACTAGTCTGGAGCGTGAGGTTGACAAGTATGCTACGCAGGTGCAGGATGATCCAGCGTGGTTTGAAAATAATGATTACTGTCATGGAAATGACGACTCTGGAATTTTAGATGAAGTGGATCAGTTTGAACAAACTCTTACTCAGCAAGAAGCCGAGCTGGAGTATCTTGCCAATATGATGGCTGAACTTGATCATGACCAACACCAGGATCCCACTCCTGTGAAATTAGGCCAGTCAGTAAATTCAGACTCTTTAGATTCTACTCTAACATCTAGCTCTGAATATCGGTCAACAAGCTTTGGGAGTCTTGGCCACACAGAGGATTCAGAAGATACTCAAATGGATATTGATACTTCCTGACATCCCTGATTTGCTCACATCACGGAGCTTATTAGATCCAGAGCTGGCAACTCTTTATTTATTTATTTGCAATTTTCAAATGATATCCTCTCTATCTGATACGGAATTTACATGATTGTCTAATTCCACATATCTCCAGGCTCTCAGTAGTACTGGCACTCAGTCTCTAGCTTCCAAGTGTAGACAGTGAACGGCTGAATTTTTTTTTGGAAAAAAAATCTCCACGAGCGCTGAAAAACTATTTGAACATTGAACATCCACACTTGAAAGAATGGCTGCAAAAGTTCAAGTAAAGAAGGCTGTTAAACGAAAGAGCGATCAGCTTGTTGACCGAAAGGCATTAGCCAAAAAGAATAAGGCACAACAACCTGTTGAGGAGTCGTCTAGCGAAGATGAGCTTGACTCGGCAGATTCTTCAGAAGATGACTTGGATAACTTGGATTCTTCTGATGACGAAAATACCAAATTTGATGATTCTGATTCTAACGACTCTGACTCCGACTCTGATTCTGACAACGATCTTGACAATTCTGACTCTGAGGAGTCCGATGGTGAATCAAATGGCGACAACAATGTAAATGGGCAATCACAGAACGAAGATGGTTCGAATGGGAAAACACAACAAGAATCAAGAGCTGAGCAGAAGAAACTACGTGAGGAACGAAAGCTTCAAAGACCTTACGGTACTACTATACAGCAGATCAAGAAGATTTGGGAAAAACTCAGAGTAAAGAAGGGTCTCAGTGCCAAAGAGCGACTCACCCTCGCTAATGAGGGTTGGGCGTTGGCCAAGGACCAGGCAAAAGACTTGGTTCTGAAGCATGATGCTAGTCGAGTCATTCAAACTATTTTGAAGTACTCCCCTAAGCCTCAAAAGGAGGAGATTGTAAAAGCTTTGAGAGGTACTTATTACGAACTGAGCAAGAGCAGTTACGGTAAATATTTGGTGGTAAAAATGTTACATTACGGCTCGAAAGAAACAAGAGCTGATATCATCAATGAGCTTCACGGAAATTTCAGAAAGCTCATGAAGCACAGAGAGGGTGCCTATGTCATTGAAGATGCCTACAGAGATTATGCAACACCACAGCAAAAGAGACAAATCATTAGAGAATTTTTTGGCAATGAGTATGCCATTTTTAGAGACTCGGCTGCCGATAAAGACTTGGCTGCTATTCTTGCTGAATCTCCTGAAAAGCGGCCCATTTTATTGAAGAATTTGAATGGAGTGATAACTTCTGCCGTAAACAAGGGTTCTATTGGATTCCAAATTATTCACGCCGCTATGCTTGAATACGTCAAAAATATCGACCCCACATTGAGCGAGCGAGAAGAATTCATTGATTTGATCAGTGAGCAATTCCCTGAAATCGTTCACACACCAGAAGGTAGTGAAGTTGCATCAAGAGTATTGTCGATTGCTACTGCAAAAGAAAGAAAGCATTTGGTCAAATCTCTGAAACCCTTTGCCAGCAAGCTTGCCACAGATGAAAATGGGCAGTTTGTTCTTATTACATTATTAAACACAGTTGACGATACAGTCATGGTCTCTAAGAATTTCACTTCTGACTTCAAAGAAAATCTCGAGGAGTTGCTGCTATCCAAGGCTGCCAGAAAGCCTTTCATGTATCTATTGTCTGGTAGAACCACTAGAAACTTCAGCCCTGCAGCTCTCAAACAACTGAAGCAGGTCGATGAATGGAAAAAGGGAACTTCAAAGAAGGACGATGAGGTCAGGCTCAATGAACTCAAAAAATCTTTTAGCCCTTTGTTGCTGGAAGGTTCCCAGGAATTTTGCAAGAGCATGCTATCGGAGAGCACAGCTTCTCAACTTTTGGCCGAGATACTTCTCTTTGCTGATGATGAAAGTGGACAGCTTGAAGCCAGCGTCGAATCTGTCGTTGCTACAGTGGTTGAAGATCCAGAGCTTTTATCAGAACAGGCATATCTTCCACGAGTCTTGAGGTGCTTAATTCAAAATGGACACTGGAATTTTAGTGAGAAGAAGGTCGATGCCGCACCTAATCAGCTGAACTTTGGTGAAAAATTGAGCAACGCTCTTCTAGAGAACCCTGAAATTATTCAGAAATGGGTTAAGGGAGAAGGTGCATTCGTCGTGGTTGCATTGATAGAGCAGGGAAATAATGGCAAGCTCATAAAGGAAGTCAAGAAAGCTACCAAGGGGTTGAAGGAGTCGGATGGAAAGGGAATCAAGTTACTATTGGATGTTCTTTCCAACAAATAATTCAATTTTGTTCATATATCTGCTTCTTTAGTAGTAACAAAGCGAATTGAAAAGTACTTTTGTTTGCTGAGCTATCAAAGCTAAAGCCTAAATTTCAAAACCCATACAAAGGAATAATAATTAGCAGTCATTAAGGATAAATAGACAAAGGGTCATAGCCCCTAATAGATATAGTAATGTCTGAAGTAAGCGAAATGTCTTGTAGCAGAGCTTAGGTGATGGTCATCGCCTAAAACTCAACATTAGTATACTGGCCGCTATACTCCTCGTAGATGGCTTCTTCACGACCATCTTCAGTAAAACCTCCTTCGTATTCATAGCTATCTTCTTGCTTCACTTCTCCAACAGGTGGTACACTGCTAGAGCCGTCATCGCTGTCGCCAGTCTTGGCTCGCTTCTTGTCGGATTTCTCCTGTTTGAGCATTTGATACTCTCTATACTTTGCTAGATAGATTTTGAGCACCTCTGAATAATTTTCAAAGCCCAACGATGTCATGGCGAACAAGATATCTTCGCCATTAACGGTCTTTCGCTTCTCGGCGCAGCATTTCTCTGATGCCTCCGAGGTGATGAACGAAACGAACTCTGACACGCACTCCTGGACGCATTCCTTGGCGTCTTTGCTGACTTTTGCATTTTCAGGCAATGCGTTTTTCATAATTCGCGACACATTAGCAATCGGCAGCCATTTGTCCTGCTCTCGAAGCTCTGTCTCGCGGGCACCAGAGAAATCCTCCGGTGATTTTGACATCATGACTTTCAGTCCCCCAGCAGCAAACTATTTCAGATAAATATGGCACAATTACTATGTTGAATCGGTGTACGTGATCAAAGCGACGATCAACTTGGCAAAGAAGTGCTGTGCTTTTGCTGTGCTCTAAGTCAATGGCCCTGATAGACCCGATTTTACTAAGGTTTGTTGATGCGAAACCGCACAAATATCGGGAGAATTTTGTTGTGGAGTGCGTGGAGGGCAGGGGCGGTGTGGGCGTGGGCTTGGGCTTGGGCGCTGAGAGCGAGAAATCAAATCCACCGAGCTTTCTACGGTGAGGCCCCTAATCGTTCGTAAGCAGGCAATGGAAATACTGTAAATCATTGTTAGCCTTCGAATGGAAGGGTTTTGGAATGCGATGAGTTAAGATGGAAAATCAGCTACATTAAGACTAAAATCTGTTATGAAAGCTCATCCGATGCAGCCGATTCTGGGACGATGCGTAGACCACTAGCTAGAGGGTACGGCTTCATCATAGCTTGTGGAGCTTGGTAGGTAGAAGTTTTGCGCACTTGAGTCTCCATGACTCGAAGAATAATCACTGCACATCATCTGCCCCTTTTTCCGATGACCAATTGGAATGTCCGCTTATTGTTTACAGACTTTCGTAGATCCGAATATATTTGAAAAAGCCATCTCCGTTCAGTGTGAGATATCCCACTAAGCTTGTTTGCTCTAGGTTGTGCAGTAATTTGATGTGATCATCATAATAACAGAATAATAATTCTCTCATTCCATGGTCTCTGCTCTTCGAGTAGAGCGAATTTAATGTGATTTTCCAGATATCTAGACTTTCAATTAAAGGTGACATTTCCTATGTCTAAGCGATGTGTACTCAGTGACTCACCACGAAGTGGCGGTATTATCTAGTCATTTGTCCATTGGAAAAAAAAAGATTTAAGTCCATATAATTCGGAATTTTAGTGACAACAAGTCATCTTTTGAAGAGTCAAGTGAAGCTTACTTGTACTTAAGATATAATCCCCGCCGCCCCTAGCTTCTTACGATCTAACTCACAATGAAGTATTGAATCGCCGTAATGTCAGAAATCGTGATCCCAGATGAATCAGAGATACAAGAGATGCAATTAGATGACCATAATGATCGATCATCCTCAGTATCTCTACCTGGCTATGACATCCGTAGCAGCCAAACGCTGTTGCCCTCCTACTCCCTTGGATCCTCCACAGCATCACGTCGTTCATCGGAAAACACGCTTTACAGCAATGATGCCGAGCTGATAGTATCAATCCATAGACCCCATTCAACTGCTACTTTCAGTCAAGGCAGTATAGTGACTGGGGATGTCATATTCAGGCCCAAATCCGATTTCACAATAGCAGAAGCCGTCATTCAGCTGATCAACTTTGAGGATGTTTTTGCAAAGAACCATTACAACGGAAATCGCATTCGACGTAAAATCGTCCTCCAGGAACTTGCAATACCTGTAGAATCAATTTCTCTTGACGGCAAATGCAGCTCACAATTCACCTATTCTTTTCCTTTCGTATTTCAATTGGAAAATATCATGCCTGGCAATCGCACCAAGTATGGCCTACACGACCTTCCGCCACCTTCTTTTGGTCACCCCCTATCTCAAAAAACCACCAGAAAAATGCTCGACGATATTGTCCCTGACGCAAGTGTTCGAATTAGCTATGGCGTGACGTGCACCTTCTTTAAGAGGAAAGACGGCAAACCAGAGCTTGAAGCTACCGATACTTTTGACTTTCTTCCGAAAAACTTGCTAAACGATATTCTTGAGTACAGTCATGATATTCCTCTTTATCAAAAAACAGGAGTTTATCGGGCAGCCGAATCGTTGCTGACCAATAGCAAACCTATTTCCCTGTTGAAATGCTCAGAACTCGGAAAACTGAGTTTGGAGCTTCACAACCCAAGGACATGTTTCAAGCTCATTGGCATAACTGACCATTTTGGCGGGGCAAAACTCCTACCAATAAGCTGTTCAGTCAACCTCGTAGTGAAATTTACACCTGTTGATCAGACTTCGACCCCGCGCAAGCTCGTCAAAGTAGTGTCTAAATTGGTTTCCCACACTATCTCGTCATCGGTCTTTCTGAAGGGCATTCCTGAGCCAGGTGAGAATGAGAACCAGCATACCAGCTCTGAAATCTTAGGTGCACACCAGCTTGAAAATTTATCACCTACATGGTCCAAAGAGCAATATGATGTGTTTGAGACCATTCTTCGCATTCCCGTTCTATTTGAGCCAGATAGGCGATATCTTCCGACCTATTTCGCGTCACTGTCGTCTAGACAGTATCAGATGGTGATTGAACTGACATTTCATAAATGCCGACCACTCTCCATCAGTTACCCAGTAATTTTTTATTACTAGCCACACTTAACCATTCTCGACATAATAAAATCTTGTAATACTAGCCGAATCTTGCCCATTCAATGCTAAAGACCTTGACATCGCCGTTAGCATCTTCGCCTCCAACAACCCATGATTTTTTCACATTAGTAGCAAGCCGACCACCCCTGATAATATCTAATATAGGAATTTCTTCTTCCCAATAATAACCATTTACAATGTAATGGCTATGGAATCTCAATGGATCACCAGGGTATGCTAGAAACTGGCCGCCAAATCGAAGACCAGGAGACAAATAGTAACCCAATGCTTGTAGATGCCGAAAAATCATATAGTTTGACTTCTCCGGCTGACTATAGCTAACTTCTGTTGATCGTCGAGCGAACATGGGATAAGACGGGATATTTTTGGTGGTCGTTGATATTTCATGCTTGGTCGGAGCGGAAGGGCCCTTGAGACTCGCCAGATACCTGGCTTTGGCCTTTTCATCTGTAGGCTGATTATGTTTCTCCAGAATCAGTTTTTTCTGGATCCATGATGCCTCCTGTTCTTTTTCTGCCACTGCTGCTAGTTCCTTTGCCTGGCAGCGCTGGATCTCTTCTAAATCTTCTTTCGTCACACTAAGAACTGCGTTTTGATGTGCCTGTCTATCATCCACGAGATAAGCAACGTTCAACTCGTCAACTAGTAGTTTGACATCTTCAGGCATGAGCTGCAACGGCAATCCTTGGAAAACATTCTGCTGAGGGAACTCTGGCAAGATACCAGTCAATGTTCCACATATATGATATTGTTCTCGAAGATGTTTTAAAGTCTCGATCTCATATATTAAGCCCGTCCCTCCAGCTACTACAAAAATGGGGAATTTCTCCTCAGTCATTCTATGGAAGGTAAATAGCTGGTTGATGAAAGAAATGCCGTGAGATTGAGCCGTATGTTTAGCCTCGCTATGTATTTTGGGTGGGTGGTGATGGAGGAGAATTGGATGATGCCTAAATGAGCCAAATAAGGGAGAAATCATTGAATAATTAAATGCAAATAGTATAAATATAAAAGGACGGAAGATAATAGGCCCCATATCAAACACTCTCGGCCTTGTTAGCAAATTGGTTGGTATCAAAAACCCATGACAAATATTTGGCATAGCGTGGCTCTACTGCAAGCATTCTACCAGACACTGCAGGGACAGTGGAATTGGCTTTCATAATATCGACAGAACCAGCAGTCCAGGCTTTACGGCCTTGGACTTCGACAAGATTCGATTTCAGAACAAGATAACTATTAGCAGGAACATGTGATTCGTACTCCAAGTCCAGCTGAGCTGTAACAGCGTAGTGATGGGGGAGACTGCTTAAAGCGGCTCGGATGAGTCCATCATCCATCAGAGTAGTCAGGAAGCCCCGGTGAACATCGGCATTGGTCACAGAAGCCAGATGGTCACCAACATGAAAAAAGATGACCATCTCCTTTCCGTCATTGCGTTCGAATACAATAGGCTCCAAAGTCAAGAAACCAGGGCCTGTGAATAGTAGTCTTGTCACCATGCGATTCAGAAAAAATTTGGGGATCCGATCATAGTAGCGGCTCTCAATAAAGTCCGGATTGTTTCTGTAAAATTTCACCAATTTGTGATTGTCCAAAAAAGCATCTGGCTCTTGACAAAATGGTAGCGAGTCTCGGTCAACTGGTTTGAATGCGCTCCAGTTTTGGGCTACCGCACCGGCTCCCACCCCTAGAGTGAGCAGCATAGACATATAAGCGGCCTTTCGCAAAGTACCTGCAGGCTTGACTGTTCGAGATGAGTTGCTGGCATGCCTCAAGGAAGAAACTGAGCATCTTGAGGCCACATTCGAAAAGGTTCTAGACGTAACTGAACGCACCAACATCTTAAATGTAAACGATGTTGGTGTTGTGTTATGAATAAGAAGCGTTGAGACATTGGGGCATGTGATAATCGTCAACATCATGTCTGCAGCCGCACCTCTCTGAAAATCACGTGCCAAGTATATCGGCTCGTTCCCTCAGCTTCTTTCTGCGAGGGTATCCTTCTCTTACTGTATCTTAAGCACCATGAGCGCTTCAGTAACAGTAATTTGGAAAACGAGACAGGTGAAAGTAAAAATCAACCCTGGAACGTTAATTCGAGAAATAAAAATCAATTCTTGTGATGTTCTCAAGTTGGATCCGGACAATTATGACTTGAAGTAAGTGTATCGGCTATTTAACAGTAACACAATACTAACCCATTTATCAAAGGCATGGCAAGACTATTCTACCAAGTTCGAATCCTTTTAGACTCTGCAATATCGTGTCAAATGCTAAAATAGACCTGGTCCCTGCCGCAAAGCGCCCGTCGTCTCAGTTGATCAAGGTGAGAGTTCAAGCTGTGGACTTGCCCCCGGAGTATTCTTCAAAACTTGTTGGCGATTTTGCCTCTCATGCTACGGTATGGAACATACTCAAACATTTTGAGAAATTGAGTGGGATCAATTTCACAGAAAGGAGCTATAAGAAGACTCTTAAGAAATACTACGAGATACCAACTGTACAATTGTTCAATAGGGTTCTCACCCGGCTGGAGCAATTGGATGAAAGTCTTTATGAAATGGGAATCGAAGATGGCTCTGTTAGCTTGAGAGTTAGATTTGAGAAAAGTGACCTGGCTTTGGACGATGCATTGAGCTTTCATAAGAATTTCCGTTCTTTGGAGATGGCCGAGAAAGCTAAGGAGGAAGTTCAGAACCGAAAAACTACACACAAACAACAGGTAGCTAAAGAAAAAAGGGAAGAAATCACTCAGAAAGAAGCAATAAAAGCAGAAGGCTCTGCAACTTCTGCTAGTTCAACAATTTCAGATTCTGGTGTGCTCCGGAGCAACGATGAAAACCCGATGGCTACCACAGGGCCCTCAAATGTGAAGGTCTTTAAACCTGAGTCCAATCCTAGCACAACTCCCGAAGATGCAGCATCTGAATCTGAAATGACTCCCAGAATGTTCAATCATTATGTCAATAACCTGAAGAACATGTCAGAGGGCCCCCAGCATTTGATGACAAAGTCAATGAAGGAAACTGCTGAGGCAGAAAAGCTCTCGAAAATCACTGAAATCACACTAAGGATTCGATTTCCTAATCACGAGATTGTTGAAGCTACTTTTAAGGGTACAGATAGTACAGACTCTGTTTACGAGTTTGTGAAAAAGGTGCTCAAGTACCAATACTCATTCAATCTTTTTATCACGCCCCCGAAACAAATTCTGGAATCGGGAAAACAGCTATCCCGGGGATACAAACTTGGAAAGCGAGAAATCATTCATTTTGAGTGGATCCCTTCTAGTATTCCAAAAACAGGCATTGATTCTTCTGTTTCTGTTTTAAAGCCCGAGTATCAACAACGAGCTACTAGCTTATCAGCTGAGCTCAAATCTGAAGCTGTTTCCTCAAAGACCTCTTCAGCTCAGGAGAAAGAAAAGAAGAAGTTAGTTGGAAAACCGAAGTGGATGAAGCTAAGCAAGAAATAGACATAAAACTTGTTCGATAAATGCATGATGATAATTATTTTTACAGCTAGTGATACTATTTACAAAATTTGCCCCATATTTTTGGAAGAGCTTTCTGAGTTCATTAACTCACACAACTCTTTGCTTCCCGCAACAAGCCTTTGAGCTTCGTGCTCGTTGATTCTCAAGACCATGCAAAGTTTCAGTACAGCATCTGACCAAGATATCGAGGGGCTTCCAGGATCGGAATAACCAGGCTGAACAAGCAAATCTTTTTTGGAAGGCCTGGCGAATGCAAAGCGAGTTTTTGTCGTAAGTTTATGTGCTAACTGGAAAACAGAAGTGACAAGTTCGCCCTGTAGTTTTATGTTGTTGACTTCTTCCAAGTGACACAGAACAGCACCAACGGCCTCGTAATCGCGAGAAAGCATGAAGGCATGTAGGGCGTATTCGTAAACATTCAAAGACAATTTGAATTTTGGCGAGTGAATCATGCTGGTGAAAAACTCACGAAAATTTGGCGGCGGTGTTGACTGTTCAGTTTTTACACTGATCTGTTCACCTCTATTTGCAGCCACGTTCGCTACATGTAGCTCCCGGTAGTAATCCCGGAAAATCAGCCACAGGGTTCTATAATTAACCTGGTCAAAAAAATTCATACCATTTTGGTTCACAGTAGTCGTGTAGAGATCAAAGATACTTTGGTAATCATGATGACGGTAGTAATAGAACATGAGAGTGTTGAAACTGGCTGTTGAATGGCGACAGTTGTGGTCTTTCATTCGCTGTACCATTTCTGCAACAGCTTCTCCGTTGCTTCTTCTAGCGCCATACTGCATAAATAGTGCATAAATAGAGCTACTCACCGGGGGGTATAACGATCCAGGACCACGGGTTTCCATTCTTTGCAGAAGATCCAAAGCCGTAGCTTGCTGATTCTTCGCAAGAAGAGCTTTTATTAATGTATGCATGTGATTGACGCTAGGCTTTATGCCTCTGTTGATCATTGCTTCAACAACCATGAGAGCGTTCTGATAGAATTCAAGACCTGCCAAACCACGCAGCCATGATTCATAAAATTTGGGGTTTTCAAGAAGTTGAGGATATTCAGAAATTAGTTTGCTAATGAGAACAGTAAGTTTCTTTTTCGACTCAACTGCTGGTTGATGCCTTTTTCTTTTTGAATAAGCACCAGGTTCGTATTCAACCATTCGCCTGGTAGTAGCATCCAGTGTTGCTAGAGTTGAGTCTAGCGAGATATCAATACCAGATGCCTTCATCTCATCAATTAGTACAGCAGCCTTCTCCCAGTTTCGAGAATCAAGAAGTAAACGCAGCGCCACTTGTAACTCGTCCTCCGTGATACTCTTCGGGACATTAAACATTTTATAAGCTTCCTCCTGGTCAATATGAGCCGAGCCATTAGAAGGAAGATCCTTGTTCCTGGTAACACCATTCCTTGTAAGGGTCACGAGCTTTTCAAACCACTCATTCAATTTATCTAGCTGCCTCGTTTGGCCATAAGTAGACACAAATCCAATAACCACTTTTGGGGGGACATAACCTTTGAATAAATTGCTTATTTCTTCAGCAATAACTTCCGCATTCCTGATGTTTTTTGATTCCTGATAATAAAGCGCACCAACTTCAAGCCAATATAAGCTGCCTTTGACATCGTCCTTGGATCGCCTACTCTTCCACAGCTCGATGGCTCTATATGTATTTCCATGTGCCACTAAAGAATCCAGATACTCCACTTCATTGAATGGATCCATTCTGACTGTGTTGAACGAATAAATGACATCGCCAACAAGTTTTACGCAGCGGGGCCTAATGTGTGGCATCGGCTGCAATTTTGCCATTTCAAAGATCTCCGCAAAAAGATCAAAAGGAGGTTGATCTTCAGGGCCCGGCTTCAGCTTTGAGAAGTCTGAAAAAGTTTTCCAAAATGCTTTATTATGCTTCTGCGGGTTCTCATAGAGCCCAGATTCCATCAAATGTTGTTTGAGCAGATTTACTCCAAATTCATAGCTAGAAACATCATCGTCAGCTGCCACTTCACTCCCCGGTTGATGTTCATTATCTGGAGGAACAAGTGCCTGACTGAGAGCCTTTTCTAGACCATCTTTCCCCTGAGTTTCAATAACCTGACGGATGAGATCTTGCTGTTGAGCTGGTAAGCTCGGGAGCATCTGCATTAACTGATCCGCACTCATCTGCGTTGGCCCACTTCCTGGCGAGCCAGCATTGAAAGTCGCACCTAAGGCTCTTTTCTTGAGTCCACATTTTAATTTTGGAACATAACGAGCAGTTCTCCGGAGGACCAAGGGACGAAACGCCCATGAGCCGAAAGTTTTCGGACAATACATGTTAGGTTGATGAGTTGATAGCCGTGCGGGCTGGAAAAAAAATATCGGATAAGGATCAGATATAATATTACCCACGGAAGATTGTGAAACCTGAGACATATGTGACAATTGAACAACAGTTGACGAAAAGTTGGAAATTGAGATGTTTTGAAGTGAAAATGCTTACATTATGGTCTAACCAACGGGATAGAGCGCCAGGGATCAACAGTCTAAATTCATGCAAAGGTCAAATTAGTCTACATAGCTATTAACATGCAAATCATCATCGCTTTTTGCCCTCAAATCCAGCTCGCAGCTTCTTTTGTATTTTGGCACGCTGTGTCTTACCTCTGACACCTTTCATTTCCTTTCTCATGGCAAGATTCTTTTCCCTCTTGTTTTGCTTATTAGCAATATTTTGTGCAACAGTTTCCTTTCTCTCCCTCCATTCTCTTTCGCTCTTTCTTTTCTTCTGTTGCTGCTGTTTGAGCGACTTTTTCAAAAGTTTCTCGTTATCTTTGATCTTGGTACCTTCTGCTTGCAGAATGGCCCGAGACCACTGGCCCTTTTCTTCAATAGCAGCTCTTTTGTCTGAATCCAGTGCAGCAATCTTGGCTTTTTTGGCCTCAACATGTCTAAGCTGACTGGCCAAGTCCCTTCTTTTCAGTTTCTTTTCCGTAGCTAAATCCTTGAGGTTGGATGTGGTCTTCTGACCATCTTTGAACTGGACTGAACCAAAAAGTATATCGTCGGCGTTATTTTCGTCATCGTCATCATCTTCCACTATTATATCCTCCTCTGATTCTTCTTTTTGCTTGTCTTGTTTGGGCTCTCTCTTCCTCTTTTTCTGCTGTCGAGCAGCTAAAATTGCGTCCCTTGATGACGGAGCACCAACGACACCAGTGCCTGGAGCCTTTCTTTTCTCTCGCATTTCTTTGACTCTAGCAGCTAGCTGGTCACGTAGGCGCTGAATAGCTTCAGGATCCCTGGCAGCCGACTTGGATTTGGGCTCGGTTTTAGGTTTGGGTGCTTCTTCTGATGGCCCGACAACGTGAGCAGGAATAGCCGGAGGCGGTGATCCGGACAGTGCGTTGCCATCGTCATCGAAATCTATCCATTCATTCTCTGACAAAGCTTCTCCTTCTTCTTCCTGTTCTTCCTCTTTCTTAGCCTCTTTTACAGCTTGCTTTTCTATAGTAGGCTTTATAAGGTCGCTGGGTGTCGAGTTTGGCTGTTTTTTGGATTTCATCTTTACTTCTTTAGCCGGAGTCTGGTCAGAAATTCCTGTCTCTTTCATGTTTTCAGACTCGGGCTCAGAATCCAGGTCTTCACGGTCACCATGGCTCAAATCATTATGCTCATCACCTTGTGCGTCGTCGTCTTCCTCTTCATCATCATCAGCTTCGAGCTCAGCAGCACGCTCACGCTCCTTCTTTACATCCAAAGCACTAACTTTGTTATTAGGCTCAAATTTGGCCTTTCGGTTTTCCTTCTTCTTCTCTTTACTCTGCTTCTTCTTCATCCATTGACTAGAACTATCTTCATCGTAATAGTACTTGGCTGGTATCAAACTCAGCAGACCATCGAAAGCATTCGAATGACTCGCTAGCCGTTCCTTGAGAAAATTAGAATTCTGTCTATCTCCTTCCCACTTGCTATTACCTTCAACTTACTTCCAGTGTTTTACTCATCGCTATTCCACTAGATGGTTTTACTGGGATATTTTTCACCTCACAGTGCCGATATATTTTTTCCCCCTTCAGGTGCGGCTTGTTCCACCGGGCCTAGCCAGGCCTAGCAAGGCCTTACCAGGACTGAAATGGGCGTGAAATGGGCTGCACACCACCACCTCCCAACCAAACTCACTACTACCATTTGGTGTTCGGGGCTGCTTCTTTCAACCAACGCAGAGCCAGACGTTGAGAGACATCTAGGAGGGAATTGAACGACCGAACCAAAAGACGAGTGATACTTTCTGCAACAACAGTACAATGCCAGAAAGTCTTTTTCTTCTTTGCCTGCCATCCTCTGCTGCACCAGCAGGAGGAGACCCCCAGACACAATTGGAATCGTGGCTCAAGACCTCTTTAGGAGCATCTAGTACTGCACCGTTTGAGCTGCCCAATTTCAAAATTGGGACGTTGGATTCATTGATTCATCAGGGTGAAGAATTGGCCAAATTGGACGGCCAGTTCCAAGGAATGGTGAACAAATCTGCTGAAATCATCAACACTATCTATGAAGGTAGTGAAGCTCAGGTGGCTGCTGCTAAGAGAATCGACGATCAACAGTCGCCGGAAAAGTATTTATCTTCTTTCACTTGGAATAGCAATAAGTACCGACTAGACAAGAGCATAGCGGACTTGATTGACATCATCACCAAAGAGGCATATGAGTTGGACGCTGATGTCCGATCCTCATTCAACGCTTATTCTACAGCCAAGTCCAATCTTGCTGCTGTCGATAGGAAAAAAACCGGAAATCTGAGCGTTAGATCGTTGCAAGATGTTGTGCGACGTGAGCATTTTGTCCTTGATAGCGAGCATTTGACCACCTTATTGATCGTGGTGCCTAAACTTCAAGCCGACTCTTTCCTTGATACATATGAAACTTTAGTCCCCATGGTGGTGCCTAGAAGTGCTGGTGTTATTGACGATGACGGCGAGTACGTTCTTTACAATGTTACTTTGTTCAAGAAGTATGCCCCAGAATTCGTCGCAAAGGCCCGTGAGCATAAATGGGTTCCTCGGGAATTCAAATATTCCGACACCTTGGTCAGTGATCTGAGAAAAGAGCAGCAGGAGGTCACTCAAGCTGAACGAAAGCAATGGGGTGAAATTGTCCGATTGTCGCATACCGCTTACTCTGACCTCATCAAAGCTTGGGCTCATCTTAAGGCTATCCGAACTTTTGTGGAAGGTGTCCTGAGATACGGTTTACCTCCTAATTTTGTGATTTCGATTTTCCCGGTTCCAGAGAGCAAAGGAAAAGATAAGTCTGAAAAGCTTCTCATCGAGAAGTTTGGCTTCTTGGGTGGTGCTGCTTTTGCTAAAGACAGCAAAGGTAAATTGAAGGGCGATAGCGATCTCAGTGAATACGGTGCCTTGGTAGACACAGACTATAAGCCTTTTGTTCTTTTTGATATGGAATTGAACTAAGTAGATTCATCATTCCTCCAGCCAATTTTACATCTAGTTACACTGTTTAATACAATCCGATTTTCAATTACACAAAGATTTATTTGGTCATCGATTTAGCTTTTTCCTTTTTTTTTCTCAATTTTTTTTTTTTCAAATTAGGATCCTTGTTCTTTGCTGCTTTTGCCATCTCCTCACTCTCCAACTACTGTTGTTTTACCACTGGAGTGAGCTGGGTACATGGATCGATCAACCAACATCATTGATCACGGTAGCACCAAGATGCCTCGTCGCAGAACAACAAAGAAGCTTGCATTAGATACTGAAAGTAGCTCAATACTGAGTGATAAAGGTGAGTCTTATAAGACAGACTTAGGGATGAAATAAGTCAAAAAACCGTTTAGTAGTTAACAAACCAAATCAGATCAAGATGAGATTTTGAGAGATTTCGAAATGCTTGCTGATGATCAAGAGCGGACATACAAGTTGCTTTTTGCTTGCATCTTCCTGTTTCCAACTCCAATACTTATTTTCTTACCGTACTGCAAAAAAAACTCTGCCTTCAGTTTCTTAAGTCTGTTGAGCATTCTTCTCACATGCTACATTTTATACTACAGTAAACCGAGATCTCAAACGGCTCTTAAAATCATTAATAGTTTAACTTCAGGGGCAATTGTTATTGCTGCATATGCTAAACATCATCCATGGAGAGGATACGATTACATTTGGCTGACACCGGCTGTCGCATGTGGTTGCTGCATGATGGTTATACAGTGGTTTGCAGAGACCAGAACAGACATTGACAAGCTGAGATCGATGAAATACAAATAGATCTTCTGAAAGTAAATCTGCTTAAATGGCTCAGAGTGATTCCTAGGCCACGTTTGATTTTCGAGGAGGATGGTCATTTCAAGGGCCGGATGAGCTCAGCATGCATTATCGGTGTCTTGCTTTAGATATATAAACGCCGATATCTCCAACAATTGAGCAAACGGTTAATTGCAAATTATATTGAGAAATCAATTGTCATAAAGCTTTGTTAATATCATTTTATTTCAGTAGTGAAGCTCTGTCACTCCTCGTTATCAGTTCCACCATCTCCCATCATATGTCTCTTAAGCCATCTCCTCGTGTAATGGAGGATCGCTCGTTGAACGCTAAACGTCGTTCAGTGATGGAAGTCAGTCCTCTTCCATCACCAGAATTTCCCTCTGCTTCAGGATATAGTTCTCCATATCCCCCAATATGGCGGAAGCTTCTGTGGGTCAAACAACCTTTCCCTGATAATTACGTTGATGATTCCTTCTTGTCACAGCTGAAACGCAACTCCAACGTTCAACAGTACCGATACTGGACATTGGCGGCTGATTCGTCAGTGATTCTTGTGCATTTGTGTACTGTAGTGATATTTGCCTGTGTATTTCTCGGAATTTACAATAAGGACTGGGATGCGTCGTGGTTCGCTGGTGGTAGTACATTGATCTCGATAGCTGGGTATGCAGCAATGCGAGTTCAAGCATGGCAAAGTCGAAGCAAGAATCAATGGAGTTTAGCCTCTACGATCAAGTCGTCTCTTTTGATTCTTTTGACACTATTCACATTATCGCCTATTCTGAAGTCATTGACACAGAGCACAAGCAGTGATTCCATCTGGTCGTTGAGCTGCTGGTTATGTATGCTCAATGTGCTTTTTCACGACTACTCCTATGATAGTAAAAAGGAATTCAAACAAATGCTGAGTACAAATTTGGCGTTGAGCGCAGCAATAGTTCTTGCTTCACGACTCATGACCTCAATGTCCGTCTTCTGCTTTGTGCTATTTAGCATTCAAATATTTGGCCTTCTTCCAACGTTTGCTTTGTGGGTGCGAACATCTTCAAAAGTGGCTCACTTGATTCTTGTTGCAACACTTGTACTCGCTAGCGATACAGGTTTGTATTATATGAGTGGAGTCTGGACACTGCTAGTATGGATTTTGGTACAGGCACTGGTAATTTTTGTGTTTCCCGGCTGGTTTTTGGGCCTACAGAAGTATAAAAACGAAATCGAGGGGCCATGGGATCCCGCGCGACCGGTGTTGAGAAAGCAGTGAACAGGATATGAAGAAATGAAACGTTTGGCCTTATCTTTTGCTCTTGAGACTCTTTGTATCTCCAAACTAGGGGTCAAGCAAGTACCTATATGCTGCGTCATGCTTCGAAAATAGGCATTTGAGGCTAGTGCTAAAAATAATTTTGCCGGTTTGGATGATAGCAAAAATGGTGATACTGCAATGTCTTGATCCCTCATTCTACTGCTTCTATGAATATCCTGTTCTCCCTAAGCACCAGCTGGTCACTTGATATCAATAGGAATTTACACTATTCAACCTTACATTGACAACTGACGGCTATCTAGCATCTATTTTCCAGATAGCTGCAAAGTTCGACCAGTTGTGTTCAAGGGCTATATCAGCACATACGTTGCACTATGGGCAATCATTCTATAGAGTGGGTCGTGGTCGTTAAAGTAGCGAGAGTTTTTTTGAAAATGGCAGGGAGCTGCAAGATGTCTTGCACATTCGTTTCTAGCTGCTCACAAAAAGGTATGTGAAAATGAATACTGTTTAATCAGTCCAGGAGAAAAAAGGAAGTTAAGTTTATAACGCCATGGTCGACTGATTTGGGAAGAGCTTGTTACGTCTTCTCTTAAGAAATGAAAATTAGAGCTGATGCACCTGAATACAAGTGGAAAGCCAACATGCCTGACTAGTCTTCAATGTATAATTTGGCCAAAGTATGTGTGATATACACATCAAACGTCTGGATATCATTTAATACCACAAACCCGAAGAATTTGGCCGTCAGGGGTACATATTCTATATCGTCTTTCATTTTACGAAGGCATTGTATCTCAGAGTAGATGAATGCGGCCGTTTACCATTTCTTTTTTGAATCTCTTTGGATCGCAGCTCTGGGCCACCACCCACTACTCACCCCACCAAGAGAGAATTTCAGGGGCAGATGATAAACAGAACGACCAGACATTATCAAATCGTCGTTAGCCTGAAGAATTCCTAGAGCAGATACTACATTCTGAAGGGCCTGGTTTGAGTTGGAGAGTGGACCCATGCATAGAATGCAAATATACGAGATGCTGAGCTGCTCTCATTTGTTTGAAAGGGTGTTTTGTCGCACCCCCTGCGTTGCTGGTTTACTGTGGCCAGATGGAGTATTGCCTTGGGCCCTGGCATTGTGCCCAGCGACTTGGGAAGACGGGTTTCCAGCCGTGAAATGACAATCACAATCCGTGCGAAGACAATATTGGAGAGGGTGTCCGCTCGACATTCGGTCTTGATTGAGCAGCCATGAGAACAATATGATACGGCACAAGGCTGTGGGCTATCGAGGGGATTTTCAATTTAGCGAAGTTTTTTTTTTTTTTGCTCTTCTTGCTTGCAGAGGAATGTATGCTGGAGCCACTTCGGGGGTGGTGCTGTTATTGGGAGGAGACGATCCCATGTAATAAGCCCGGCTCAGTAGGCCAACAATTGAACAGTACATGACAATTAGAGCAGAATAATTTGCTCGAATGGATGTCTCACAAAAGAAGTGATAAGTACAGTGAAAATACTTGAGTTAGCCCCGGGCTGGCTAATACTCCGGGAGCACCGATCGAGGAGCCACCACTACTGCTTATTGCCAACGACAATCTTCTAGTGCCGCCTTCTTTACAGTCTCTAGCTCTGATATTTGGCACCTCCCGGCCGATGCCATGATGGCTGCAGCGCTGCACTGCAGTGGACATCCAACTCAATCTCCCAATTGACCGTCGGTCGGTGGTTATTTCCTGCACCGCCAAATTCGCTAGGTGGTGCGGCCAGCAAGGCAAGGTGAGTGAGAGGCCATGCAGCAGACTGGTGCCGATTAGACTTTTGTGCAGTCAAGGCGCGACTCACCTCGATCTTCCTATTTTAAGAAGGCTCAGTTAAATTACCCGAGGCTCGGGGCTTTGGTGGGGGAGGGGATTCCTGAGCTAGTTGTTGGATGATTTTATATTTAGTCTAGCAATACCAGGGCTCTTACTAGGATTGCACCTGCACTATAGCCTTTACGGATGATTGTTTACTTTCTCACCGGCAAATGCTAATCTGGCTCCCCGAAGTCCTGTCCGGTACGTTGGCGGGGTTTGGTGGGTATGCGTTGAAGAATGGCTTAAATGGCTTAAATGCTTAGAATTTAGCTTTGAGTTTCGTGGGAGACACACACACCAGAACGGAGCCCTCTCCCCCTCCGAAGCAACCCCATCCCATAAAAATGAAGCAGGAAGAAATAAATGACTTTGATCGACAGACACCTCTGGTTGCTTTCGTCGAATTTTCTTAGAGATATCTCTTTGTTGACTAGCTTATCCTACTTATAGCTCTTTAGTCCTTGTTAGCTCCTCACTAGTCATTGTTTTGTTCCTTGCCTATTTGGGTCTACCGCTCACCTTTTTTCGCACGGTACAATTGTCCAGATCGGCCCCTCGTTTAGTGGTGAGGTTCTCCCATAACCGTACTTTATATATATACTTTTATTTCGCTCGCAAAAAACTTGGACTCGCCCCAGCTCACTGGTATTGTCTTTCATACTCAACATCCGTCTAACCGTGACAATGCCAGAGTCTCCTAGGCATTCTCGCCTTTTCGGCCATAACCGATCGAGAAGTCTTTTTCAGTCTTTCAGCAACACTGCCAAAATATACGGCAAGAAAGCCAAAGGAAGATCTTCTGTGCTCTCCAAATACCAACAGGACGAGGATCTATGGTCGAAAGTCAGCCCGAATCAATCTCAGTCTCAATCTAACAGAAGTAATACTGCTGCGTCAAAGTGCTCTATTGACAGCACGCATCCTTCATCCTATCGTGAGATCGATGAAAACGAGGCTCCTGCTGGTACAGGAGTTTCGAATCCCGTCACAGCTCGTCTCTCATCGGCTTCTACTTCTAGCGGCTCTCCTTTGAGCGAATGCTTTCCTAGGTCGCCTGCATCTGCCTCTTCAGCTCATGTTTTGGCTCATTCGCGTACCAAAAGTAGTATTTCCATTTTCACCCCCTTGGAGCTGCCGACCGAGGATGATGACGAAGACGATTCTTCTAACAAATCATGGGAAGAAAAGACATCCACTGAACTTGAGAAATGGGCTGAACAATTGAGCGACGATGATGTCTCAAGTCACAACCAGTCGGTTTCACCCGCCATTAAAAGTATGGACTCAATGGTGACAAGCATCTCTTCTTCTACTATTTCTTCTAGTATTTCTTCTACCTCTAGTAGAAACACCGTCGATGGAGTTATCATAACAAACAATTTGCATGAATCGAAGCGTTTTTCGTGCATTTCTGACGCTTCTACAGTCCAGCAAGCTAAGCCTAGTGAACCCAACACTTCTCATCACCAAAATTATGCAGTTGAAAACTTGAGCACCTCTTCATTTTCATCATCCTTTTCAGCTTCTTCTGGAGAGGTACGAAGAAGCATTCTGGTGGCTGGTGATGGCCTCAGTTCCATGATATCATGTAAAAGCACCCCTCCTGTGACGGACTCCTCCATCATGAGCGATGCAGGATCTTTCATTTCATACGCCAGTTCTCAAAGGGGCCCACCTCCTGTGATAGCCCAAGACCTGCCCACGAGCTCGTCAGATCCGCATTCCTCGGCAACTCAAAAGAAACTCTTATCATACAAAAAAGATGGCTCTATCAAATACAAAAAAGTCTCTAAGACCAAAATATCTGCGCCTTCACCTTTGATTGACGTCGAAGAACATTTCGGTGACCAGCAATCACTTCCACCACATCACACTACTACACCTAACATTGTTACAACATCTGCATCTGGCAAATCATCTAAGCTTCTTTCGCATAAACCGAGCTTATCACTCTCTCATGCACTTCACAGAAAACCTTCCATTCTGGATATCAAGCAGTCTCTCAAAAGCCTGTCTCCTGCCAATGGCTTTTTCAAAAAAGGTGACCAATCCGCTGGCGGGTCACCTTCTTCTCTATCGTTCAGAAAATCTTTTCTTGGAAGAAGTTCAACACCTACTCCTTATGGAAATGAGTTTGATCGATCTATGATATCACTGCCTACACCAGTCGAGGCATCGCGAGAAAAGTTACACAACAAGCTGAGGAACTCAAACTCTACATGGAATTTGTCAAGAACCGACGCAAATGAAACTGTCGCTATTCCTGTTGAGGAATATCAACAGAATTTCTTGAATCGTTTGCTTAGTACTTGCAGTACGTCAACCGTCGTGAACTTTGCTGTTTATGTTGATTCTATTGCTTCCAAGACTCCCCTGGTAAAGCTTGCAGAGGCATCATTCTCAGAAGTATATCGTCAAGATAAACCTGACGGCTTGATTTATAAAGTCATACCCTTTGGAAATGAGGAGCTCGATCAACTTCCGATCAAAGATATTATACAAGAATTGGAGATTGCAAAGCTTTTAAATCCTTTGGATGGGTTTGGATCCGTTAGAGATGCAGTTGTTGTAAAAGGTGAATACCCTGCTTATTTAGTTGATGCCTGGGATGAGTTTGCAGAGGAAAAGGCTAGTCTAAATTATAGACCTGACTATTTCTCTGCAGATCAATACTACTGCATCATTGCTATGACAAACGGAGGGCAAGATCTTGAGCATGTGGAACTGCGAAACTGGCAGGAAGCTCTTGCTGTTTTTTGGCAGACAGTGGGCTACCTTTCTGAAGCCGAGAGGCAGTTCAAGTTTGAGCACAGAGATCTACATTGGGGCAATATACTCGTTGATTTCAAAAAGGCTAAGAACTCTCAGTTAAGAGGACCACAAAATGCACACGATGAGCTGGTGGACCGCACCAATGCTCTTCTTGCCAAATTCTCGATCGAGGATGAAGAAGATCCGGAGGATCAGCAGGAGGATCAGCGGCGGCTTCAGGTGACACTCATTGATTACACATTGTCAAGAGCTACTGACCATAACAATACTATTCTGCACACTCGTCTTGACCATCCTGATTTTTTCCGTGGCAAAGGCGATTATCAGTTCGATGTTTATCGGTTCATGCGAAAATGCTTTTCTACTGATGAAGGTGCTACAGATGTTCGTATGGCAGCATCATCATCGATGTACTCTTTACCATCATATTCCAGTTCATCATTGAGCAACATGCTTGAGGCTCAAGAGATCAATTGGGCTAAATATTGTCCGAAGACCAACGTTCTTTGGCTGCACTATCTTTTGGACAAACTCATTAATCACAAAAACCTGACAAAACCTTCTAATACAGGAACAATGACAAGATCGGGTCGGCTCAGTGTCATGGGATCCAATGCTTCATTGCGAGAATCCGCAAGTATTGATGATGATGACACCCGAGCCTACAAATGCTTGGAGGGAATTTACAAAGCTCTGGACCCTAGGAAAAAGAGGTTCGTCGGCAAATCCAATTCGATGAGCTATGAAAGTTTTAGCAATGCTAGCGATGTTCTTTCCTGGGGAGCTCGAGCTGGTCTTTTGTAGCAACAAAGCCTGGTTTCATTTTTCATATACCACCAAATACACGCATTAGATTGATGAATCTGATTAGGCTTTACTTGAATAATAAATTAAATGATACAAAGCAATCACGGCAAATCAAAACTTTCAATTCGAATGCATCTGAACTTTTGTACCTGCTTTAGATGCAGGACTCGTAGTTGCGGCACCATGTTTAACCCAGTTATATACACCGAGTCCTGTCGACGAAAGAGTGGCTAATGCAGAGTCGACTATGAACATCCAAACAGTAACGCTTACAGATCCCAAAGGTGACGAAAACAGCGATAGTAGCCAGAGTAGTGGATATGGGAAAATGCCTTTTGGAAGCCATACAACAGGCTGCTTTCTGTAATGGACCCTGACATAGACTTTGAGACCTCCAAGGACGAGAAACAGCACAGTTGATACTGTTCTGGTGAAGGAAGTCTTTGACTTTTCCGATGCTTGAGCTTTTTTCAGTTAGCATCTTGCTTTCTTGAGATTGATATACTGAAGTAGACAGATTGCTTGATCACAACCATTCAACAGTCATTACCAACCCGACATTCCTCCAATATACTTACTCAGAGTAGCAATTTGTTTCCTAGTAGAATTGTATTCTCGATCTATTTTAGCCCATTTGACGAAATCATCTTTTGCGCTGGTGTTGGACCGCTTTGTGTAGAGATCAATTGCTTTCCGTTGCAGAGTGCGCAACTCCTTTATATCCTTTGAGCTACTGACTTTCAGATATACATCCCATATCTGGCCCCACTGTTAATATTCGACTGTCAAAAGTTTCTAAAAATGCCATTTCCATTTCTCTGTTTGTAATACTCACCAGCTCACCAATATAAGACTTGCCAACCAGGCCAATAAGCCTACTAACCAGTAGCAATGCCACCAAACCGACCAAAAGAGACATGATCTTGAAAATTCGTGCTTATTTTTTTCTTTCCCTCTTTCTATTCCAATCGGTTCAATTGACAACCGACTCTTCTATGATAGTGCCAGGTCAGTTTTTGCAATCCTTTTAGCTGCTCCTTCCTTCCCGCTAACACTACAATTATAACGTTGGGAGTAAATCCAACAGGTGGGTGGGGTTTTTGGGATCACACGCTAGATGTCGATTCTTCTTCCCACTACAATTAGACGGTGTGGTATCAAACAAAAACATTTGTCGGGCAACCACGTTAGTCAGATAGTCAATCAACTGTGCTTGAATTTCTGCGCAGGAAGTTGTTTGCAAGTGTGCCAATACTGAAGTTGTACTGAGCTTTGGCATTTTGTAAGAGCGACAGGTTGGAAACAAGGGAAGGAGCGAGCGAGCGAGCGAGCTTTATTATTATTTTACACAACAAAAGCGCTGGCACGTATTCTGCTCATCAGCAGAATTCACTAGAATTGCATTTTCATTTTTTATTGAGTGTTCGAGTATATCATCATGTCGTCTGGTATAACTGTCTCGGAATCCAGCAGGAAGGGAAAGAAAGCTGATGGCATGAAGACCCGGTCAGACACTGCCAACGGTGAGCCCAGTGAACGAGCTACTGCAGCAGCAACCACAGGAGCAGGGGAGGAAGAAGATGAAGAGGAAGAGGAAGAAGAGGAAGAGGAGGAAGAAGAAGAGAATGACAGACAGTTTCAATATGTTATAGAGGAGAGCGATGCTTCTTCAGGCTCTATATCAGCCGAATCTTGGGTCACCAACTTTTGCTCCATGGTCGGGCACGAATATTTTGTTGAAGTGCCTGTTGATTTCATGACAGACGAATTTAACCTCACTGGTCTCAGTATACTAGTACCCAACTATAGATATGCACTAGAGCTTATTCTGGATCTCGAGAGTGAACAGCCTTTAAAGTTACCTGAGATTCCAATGGTTGAGCAGTCGGCCGATTTACTTTATGGGTTGATCCATGCTAGATTCATCTTATCACGACAAGGTCTCCATATGATGGCTCACAAATTTGAAAACGAGCAATTCGGTGTTTGCCCCAGATATCTATGTGATGGAATGGGTCTCTTACCCATTGGTCGACATGATGTTCCTGGCTACGAGACGGTGAGATTATTTTGCCCATCATGTATGGACATTTATGTGCCACCAAATAGCCGATATCTCAACATTGATGGTGCCTTTTTCGGTACATCATTTCCGGGAATGTTTTTGAAAAACTTCCCGTCAGTTGAGGAGGCTTGTGCTAAGCGAAAGTGGAAGCAGTTTGAGCTGAAAATTTTCGGATTCAAAGTCAGCGAATTTTCAAAATGTGGGCCGAGAATGAAATGGCTCAGACAGAAGCCCAAGAATCTTGAGGACCTCGATGCAATGGATGATGAAGATGAGGTGGAAACGCAAGATCAGATGAAAAAAATTGAATCAAATCCCGTGGACGGTACTGGTGCCCAGGAAGAACGAGCTGACGATAACGAGAGTATGGCATCTGCTAGTGTGAATGGAGAGAAAGAGAGGTGAATGAAGTTTGATAGAAAACGCCAGTCTTGTTGAACTGGCTGACTTGTGAGACTCTCTATACGATTGTATGCCACCATCTCTTTTTTATTCTTCACCTCATTGAGTTAAGCATGTTTGTACTTTAAGGAGTTGGTTTCTTGGAGGAAAGAAAATTCAAGCTACGCACGGTTGGTGAAGCCGAGCAAATCATACTTTGAGTGCAGTTCAAATTTTATGATTATATATATATATGATTCCACGACTTATTACTGTTTTTCTCTCCTTGGTTCTGTGCACCTAACTATCGCATCAGGTATCTCCTCACCTATATTGGAATTATCTGCTTCTAAGTACGGTAAATAAAAACTAATTGAAAGTATGCAATATGAAGTTTTAACGAATGCTTGCTGATTAGAGAAAGGAGGGGGGAGGGTACGCCCACTATGGCTTTTAACTAAATTCTATCTTCCGCCTCTTTCAGATGATGCTGGATGTTCATCCAGTAGCTCAATTTGACTGTTTCTAGTCTTGCAGTTTCCAGATCACCTTCTGCAAATGCTTTCTCCAGCAACTGCTCACTATTTGCTATTTTACCATCATTCTCTTTGGCCAATTCATTCCACTCTTCACGGGTAGATATCTCCGAAATGGCTTCTCGACTCATTAGCACATCCATCAAAAGATCCTCATCCACCAATGTTTCTCGCTCCGAAAGAGCATCAATGCCTTGCTGTTGCAGCAAATGTTCGGCTCGAAGCAACGGATTCAGAATTGCCTTGTAAGCTGTATTCAACTGAGAGCTTTGTCTCTCAAGATCATCTCTATCAGCTCCTAAGCTACCGGCTTTATCAGGATGCACTTTTGACTGGGCTTGTAAGAATTCTCTTCTCAATGTTTTCGGATCAATGATGAACGGAGAGTTTGGAGGACCACCTTGAGGGAATGTTGCAGGGAAAAACGAGTAAAAATTCTTGGAATCAGGGCTCAATAGACGAGCACTTGTCCCGAGGAACCTGGCGGATCCGATCAAATTCAATGGTATTCTTGATACAATTCTGCGAGCGAGCATTATTGGTACCAGTGCTTGGTGATGTAAGTCGGGTTTGCTGTGAGCGGAATCTGAAGGATGTAAGGCTCCGAGCCCTGGATGTGAACCAAACACTGCAATGTGTCCAAAAGTTCAAAATGCTAGAAAATGCCACTTAATATTTGTACAGGTGTTTTTAAATAAGAATGTTTTTCGATTACAAAAAATCTTCAATCTCAGCATCTCAATGGCTGAGTTTGGTCCATCACAGGCTTTTTCCAAAACGGGGCCTTTTAGTCAGCAACACCCACCAATCATTTGGCACACAATTTCTTTCACAAAATCAACTTGACATCAAACTAGACCGACTTTAAATGCTTTCTCGAGCGGTACGATCACAGTCTTCAGCGGTGAAGATTGCCACTAGGGCTTTCAGATCAGCAGCAGCAGTTAGACGACCTGTGCAGGATATTCCTAAAGGCCTTCCTAACTTGAATAGCTTGCCTCGACAGGAGCCGACTGGAGAGCTTCACGCTGCTATTGAGAATCCTGCCGACAAATACATTGCTCACGGTGAAGATCTTCATAAGTACGGAAAGTACATCATCAGTGCATTGCCCAAGTTTGTTCAAGAGTTTACTGTGTGGAAAGATGAGTTGACTTTGCATATTGCTCCTTCAGCAGTCATTCCCGTGGTCACATTTTTGAAGCTCCACACTGCTGCTCAGTTCCAGTCAGTCATGGACGTCACTGGTGTCGATTATCCTTCGCGTGAACACCGTTTCGAGGTTGTGTACAACTTTTTGTCTGTGCGATACAATGCCCGAATCAGAGTCAAGACTTATGCTAGCGAAACTACACCTGTTCCCAGTATCGCTAGAATCTTTGAAGGTGCTAACTGGTATGAGAGAGAAACTTACGATATGTTTGGCATTTTCTTTGAAGGACACCCTGATTTACGACGAATCCTGACTGATTATGGTTTTGAGGGCCATCCTTTGCGAAAGGATTTCCCTTTGACTGGTTATACTGAAGTTCGATATGATGAGGAGAAGAAGCGAGTAGTCTACGAACCTCTTGAGCTCACTCAGGCTTTCAGAAACTTTTCTGCTGGCTCAACTGCATGGGAACCTGTTGGTCCTGGTCGAGATGATAGACCCGATAGCTTCAAGCTGCCAACCCCCAAGCCCGAGGAGAAAGCCGAGGAGAAGAAGTAAAAAAAAGTGCTTCTCAAGTCATTTGAGTATCATGCGGGAAGAGCCCTGCTTTATGCTGTAGCCATGTACAAACCTATTTGGTGAGTTGCAGTATGGTCTCATGTTGATATTCCTGGTATCAAACTCGGCATTACATAACATCAATAACGTTAGTCTAATGTATTAGAAACAAAGATACTACAAGCAATTGCTTGATATTTGGTACAAACATGCTTTCCTGAGCCAGTGGGTGTGTCATTCAAGCTACTATTCTTCTTTTCAACTCCTCTAGCTCCTCTCTCCTTCG
The DNA here is from genome assembly GCA_030564625.1 of Zygoascus hellenicus. Lineage (NCBI taxonomy): Eukaryota > Fungi > Ascomycota > Dipodascomycetes > Dipodascales > Trichomonascaceae > Zygoascus > Zygoascus hellenicus. The sequence goes on from JAJLWE010000004.1 coordinate 152,893, forward strand.
CTTCTCATGCTCTTGCAGACTCTTGACCTGCTCAGTTATAAGCAGTAATTCCTCTGAATTCTCAGCACTTAATGATTGAGAGCTTCCACCAACTGCTCCGGATTGCAATTTGCTCAATTGAGCCTCTTTGTAATTCAACAGCTGTTCCAGTTCTCGTCTTATGAGGGCACTTCTGCTAGAACCATAGTCTTCGACACCTTTTTTGCGTCGATCAGCAGCAGACTCAGCATCCTTGATCATATTATTCAAATCCTCTAGTTTTCGCTTTAATCTGACTTCCTCCCAGTCGGTGTCTTTGGTGGCAGTGAAATCAGTTCCGCTTGCGGAATAAGACCACCGACCTCCTAGACCCAATCTGCTCAAGTAGCCATCGGCAAAAGTGTTCTTTTTAGAGGAGTTGCTTCCAGAGGGTGGATTATAGTCTCGGTTGACTTGTGCTTGTTTAGAATTCAGATTGTACTCAGGCTTTGCCTTCTCAAAGGTAGCCCGCAAACTGGCAGGAACCATTCTAGGGACTCGAATGCCCTTACTTCGCGAGTTCAAAATATGCAGGAAAACAATGCATTGCTCACGATCGATTTTTTCCTCCGATCTCGGGTTCACCAAATTCCAGGCAGATGATATGTCGGTTTCCGGGACATTGCTCAGTGTGTGATAGAGCTCGGTCAAGCTATTGAAACTAATCAAACCATGATAATCAGAATTTGCACTGTATATGGCATTGTAGCTCTGCCTATCTTCAGGAGAAATGTACCAATTGAAGTCGGAGCTAAGCCCAATATCTTCATCGTCCGAGCTATCATACCGACTAGCTCCTGTAGAGCCTGTACTGCCCTGTCTGACTGCTTCGTTGGCAGTCACAAGGTAAGCTTTAGATGCAGGAACCAGCCATTCTGGAAGACGATCGGGGACCTCCTTCATACTTCCATTAATACAATCATAGATGAGTCTCATAGCAATGCAGAATTCTTCAAAGTCAAGATTACCATCCGAGTCAACATCGGCTATGTCCCATATCTTTTCCAACTGGTCATCAGGTAGCTGACTATTCTTGAACACCGGTGCAACTTTATCTCCAGATAGGAGACCGCTGACTGGATTTAAACCGGTGAATATTTCCCAGTATCGATTTATTTCCCATTCTTCAATCCTTGACATTGTTGTTAGTCTAATAATCAGTAATGATGAAATGGAATATTGGGACTAGACGATCATGGGTTTAAGCATGAGTTCACAGCTGGCAAAAACAGAAAATAGATAAACCAACTACGGAACAACAGGGGTATGGTAGGTTTTTTTTTAGTGGGCAGAAAGTTTTGATAATAATAATAAGAATAAAGCAAAAGATGATAAGAAAATAATTATCGCACAGTAGAATTATCTAGCATATATTTCACCGATACTATCATCTTCCTATGCTCAAATACCAGATATCAGTGATTTGTGAACATCAAAAATGACCATCTACTTAGACTACAAAAAACATTTAATTGCAATAATTTTAAGGTATCTAAGTTCTCTTCTTGATATTAGTGGCCAACCATTCCAAACCTTCATACAAACCGTCACCAGAGGTGGCACAAGTGGCCTGGATATACCAAGCTCGCTGTCTCAAAGAGTGCAAGCCAAGCTTTTCAGTGATTTCGGCAGCATTCATGGCATTGGGCAAATCCTGCTTGTTGGCAAAGACCAACAACAAGGCATCTCGGAGCTCGTCCTCGTTGAGCATTCTCTGCAATTCCTCTCGGGCTTCACCGATACGGTCTCGATCGTTACTGTCAACAACGAAAATGATACCCTGAGTGTTGTGGAAATAATGTCTCCACAATGGTCGAATCTTGTCCTGTCCACCAACATCCCATACAGTGAAAGAGATGTTCTTGTACTCGACAGTCTCAACATTGAAGCCAATGGTGGGGATGGTTGTAACGATTTCACCAAGCTTAAGCTTATAAAGAATGGTGGTCTTACCAGCGGCATCCAAACCAACCATAAGGATTCTCATTTCCTTTCGACCAAAAAGGCCCTGCAGCAACTTTGAAATTGTCAAACCCATCTGGTTTTTGCGTTAGTAAACATGAAAAAAATACTAAGGAACCTCATAAATCCGTGACAAAGAGATTGCCAAGAAAAAATTCAAGAAAAAGGGAAAACGTTGGCATTAGGATAGGCTGTTGTGTTGATGATTGATGCTGGTGTCGTGACAGAATTGATGCATCAGCAACAGCTTTTCGCCTTCTGCGTTGCATTAACGTAATGTGACATCGCCTAAGCCCGAACATTCGATTCTGCCCAAATAATCATCCAATGCGATTAAACGGATCAGTCTGTAGTAAACATTTGAGAAGACGATTCAGAAAGCATTTCCAAGCTAACACCATTGATTTTGTGAAGCAAAACTTCTGGTTTTGGCACCTGGATTTTTCACCTGCTAAGCCACTGTACATAAACATCTCTACCGTTAACACGGTCTTAACCAGTCGTCGTCGGAACATTCATTCAAACCAGACATCCAGCGAAAGATGCACATGTGATGATCGGCCAAGGATTGGAGATAGCCCTTGAATCGCGTGATATTGAGCAGCCAAATAAAATAGATCGATAGATTATTCTCACCATCACATTGATGGCAGTCACATCAGAGGCACCCACTCGACCCATTGGCAGCCTATAAAGCTCCTATTCTTGGAAGCACCACCATCCAGAAGCCAGCCTATGCAAAAGTAATCGTGTTGTCATGTACGACTTGATCAAGCGTCAAGTGTGCTCCGATTGCTGGCAGACACGTTCCATAAAAGCCATCATCATCACTCATTACTACTATCCTTTGCCTATAACCAACGTCCCAAGTAAATTTTACACCCTTCTATTCGAAAGTAGTCAACGATTCTTACTTACTTCGATGCTAGTCTATTCGCGATATCAAGATAGTGTGTGAAAGGTGTTTAGTGGTGGTGAGCTGTCCATTATGAGGGGCCCAACTTACCCGGAGGGTGCTACCCCTTGGAAGGCAGACAGGGTGTGGCTGAAGAAAATTTAGGGCTAAACCCTTCTAGATAAGATAAGGGCGGGATAATTTATAGTCGAAAAAGCATTATATGATGATGTGGAGATGATGAATAAAATAAACAAATGTGGATTTTCCATAATACTTCGGCTGTGCGGTGTGGGGGATAGTCTGGTCATTAACCGATAGGTTAATGTTTTGCTCTCCCCCCTTCAATCTTTAAGGCCAATTTACTGATGTCCTGAAAAGTCTCTAAATTGCTAAAGAATAATCTATAATACGCTTGTTGACAAATTTGGATCAAATCAAAGAGATGATTTTTTGTTCACGATCATTCGGTGGTTCACAGCTTTTAGAAGTTGGTATATGACTTCCAAGTGCGGAATGGGCACCCCCTTCTCATGAGCAAGTCTTACAGCGTTTCCTGTCAAAGTCTCAAATTCTATTTCCTTGCCTTTTCTCACATCTTGTAGAGTACTGGGAAGAAAGCCACCAGCTGGGAATTCTTTGGTTGTATCAATGAGTTGCTTAATGACCGTTCTTGGTAACCAATTGTCTGGGCCCAGATCGGCTTCAGCAATCTGCCAAATCTCAGTCATAACGTTGGTACACAAATCTTCCAAACCAGAGGCAAATACATCATGTATAGGAAGATCGGTTATGGCAGTAATTGTGTTGAAAGTACCGTTCCACAAAAGCTTTTCCCATCGATCCAAAGAAATGCTCTCCGATACCGAGATTGAAACTCCTTCGTTCTCGCATATCTTAACAAATTCCTCCAACTTAGGCTGCAAAGAGGGACTATTAGTGACAAATCCTGCAGTGATCTGCAGCCAATCTTTGAATTGAGTGGCCGTAGCCCCGCTAGTAACAGAGGCAGCGACTTTGACAATAGTTGACACCAGGTTGACGCCTTTGTATTCTTCAATATATGGGGCTTCAATTCCAATTCCATTCTGTGCGAGAATCACAAGCGTCTCAGGCCCAATGTAGTTCTCTAAGCCATCAACTGGCTTACTACCGGTTTTAGTAGCGATAACGACATAGTCGTACACTTTTGCATCAGCAAAAGTGGCTTTTTCGGCATCACGAATCAGCGAATCAGGCTGCCAGTTGTATGACTTGCCGATATCCTTCACCTCAACATTAACGCCTGAAGCTTTGATATCATCGTAATTGGATCGGGCGATCAATGCGAGCTCCACTGATTCAACTCTTCGAAGGTAATTGGCAAGGACCAGGCCGACGGCACCCGTTCCGACAATAAGAACCGAGGGCATTTTACAAAATATTCCAATTATCTATATTCCACTGTTTGAAACGTCTCAAAATGTTCGGAGTTGTTGAGCTGAAGATAAAAAAGTACAGCGATACCAATGACTAAGGGAGAGCTGCCGCGGCTGTCTATATATCTTTTTTCGGAAATAGCACGCGGCCCGTCATGCACACAGACCGCACGACTTGAGTATCAGGAGCAGAAAACTAAGGATTTAATGGTGTGATCACGTAGTCAATCAATATCGGAAGCAGATCTGAATAAAACTGGGATTATCTGTTTTTTTTTTCTGCTGTTTTGTTGTCCAGCTTTTAGAAAAATTCATAGCCATTTGATTCGGAGATTTACACTCAAATTAGGGAAGGCAACGGCATCTCCCAAATAATGTAGTTATATCCGTAAGCTGGCTGCAATTGGCTATAGTATATATTGATGTGATGGTGTGGCATTTTACGCAATCGAGAATCTTCTTTATTTAACTTGAATAAATTTGGGTAAGAAATTTCGGCTTTCTCAGAAATAATTCTTCATGTTATTTAACAATTCCTTTCACTTATATGTTGGTTATAAGCTTCTTCAGTACTATGCCTCGAATCAACTGAGTAACACTTTGAATTTAGTTAATGTATTGTTTATCGTATATGAGATCTGATAGAGCATATTTTCAACCTTCTAGTTATTTCTATAGATCCGGATTTAATGGCATATCTTCTAATACAAATCATGACTTTCAATTGTACTCCCATGATGAATATTGCGGGTGTACTTGCAACATGTCGTGCGTCGTGCCGCTTCTAGGCCCGTCTGTGGAGATTGAGAATCTGTGAAACCCTTTCATAAACCACAAATATTCACAAACTGGAAAAAAAAAATACTAAAATTTTCGAATTTTGATTGTCATGATGATATAAAAATTTCAACTTCAGAAGAATAGTAAAGAACTGTATTTGAACTTGGCAACAATATCACCCGAAGTAGCGAAGATCTTAGATAAGCCGAATTGAGAAACACGCTTTGAACCTTGCCCACCTTCCTGTTTGCTTCCTTGAAGCACCCCCCTCTGTAAATGAATATGAGAACCTACTTGTATTTATATCTCTATGTTGCGGTATCTTTATTGAGCGGAATTGCTGCTTCTGTTGTAGAAGGGCAGCAGATTCTTACTGATAATATATCGGAGTATGACACTTACGCGGGTGAACACCATGATGGATATTCTGTGAGAATTAAAGAACAAGATGACTCACTGTGCAAGGCCAAGTCACGCCAATACACAGGGTGGTTAGATTTTCAAGGAAAATCAATCTTTTTTTGTATGTGATGTATCTTGTTTGTTTTGTTTCGATGTACATAGCCCTTGTAAATCTAACTTGAAAAGGGTATTTCGACTCTGAGAATGATCCTGAGAACGACCCATTGATGTTGTGGGTGACCGGTGGTCCTGGTGGATCTGGTCTGATTAGTCTCATGCAAGAGCTAGGTCCCTGCAGAATCAATGACGATGGTACTGGAACTAGTTACAATGAATTTGGATGGACAAAGAACTCATCAGTGATATTCATTGATCAACCAGTTGGAACAGGATTCTCTTATAATCGCAAAGGTCGTGCACCATCGGACTCATATGCTGGAGCTAAAGATATTTATCTGTTTTTACAGATATTTCTGAATGACGTTTTCCCTAAGAAAAAAGAGCTTGACTTTCACATCGCAGGCTCAAGCTATGCTGGACACTTCATCCCACCATTATCTTCAGAGATCATCGACAATAACATTTCAAATCCTGATAAGAAGATCAATTTGAAGTCAATTGCAATCGGCAATGGCTATGTTTCCCCGCGAGATACAATCAGTGGTTTCTACGATACTTTATGCACGACTATTTCGGGAGTTGAACAACCAATTTTCAATAAGACAAAGTGCAATGCAATCTCTGAAGCCATGCCTCGATGTCTGAATTTATTCCAAGCTTGTTATGATTATCCTGACGAAATCATTTGTCATGCCACAGAGGAGTTTTGTAGTGGACACATTCGAAGCTTGTTTGACATTGAAATTGTTGAGAACAATAGAGATCCTTTCGACATTACTCGTAAATGCGACGATGGCGACTATTGCTACGAAGGGTTTGGAAAAATAACAAAATTCATGCAAAGCCCAGCAGTTTTCAAGGCTTTAGGTGTTGATACGAGGTACCTGACGAACTTCTCAATCGCCAGTGAACAAGTTGAGGAGATATTCATGCAAGGTAACGACCCCTGGGTAACTACTGTTTCTGATATTGGATATGCCCTTGAGTCGGGAGTAGATGTTTTGATTTATACAGGTAAGCTGGATTTGATATGTAATTTGGCCGGAAATATTAGATGGTCTGAGAGCATGGAATGGCCGGGACAGGCGGAGTACCGTTCCAAACTACTCTTACCATGGAATTACACTACAACCAATGGATTGTCTCAAAAGGCCGGAGAGCAGAAGAGCGCCAAATTCGGTGGAACACGATTAGATTTTGTGACTATAGACAATGCTGGTCATTTAGTGCCATTTCAGCAACCGGAAGTCGCCCAATACATGATCAACAAATGGCTAGCCAATGAAGAATTTTGAGTAAAATAATATAGTGTGGAAATAATACATATAGTAGAAAGTAGGCTCTTAATTACTAAATCTATTTTTCTATCCTTTTATTCTTGTAGTATTTCTGATTCTTGGTGAGCTGTTAGGGCTTGAGCCGTATAGTTAGGGCTACTTCTTTTCCAGGATAAACAGTCACAGTTGGTTGAGTCCACCATTCCCAATTCTACTACATTGTGGTTAGCTACAATCCACTCAAAACCTCATTCACTAAAACTTTCAACGTTATACAACATCATCAACACACAATGGTAGGTGGAATTGCACAATGCCGGATCAGCACTTAGAATGGGATAGAATGGAGAAATAGGCTATCAGCGACGAATATCAGAAAAACCACAGATATTTTTGCCGATGTTTTGAAGCTCTGGAACTAAACCTTTTGTGTGCTATCGGTTGATGATACTATGATTGAAAACTAACAAAGTTCAGACCAAGGTTAAGACTGTCGAACTCCGAAAGAAGACCAAGGCTCAGCTCGAGGAGCAGCTTGTCGACCTCAAGAAGGAACTTCAGAAGTTGCGAGTCCAGCAGGTTTCCAACACCCTCCGAGACGGACGAATTGGTGACGTTCGACGATCCATCGCCAAGGTTTTGACCGTTATCAACCTCACCCAGCGAGACCAGCTCCGTGAGTTCTACAAGGGCAAGAAGTACACCCCCAAGGATCTCCGAGCCAAGAAGACCCGAGCTATTCGACGACGACTTACCAAGCATGAGGCCTCTTTGGTCACTGAGAAGGCCCGAAAGCAGCAGATTGCTTTCCCTCAGCGAAAGTACGCCATCAAGGCTTAAGTTGCTTAGCACCCAAAAGTAATATATAAAAATTTTATGAGGTTTTGACTATTCTCAGTATATCAGAATGATGCCATGATCGTTTAGAGCTTTCCTCTATTGCTTTTTAATTTCTATATAATGTCTGATTTCAAACCACAGCCAATTTAATATCAGATTTCCAGCTTATTATTAGACTACTGTTATTATGGCATGAGCCCTTCAGTGGTAGATAAATGTATATCAGAAGTGTTAGCCCTGCTGTCCATCAGGCCCTAAAAGCAAAGCAAATCTCCAAGGGAGTTGAATGTGCATGCTATGCTACCATACGTAACAGGATTTTTTTCCGGATTCGCAAGTCCGCTTCGTATTTTCGACAATTGTGTGACATGCTGCTGATTACTTAACTGCCATATCCCACTTTTCGTACTGCAATTTTAGATAGCAAAATCCAGGCAGCATGTTATTGAGCGACTGGGTGTGAGTTACAATTGCCATGGCAACGAGTAATCCCAATCCGCTACTGCAAATGGGCGTGCTGCACATCAACCACGCTTGACCTCCTTTGCCATTCTAATCCCTCTCGATTGTCTATTTTGACGGAACATTTGGATAGCAATTTGGCAATTTAAACTCTGATTTGTATATTTCGAGTACTGTTAGATAAAAATGGTGAGTTTCTTGGTGAATTGGATGTTGCTTTAGTTTTTTGGGGGATGTTTTGGCTGTTAAGCAGCCACCTTTGGCCAACAAGTCAGAAACATGGGTATAGGTACTCTAATTGTTTGGCTTCGGCATGATAGAAATGGAATTAACAAATAAGGCTGGTGCTTTGGAAAATGCTCGAAAAGAGCTTAAGAATCTGTCTATTGATGAAGATAAGGAGAGCAACTATGGTGAGTTGAACTATAACCGAGGATTGCTGGCTATATATGCATCATTTCTAGTCCATCATTTCTACAACAATGTGATGTACAAATTATCTAACTCTCAGGTGCTGTATACTCTGTCTCTGGACCTGTGGTTATTGCTGAACACATGATTGGTTGTGCTATGTACGAATTGGTTCGAGTTGGTCATGATTCTTTGGTCGGTGAGGTCATTCGAATTGACGGTGATAAGGCTACTATTCAGGTATACGAGGAAACTTCCGGTGTCACTGTTGGAGATCCCGTTTTGAGAACCGGTAAGCCTTTGTCTGTTGAACTTGGTCCTGGTTTGATGGAGACTATCTACGATGGTATTCAACGACCTCTCAAGGCTATCAAGGACAACTCTCAGTCTATTTATATCCCTCGAGGTGTCGATGCTCCTGCATTAAACCGTGATATTAAATATGACTTCAACCCTGGAACTTTCAAGGTTGGCGATCACATTACTGGTGGTGATATCTTTGGTCAGGTTTTCGAGAACAGTCTTGTGAATGACCACAAGATCTTGCTTCCTCCTCGAGCTCGAGGTACTATCACTCGGCTCGCTGAAACTGGTTCTTACAGTGTCGATGAAAAGATTTTGGAAGTAGAATTCGATGGTAAGAAGTACGAATACTCCATGTACCATACCTGGCCTGTGCGAGTCCCTAGACCTGTTACTGAGAAGCTCAGTGCCAATTATCCCCTTCTTACCGGTCAGCGAGTTTTGGATGCTCTTTTCCCTTGTGTCCAGGGTGGTACAACTTGTATTCCTGGTGCTTTTGGATGTGGTAAGACAGTTATTTCCCAGTCTTTGTCCAAATATTCCAACTCGGACATTATCATTTACGTTGGTTGTGGTGAGCGAGGTAATGAAATGGCTGAAGTATTGATGGAATTCCCTGAGCTCTTTACAGAAGTCAACGGCAAGAAGGAGCCTATCATGAAGCGAACGACCTTGGTTGCCAACACATCAAATATGCCTGTCGCTGCTCGAGAAGCCTCTATTTACACTGGTATCACTCTATCTGAGTATTTCCGAGATCAAGGTAAACATGTTGCTATGATCGCTGACTCTTCTTCTCGATGGGCTGAAGCTTTGCGAGAAATCTCTGGTCGACTTGGTGAGATGCCTGCTGATCAAGGTTTCCCTGCTTATTTGGGTGCTAAGCTTGCTTCTTTCTATGAGCGTGCTGGTAAAGCTGTTGTTTTGGGTAACCCCCAGCGAGAAGCCTCTGTTTCTATTGTTGCTGCCGTTTCTCCTGCTGGTGGTGATTTCTCTGACCCCGTCACTACCTCTACTCTTGGTATCACTCAGGTATTCTGGGGATTGGACAAGAAGCTCGCTCAGAGAAAGCATTTCCCCTCTGTTAATACTTCAATTTCTTATTCCAAGTACACTCCTGTTTTGGATAAGTATTATGATGCTAATTATCCCGGTTTTGGATCTCTCCGAGACAAGATTAAGGAAATTTTGTCCACTTCTGAAGAGTTGGAGCAGGTTGTTCAGCTTGTCGGTAAGTCTGCTTTGTCAGACTCTGACAAAATCACTTTGGATGTCTCCACTTTGATCAAGGAAGACTTTTTGCAGCAGAACGGTTATTCTTCTTATGATGCATTCTGTCCCATTTGGAAAACTTCCGGAATGATGAAAGCATTTGTTACCTACTATGAAGAGGCTCAGAAGGCCGTCGCTACAGGAGCTAGCTGGAACAAGCTTGCTGAGAACACTTCTGACATCAAGCATGCATTGCAGAGCGGAAAGTTCTTCGAGCCAAGTCGAGGTGAAGACGCTTGCAAAGTTGAATTCGACAAGCTCATCACCAACATTGCTGATAAGTTTGGCGAAGCTGCTGAGTAATCTGCTTGGTCGAAAAGCAAAACCTAGGCATGTTTTTGGTGGGGAAACTACCAATTTATTGCAATATCTTGTAGAAGCTAGAGAAAGAAATAATAATTTGTTCAACTTTGCTATCTTTTGTTGGAGCAACAGCTGCAACTGGTGAAATATTTACTATTGTTAGGTAACCCTCTTCAATGAAGAAATAATTGGTCATACGCTATGGCATCCCATAATTGACTCCAGCCGTAATTGTCGTTTAGATCCCTTTCTCTGGCCTCTGTAGGAGCATTGTTGTAAGGATGGTTCGCTAAGTTAAGCCGAGCCTGATCAGATCTGGGAATTACAAACCTGGTATCTGTATGATATTGAGCTGAGAATTAGATATAAAAAAATCAAATACTTTTCATTCAAGTGTATTCTCACGCTCGAGCACTATCGGGTACTGCGCAAATGCAGGGAAGGTCACATCATTGAGAAGTTCAATATAGTAAGCGCGGTAGTCCAGATCAGACGTTGCAAACGTACTTGTGTCCTCTGTATCATGCACACTCGTATCATTATTAGACTGGAGCTCAAAGGTCCAATTTATTGTATCAGTGGTATCAGAGGATTCTAGCATCATAGCGTTGGATTCAATTACTTTAGCTGGTATATACTTAAGGAACAAGTGGGATCGGCCAAACGTAACAAGCTAACTTTGGTGACGTAAGAAAATAAAAGCATTCAATGAAACCGCGGTAAGTTATGAATCTTGGGAATTCAATAATGCAACGAATGATGAACTTTAAGGATCACAGGACAGGTATCCATAGAATGGGATTCAATATTCCAAGAGTGGATAGGGAAAATAGGGAAAATAGGAAGTTTTTCTGTTAGAAGAAGAAAATTCAATTCGAATTCTTATTTCATGGGTCATCTGTTATATTAGGTTATCTATACCCCACCTTTAAACTTACATTGGACAAATCGTCACCAATAGAGTCTTGGTTGGAAGTGCTATGTAACGTACTGAATAATCTGAGAAAGAATTTATGATTGTCAATTAAACCAAGAAATAATTTATTAAAATAATTGAGAGACGTTTGCTGTCCGGGTTCTCAGCAAGCTGGGATTCCGAAAGTTTAAGATCACCATAATATAGACTTTGACATTTCTCCCGCACCTGAATAAAAACCTTCTCTTTAATTATTGACTGCATATTGGCCACAGGCTCAGCTTGCTCGTTTCTAAAGGCACAAGATTTGTCTGAGGCTTGCGGCCGCTGGTAAGAGGAAGAAGGATCCCGAGCGAACGTCAGTATCAAGCCAAAGAGATTTGCTTCAGCTTTTCAATGACAGTATCCAGTATAGTGGTAATATCAATCTTAAAGTCATCGATTTTATTATTGAGATGACGTTCTACCTGTTCAAATTTAGTCCAAGTGATAGATTCCGGTGGGGTAATGTCGATCTCATCGACGGAACCGTCAACGTTTTGCGAGCCCGCATAGCTGTTAAAGTTTTTCCAAGATCCTGACAGTGCTTGCTTTTTTATTTTTCCAAGGAACATAAAATACTCTTTATATGATTAATTGATTGCAACTTGTGAATTGATAACTTTTTAGCCAGCGATGATTGCGATAAAATGATATATCTTTTGTTGTATATATTTGTGGGGAAATAAATTGACAATGGTTCAAATAGAAAAATCATCTTAGCGTACCCATAACGCTAGCTAAAATTAACCAGTACCTTATTATATGCTGTTCAGTTACGCTTGATTACTTAGACACATCCCTGGAATCATTTTGATATTTCTTTTTGTCGTATCCATCTTATCACTTATCACTACTGAGAACAACGGTACTCAGGTCTGAAGACCACTAATTATATTGCCAAATAACGAGCCCTAAAATCAGATCTATAATGGTTGGAATTTTCATGCAAATTTCTTTGAGTAGCCCCAATCTTTTTTTCTACTTCCATTGAATGTTTTTATTCGGCCTTGTGTAGTCTTTGAAATTTGCCAATGTTGATGTGGCTCATCCTGAAATTACACTGTAGCCTTTCTCACGTATTTAGCCATTTTGAAGAGGATATTTATCATTGGTATTTTTTGGAAATGTCATTGGAGTGGTTTACAGATGAAATTCCCTGTATAACAGGAGAGGTTCGGCTGGAAGCCACGCCATTCGGGCCAAACCATCAGCCAACCTCGAGGCTGCAGGTACCGATGGAAATGGGCACAGGGCCATCTCTGAGAGTCTCTCAGAGATGAAGGATTTGGTGTCATAGTATTCAAAGGAGAGAGAGATATCGAAGATCCGCATTTTGAAAATTTCTCAATACCAGATTATGATAATCAAGAACCCTACTCATCTGCGCATTAAATTACTGGCATGGTGAACCTTGTTGGATTGTAATCAGCTCAAGCATTCTGGTTATCATGGCAACAGGCAAGGCTCCCGGTCCCTAATGTACACCGGAGAAATGGTGGTCGGCGAGTTGATGATCGAAACACATCAACATCAATAACAACAACACAGAGTTATAAGCTGGGGTTTCAGTAAACGATGGAAATAGATCCGGACGTGCAAATGAAAGATGCTGTTCCAGAGAATGGAGGAGAAGCGGAAGACAGAATGGATGACTACAATCGAATCTACCTAGGGGGTGAAACGATGCCCAACGAAACACCAACCCAGCTCTCACGGCAAAACCTTGGCCAGCTAGACGAATGGATTGAAAGATTAAAGGGCTGTCAGTTGTTGACTGAGCAGGAAGTTTCACAGCTTTGTGAGCTCGCTCAAGGCATTCTTCAGTATGAAGAAAACGTACATCCAGTTGCTGCCCCAGTCACCATTTGTGGTGACGTGCATGGTCAGTTTCATGACTTGATGGAACTTTTCAAAATAGGAGGCGAATGTCCAGATACAAACTACTTATTTATGGGAGATTACGTTGATCGTGGCTACTACTCTGTCGAAAGTGTATCTTATCTTGTTGCGATGAAAGTAAGACATCCTCATCGTATCACTATTCTTAGAGGCAACCATGAGTCACGACAGATTACCCAAGTTTATGGATTTTATGACGAATGTTTAAGAAAGTATGGAAGTGCAGACGTTTGGAAAATGTTTACTGATTTGTTTGACTATTTCCCTATCACTGCTTTGGTTGAAAATAAGATTTTCTGTCTGCATGGTGGACTTTCTCCTCAAATCGAGACAATTGACAACATCAGAGACCTCAACAGATTTCAGGAAGTTCCTCATGATGGACCTATGTGCGACCTTTTGTGGTCTGACCCTGAAGAGCGGGGCTCGTGGGGCATTTCTCCTCGAGGTGCTGGTTACACCTTTGGCCCGGATATTTCTGATAAGTTTAATCTCATCAATGGTCTAACACTCATAGCTCGAGCTCACCAGCTCATGATGGAGGGCTATGCTTGGTCTCATGATCAGCAGGTTGTCACAATATTTTCCGCTCCTAATTATTGTTATAGATGTGGCAACCAGGCTGCTATCATGGAGGTGGATGAAAATCTCAACAAAACCTTCCTGCAGTATGATCCATGTCCCCGACCAGGCGAACCAAGCGTCAGTAGGAAAACCCCTGATTACTTTTTGTAAGCTTTTTTTTCTGCTCTAGTTGTTCACGATGATTTGCCCTTCACTTCAGCAAATGTTACAAAACTGTCCCCCTTTTCTGACTACTATTGATTAATTATCGTCTTTGATCTTGGGTCTATGACAAATCATGTAATGTCGTTTGTGATTATATCGGCATGGTTGCATTTCTTATTTTTTGTATGAATATTTAAATAAATCATTCTAATATTTCAGTCTCTTCCTAGCTTTTTGGCTCGATCAATGGCAATCTTGCACATTGCGTTGAACGCTTCGTATTTCTCCAGGCTAGCATCATTTCTGTCAATGCGCATTTTCATATTCTCCATGATTTCTGATCGAGGCCTACCATTGACGAAAACAACGTACCTCAGGCCTGGGAACGTTTTCTCGTAAAGGTCGTTGAGATCTTTCAACTGTTTAGCTTCCTCTTCGCTCTGTTGCTGTAAACTTGCCTGTTCACTCGCGGAGTGAGAACTTGCAATATCAGCCTTCTTAGCCCCCAATCTTGGATGAGCGGCAATGATTTCGTAAACTCTCGGATCGTTTTGGTCGGAACTCAACAAATGCTGCAGTCTGCTGTGAATGAGATCAATGAGTTCTTCATATGATGAGTAGTTACCTTGAGAGACAATGCCTATTGTGAGGGACTCGAGCGTCGTGCATTTTTCAAACAGATGAGTTAAAACCTCATATTGTTCACTCTCAGGCAAACTGTGTAAGTTCTTAATAGGTGGCAATTTCATTTCGTCTTGACTGGGTTGGTTGATGATTGATAAGAGGTAGAGTAATGGTTATATAGCATAGGGATCGGCTTTATCAACGCTTAACAAAAACGGCTATCACCGGGATTCTGGACGGAAAGTTCCGCTCGGGATTTCCAGGTCATTAAGAGCCTATATATTTTACCCCACGGGGTTGGTATAATACATTGATCGTTTCTTCTTTAAGAACAACTTTAAATACTGCATATAGTTTTGGCGGGGTGTCACGAAGCGACTTATCAGCCCATATTTGGTATCTTGTCAGGTGCTCTATAGAGCCAGTTCGCCGACATCCCGTAAATCTCCTAGCATAGCAATATTACATTTTGAACATTTAAGGTTACATTGTATTGATTTCTTTGTTATCGAAGCAAGAAACTTAAGTAGAAAAAGAAGAACATGCCATTATTTTACTGTTAGGGGAGTGCAGCCTGGTAGCTGACTTTTCTCTTATAGTCAGCATCTGATAACTGTGCTCAGTGTCACCGTGCTATTCCACTACTGGATTATCAACTTATTCAGGTATGAACGACTATTTATATATGCAATTACATGGAATTGGATTTCAGTCGAATAATCTAATTTCCTCATAGCCCTTAAATACATTTTTATGCTTCTATTTCTGCTTTTTGGTCTGCTATAACCCTCTTCCCGAAGGCTGAAATTTCAACGGTGCGTAGTGAGCTTCGCAGTCAATGGTAAGGGGTGTTTTGACACGTTCAAAATAAAAACATATTTCAAAACACTAACTCAAAGAATCTAACCCCAATTTTTTTCTTACATTATTCTGTAATTCTGAGCAGTTTCCTTTTTTTATTCATCAATTTAAAGGCATTTCTCAGCTTATCTTGGCCTATTTCGCTCGGATTTATGAACCCTCGTAGTGAGCTCGGCATTGCTGACAGTTACCCTTTCTTGCTCGTTTTGATTGGATTTTTTCGCCTTCTCTCAACAATCACTTATAGATAATACAGAGAGCAACCTTCTGGAAATGGCGCCTTCTACAACTTCTATAGTTCTGAGTGTTGCTGCAGCTTCTGCTGGTAAGTAATTTTGCGAGTTTTCGCGGTGATGATTGCATTTTGGTACTTTTCGGTGATGCAGCTCAGATCGGAATCTTAAGGGCAAACCACATTTTTAGAGCTGGATCTGAATCTGGCATGAATGAGATATTTGTCCCCAGAAATGATTGGGAAAGCATCTTCACACTGATTATGTCAAAGCATAATTTCTGCGGAAGCCAATTTTTATCGATTTTAAATGGTTTAATCTGACTCGATTGCAGTTGGCTATCTCGTCTACTTTGACTACATGAGACGAAACTCTCCCGAGTTTAGAAAAAACATCAGAAAGACCGCCAAGGCCCATGCTAAGAAGCAGGAGGCTCAGGCGGAGGCTGAAAAGAAGGAGCTCAAGAACAAGCTCCATGCTCTTGTCAAGAACTCTCTCACAGAGGATCCTTTGCCCACTGATCTTAAGGCCCAGGAGACATTTTTCGTCCAGGAAGTAGGCCGAGCTGATGAGCTCACCAAAGCCACTGATGAAGCTTCTCTTCAAGAAGCTGCTTTGGCTTTCTACCGAGCTTTGCGAGTCTACCCCAATCCTGTTGACTTGCTTGGAATTTTTGACAAGAGTGTCAAGCAGCCCGTTTTGGACTATATTCGAACCATGATTGTGTTGGAGCCTCCTCCAGCTCTTGCCAGTGTTCTGAGCAGCTCTACTTCTAGCAGCGTCAGTGGTATTGAGGAAGTTGACCTTTAAACAAACAGGTGAATGAATATGGGCATGAAAGTGCGCAGACTATACTCGGCTTGTAGTAGTTCATGATAAAATTATGCGCAAGGTCATCATGGATATGTCAGCGTAATTGTATATATATTTTGTATAAAGTTTACAAGCTAAAGAAAATTAGATATTCAGTTGCTTAAATGGGGATGTTCAACGGCGGGTCCGGGGTTCGGCCCCTGCCAGGCGGTGCTAGCTGCTAGTTAATAAGCGGATGCATTGAGCTGGATTTTAGTCCTATTGGTTTCATCCTGGTTATTTTCTTATTTTATCTATTATGGACTGCTCCAGTGATGATCTTAGGATTGGTCAATAGAAGAAAAGAGGGGAAATTGTAATCAGTGGAGAAATTATAATCGCTAAAACGAAGCCAGATGATGATGGTCACTGATACCCAGAAACAGTTGCAGCTACGAGCAAATGCCAAAGGATGATCATGGGAAATTTTCATTGATCATTTAATAATAGGTTAATTTTCAGGGTCTGTACCCTTTGAGAATCAGTTCCGAACCACTTTTTTCATTTGTTTTAGCCCTGATTTGTGCCACTGTCTGTAAGAACCAAGCCCAATTCAGAAGCTAGTACAATGAGGCCGTGTTGATGATTGGACTAAAACAGCAATATTTAGGCTTTTTCCCGTACTTTACATCATTGATGTCGGGCCTAGGAATGAATCGAGTCACGGACTAGAAAAAAAAAAAAAAAAAAGCTCGGCAGCGTCGGTTATGAACTACCAGACGGGAATGATGCGGGGAATACGATGCCGAGGTGGGCACAAATTGGCACAAGCATTCAAGCGAGAACTAAGACTTGGGGGGAGCAGTATCTCGGCTTATTACAAATTGAACTGGAGCATCTCAGCATTTTCTCAGGGATCAACTTGGTTCTGCTTCTCAAGTACTATATACTGCTATTAACTCCATGCTCAAGAAGAGACAAGCCCCCCGGTTACCATCACAACGGCTGCCGTGCCTGGTTCGCGGGGCTGTAGTCACCTCCAGCGAGCTGCGCTCTCACCCACCCCTCTTTCTCTCAACTCTCCACCACTGCTGATCACAGAAGAAACTGTATATCACCCACAGATTAGTCTCAGGAAACCTAATCTGGAGGCTGATTTGACCGAAATCAACCCAATTGTAAAAACCCTTAATATAAATATATATAAAAGGCATCTCGCACACTAATCGGCTGGCACGCAACAACGCTGGGAACCAATAGATCCAACTAGCTGAAATACAAATTGAATAACCATGAGCTCCACAACCAACAGTAAGAATCAGGAGCATGTTGAAGAGGAGGACAACGACAACTATGTTGCAGCTGCCAAAAAGCCGATTAGTGAGTATGTAAAGCTAGATGCCGAAGACGAGAGTCTTGCACGATGGAAAAAGTCTCTAGGTCTAACTGACAGCGGGGTGAATAGCATTGGAGAGCCTGGTGATGAGCGACGAGTGGTTGTCTTGAAGATGGAGGTATTCATTGCCGGTAGGGAGCCTTTTACTGTCAATGTTGACGATCCCGTATCCCTCAAGAATTTCCAGGAGAACCCGATTTCGGTTCCTGGTGGTGTCAAGTACCACCTTCGCGTCACCTTTCGTATTCAGCATGAAATCGTCACCGGTCTCAAATACGTCCAGGTTGCCAAGCGTGGTGGCATCACTCTAAACAGAATCAGCGAATTGCTTGGCAGTTATCCTCCAAACACCGAGGATAAGCCCACTTATTCTCATGATTTGGCTGAGAACCAGGCCCCTAGTGGATTTTTGTTGCGAGGCACTTATCAATGTACCAGCAGCTTTATTGATGATGATGACAAGAGCCATTATGAGGTTCCTTGGTCCATCAACGTTACCAAGTAGGTCAATTGAGTAATAACTCTCAACTTTGAATTGATATTTTTTTTCTTTTTTTTTTTTTCCAGTGACCAAGTGCCCTTTTTCCTACTCTTTTATCTTCAAAGTTTTCAAATTCCGATTCTAATTCTGGATTTATAGTTCCGTAGCTGAATACTAATATTCACATGCAAACCATTGTGCGCCAACACCGGCTCTCCTAAGCTTAATAAGGTTATTGCGTTAAGTTATTACATCATTGACTCTAAAGCGCTTTCATTAATCATCGTGATCTGGACGGTAGCATGCCCTTTTATTCCTCGGCATTTCCAACAAAACGTTGGCTATCATGCCTTGGTTTCTGATACCCGTTGTGTGGAGCCCCTGTGCCTGTAGTAGGCACACCCGAGCCGAAAAATGGAGGAGGAGGAGGAGGAGGAGGAAAACCTGCGGGAAACATGTGTGGATTCAAATAAAAAGGTGGGGCCGGTGCCATGTAAGGGAGGCCGGGGACAAATTGCGTCCCGTAAGACTGCCCTTGGATTTGATTTGGAAGGGCAACTTGCTGGTTATGCACAAACTGAGAACCATTTTGATTCCAAGTTCGATTCTGAGGCATTTGATTAGCAGGATAGCCGGACGATGCAGTATCATAAGGTAACGGGGAGCGACGATACTCAGGGTCCAGAGTTGCAACCCAGCCTTCGTCTTGATCTTTGCATGAAATCTCCTCGAGAGCAGCATCTACCTCATCCTTTTCGTCATTTTCAAAGATCTTCCGTCGTGCCTCTTGATACTGCGCCAGTTTCTTGGCTAATTTTTCTGGTTCTGCCATTTCAGAGATCGCCTTGCCTCCATCACCGGCAGATTGCGCAATGCTATAGACCTTCTTGTCATCCATATCAGCAGCTCCTTCTTTTCGCAGAAGAATGGATCCGGGGGTACCGGCCCGGCTTTTGATTTTAAGTAGCTCTTCTTGTTTGGACTGCGAGCCCGATTGGGCATCTTCGACCAAACTGTACAGGCTCCGATCAGGCAGTTGAGGTGCAGCACCATTCAACTTGAATATTATCACAGATGAGTTATCAAAATTCCTTGTATGCCCTATGTTATAGTAGTCGGCAATTTTGTGGGCCAATAGCCGGTAAAAACTGTTCATCTGATCCAGCTGGAGCTCCAGTTGGTCGGTAGATTTGATGAACTTTACTATTGATTTTTCAATTCTCAAAGCCACCATTCGGTTCGTAGCATTTTTGAGCGCTGTTAGTATCAGCGGATCCACTTCCCCTTTGTGGTTTGACGGCGAAGATGAAGATGACGAGGACTGTGGAGGCGACAATGACGGAGGCTTTGTTTCTTCAGATCTTTGACGCAGCTGTCTAGGCCTTGCCGGAGGCAGAGTACAAGATTCAGTCTTGAGCTCTGGAATCTCTTCTGAATTCTCCATAGTCAAGAATGTTTCCAGGCTCCTGAAAAAAATTCCAAAAAAAAAAAGCAGTTAATCGACGATATCGGATAGTAGCAGGCCAAACACTCAAAGGGTGACGCTAAGATGTAAACTCCTATAGGCAATCAGAATATTCTTTGCAGTTTCCAGCCAGAATCCAAGTATCTAGTGATTAATGCTTCTTTTTATCGCCCGGGCGTTGCTTCTTCTGGTTTTTTCAGACTTGTTCAACACACATCAAGGAAACCAACCTTGAGCTTACAATGTGTTGATGTAATATATTCCCATATCAGTCCAACTAACCTACTTACTAACAATCCGACGATGGACGACCCAGATACTGTAAGTAGAACGTGAACGTGAAAGAGGGGCG
Source organism: Zygoascus hellenicus (assembly GCA_030564625.1). NCBI lineage: Eukaryota > Fungi > Ascomycota > Dipodascomycetes > Dipodascales > Trichomonascaceae > Zygoascus > Zygoascus hellenicus. The sequence goes on from JAJLWE010000004.1 coordinate 173,146, forward strand.
GTTTTAATAGAAAAAATATGGTAAAGCTGACTTTATAGGTTCGTCGAAAACGATTAGAAAAACTCAGCCAATCTAGTGGAACCCCTAGCTCGGATCAGGGCCGGCCCGCAGCTCAGAGCTTATTAACAGAGTCTACCCCAGCATCTTCAGCATCTTCTGACCGGAAACCAATTAGCAAGCGTCCCCCTTCTGAATCTAGTCAATTCGGACCGACTTCCAATTCTATTGCAAAATTGGATTCTTCTGTTGAAGTGGGCATCAAAAGCTCGGCTCCTGAGAAATCGTCTACTGCTACTGTGCCGCCATCTGTCAGCAGCACCATAAGATCGATTCTACAGATCACCATTGACCCCAGTGAACCCCCTACTAAAGGAATTGTTTTTCTGAGCAATCTTGCTGAAGAGGTCATTGAAGAGTCGGATTCTACCGAGCTGACTACGGATTTATTGGATCACATCTTTTGGGCCCGGTTGACTGAGATCCCCGGTGCTGACAAAAATGCCTTCAACTATCTTGTCAACGTGTATGAAAGATGTAACTCAACCAAAACTCCAGTGAGCAGTGAGATATCCGATGTGAAGAAGAAGATCTCAGAGCGAGCTGCGGATTTCGCTGTCATTTGTGCCACTTCTGATCTCACTGAAGCTGGCCACAATACTATCAACCTTGCTGAGTATGTCCTCTCCCACGGAACTTCCAGCACTTTCACTACTTATGAATTCATTGGTTTAATTTGCAAAATGGCTGAAGATCAGGATATGCTTTTTGAGATCCTCAATCCTCTATTCAATCAACTACGTGATTCAATGGTAAAGGCCGGTTATACTGGTGACTATAGAACTCATCTGCTGGTTTTGGAACAGCTCCTGAACATTAAACTGATAGCATCCAATATTTATATGCTTGATAGCTTTCCTATCACATCTGAATCGAAAGCCGCTACTATAACCGAAACAACTCTGTTAGGACCTTTCCTCGGCATTTCTCCATTAGAAGGGCCAGGTGCTCTGATGAATTTTACAGAGGCTGACTCCATATCAGCTGTTAATGTCACGCGAATTTCTCAGAGCATCGATGTCGAGTATAGAGTCATACAGGATAGACTTTTCCAGATTTGCAACAAGCTGGTGCGAGCTTCTCCCGATATGAGAATAGCTCTTCTGAAGTATTTTGGTGCCGTTATTGATCTTAACCACAAAAGAACTGCAATGCATGTGGAACCTCATACTGTGTCGCCTGATGGCTTTATGTTGAATATAACACAAATTTTGACGAAGTTTTGTGAGCCATTCTGCGATTTTTACGGCAAAAAAATTGATAAAATCGACCCTGCATATTTTTCAACTGGTAAAGCTTATTACAATATCATTGAGGAGACAAAGGTCAGTGCTGATTTGGAAACTTCAAAAGAATTTTACAGTAAATCTCGTGATTCTGGGGAGCCAAATTTTATAACCCATGTCTTCTTCCTAACCATTGCTTATTATCAATATGGTTTGATCGGCAGCTTTCAAAGTTTGCAAAGAGTTTCACAGGGCGTCGACCAGCTCAGCATGAATCTCAACAGGCTCAGGGTTGAAATGGGTAGATTCGCGGGATCCAGCAGACTCCCCATGGTACAGAATACAATTGACAAGCTGAAGAAACAGCATACACAGACCTGTGCTATGAAGTATTCGTTAGAAGCAGTATTAAGGTCTCCCCAGTTGATGACTTCATTTGTTGAATATAGCATTTTTCATTTGATGGTTTTGGTGAGATTTGCTGAACCTGCTCACAAATATCCTTATGATGGAAAATATAGCAATCTTACTTTGCCTTTTGATCCAGATTATACGGCAGACAATTTTGCTAATTTTCCAGAGTATTACATTGAGGCACCCATCGCATTTTTGATTGATATTTGCCGGTACATCCCCCAAGTTCTTGTGTCCGCACCTATGACTCCTTTAGTCGTATTCGCGGTTGTCGTTTTGCGCAATACTAAGTTGATCAAGAACCCTTATCTTAAGAGTCAAATGGCAGAACTCTTGTTCTATGGTGCAATGGAAAATCATGGGCGAAGTGGATTTTTCGTTCCTATTTTCGATAGCGAAAAAATAGTCTTGGAGCATTTATTCCACGGATTGATGAATTTTTATATTGAAGTGGAACAAACTGGAAGATCTTCTCAATTTTACGAGAAGTTCAAAATCAGGTACTATATCAGTCAGATCATAAGAGTAATCTGGTCTAACAACAGCTATAGACAGAAATTGGTCAATGAGAGCGAGGTGGACGTTGATTTCTTTGTTCAATTTGTGGCTTTGTTGCTGAACGATTCCACTTATTTAATGGATGAGAGTTTGACAAAGTTAACTGAAATCCATAAGCTACAAAAAGAACTACATGGAGCTACGGTTGATGATCCGGCGACTCAAGAGAAGCGAAGCCACATGGCTGAGGCTGAGAAACAGGCAAAGAGCTATCTTCAATTGACAAATTCTACCATATTGCTTCTAAGGCTTTTTACTTCTACAGTGGCAAAGGCTTTTGTAACACCAGAAATTGTGGATAGGTTAGCTGCCATGATGGACTACAATCTTGCGGCACTTGTTGGGCCAAAGTGTCGTGAGCTAAAGGTAGAAAATCCAGAAAAATATGGTTTTCGACCCAGAGCTTTAGTGGAAGATCTGGTTCATGTGTATGCTAATTTAAAAAGCGAGGACTCTTTCATAAAGGCCATGGCTAGAGATGGAAGATCATTCGACATCTCTAATTTCGAGCGTGCAAAGAGCATTCTGAGCAAATCTGGTGTATCATCGAAAATTCTATCGGACTTTTCTGATCTGGCAAATGCAGCAGATAAGGTTCGACTCGATGACGAACAGGGTGATCTAGAGCTAGGTGATATTCCAGATGAATATCTTGATCCGCTCATGTACACTTTGATGGAGAATCCCGTTACACTGCCCAGCAGCAAGGTCAATATCGATTTGAGCACTATCAAGCAGCATCTTCTTAGTGACAAGAATGATCCATTCAACAGATCTCCTCTCAGTATTGAAGATGTGATAGTGAATGATGAGTTGAGGAACGAAATTGAAACTTGGAAAGCAAAGAAACGTCAAGAGGCCCGACAAGCCAAGTCAGATCAGATGGAGATTGATTCTTAATTGAAACGTTATATACATAAGTTGTTAATACATGAAATAATCAGAACTTGATCTGGCTGATTGCCATGTCTGCCACAGTATCCACGTAAACAACTGGTAGTTTGCAGTCGCCCTCTGAGACCCTGGCAACTTTGCCAGGCCCAAGACAAAGTAAGCCTTTCAATTCTGGCTGGTGTGAAATGTACTGAATTGATCCAAGCCAGTCAACAGGAGTGGTCAAGGTATTCACAATCGAATTTTTCACTTCCTGCAATGATTCGAAAGGCTTGGCTGTGATATTCGATATGATCTTCAGAGAGCTATCAGCTGCTGGAGGCCATTGTAATGCCACTTTTCTATCAAACTCGCCGTTCAATATTCCCTCCATTGTAGATTTCCCGGGAATCATGATGGGAGAATGAAAAGCACCGGAAACGTTGAGCTCTCGAGTTCTAATTCTCTTACCCATTGCATCATTCAAGTGACCAGATAGCCATGTAATATGACTTTTGAGACCGGCAACTACAGTCTGTCCTGTAGAGTTGATATTAGCAACAGAGAGAGTATCCGACCTCTCAGAAACCAGTCGTTGAATCAGGGGATAAATAGTATCATACTGGCCCTTGGGTATCAATATTGCTGTCATGCCCGTAGGCTCACCGCATTCAATATATGCACGTTCCATGGCCTTTCCCCTCTGCCGAACTAGCCAAACAGCATCAGATAAGCTCAATACGCCAGATATTGTCCATGCCGAGTACTCACCAAGAGAATGCCCAAATATGTATTTCACATCTATTGGTGATCCATTACCGAGTAGTCCGAGAGACGTCAAAACCTTGTGAATTGCACATGAAGTAGTGAGTAGCAGCGGTTGTGCATTGGATGTCAGACTGACCGTACTCTGATCTATATCTGGTGATAATAGGAGCTTTGAAAGCGAAAACCCTAAAGATTCGTCTACTTCTTGTAGCACCGGATCAATTATAGAAGTGTACTGTTTATGGAAATCACCAAGCATTCCAGGTGCTTGAAACCCCTGTCCCGGTAGACAGAGAGCTATTTCACTCTTTGACGTAGAATAATTGCATGCAATGAGTGGCTGCCTCCTAATTGCGTTGTGCCTTGCTGATTTGACTCCAGCAATTAATATGTTCTTCAACATTGTGGGGATGGCAGTGGGAGAACTGAGAGCCGTTGAGCTATATGGTCCGAACTATGACCGCCGGATGCTTAAATCGTGATCTTCATTAACACCTCCTATATATATTTATAAGTGATTTGATTCTTCACCCAGAATACCGGCAAAGAAGTCGAGCTCAAATACATCGTGAGCCAAGTCGGGCCAACCATGGAACTGGCATTCTCGGTCCTTGACACTGAAACTCTTCATAGAGCTATGGCGGGGAGCTAAATCTTCTCTGATTGGATCAAATGTATCTGAAGCATCTGTCACAAGAGTAGAGAAACTCGCTGTGGGACTTGTCTCAGGTTTCTGGGCTGGTTCTGCACTCTCGGCAGTAGATCGAATAGCTCTCACTTTACTTTCTCGGCCAAGTATGTAGCTGAGAACAGCATGTGCCTTTGCAGAGGAGCAAAGTGTGTGAGCCCTTGCATTGTAGTACAGTTCCACGCTTTGATCTATAAGTGGGTAGAACACTTGTTGAAATTCCTCGGGGCCTTTTTTTATAAAGTCGTCGTTTCTGAGCAATAATGCTATAACCACGGCTGCCTGGAAAACATGACAGTATATTTCTTTCCAAAAATTATGCCTGAATATCAGAAGCCTATTATCTTGAGAAACTTTCAGCTGATTCTCCAGAAGACTTCTGGCAGAGTGCAGCGCAATCCCTTGTCGTACGCTGTTCTGATTGGTCGACGATTTTAAGGATGGCCTGTAATAAATAAATCTTGAAAAATGCAAAAGCGTGTCCAATATTATGCGCTGAAATTCAATTGTAACATCTGCATCTTCCACATGCTCTCTGCACGGTCCGCTGTATCCATTGGAGCGCAGCCGAAGATCTTCTGGTATACTGCTCCATAATTTTACAAAGCTGTGCTCTAACAATGAGCTATTTTCAACTTCCTCAGAATTGATTCCTCCGTAGTCAAAATATATGAGGTCAAGAATTTGTCTGGTTATCCTGCTGAGACAATATTTGCTAAACTCAAAATGATCGTTGAGAGTAGTTGCTGTGACCGTTGCATACTTCTGAATGTACCTTATTTTCGGGAATGGTGAAAAATATTGCCCAAGGTCTAGAGCTAAGCTTTGCCCCACATTGCAAACTTTGATAAAAAGGTGCGTTTTCTCTCGAGCAATATCATTCTGGTCTATTGTGCTTGGTAATGGTCTATCCCATCCCAGACTTTGCACGAGAGAAGTAACAATACCCATCAAAGACCAGGCACACCAAGTCCTTGTAGAGCCATCGTGAAGCGCAGTTATATAGAGTAGCAGTGCTTTTATACTTCCGACGTCGTCAACAGATGTCAGTATATTGCTGGCACCTAGACACCGCTCTCCCATCACGAGAAAATACTCCGAAGGCTCGGCAATGAAACGAGGATCTTGCTGAACAAATTCTGAATGCAGAGGATTAAGCTTTCCTGCTTCGAGTTTTCGTTTTATTGTAATTATGATATCGTGATCTGCTGGTAGAACTCTAGCTGCAGATGCAAGCGATATCCAGATGATAGCAGCAAGAGTTGGGCTTATTTTATGAGCCGAGGGTTTCGCGCTCATATGAGCAACCGATGATTCAAGAAGCGCTGTTGATGGTGAATTATCGTTACTTCCAAATACCTCTTGTCGAAACTTCGTCCAGTTCAATATGTTATTAAAAGGATGAACTGCCAGGTAGTAGGTGTCCAATAAATTTCTCAGCAGAAATTGGTCAAACCCGTTGACCGTGGGGTCCAGATAATCAGAAAATTCTGCAGAGCTATGACCAAGAATAGCATTGATTGTACCAAATTTTTCAAGTGATGGGTTGTAGGCGTCAGTATGGTTTTTGATGGCTGACATACTAGCTTCGGTTCCCTTCTCGACAATTTTGTCACTAGGTCTCGTACAATCCAATTCATTTTGTCTTCTCATTTCCGAGAATTTTTCGAGTGTATGTTTGATTCCTGACAGTTCTTTATTCAAGGGCACCTCGGCTGTCCATGAGCTAGCACCAAGAGCGTACTTCCTGCCAGCCTCCACCTCCTCTACAACTGCTATGGGCTCCGAAACAGGCGCTTCTTTGTGATTGTCCTTTGCGGTACGGTTTTCTTGTTTCGAGCTCTCTAAAATGAGGTCTTCTGGTCGTTCATTGTGAGAATTGTCTGCGAGCAGTGTCTGGTCGGGAATCTCAAAACTCTCCGGTATATAGCGACATGAATACCCAGCTTTCAAACAGGTGTCACATGGAGTTCCTCGAGAGCACTTGAATATGTCAGTTAATATCCATGGGCTAACATCGGCTATAGTACCTGGACTCAATCAGTATTTTTAACCGACTTGTGTCAAACTCACCTTCACCTTCCGTTTCTGACAACTCAGGCAGGCATATCGCACGCGAGCCTTGCGACTAGATTTGTATCGTCTTCTTTGACCTGGGAGCATTGATCTGGCGCGGAAGAGATCATGGAGAAGTAGGTTAGGCTTATGGCCCGGACGAATATGCCAGCCGGTCAGAGATCAGCTCTTTCCCATGCCTGATTGCGTGATAGCCCGCAACTTCCGTCTTTGGATGATATCTCCGACAGGTTTCCAAATCTGAATATCTAATTCTCTGGACAATATTTCCGTGCTCTAGCGGGGTTCACGCAAAATTTACCTTTGATTTTAAATAGAAAATGATTGGTGGTGAATCTACGGTAGGGGGGTGAATGGCCGGGGCTCCGCCATGTCACTAATGACTCTTATCAAGTACTAGTTAACATTCTTCTGTGCGAAAGGTCTAATCTTGGATTTATTCTCGATATAATTTGTGCTTATGCGATGTTTCTGGCTCCTGAGATATCAATGGAACGACATAGTTTTAAGGGTACTAAATAGCTCTCATATATGACGCCTGGGCACATTAGACAACGTAATACAACAAGAGTCAAATAAAGCACCTTAATACATAACCAGAAAGCCGGAAAAAGATGAACAATAACAGCAATCCTAATATTAAATTCCACGAGAGAATCACTCTAAAAAGCTGTGCAAAATCACCACAACTTTGGGGTTTTACGAGTCAACAGTAGGAGCCATTTCTAGAACAAAGCCGCACACGTGACCATGTCGCACAGTTACCGTGACAACACGCGTATCCGCGTCGAGGTCATCCGCTAGCTGGCATCTAACTTTGGCCGCAATCCTTTCGCAATAAACTTGCTATACAGATATTAAAAACTACGAGGCACAGAGCCCATCCTGTCCAATCGAACCCAGAAGAACGATCTTGAAATCTGCGTTTGATCAGCTCTATTGTCGTGCAACTTCTGTGTTTGGTCGCACCCTGTTTAGCTGTTACCCAATTAGGACTACTAAGCACCCCTGCGATGAGAGACGAGCTGTTATCAATGGATCGAGTTCTGTACATCATCCACGCAATTTTTTTTTATTCTTTGAGCAGCATAGAAACTTTTCTTCGGAGGAAGGTCTATAAACCCCAGCTCACGGCTTTTTGATCGCAAAAGTCTCTGTTTGGAGGCCCCTTGGCTTGTGCTCCAAAAATAGCTTTCGAGTTGTTCTATCCCAGAACGGTAACCGATTGCACGCTCAAAAAACCTGTCCCACTGAGTTTTCTTCACATCCCTTTCTTTGAAACGACGACAAGCGAAATTCATTGTAATATTTGAAGTGATCAGATAACGTTATAAAGCAAGCTGAGACTGATTGATACTCTTGAAAACTTTGTTACTTTTGGGCTCATTATCTCCGCTTCCCGTTAGTTCCATTCGTTACAGAAAACCAGAGCTGGCACTTTCTCAACAAGTCTTATAGCTGAAAACAAGCTTCGCATAAGACGAGAAAGCAAGATAGTCGACAGCGGATATACTGTATTACAACTCTGCGTGCGATAATTTTCATCAAGTGAGGCATCTTTTGTTAAATTCGACCAGTTGAACAATGGCCTTTGGTGATCTCGGATTCATTTGTGGACGGGTATCAGTGCCTCTTTGCTCGCTAGTCTTGAGCAAACATGGTAATGCGACTGTGCAAGACATGCTTAATACAGGTATTTTGCCGAAGTGTTATCCTAGAAGTATAGATTTGGCCAACACTATCATTCTAAGCATTGGCAATGATTTCATACACATTGGAGCTCTTGTGGTTCTCGGACTCATTTTGTTCAATGTCAAATCCAAAATCACTGCTGTTGGAAGACAGGGAATGCTGCATTTTTTTACTATGTACGGTGTTTTGACAGCAATATCGCTGGTTGTCGACAGCGGAGTTACACCTCCTGGATCTGCATCTTTCCCCTACTTCGTCTCGGTACAAAATGGACTGACATCTGCTACCCTCGCATGTCTGGCATTGAATTCTTTCTGGGGATACGATTTTTTTGCTGATGATTCAAGAACAACGATATTCGTAATTAGAGTGATCTGTGTGGTGGCTTTTGCACTCACTTTTGTCATCTCTCTGCTAACAGTACAGTCTTGGGGCGGCTCGTCGCTTGCGCCGGACAATGCTGTTGGGCTTTTTGTTGTTCTTTACATCTTTGGCATCATATCTCTTGTGATTTATGTTTCGTTTCAATTGTTTTTATCCATAGTTTTGTTGCAAGACTGGTGGGCTACTGGCGCCATCTTGCTGGGTTGCTTCTTCTTGATTGCTGGTCAGGTTATCATGTACGGATTTTCTTCAAACATTTGCGTCTCCGTCAAGCATTATATTGATGGAGTTTTCTTTGCTACCTGTGCAAATCTGTTTGCAGTGATGATGATCTATAAGTATTGGGATATGATCACCTCGGAAGATTTGGAATTTTCTGTCTCCAATGCTTCTAGTAACTGGGATGTCAAAGAGCTCCTCGCTGATGAGCCCTATGATGATGGTTACAGCCAATATGCTGGTAGCACTTTTGCATTCAATAGTAACAACCAGCACACGGAGTAGGGCGAGTTGACAACTGATTTGTCATTGTCATAAGAGTATTTATAAATAAGATTAGAAACAGGTTCCAAGATCGAACAAGTCTATAAGATACGATAATAAATGTATTAACCACTTGCTTTTGTTGCTGGTTGCTGGTTCTACGATTTTTCTGACCATTATTACTCACGATGACAAGACCACGTGACGACACACTAAAAAAATATTGATATCTCCAGCTTATATAAGTCTGCTAGTATATCTCTTGCATATCCGCAGAGAGTTGCAAATCTAAAAAAAAGTGAGAGACAGAGAGGTCAAGCTCAATATTAGGATTTTGAATACTCAAGGGTTTTTTTTGCTCAAAATAGTGGTATTGGAATAGTTGTGGAAGAGCTCTATACACAATGCCAATAGATTCATCATTGATTGTGAAACTACAGTCAAATCCTGATTCCATTCGTAATATATGTATACTTGCGCATGTTGATCATGGAAAAACATCACTTTCTGACAATTTGCTTGCTAGCAATGGTGTAATAAGCTCTGCTATGCAAGGAAAGATCAGATATCTAGATTCGAGACCGGACGAGCAACTTCGAGGTATAACAATGGAGAGCAGCGCAATTTCTCTCTACTACAAGATCGCTAGAAAGAAGAAAGATGAAGAAGCGCCTACAGTCAAAGAATATCTGATCAATTTGATCGATTCTCCTGGGCACATCGACTTCTCGTCCGAGGTCTCTACTGCTTCTCGATTGTGCGACGGTGCTATTGTGGTCATTGATGTTGTTGAAGGAGTTTGTTCTCAGACGGTTACAGTTTTGAGACAAAGCTGGGTTGAAAAGCTGAAGCCTATTCTTTTATTGAACAAGGTAGATCGGCTCATAACAGAGTTGAAGTTGACTCCTAGCGAGGCTTATACACACTTGAGCAAACTTATTGAACAGGCCAATGCTGTGGTAGGATCCTTTTTCATGGGGCAGCTTATGGAGGATGATATGATCTGGAGAGAGAAAGCTGAGGATGGTGATCGATTGGACTTCCATGAAAAATCTGACGAGGATCTCTATTTTGCCCCGGAAAAGAACAATGTTGTTTTTGGAAGTGCCATCGATGGGTGGGGCTTCAATATATCACAATTTGCATCAATTTATGAGAGAAAACTAGGGGTTAACCGCGAAAAATTGGAGAAGGTTCTGTGGGGTGATTACTTTTTTGATGGCAAGACCAAGAAAGTAGTGCCTGGCAAAGTTCTGAGAAAGGCAGGAGCGAACTCTACAAAACTGTCTAGGCCACTATTTGTACAATTGGTGCTTGAGAATATTTGGGCTATTTATGGCTGCACTGTCATAGAGAAAGACGAAGAGAAGATTTCGAAGATTACCACAGCGCTGGACTTGAAAGTGACAACCAGAGATTTGAAGACCAAAGATGGAAGCGGAATTTTGAACAGCATTTTGCACCAATGGATCCCTATGTCACGAGCAGTGCTATTCAGCGTCATCGATATTTTGCCAAGTCCACTTGAAGCCCAGAAGGAAAGAATACCGTTTGTACTAGAGACTTCACCTTCACATGAAATAGTTGACAAATCCGTCGTCGACTCCATGCTGAAATGCGATACTAAAGGACCAGTAGCCACTTTTATCGCAAAAGTTATTTCAGTCCCACGATCGGAAGTTCCTACAGAAAAGCCGAAGCCAAGAGCCAGAACAAACCTCGAGGAGCTACGAAATAGATCTCAAAGAGCCAGAGAGCTCGCAGCTTCCTCGGAAACAGGATTATCAAATGAGATAATGGCGGGTATGGAAGATCTCAGCGTCAGTGACGACAAAGCTGAGCTTGAAGTAGCATTGGGTTTTGCCAGAGTTTATTCAGGTACTTTGAAAGTCGGATCCAAATATCAATTACTGGGTCCAAAGTATAATCCAGCTACTCCAGAAGAGCACAAAACCGAAGTTACTATATCCGGATTATATATTCTGATGGGGCGTGAACTTATTCTGATTGACGAGGCTCCTGCTGGCAGTATCGTAGCCATTGGAGGTCTTGATGGAAAGATCTTGAAAAGTGGTACACTTGTCAGCAACACAAATGGCCCTAATCTAGCCAGTAGTAACACTGTTGCTCAGCCAATTTTGCGAGTTGCTGTAGAGCCCGTTGATCCAACAAAAATTCCTCAATTAGAGAGAGGTCTCAGGCTCTTGAATATTTCAGATCCCTGTGTCCAAGTCACTGTTAATGAAAACGGTGAGCACATATTGGCCACTGCTGGTGAATTGCATCTTGAAAGATGCATAAAAGATCTTAAAGAGAGATTTGCCAAAATAGAGATATCATGTTCGAAGCCAGTGGTTCCCTATAGAGAAGCAATCGTGAAAGCTCGAAGTTTACAGCTTTCAGCTGACGAAGAACCAGGATTTGCTGAAAGAAAAATTGGCGATTTTACTTTGGCCATCAAAGTCCTACCGCTTGATTCTACTGTCAGCGATTTTCTTGAATCTCAGGCGATGACGCTTACTGCTATTGACTCAGACTCTGGCGACCGGCCAAGAAAACTGGTGGATTTCGAACAGGAGCTTTCCAAGAAATTTGAAGCGACAAAAGATGAAAATTTTGCCAATATTGTGCAAAATATTGTTGCATTTGGTCCTCGTAGAATTGGACCAAACATACTGGTTGATTCTAATGATTGCCTATCTCGAAGAGTATTTACAAACAACTGTCAAAGGGACAGGAACCAGTTTGAAGAGAACGTGATCACAGGATTCCAAATGGCCATGCAGAAAGGACCGTTGGTGGCTGAGCCTATGTATGGGATAGCCGTTTTTGTCGAGATAAAGCATGAAGCTGAGAGTGATGAGATAATAGACGCTAGCTTATCTGGCAGGGCTATTACTGCAACAAGGGAAGGTATTTATCAAGCTATATCCAGTTGGTCTCCGCGATTGATGCTAGCCACCTATTTGTGTGATATTCAGGCAACGGCAGAAGTACTTGGAAAAGTTTATGGTGTCATCTCAAAAAGGCGAGGAAAAATTCTGACTGAGGAAATGAAAGAAGGTACTCCATTTTTCTCTATTCATGCGTCTATACCAGTTCAAGAAGCGTTTGGTTTTTCTGAAGAAATCCGTAAGAGAACATCAGGTGCTGCAAATCCACAGCTGGTTTTCAGTGGTTATCAGGTGCTTGATATTGATCCTTTCTGGGTTCCTACAACCATAGAAGAATTAGAGGATCTCGGAGAGAAAGCAGACAGGGAAAACATTGCACTCAAATATGTTGTTGCGTTGCGAAAGCGTAAAGGTTTACCAGTTCTGCAAAAGCTGATTGAAAATGCTGAAAGACAGAGAACTATGAAGAGATAACAATCATGAAACATAAAATTACATAGAGCATACGAATATATAGGAGTTGACCATTTTAGTAAATTGCTTCTCATCTTACTTTGTGTCAATACATTCACAAATCCCATCAGCATTACCGGAGCGAGAGAATATATGATCTACGGATTTATTAGATTGACAGTCCGGAAAAATACATTTCCCTACACAAAAGGTTCTCGTGACTAAACAGATTCTTGCACTGTTTAGCATCATCTTGGAATTTCGTTATAATCGATGGATCCTCTATACTTGGTCAGTTACCTGGTTGAAGCTCCTTGAGATTCCAACGCAAAGAGTGGCTGGCGGGTTTTTCTCTCCGCTTCTACTACCAACTACTTATTTAATCTCGTCACAAGACGCCCGAAACCAGCTTAAATACTCGGAAAACGTCGTCAAGGTTCTGATTTTGATTGATCCATCCATCAATATCAAGAATCTGAGCATACTGCTATCACTATATTTATAAGAAAGCTGAATCTATATATGTGCAGCAATTCCATATAAGACAACAGGCCCCTCGGTGGTTAAAAGGAATCAAGATCAAAAGCAAAAATGGTGATGCCTACACACGGGGATTCATTCATTTCTGACAATGAAGAGGAGTTATGTCCTCTCTGTGTAGAGGAAATGGACATATCTGATAAAAATTTCAAGCCATGCCCCTGTGGGTACCAGGTTTGTCAGTTCTGTTACAACAACATTAGAGAGAACCCACAGTTAAATGGCAGGTGCCCAGCTTGCAGACGCCCATATGATGATGAAAATGTCGAGTATAGGGTGGTCACTCAGGAAGAATGGAAACAGGATCATTTGCGTCAGGCTCGACGTGAAAGAGAAAAGAAACAAAAGGAACGAGAGAGAAAGGAAACTGAGCAGTCATCTAGAAAGCACTTGGCAGGAATGCGAGTTATTCAGAAGAATCTGGTATATGTGATTGGTTTGAATCCAAACATACCGACTGACGAGTTGCATGAAACTTTGCGAGGTGATCAGTTTTTCGGGCAGTATGGCAAAATTCAAAAAATTGTCATCAATAAAAGAAACAATGCTAATGGTATACCTGGATTAGGTGTTTATGTTACTTTCGCCAAAAAGGAAGATGCAGCAAAATGTATTGCAGCTGTAGATGGGTCCATCAATGAAGGCAAATATCTGCGGGCTGCTTACGGAACTACAAAGTATTGCAGTTCATACCTTCGAGGCCAACAGTGTCCTAATCCACACTGTATGTTCCTTCACGAGCCCGGTGAGGAGGCTGATTCTTACACTCGCCAGGATCTGTCTACTATACAACATGCTGCCCGACAGGGACAGGGGCTCAGTAAGCCTAACGGTGCGCGTCAAGCAAGTAGCAACAATGCGCAGCCTTCCCCTACTGTTTCTGCTAAAACTGTAGAGGATAGTGAAAGTGAAAGCATTGTTTCCTCGGAAAGCGCACTACCAGCTGGCGTGTCTTGGGCACAAAAAGCATCACCACCAGTGGTTGCACGTAAGCTGCATCCTCTCAACCAGAAGGCAGTTGCAAACAAGAGCAGCTCTGATCTTCCGGCTAAAGCAATTGCTTCCATGGTAACTGGTGGTTCTAGTCAACCTGCAGCTGTCAGCCCCCCTATCTATCAGGATAGGCCAATTAAGACGTTGAGCAATTCTCTTGAGGCATTGTCTAGCGGGTTTTTGCAGTTCACCTTTTCTTCGGAACTTCTAAGTGACGAGGAGTTGAACGGTTCATTCAGCATTCCAAGCTATTTTGCGTTTACTGCCAGTGAACCTTCGGAAGTATCTGGCTCAACTAGAGCAGAGTTTGTTTCATTTTTTGAGAATTTGAGCAACGTGAAGCCACTTATCAGGGCACCTGAGGCAACATCTATGGCAGGGAAAGATACACCTGATGGTATCAACGGTGGAATACTTCAGTCTGGAATGAACTACACAGCCAATGTACCCGGTGGCCCAACTTCCAACAATCCTATGCATGTCCATCCCAAGGGCTTATTTGGACAGGGATCTAGTTCGCAAAACAGCCACGAGTTACTGGCCCATCTGATGAATGGTAATAGAGGTGAGGAATCCAGCTAAGATTTGACAACCGACCGTTTTCTAATTTACAGAGGATCCAGGTAATTTACTCAAATTTGGCAAGTATGGTATTTACCATGAAGACATGACTGAAGGTTAGTATCACTCCTTTCAACCTGCTATGATTGCTGCAAGAATATTGGCTGTTATATAATATATACTTGTAGCAATTATGATACATTCAAAAGATTTTTTTAACTAACAGAAGAACAATTGTATTCTATCCAGGAACAGAAAACATTGGATATAGTCTCACAAGGATATGATGGTTCTTTGAATACCGGTACACAAGAGGAAAGTATACCGCCAGCGGTATCACAAAAAGACGAAGGGCGATCTAAGCAAAGACGAAGGGCGAGACGAGCCGCTGAAAGGGCTTTGTCCACTCAAGGAACGACGAAGCTATCAGAAAGTTTTCAGGAGTCGCTTGAACCGTCAGAGTGCAAGTCGTCAGAAGGACCAAGCTTATTGCATGCTGAAAATGGGGATGTGCTTTCAGGCAAAGACATATGGAAACTAAAGGTGGAACACGCTTTTTCAGGGTTTTTGAATCGCGATTCTCTCAATGGTATAGTACCAGATGCTTCGTTGTCCAAATATCAACCACCGGGACTGGAGTCTGCACTAGTGGCGCACACTGCTGGCTCTTACAATCCTATCAAAGGGTTTACACCAATTGCTCCGCCAATGCTCGGGCTTAGACCGCCAGGTCTAGTAGAACCAGAATCTGTTATGCCCATCTCAGGCGTTCACCCACAAATCATGACATATGTCACTCCAATCAGAGGAAGCTCGAATATGAATGACCAGAATGCGGGAGCCAAAGTTATGGAGGGAAAATTTTCAGATACTTCATCAGACAATTTCACAAGCGCTGGTCCTAATTTGAATGAAAACCATCATTCAGCAAGAGCATCAGACAAACCTTCAAATTCTGGAGAATCCCTTCTCGCAAACTTCTCTATAAAGGCTCCAGAATCAAGCAAAACGGAAAGTTGGAGGGACTCCCCTGGCCAGCGTCTTGACAATACTCCCACAAAATTGGCTTCTCTCATTCGAGTAGAAGATCTCGAGAAGGCGTTCCTAGCTGCGGCAGTTGAGCAGACGAGTTCAAGAACCGACTTGAAAGATTCACCGCAAAATAAATCGCATGAAGAAAGCAATGAATCAAAGGAAAATTTTGAAACAAGTTTGAAGAAAGATGACAGAGAAAATGATAAAAAAATAGCCGAAGAGGTACCGGACTTGAAGAACAAAAAACACATGCAGGTAAACGATGGGAGAAACATTTCTGAAGCGCAGCTTGCTGTTCATGATTTACCGGAAAATGATATCCAAGGAATTGTTGAATCGTCTGGAGCTGAACAGTATAAAGAAGCAAATGTAGACCTCAAACTTGCAAACAGTGGCGAAGTAATCTCCACAATCGAATCCGCTCAGGATTATGAAGATGGTGAGAGGCACACACAGCATGATCAGTTAGGTGAACAGAGGATAGCTGAAGAGGAGAAAACGACGCCAGTAATTTGTGATTCATCCGCACTGTTGGCCGGCAATATGAACAAAAAGCAAAAGAAAGAAGTTGCCACTGAGAAAAAATTGATCTCGAAAATACCTGCATCATCTGAACCATCTGATATGAGCCAGTTCCGCGAGGCTTTGAAAGATTATATTCCGTGGCTGGCAGACGTCGTTGGCCCTTTCGAGCGCTACATTAGAACTGCTGATGTGTATTTTCCTTTACTTGTCGAAAATTGGTCTATAATGGACCCTGAGAATTCTGATATGGTTTCGGTCTTGATGCATCATACTAGCTCAATGAGAGTGCATTTTTTAAAGAGAATAGAATCTGTACAGAGAAAACGCAACAGGTCATCGAGTGAAGTATTTTCAGATCCATTTTATAATTTTATCGAAGCAGCAATCTGTCAAGCGGTGTTGCAGAAAAAATTTAAAAACCAAAGAGACACGGATTTTCTGGCACGATGCTTGGGCATGGTCTACCGTGTGATGTGCACGCTTTTTGTTGAAGAGCTTTCGTCGGGGGATCCAAACCGATTGGAAAAAATGTCTCAGATTCAAGAAAAAGTTACAAGTCTCTTGGAATGTGTATTTCAAGTTGGAAAGGAATATAATACTCCAATTGTTGAAATGCTATCTAAGATTCAGGTTCTCATGCATTCATTTGCTAGCTTGCTACTTGTCCACCTTTCCCAGGCAAATTACTCATACAATGTTGTTCGTGATTTTCCTGTGAGATATGCAAATTTACTGACTATAGTGACTGATCTCAAATTGTCAGTGACAGGTGCGCAAGTAAAAAGTTATGATGATCAGTTCCACCACCGGAAAAACATGCTACTCAAATCATCAAGAACTGAAGGGCTTTTTAGCTCAGGAAAATTCATCGAACAAGAGTACAACGTTTGCACTACTAGCAATATACCAGGAATTCTAAACCAATTGAAACGAGCTGGAGGAGAGATTTTGGCTAGTCTTCACCAATATAGCTGGGGTCAACGCGAGATGAAGATGAATAAGACATCAGACAATTTGGCCAGACTCTCACGCTCAATTACTAACACAATAACGGGGCTTTTTCATCGTGATGTTAGAGCAAGCGAGCCTCTTTACGCAGATATTGTCTCTTGGGTTAGTCTTTATCTTCAAAACCTTACCTCACGCCTGGAAGATGTGGCCATGCAACTAATGTCTAATAGCGTTGAATTTTACAGAATAGTTAATGCTGCTTGGAAACGAATCTCTTCAGAACTTCAGAGTTGCAAATACATGGTGCGAGCAGTGGAAACGTTTGAATTTGAGTCTGGCCGAGAAAGCCAAATAGACCGAAACAAAATTTACGGGGAAACCATGTACGACTATATTGCTTGCCTTGAAAGAATCAACAGAGGTATTGAAAAATATGGAAGAGAACATATTACCCAGGCCAGCAATATTCTTTCCGGCTCAACCTGTTTTGTGGCCAGTTTGCAATTGGCTTATTGTTTCAAACTGTATGAAAAACCAAAAACTGAATACGACGTCGTAAGGCGAAAAGAATTGATGGGTTTCGCCATTTCTCAGTTAAAACACGGATTAAAAGAAACTCTCAATTCTCTTTTCGCGCAGAGTCCTCCAACACCAACACGAAGAAAGCAATGCTTCATGGTAGAAGCGAACTTTTTGGACAGTTTTCAGATGGCTCTTCCAGAAGAGTATTGCGACTGCATGTATGCAAATTATCCTTCTATTTGGGCAGATATGCCGAGCGATTGGCGAGAAGCAGACGATCTTGGAAAGGTATTTTCTCTAGACAGACTGGGAGCAAACAGGATATCCGAACCTCCAGAACTTATCGATAATGAAGGTGGAGAAGACGACAAAGAGGTGATGGAAGTCATCAGCAAGCTTGAGATTGGAAAGTTCAGTGATCTAAACAAATTTTTCTATACAGCGCCAATGAAAGAAGCCAATGCAAAAGACATCGTGAGAGCTATGCTGAAAAGGGACACCAAATTCAACATCATCTCTGCTGAAGATTTTGAGGAGTGGGATGATTATTCCTTCAAAGGTGCCAAGTTGGATGCCCAAAAGCTTGCAGAAAACTGGAGCGGATTCGGTACCATGGACATCCGTTTGGACGATTTAAACAGCATGCTCCTTAGTAAGAAAGAATCGGTCGACGCAGCTTGGAGTGATTTTTGCTTTTCACTTGAAGACCCTCGATTTTCTTAAGCTGTAATTGACGATCTTGAGGGGCCACCACGGACGAATGTCTGTATGACGCAGAAATGTAGATAGTACCTGATATAAGACTTATCACATGAATATCAACTTTTGTCGTTTGTCTGAATCATCCTATCCTAGTAGATGAATTGAATACACTTCTGGAAGGTTTGGAACCCTTTTCTGGCAATTCAACGAAGCCCGAATTAGCCAATCCTTTCTTCGGTTGTGATTTTGAAACCCCACCGCCCAATGCTCCTAGAACCTCAGAGGATCCCTTTTTTCTTGAAAACTTCTTATTAAATTTCTGCCACTTATTCTTACTGTCGTCTAAAAGCTTAGCTTTGGATGGCAAATGACTGACCTTCGGTGCCCCATTGGTGTTACTGCTAGTCGATGATCCAGGCTTCCTGCCAGCGCTCTTCTTCGGCAAGTCTTTGATTTGATGTTCTTTCACTGTCAGAACAGATGAAGATTTCTGAAATCTGATCGTGTAAGATGGATCAAATGAAGAACCAGCTATAAGGTTGATTTTAGCTGGCTTGAACTGCTTTGTGGAAGAATCTAGGACCATAACATGTTGGCCTACCTCGAACTTGGGACGCGGATTAACTCCAGTCATCGGGACTCCGGTATTTTGATATTCAATAGTATGCGGAATCTCATCCTTCACGTCTTTTTTCTCCAAGTCGTCCTCGATCTCGGAAACGACATTTGGAGAGCGCACTGGCGACTGATGTGTGCTTTCTGCTTGCTTGATCATTGATATCAAGTCTGTCAACTCGGATTTTAATTCAATAAGACTTTCATCATCTGGGGCATCTAACAGGCCCTGGTTCACCAGCTCTAGTTGACTTTCATATTCTTTGAGCTCTGACATGCCGTTATAATGATGAGTTGCCAGCCGCAGTCAAAAATTCATGGAGTATAGTGAGAGGCATGCGGAGATACCTAACAAAGTAAGGCTCGATTGATCTGGCTAACAAGTTCAATTTGACACACAAATCAGTGATATACGATATTGCTTTTTTACCTTACTATTGCAGAACAAAATAAAACAGTCTTTCAACTGCTCACACTGGCTTTGGAGATAAAAATCTCATAGTCTATACTTTTTTCGAATCAGAAACACACCTCTCTTTTCGTGAAAGTAATATTCATACAATATCCAGACATTCACAATATCTTATTGCTTGTATAAAATCATTATTAACCAGACTCATATATCTACATAGGCATTTGGTTTCTGCCAGCAGTTCTGGGACGTGCTCGGATGATGTTGTCGACTCTCAATAATAATTCTGCTGCTTCACTGGCAGAACTGACAACAGCTTTCTTAAGCTTGTAACTCTCCACAATTCCCAGATCTCTCATGTTTGCAACTTTACCATTGTCAAGATCCAAGCCGCTAGTGTTCAAACCATTGTATATACTGGCTCTTAACTTGGCAACAAGTTCACTGGAATCAAAACCGGCATTATCAGCAAGAATAGTAGGGAGCTGACGAAGAGCGACAGCAAATGCCTCAATAGCAAGGGCTTTTTTGCCTTCTTCATTCTGAGCGGCTTCCTCCACTGCCTTGGACATGATCATTTCAGCACATCCACCACCAAGGGTTGTCTTTGTTTCTTTTGTGGTCTGTGAAAGCACTGAAAGAGCATCATGGAGAGATCTCTCAGCCTCCTCAAGAACCTGCTCGGTGGCACCTCGAAGAACAATGGTGCATGCTTCACCGGCGGCGACACCGGAAAACTTGATCATCGAGTCTTCGCCAATCATGATCTCTTCAATGGTATCGCAGTGACCCAACTTGACAAGTTCTGGATGATCAAATGTGGAAACAACCTCACCACCAGTTACAAGAGCCAGTCGTTCGACGCCATCAAAATCAGCATGCTCAATGGTATTGATATGGGCGTCAGAAAATAGCTGTTCGGGCCAATTGTAAATGAGCTGTCGGTTAACGAAACAGTTGATTCCATGTGCTTTGATCTTTTCGACCTTCTGTTTCATCTTTTGCTTCTCGGCCTTCTCTAATTCAGCAAGCTTTGACGTAGAGTCCACTTGAAACTTGGCACCAAAAATTTTGACTTTATCTGTATCCATAGAAGTGTTAGCGATCATGATTTTGGCATTGGTGATTTTTTTGGGTTGATTTACTCCAAACTTCTTATCAAGAATGAATCCCTCGTCCAAATAAGAATCTGAAAGTTTACCACCGGACTTTTTCAAAATCTGTATGTGGGCCAAGTTGGTGGAACCTTTTAATCGCAAAATAGCGTCAACAGCCAGATTAGCAAAGTAATCCTTATCTTGACTCAAAATTTTGGAAGAAAGAGTGGTCTTGGCAATAGCGATTAAATCTTTTCGGAAAATTTCCGGGTTGTCGCCATTGTCTACCGCGCTCTTATTCAGTGCAGACAAAGCAGCTTGAGTGGCCAACCGGTAGCCTTCAATAATTGTCTGAGGATGAATCTTCTTATCAATCAGTTTCTCAGCTTCTCTCAGAAGCTCAGAAGCAAGCACTGTAACCGATGTTGTACCATCACCAACCTCGTCATCCTGGACCTGAGAGATGTTGACTAGCACCTTAGCAGCTGGGTTGTTGAAAGGGATTGATTTCAAAATCGTAGCACCATCATTGGTAACCAGTGACTGAGTAGTAGTAGATGATTGAAGAAGCTTATCCATACCTTTGGGCCCCAAGGTACTCTTCACCAAATCGCCCACGGCTATGGCGCCAACAAATGCTGATAATCTGGCATTTTCACCACGCTCTTCGGTCACGTCGTTGCCGAAAATAGGAACAGACTATTATAATGATTAGTTTCAGCTCTCGAAGCAAAATGTAAAGCAATATTTCCAATTATAATTTGCAACGGCAGTTTCCCTACTTTTGCCGGTTCAATCAACCTACCATTTTCTAAGTGATGATGTTAAAGAAGTCTGCAGAAGCAAAATCCAAATATCAACCAAGATTCGATTGAGAGACACGGCTGTGCATTTGTCGGACCTCACACAATTCCAAAGGATTTGAGATTAAAGGAGATCAAAAAAATTGATAGTAATTCATAGCTATAAAATGATTATTGGAGGAACATTGTAAGAAAGAAAAAAAAGGGGGAGGGGATTAAGGAGCATTAGTCCGAACTAAATGTGATGAGTCGGTCTGTGCTATAATCTAGTTGTGCTTTGTATGACTTCATGATTGAGGGATCATCATGAAATTTCAAGTAGCAATGAACAAGTCAGGAAGTATCATTATCTATTCGTCATCAACATCCTGGCCTTTGCCTACTGGTACAGGTTCAACGTTCCAAATTCCCTCAGAGTATTCTTCAATACATCGGTCACTGCTGAAGAAGCCCATGTTTGCAACAGCAATAATGCTCTTGCTGGCCCAGGTATCCCTATCGTTGAAAGCCTTGTCAACCTTTGAATGAGCCTCGAGATAAGAGCTGAAATCATCTGAAACAAGGTAATAGTCACCTGCATCTCTAATAGAAGCAATGAGGCTTTCAAAATGCTGAGGATCGCCAAACTTTCCACTCTCGATAGCGGCAAAGACTTGAGACAACTTCTCATCGATCTTATGACCATGATAGGTATGGTTGTATCTCACATCATCAACTGCCTCGGCCAGATGGCCAAAGAGGAAGATATTATCCTCACCAATTTCTCTGGTGATTTCAATGTTGGCACCATCAACAGTACCAATGATCAAACCTCCATTCAGAACAAACTTCATGTTGGAAGTTCCAGATGCTTCAGTACCTGCTGTTGAAATGTGCTCAGAAATATCAGAAGCCGGAATAATGATTTCTGCTTTTGATACACAATAGTCTTCGACGAAGCAAACCTGCAACAAACCATTCACGTCGCTGTCATTGTTCACAACTTCAGCCACAGAGTTAATCAACTTGATGATAACCTTGGCCATGTAATAACCTGGTGCAGATTTTCCTCCAAATACAGAAACTCTGGGTGTGATGGTTAATCGCTCTTCAGGAGACATACTCTTGATTTGCAAGTATCGGTAAATGACTCCCAGAATATTAAGCTGTTGTCGCTTATATTCATGAATTCGCTTAACCTGAATGTCAAAAAGAGCATGCGGGTTGAGATCAATACCTCCTTGAGATTTCACCAATTTGGCTAGTCTAGCCTTGTTCTCTGTCTTGATAGCAACCCACTTCTTCTGGAATTCGACATCATGCGCATACTTCTCTAGGTTCTTTAGCAACCCAAGATTCTTCATAAACTTGTACTCAGGGTCATTCAAAGTTTCAGCAATGAGAGCAGAGAGTTTAGGGTTGCACTGCAAAAGCCATCGACGAGGAGTGATACCATTAGTGACGTTGGTGAATTTTGTAGGGCCATAGACTTTGACAAAGTCTTTGAAAATGGTAGTTCTAATCAATTCTGAGTGCAATTCAGCAACGCCATTTACTTTATGAGAACCAACAATTGCTAGGTAGGCCATTCGAAGTTGCTTGGGCTGACTCTCTTCAATGAGCGAAACTCTTGACAGCAGTTCTCTGTCCCCAGGAAACTTCTTCTCGACTTCTTGAAGAAAGAAGTAATTGATGTCATAAGCAATTTGCAAATGTCTGGGGAGCAAATGGTCCATCACGTCGATACTCCATTTCTCAAGTGCTTCGGGCAGAACAGTATGGTTTGTATAAGCAAAGGTCCTTGTGACAATACCCCAAGCTTCATTCCAATCCAAAAATTCACGGTCAATCAAAATTCTCATAAGCTCCAAAATAGCGAGAGTGGGGTGAGTATCATTCAGCTGTATAGCAACTTGATCTGAGAATTCTCTCCATGGTCGTCTGGACTTCTTGAATCGACGAACAATATCAGAAAGAGACGCAGCTACCCAGAAATACTGTTGCTTTAGACGCAACTCTTTACCAGAGTAAAAGTTATCGTTGGGATACAAAACGGCAGAGACAGTCTGTGCTTCATTTTGCTGCTTGACAGCCGAAGCGTAGTCACCTTCATTAAACTTGTTGAAATCAAACTCCACATGGGGCTCACAGGCCCATAATCGAAGGTTGTTCACATTCTCGGTGTCAAAACCAGGGATAGGCATGTCGTATGCCACAGCCCGTACAAGCTCGCCATCAATCCATCGGTGATTGGTCTTGCCTTCGTCGTCTGTGTAACGCTCAGATCGACCATAAAACATGACATCAACGGACAATTCCAAACGAGGGATCTCCCAGGGATTAGAGAACTCAAGCCAGTAATCCGGCTGCTCGACCTGAAAGCCATCCACGATCTTTTGCTTGAAGATACCATACTGATAACGGATACCATAACCCCACGCGGGGTATTCTCCAGTGGTAAGAGAGTCAATGAAACAAGCAGCTAAACGACCCAGACCGCCATTTCCCAAAGCGGCATCGGGTTCTTGGTCAAGAATATCTTCCAACCGAAATCCATAATCTTCTAAACCATGGGCTACATTATCACGCTGCTTCAAGTTGAGTAAAGCATTGTCCATGGCACGACCCATGAGGAACTCCAAAGAGAGATAATATACTCTTTTAGGATCTATCATTGTATCATGTTGCTGAGTTCGGTTCCAACCAACAATCATCCGATTACGAACAGATATGGCAGAGGCAGTATAGGCAGCCAAATCATCGCAATTGTACAGAGATCTTCCCAGAGTGGTTTCTACATTTCTCACCAATTCTGCTTCAAAGCCTTCCTTATCAGTGAACTCATGAACGGCAAACTTCTTCCATTGCTGTCGACATTTCAGAGGCACAACAGAGTCTATGTGCTTGAGCTCACGGGGGGTGATGCCTGACAGGGCTCGGCGGTGTCGGAGGCGTGATTTGACGGGCTCATCGAGCTGGTCAGAACTGAGGCCAAAAGTGGGTGATTGAGGATATTGTTCAGATCCCATTGATTTGAAAGACGAATAAGAGATATGTAAGGATGAGAAAACTACACACCTCCACGGTTATAGTTATACAAAGAAGAATGCGGGCTAAGCTACTACCCGACCCATTGGGGTGGCCGGGCGGCTTGCTCCACAGACCGAAAAAGTCTCAATACGGTCATGGTGTGGCTATCACCAGCTGATTGACCCGGTGGGGGTTAACAGGACAAAGAAGAGCAGGGGTGCATATTGCCTTCCTATTGGTGGACAGAGTAGCAATTGTGCTTTAAATAATCCGATAATGGGCCGATGGAAGTTATTTATATGAGCTTTCCAGAGGGTGTGCTCTATTCTTGCTTCTCAGTCCCTGTGCCATGTAATGTGGAGTGATTCCCAACCCAGCATGAAATGGCCGGCAG
The DNA here is from genome assembly GCA_030564625.1 of Zygoascus hellenicus. Taxonomy (NCBI): domain Eukaryota; kingdom Fungi; phylum Ascomycota; class Dipodascomycetes; order Dipodascales; family Trichomonascaceae; genus Zygoascus; species Zygoascus hellenicus. The sequence goes on from JAJLWE010000004.1 coordinate 197,871, forward strand.
AAATTCTTATTTCCGGACACCGTGAACCCAAAGCCAAGTCCGTTCCGGAAGAGCAAGTCACCAGAGTTCACTGGATCCTGAAGATGAGCTATTGATTATACTTGTGATGGTACTTTCCTCCTAAATAATTGGTCTACTATCTGTCAATTGCCGCGCAAACAACAATCATCGGAGAAGGGTGTTTCGAAAGCAGCCATCAGATCTCATTTCCCAAAAAGGTAACCACGCAACATTGCGGGGTTACCAAAAGTATGCAAGACAATGGTGAAATGCTAGAACTGACCAGTGCCTCATATTTAACTATCGTGCTCGACAATCTTATAAAATGACAATAATTCTTTCTAGATTTTGGAAATTTTCAGTTCAGGTTAAAATGGTAGTCAACCACTTTTATGAGGTGTTTCCGCAGTCTTTGCTCAACCAGTCGTTTCAAATCAATACCACTGCTGGACCCTACTATTACACCTTTTCAGATCTAAATGATTGGAAAAAAGAACTCTGTACCTTTGCAGTTTTTCAGGGGGTGAGATTAGGTTGTGCTGCAATGACGTTATTGATGTTACTGCTCTTTCAGCGAAAAAAAACAGTGCTATTCTTTTTGTATCTGTTCTCACTGACCTGTATAATTATTCATGCTGGGCTCATTTTAGGCTATGTTTTTGGAGCATTCTCTTCTTCTGAGGCATACTTTACTGGCTCTTTTTATGACATTACCGCCAATGACTTGGCTGTCAGTGTCACCGGCTCTTTGTTTCAAGTGATCATCATCATTTGCGTTGAAGCGTGCTTATTACTGAATGCGAATGTAATTCTTTCAGACTTGGGAAAAACTAATTTGAAAAGGGGACTCTTAACAGTCTTGTGTCTGGTTGCCACTATTCCTTGTATCTTTGTGTGGATCTTTTACTCAGTGGTAGACATTATTGGAACAATCAACCCGGCTTATTATGCTGAGTCAATGCCCTCCTGGCCAGCGGATGTTGCATCACCTTATTTTGCAGCAACAATAGCTTTGTTTTCAGCCGTGAGCTGCTGTAAGTTGGTTGTTGCCATCAGACGCAGAAGACAGCTCGGCTTGAAACAGCTGGATGTTTATCAAATTTTTTTTGTCATGACATTTCAAACTATGATTATACCTTTAGTGCTCACAATCATAGTATTTGCTAGCGATAAGCTTCCAGCAGGATTCTCAGGATTTTCTTCATTAATAGTAGTTGTTTTTCTACCTCTGACGGGAATCTGGGCTCGTTTCAAAGTTGTCAGTCCTACTATCAAGAATCAGTACTTTCTGCCGATGCCAGAAACCGATTCAGTATCATTAGTATCATCTGCAACTCTACATACTTCCGGTAATGAAACTTTGGCAGAGAAACGTATAGCGGCAGACATATTGGAGAAATATTCTTTTGCGGATGCCGAACAGACCGGGTATTACCTGGACTTCCAAAACAAGTCGAATACAAAAGATGAAATTTGATATAGAAATGTTCTGTTACTATTTTTTTTTTTATTTCTCCCACTATTTTTTTTTCATAAATTTTTGTCACTTTTCCATGTATGGGTAATGAAGTTTGTTTCAGTAGAGTCTCGTAAGAAATTACCAGGACAGCAATGCTCTGAAACATTTACACAGGATATCAAACACATTAAAAGTAGCTTATTAGCTCGATATATTAATGATAAATGCATAAATATGTAAACAAGAAGAATGAAAGATCTGTCGGTCAAGAGATGTGAATGTTATTTGAACGGGCTGTGGTCATGTTCAACGACCAGTATGGCTGAAATGCTTCTCCAGGTAGGTAATTAATAACCAAAATGCAAAGAAATTAACTAAATGGTGCAACCAGTAGGATCTTTGAGGTCCAAAAATCAGACAGTAAGCACATGAATAGATAAGCATGAGCTTCGTGAATAACCTTTGACTGAACCAACGTTGTTGAGGGATCATCTCACCAGCTAATATTCGTTCCGTTAGTAAGAAAATAGGAATAAACGCCAAAAGATTATGATAGGAGTGGTAAATTGTCGCCCATCTAACAGAAACATTGTGGAACCAAACAATCATTACTGGTAGATTGGTAGGAATTATCCACAGAATAAGCATTAGAATACTCATAGAATAGTTGAGAAAATTTGAGGTATTATAATGCAAATTATCCAATTGAACGCGATCGTTTTCCTGAAAGGTATCACCGGATGCTAGCTTCAAGTCAGTGAAAGCTGCTTCATATTTCAAAAATTCTCTTTTTTCTTCGGATTTGAAATAATGCATGTTTCCAAATGAAAGACCTGCGTCAAGCAAATCTTTTTGATATTGCACTTTGACAGTATTATAAAATAGAAGTATGCAGATGGCTACCACGGCAAACTGGTATGGAATGAATAGTGCCAAGAGGCCTAGCGAAAATAATACCGACATAGTCAGTCTTGTGCTCCTCACATTAGATGAAACAGCTCCCAGGTTGGTGATATGAACTCGAGATTGCTTCTGGCTAGCATTTGAGGAGAATGAACGAAATTTCAAAACAATCCAGGATATTTTGCTGATTGAAAAAGCAAACAATAAATAAGATGCATAGCAAATTCCACTTGCTACTGCGACGAAAATTGGACCAAGTATCCAGAAATGAGTTCTTTCAAGTCCTAGGAAAAAATCGTTTTTCTTAGTAGCAGCAAAGGCATTGGTGAAGCCTTCACCCGTAGCAAGATTGAGAGATGGCTCGATCAAGTACAATACACGTCGCACAAACGCAAGCTGAAGAAACCAAGGTAACCAAGAGACAAATACCAGTAGAGGACCCAGATATTCTGAGAAATAAATAATCATAGAGTCCCCAAAGCTTATAAATTGCCCAGAAGAAGAGTGGATGTCAAATTGGATCTTTATGTTGAGAAACACGACAAGAATTGGAAAGATGGCTAACAAAGATCGATAATGCAAAGCAATTCTGCTGATTGTTCCAACAAAATCGACTCTTAATTTGATAACCATATCTTGGTTTATTGAATCCGACCAGATCTGGAAATGAAGGTTATTGTATTTCTCTCCGGCCATCGTGAATGGAGAATAAGGTGCGATACCGTGCACTGATACGTTAACCACTGTACCAGCTCTAACATTAACGTAGTATTTTGATTCGTGAAGCTCCTCAACATATTGACGAATGACGGGTGTGAATATTTGCATGCTCTGATCGAGGATGGCATTGTCTTCCTTTTTGCCAAATTGAGCTGTGAACGCCAACAGACTAGACCAAACATTCTCAAACGAAACATCAACCATGAATGGCATATTTTTCGGAAGTTTTGCAACCAAGGGCCTTCCTAGTAATAGTCTCCACAACCCTTGTCTCACCACAATGTTGATTCTAGAAGTCTCTTCGATAGAAGCTATGACTGACCCTGAATCTGATGTTGCAGCATCATCAACCATAATAATATGATCATAAAAACTCAGATCCTCAAGTTTGAAATTTAAATAAGAGAGATTCGTCCTCCCGTGGTTGTACTCTGGCCAGTTTGTGTTGTACCAATAATCACGCGATCGTGGAAGTACTACTACATGCTCCTCAAGATTGTGACATAGCATCATGTCATTCCAAGTGTCATCTGGCATGTTGATATCCATAGAAACCAAATTACCCAGTTGAGATAATAAAGAGTCCGACTTAAGAGAGACAGGATATTTACAGGCAAGAATACTGAGTCCTCCTTCAGTGTCGTTGTCAACTTTGTCAGTTTCATCTGACAGTTTCTTCGGAAGCGGGATGATGGTTCTATCAGTCATGAGAGAAAACTGCGAGGTATTGAGATTTTCGCTGTTGATAGGAAACATGTACGATGACGTGAATGTAGTTTGAGTTCCTGCCAGACGGAGAGACTTTCCATTCTCTACAAGTGTAGAGTGAGAACCACCACTATACAAGACTGTATCAACGGCCTGAATTTTGTCTGCACGAGATGGGGAAGCCACTAAAGCCTTTTGCTGGCGCTGCTGCTGATGTCTGGGCGGCGCCTCTAAACCAGTTAATAGCATCTTTCGAAAGATGGACATTCTCTCCAACAAACTCTTGGTTCGTGTTGGCCCATCTGTATCGGTGATCTTGAGAAGCGTAGATGCAAGAACTCGTCTTACTTGATCACACCACACAATTGCTTGGTGGTCAACGCCTGCCCAGACGTTCGGAATAGTCGAGGTAAATACAGTAAATCCATTGGTGTCTGGTACCATAGAGTTGAGAGAAGTATGTTCAGGTGGAATCATTTGATCAAGTTTACCGCCAGCCAAGCTTATTAAACTTATATGCGCCAGCGGGTTTCTACCAGTAAGCTCTTGACTGAAACTCTCGCTCCAGTACTTATTTACATCTTCATAAAGACGAACAAGCTCCCAGTCAAAAGTTAGAGGAGGAAGAGAGTGAGGAGCAGCCAGAGTAAGGATGGTTGTCACCGAACCAGGGACATATCTGGGCCGCATGACCATTGTTCTCGCTACCATGCCTCCCATAGAATGACCAATTAATATGACAGACTTTGGGGTAGCTGCAAATGGAATATTTTTTTCATTCGCAGCTTCCTGATAAAGTCCAAGGATATAAGAGATGGCTTCATTGAGATAATCTGCTTGGTCTTTCATAGTCTGGCCAGAAAATGCGGTCAAGTCCTCACTGAAATCAGCTGTGAAAAAGTCCAAATGACCAAGTCTACTGTTTCCATGGGTCTTTGTTAGCAACATTGAGTGGTATTGATGTGAGCACTCAGCAGCCAATGAGCGCACTTGACGGAAAGAACCAGCATTTCCAGGTATGAATATGACCGGGACTCCATTGAGAGGATCTAGCTTTTTATCATCAACTCCACCCTCACGGTATAACTGCATTTTGTATTTAGAGCCGAATCTTGTGAACGAGCCATTGAAACCCTGAATATCTTGATAAGTGGGAGTCATGTAAGGCATTCTACAGTCAATACCGTCAGTAGCAGTGGTAGTGTGCATAAAACAAAAAGAACAAAAGGCAACAAACAGGAAGGAAAACAAAAATATGATCACCGGCAAAGAGGCATGCAAAGAATTGGTATCACGAGCTTTTCGTTTCGAGAAAAAGTGCCGCTTGGTGAAATGCAAAGATGCTCTCCGAACAGGGTCGTCCGATAACACAGACGGAGATGAGATGTACGAAGGAGACGCTGGACGTACAGGAGAAGGTATGGTAGGGGTTGCACCTATCGAAGCATTAGGGATGCTAGAATGAGACTGTGATCTGCTGGAAACATGAGGGGGGAAGTCAGAATACAACGGTGTTCGAGGTGTAGATGTAGCTGAAGTTGCTGCGGTCGACGATCCAGTAGACATAGAGGACAGGGAGGGGACAGGGAAGCTGTGAAGGGATGGATTGGAACCAAACTTCCAATTTGTCAAAGTAGGCGATGGAGAAGGAGAAACACTGGAGAAAGAGGAGACAGTGGAAGTGTCAATGGCCGTCGCTTGTTGTATTCTTGAAGTCGTGGGCTGGGCTGAGGGCACGGCGTCAGCCCGCAGGGACTGAGACGACACAGGAGATTTAGCTCTAGAGGGAGAAGAGGCTCTGGCGATAGGACGATGAATAATTTCTGGAGGTGGACCTTCACTCATTTTCGAAGTAGAAGAATAAACACATGAGTCGGAAGTCGTCTGGTTGTCAGGAGGAGAAGATGTGATAAAGCACTCCGACGACTTCCTCTGGCGAGCCTTAGAATGCTCAGAATGCAGCTAAAGGTTAGGCTCAGAGAAATTCAAAAGGAAAACGAACAAACACCTCAAGCTACTTTGGAAAAAAAAACTAGACAAGAATAGATTATAGTCTAAATTTTCAATCATAAAATTTGCCTTGTTTGGTTGTGAAGCGATATAAATGAGAAGTACTACAGCAATCGCAGACAGTGCAGTGTTTACAGACATAAACTAATGCAGCTTGAGATAGCAACCTGGAGATCCCAGCGACGCAAGTGAGAGATTCCAGGAACCGCTCATTCAAAAAACAATAACTATAGAACAGAACTTACCTCCATAATTGAGCAGAAGGAGTCACAACAAGGCGACGATGGTGGGGAGAGGAAAGTTGAGGTGAAAGCCTGAATTGGAGTTTCACCTAAGGAGTGGCAGTCCTTTAGATTTCCGGCTGTGCAGAGAGTTAGAAAGAGAGTATGAATGTCGGATCGAGAAAAAAAATGTTGGGATGAGGCTCAAAAGAAGATGCACTGGCCTGATTCGAGAGCCGCTATAGAAAATAAGAATCAGGGTTAATTTCTGTAGCTTCAGAGCCAAGAAACCGTAACAACAGTGATCTTCTAGTAGCACTGTAATCATGCAAGATAGCCTTGTTAGTAGTTATTTAAAACCCAAGCTAGAGATTAGGCCTATTCTAAAGCTACTTTTTACTTTCTTTAATCTATAGGTGGGCGGTGCCAAGTGCCTGCGCGGCGGCTGGTGCAACTCCACAACCAGCCAGCCGTGCCACCCTTTTTCCCTGCTGAATGAAAAAGGGCCAGTAATGGGGGCTATAAAATAATGTGGGTGGTGGAAGGCTGGCACACCGGGGGACTGATTTGCGCACTGGGTCCTACAAGTGGCTGGAAAATGCGGGATTTCAGGAACCGGTACTTGATTACGGGCTTGAAGAAGAAGGGCCTCAACAGTGTGTCCTCAGTGAAAAGTGCCAGAGGTAATCTTGAAGCCAATTAGGCTATTAAGCACTAATAGGCGAAAACGATTGGGGTTGTGTGGTTAGGTCGAGTTAGGGACGACCGTCCGTTCGGATATGACGAAATAGCGATGGCCTACAATTAAAGCTAGAAGGCGCTGATCCAGGGGTTAGCAATATGGGACCAAAAACAAGCTATGATCGAGAAGGTGGAACGAGGGGGGTTCGATAAAAGAATCCGGCGAGAACAGAGACATGTACATTTTTACTGTGCAATAGTGACTCAAGGTAAACAGGGGAAGATTGTAAGAATAACCCTAGGCTGCGACTGTAAAGAAGAAGGGGGGATGAGCGGGAATTGCGCACCCAGCAGATTGGGAATGGAACCTGCGGTAGTAATTTGCCGGGAGAGTATCACGTGAACGGAATTTTTACATGAAGGGTACTACTAGGATATTTATTGGTGCTTTCAGGGTACTACTGTTTGAGTGGAAACTGCTGCAAGTTTAGTCATGTCTCAGTGGATACTTGGGCAGCCAGCTCTGGAGAGGAAGGTAGTTTCTCCTCCCCACTGGGGGGATAAACAGGGGTTGATGGAACCACGGGCAGGATGGTTGTCACGACAACCCGTTGAAGCCCGTCTCATAGCGCTAGATATGCCACATCTTTGCCGAACCACACAAAGTCTCGTCGATGCATAGGAAGGGACAGGCAGAAAGTACGTTTTCGCTCCTTTCTCTGCAGAGACATACATCAGACACACCCTTTGATCCCATTTCCTAGCAACCAGAAACCAGACCCATATCAGTTAATAGCACTGAACCTGAAAATTCTGCCAATTTAAAATCATGGGTTGACGCTTAGTGACGAAATTAGCCATGGATAACTCACACCTGGACAACCTAATAAAATCAATTTAATCAGGACCACACCATATCCAAAACCCAATTTCATTTACCGTACCAGTATAGTTTAGCACAATAGGTACGGGCATAGAAACACACTCCGAAATTGGTGAGCGCTGACCACCACCCTTCTCCATTGGGTTACCAGCTTGGAGTATGCACTGCAAAGGCGTTCAGTCTTAGACAATCTAGGCCAAATCGCCGAACAGATGAGTTTAGTGAAGAAACCCTTGCCGTTTCATAGTCCACAAATGTCCAGCCTTTCTAATTTTTGGTTGGCTTAACTGAGTTGATGGACAGCAGTGGGATAGTTAGGAAGCAAGGGGGTGTAGACGAACCCCCTTGATATAACGGTTAATTGCATGCCAGGAGGCCACGCGTTGAACACTGGCAATGGATCAACAATTTCATGAGCTATCACCACTGTACAGCTATTTTTATATGGCCGTCGTATATTATTTGCTTCTCATATCAATGGCGTGTGGTGGAGACTGATTCACGAGTTATGGTTTGCAATTATGCTACCAGTCACACCTGGATTTGCTCTCAAGCCTTGGCTCGATGATTCCCATGTTTCAGTGTACCAAAACGAGTGCAATTAGTTGCAAACTTTATTTGCTTTTGAGCCACCACCACGGCTGCCGCCGCGCACCCTGTTAAATTCAATTCTGTGATGCAACAGCTACTAGCTGGTGAGCAAAAGGTAAATTTTTGGTTGGCACCCCTTTCTTTATAGTTTCCTCAGTACTTGAGTATATATTGAAATGATACTGCCACTTTGAAAACAGCTCTTTTTCGAATTCTTGTCTCTTGCGTTTGGCGTTTTTGGCAGCTATTGATCTCAACTATTTCCACCATCTGCTACCGTCAAATCTAATCTTTCAATTCACTTGTCAAACGATTAAAATCGAACCACTCCAAGGCCGGTAATTTGCCCACTCGACACTACGATATTGTGTAAATAGCTCACTTAAGCTGCTGGACCCGAGACCTCGACTGCGTGTGCGCAAGTGGCTCTGCGAACTGGAAAATCGACCTTCTACTACTACGATCTAATCTGAAGCATTCCACAGAAAAAAGGGACACCCCCCCGGATTGAGACTTCGCTACCTAAGTGCTAGCTCATTTTCTCATATTTGGTAGTCTCGTTACTAAATCTGGTGGTCCAATTCCCGTTTTCATTCAATCGACTTGCTCCCATCATTCTCACAAAGAATTAACAGCGTACCCCTTGATTACATTACCGCATCTAGCCCAAAAATCTGCGCCTCGCCGATCCATGACCCCTGGCTTCGTCGCGAACAGCTGGAACAGAGTCGACTAATAAAACTGGAATATCTGCCACTACCATTTCATTTTTCTTGCTGTCTGCGATTTTTACTCGACTGGCCTGTTGGTTTTTTTATTAATATTTATCAAGATCTAAATGGTGTGTATATCTTATGTGCTGTGCTCCATCTTCCTAACTAACCACCCCCTTGTCCAGATCTACTCCATCTCAATAGCAGCGCTGTTTCTAGCTGCTGGCTCTTCGGCTACTCCAACAGTTGCATATCCATTCAATTCGCAAACTCCACCTCTGGCAAGATATGGACAGGCCTACAGCTACTCAATACCGCAAGATACTTTCTCTGGAGCATCTGGAACCATCACATATGGAGGTGATGATCTTCCACAATGGCTGTCCATCAACAATTCAACCGGGGCTCTGAGTGGAACCCCTCCTAGCAGTGACAGTTCGAAAGGTGACCAAACTCTGTCATTCAACCTCACAGCAACAGATTCCTCGGGAACCGCTTATGACAGTTGTACTTTGTTACTGACTGATAATGCAGGGCCCAAGATAAACACGGACACTAATCTCACGTCTGTGCTTCAGACCGCCGGCTCAGTCGCAGGCGGACAGTCTCTGGTACTCAGTCCAGGTGAAGCATTTAGCATGACTTTCCCTTCTGACTTTTTCCAGACTCAGACGAGTAGATCTATACTGGCATATTTGGGTATGTCTGATTCTCACACACCGTTACCAAACTGGATCACCTTCGACGGGACTAGCAAATTCAGCGGAACTGCACCTTCAGTCAACTCTAAGATTGCACCGGCCGAGTCATTTCAGTTGCTATACGGGGTATCAGATTATTCTGGTTTCATATCCTCTAGCATTCCATTCAACATTCTGGTTGGTGCTCACCAATTCAGTACTAATATCACTAGAGATGAAATCACTGTAAATGCAGGAACTGCTTTTGAATACGGAATTCCGCTTCAGAAGTTGACTTTGGATGGAAAAGCACTTGCACTTGCCAATATCTCTTCTGTGTCTCTCAATACTTCCATCAGCTGGTTGACTCTTAATCAAAATAATGCTACAATCACCGGCACCCCACCAGATACATCTGATTCGGAAACCGAACATTTGACGGTGACAATTACCGACTCATACGAAGACACTGTATCATATATTCTGGATTTGGCCATTAACAGTGATAGTGATAACTCAACCTTATTTACCAGCAGCAGTTTGGATCCAGTCAATGCTACATCTGGCAAATACTTTCAATACTCCATTGAGAAGTTTGTCAATAATAAAAACGCTGAAATAAACGTCAGCTATGATCCTACTGTTTCCTGGCTTGATTATCACTCCGAAAATTATACTTTTAACGGAATCCCCCCGTCCAGTTTCAGTGGTACAACAGTGACTTTGACTGCCACCACTGGATCCAACAGCAAAAGAGAAGCCGATGATGTCATTCGACTGGCTAAGAGAGCTACGGAGACTGCCGTGTTCCAAATTGAAAATTATAAAGAGCCTGTCACCTCCAGCTCTTCAAGTACTCCTACCAGTACATCAGCATCCAAGACTAGCGCGTCAGCTACCCAGACCAGTGGTAGCAGCAGCACTACTGCAGGCGCATCAGCCAGCTCTACTGCATCAGGAACTCGAACTCTGAGTCCTATTTCTTCTAAAAAGACGGCTATTCTTCTTGGTGTGCTAATACCTTCCTTGTTTTTGATTGCAGTGTTCTTCTTGTGGTGCTGCTTCTGTAACAACAGGAGAAAGCAGAGTAAGAAGTCCGCTGAAGATCTCGGTGATGGCGAAAAACCCCAAATCTCGGGACCTATTCTTCCTGTTGATCCAGAGAAAGATATCGGTACTGGTCCAGTGTATCCTGTAAGTCCCGGTTCATCTTCGACAGATAGGGATGATTACCTTGTGGGAGAAAAGGGAGAATGGGAATCGCCAAAGCGTGTATCTCATTATAATTTTAAAAAAATGGACGATGAGGGCGTTGAGTATGACCAGGATGATAGCTACCACGGAAGTGAGAAGACTCATGCATACTCTAGCAGCACGGACACCACCCCTGAGGTACCTAACATGCCTAATAGTGGTGAAAGAGTTATGGATTCAAAAGCGACAGCAGCAGCAGCAGCTGCTGTTGGAGGAGTAGCTGTTGCTTCTCGTTATCGAACCCAGCAAGCTATGAACGAAGGTAAGACTGGCCGAGCCATAACCAGTGATGGCCCTACTACAGCAGGAAACACGACCACAACTGCAGCCATGGGCGGTCGTAAGGGAATACCAGCATATTTGACTACTCCTTATAGTGGCGCTGATCATTCTAGGGAAGCTGCCTCAAAGAGAGTCAAACCCCGAAACAGCTGGCGTCAAACAGACAACTCTGATAAACGATGGCAAGAGCATGAGAGCTTAGGATCAGTTGGAACCATTAGCACTGATGAACTCCTAACTCTGAGACTTGTTGATAGAGATAGTTATGGTGATGCCAACCGAGAACCTGGGGCCCGAAATACTTTCATGCAGCCTACCAAGAGTACCATTTTGACTCCTCGACATAGTGTGCAGCCCAGTGATGCATCCTCAGGTATCATTCGACAAATTGGAGACCATAGCCGAGAGAGCAGTGTTGCTGGAAGTCATTCCCATAGCACCAGCATTGAATCAATGAGCAGCGGTGGAGACAATGTTCGAACAGCACCTACAGCTATCGGCACTCTCCAGTCTGTTGATGAGCACAATGAAGTACATGAAATGTCGAGCGATGAAAACGTACATCATGTGGATATGAGAGAACCTGACTCTACTTATCAATACGCTACATCGTTCGCAGAGCCTTCGGAAGACGACACATCAGCTTACCGAACGGCCGAATCTGGAGAAGAACTGGAAGTCGACGAGCACGAGGACACATCTGATGATGACATCCGTGCTTATCGAAATTCACACGGCCAATTAACCTGGAGTCAAGTCCAAGGTGCACAACAGGGCCACGCCTACTCTTCATCCGAAGACGAACAGGCTACTACTCGCAGAGATTTGAACCGTCAGGCCTCTTCCGCATCAACCCATGACAGCAGGAGAGATACAGTGCGGCTGGTAGATTTCACCAAGGCACGACGAGGATCAGGGCCCAGTCCACCAAACACTGCCAATCAGGCACAACACCCTGCACCAGTACCAGCTCTACCTACAGAAAAGAGTGTTAGCGCCGAACTAGCGTTCATCTAAAAGAATGAATGCTGGATTCGGAATCGATAGTGCGAGGATTCTAGAGGGCTGCATGGCCTGAAACAGGCACAGGTTTCAGAACAACCATGGCCGAGAATACTCCCACTGTCTTTACGAGAGATGCCCCCGTCTTTTTTTTTCCGTTACTGATCTACGTCTATTGATTTCTGTTTTATATAATATCTTTTAGATGGTTTGAGCTTTTTAAAAACCCATCTTTGTACTAGTTAGTATTTTTAATAGCTCTTGTAATATTATTATTGAATTATCCTTGAAACTTGGACATTCATGCTCATCCCAGTCTATTCATGCATTCGGTGGTTGATAAATTTCCGCGGCGTCAGCATTGCAAAACGTTTTACGTTTCATAGGAGTTTTGAAAGCTAGAAAAAACAACCCACGGACCACTATAGGCTGCTCAAATCCAGTTACGTAGTTTTCTCTGTACGCCATTTATAGCTGGTAGTAAGCATTTTGATTTTGATTGCTAGCGCTTCACTGCCAGTTTTGGTGACGGTGATTAACCACAGCCCTCTTAGGGAGTTTTATCTACAACGCCGCCCATATCCACCTGTACTATTTAACAGCTGTTCCCTCCGCATTTTGTGTTACGACAGGAGTAAATCATAGACGAAAATTGAGCATTAGATACAAGTCTGCGCGGAAATAGAATGATGTTCGCCAAGGTGCTCTTCTGGTGTCTGTGCTTTCGCTTAATGCATGCTCAACAGATACCTCGAGAAGAATCTGCTGCTGCGAGCTTCTTCGTGTCTGATCTCCCGGACTTCGATGCCTCGTCTGGCCCGCTACCAATAATGCATGCTGGCCAGATTCCTATTGATGATGGCAGACACAAAGGAAAGCTTTTCTTTTGGCATGTTCAGGCTGAGACTCAGCAGGAAACCCGGGGGAAGACTATAATATGGCTGAATGGTGGACCTGGGTGCAGCTCCATGGACGGCATGATGATGGAAACGGGACCGTTTAGAGTGCATGATCAAAATAAAGTCACTGTAAATAATGGCAGCTGGTCCCAAAGCTCAAATCTTCTTTTTATTGACCAGCCTCTTGGGGTGGGATTCTCTACCAAGGAGACTGATGCGCTGCATGAACTTGATGAAGTGGGTGAAGATCTGCTGCTGTTCATGGACAAATACTTTGAAATATTTCCTCATGAACGACTCAATGATTTATATATTACTGGGGAATCTTATGCTGGCCAGTATATTCCATATTTTGCAAAAGCAATCCTGGATCGAAATAAGTTGCTTGAGTCTCAAAGTGACTCTAGGTACTTGCGACTCGGAGGCCTTGCTATAGGTAACGGATGGATTGATCCTATACAGCAATATCTTGCATATGTACCTTTTTCTCGCGACCATGATATGCTTCCCCCTGGGTCCAAACTCAATTCCGAGATGGAGACGCTTCACGGAATTTGCGCCAAGAAGCTATCGGATTTGGATTTTAACGTAACAGTTCATGTCGACGAATGCGAAGCTCTTGTAGTAAGAATGCTTGCTGGTAACTCTGACGATCATTCTACATGTTTTAATATGTATGACATACGACTGACAGATTCTTTTCCGTCCTGTGGCATGAACTGGCCCCCAGACTTGAACAATGTGGCTCAGTACCTGGGACGACCTGATGTCGTTAGTGCACTACATGTAGATAGGAAAGGACCTTGGGTTGAATGTTCAGGAGAAGTTGGCTCGAGCATGAAGGCCTTGCACTCCAAACCTTCTGTTGACATATTACCTGCCATTCTGGCTGAAGTACCGGTACTGCTGTTTTCTGGTGACATGGATTTCATTTGCAACTCTTATGGAACAGAAGCAATGATTGATCATCTTTATTGGAATGATGCTCAGGGATGGTTGGATTCAAAGTCTAACACCAAAAACTTTACTTTGCAGGATGGAAGCAAACTTCTCGGAAGTGTTATAACAGAGCGAAATCTTACTTACACGAAAATTTTTGGGGCCAGTCATATGGTTCCAGTTGACGACCCTATTGCATCTCTGGAAATGATTGAAAACTTTATTTTTCAACGAGATTGGGCTCCAGAACCAATGAATAGTACTATCCCGGATTCGCGAGCAAAAGAAAAGCTGATCGAAGATGCTACCTGGCACGCATACTACAAAGCAGGAATTGTCGCATTAATAGTTATATTGCATCTACTAGGACTACTATTCTTCTTTGTTTTTTTCCGCAAGAGACACAGCGGAGTTCGATTTGCTGATGACGCAGACCCGACTTTCTCAACTATTTTAAAAAGCTTCTTTCTTGGATTGACAAGATGGAAGCCTCAGTCGTTGCTGAATCGGAAAAAAGGCTTTAGAAATCTTGAAGAAACGGAGGAAGAAGAGCTTGCCGAGTTTGAGATCTCAGATGATTATTCAGACTCTTCTACGGCCAGTGTGGATGATGACAATCGGTAAATAGCATCAATGATAGACAGTATTATCAATTTATTTATTTCACTTTGATTAACATTGAATTAGGGAATATCTAAGTATGTTGACAATAGGATGAGTCCACCAATAATTATTCAGAAACTACAGTAGTCTTACCAAGTTGACGCTCCTCGTAAAATGCAGCGGTGGCATGAGCTTTTCTTCTGCCATCGAGATACTCCATCATTTCATTATAGCTCTGGGGCAACAGTTCGATGTCAGCATTCTTCTCATCTTTCTGCACAAAGTAGCTATAAGTGAACTGACCAGTATCGGTAGTAGTACCATGATCAAGGTTTCGCACTGTGGAGTCAACTCTGATTTGAATGAGTGTGCCAGGGACCTCAGTCTCAACACCATCAATATAAATTTCCCGAGTAGTGTTCTTTGTGTGAGCAACAATGGCTGTGAGATAGAGCACTGATCCAACCGGCACAGGGTTCTTGAAGGTAGTTGAATCGAGTGAAACAAATCGAGGTACAGAGTGAGAAAAGGCCGCAGCACAAGTGTAGGCAAGCTCGAAAGTTTGTCTCAGAAGATAGCCTCCAAAAATCATGTAACTGTGACGATTTCTATATTGAGGTTGCATGATCATAGTAGAACGGACCATTGTGTCGCACATGTTGACTACGTGAGCAGGTTTCAAAGAGGGATTTTCCTCATAAGTCTTCTGCTTGACCCACATGTCATGGATTATCTTCGACTCAATTTCAGTGGGAGGGCTCAGCATGAGTCCAGTCTTCTTCGCCTGCTCTTTCTTTTCAGCATTGAACTTTTCAGCTCGAATGAAGTCAATCTTCTCTTCGACACTCGTGGGCACAAGCTTATTGATAGGAAAAGATCTATGGGTCTCAGGATCTCTGGCCACAAAAGTGAAATTTGCAGTAAGAAAAACTTCATCGTCATTGATGTCACTTTCGGTCCATTCTTTGTCCTTGTCGAGTGCATGAGTATGAGTAGCAGCCTTGATGCTGATTTCCATTGAGGATTTTCCAGTCCAAGTCACGCATCCAGACAAAGTTACGTTATATTGTGATAAATCATCAAGTCTTTTCAAGATAAAAATTCGATCCACGGCAGCAGTGACAATTATAGGTTCAGCAGGATAGCAGTGTTTGTAAGAGATCACACCAGCCAGAGCATCGAGATCCTGGAAAATCTGGCCGATTCTCAGCCTACCCGAGGCATTGATATATGCATCAAGGAACCATTCGTCATCTCTGAATGGCAAAAGAACACAGGTGAAAGAGTCGCTTCGACATCGATTAGCAACTTCACGGGTCTTGACATCGGTATAGGCAAAAGACACCGATTCAGGAACAGGTTCACCATTCTTGTGAGAAGCTTTCCAGTCGTTTTCATACTTCTGCTTGGCTCTCAAAGCTGCTATCCAAGGAGTCGTTCTTCTCATAGGAGAAACAGTGCTTTTCGAGGCCACTGGCTCAAATAAATGCTGATGATTCGAATTTGGAGCAAAGGCCCCTGACTTGAACGAACGAGACGCTACAGGAGCAGCCTTTATCAGTTGCCTAAAACCCTTTACTACAGTCATCTTGAAAAAAGAATTCTCCGAGCCTCCAGTTACCACTAACCAACGTCTTCCAGTGGTTGACCAGCAGTGTTTTTCAAGAAGCAGGAATTTTTAGAGCAAGGCTGCGTCGACAGCCGCTTTTGCCGGTACTCCTATGCCAGATTACCCTCTGTGTGGGCTTCCCAGTACGGGCTGATAAGCATATGTTGATTTGCCATATAGCGAGGCTGGGATTTTTTGACCGATAGTATATTGGAGTTAATTGACCGAATGTAGGCCCGGATATAAATGGCCGCGGCACATGGCTAACAAACAATAGAGAAGAAAAAAAACCTTTTGAGGCTTTTTATTGTTGTAAATATATAGCGTAAACTGGTGCCTTTATGGTTCGACAGCCGAAAAAATCCACCGAGTCATTTCTGCTGGTTAAAGGTTGAAAAGAGGTAGACCAATGGTACTTATTTCAGAAACATGGCTAAAAGAAATGGGGTTTAAGGTTTCTAAATAGACTGATGGCTGAATAGAGTTAATAAATCAAGGCCGAGGTTTATTGACCGTGCAGTAGGAACCGAGGCAAAGCAAGACGTTCAATTGGTCTGCTATATGGAATTAGTAGCTACAATCATAGCGCGTAAAACAGAGATCTATAATCTACAAACGGACCATACCGTTGCATGAATGACAACTTTCAGACTTTCTCATTACATCCAATTAAAGCCTAAAGTGTCACTGCTCATTGAAATATGGCTATATGGCCTTTCGTACATAGGGCACGTGACCTGACCAGCTGCCGGTTACCACTAACCTAGATTTGATGATCCCTGCCTCCCCAGGTTTGGCACCCATACTGCAACAGTGGTGAGGGGAACGGACTCCAGAGAGATTAATCATTTTAGGCCACTAAGGCCGATGAAGGAGGAGTCATCTACGAGCAAGCGTACGTTTGTAATGAACCGACGGTAATAACGCTAAGGGAAGGAAATACAGGGATCGATGGCTGCACTTTGCATAATAATATTTTCTAATGTACGGCACAGTCCGCTAAAACTTGTCTTATTTAGAAATTAACATTAACAATGCAATGAGTGTATTCTGGTGTTTTATTGGATTCGGGGATGCCCGATATACTTTCCATGGTCGTCAACCCCGGGTAGGCAAGATTGAACGCACCGGTATCCCCTATAGGAAAGCAAGACAGAATGAACGAAGAGCTCCGAAAAACACAGTGAGGTTGAATAATTGAGATTTTTCAATCCAGCTAGACTACTTAATGAAAATATAACTACATTTATTTAACGAAGACAACAGTTGCACCTGAGCAGCTGCTCCTGCAGCCGATCCACACGTGTGCGCGCGAACCCGAGTAAAGCAAACTTTTTTGCATATCCAATGGGCTTAGCAAAACGGCCAGGAGATTTTGCAATACCCCAGCGTTGGGATCACCAAAATCAGCAAGCGAGTCACGTGAAGTTAGACAATTCGATGAATTCCTTCCCTCCCTACTCCTTAGTCATCCACCCCTCTTAAACATCGTTACGTCCCCATTCAGTTTCTGCTTCTTAAGGTATACTTGGAGAAAGACTGGTAGTTTACTCGCTGGCTTCTACAACTAACAAGAGCATTGGCTTTATTGACACTTGAAACTTGGACCCCAGTCTTTCCGCAAATTCCGATAGTATTATTCGTCGTCCATCATCATGTCTTCGCGCGATCTCAATGTTTCGCAGTTCATCGCAAACTTGAATAGTTTGGATCCCATGGATGGGTCCGGTGTAGCTGGCTCACACAACGACGAAGAGCTGAGCATTTTCTCAAACACCAATTTCTTTGACTTCGACGTAGGCCGATCTACCAACATTGCTGCCAGTGTCGACGACTTGCTGATGCAGCAAGAGCGTCATCTCCAGGATCCCAAGGGAAAGTTTGCTCAACAGCACGCTGAAAGCTCAAGCTCAGGAGCAAGCTCTTCCAACCACACATCCGTTACTTCGGGATCTGAAGTTCAGATGATTCCTTTGGACTTTTCTTCTTTGCAGCAGTTTTCTTTGGCTGGGGACTTGAATTCGAGTCCTACAGTGGATTCTTCGGAAGCGCCCGCCAATGTTTTCCAAGACAGATATAACAAGTCTGAACAGCCACTCAAGCACTCAGTCAAGATGGATGATATTCAGCCTATCAAGCGAGCTAGAAAGAACACTGCAAGCTCCATCCCTAGCATAGCGTCTGCTTCTCCCTCACCTTCAATTGGACCAGTTGACACTGAAGACAGCTCGCCTGACAACAAGGTCACTGCTGAGGAGGACAAGAGACGACGAAACACCGCTGCCAGTGCCAGATTCAGAATCAAGAAGAAGCTTCGTGAACAGGAAATGGAGCGAAACACCAAGGAGCTTCAGACTAAAGTCCAATCTTTGGAAAACAAAGTCATGCAACTCGAGATGGAAAATCGATGGTTGAAAAACCTAGTAGTCGAGAAGAACGAAGCCAGAGACATGTCTGATCTTTTAGACATGAAGAAGAAGATTCTTGGAAATGATACCATCAAAATGGAGTAGATATTTTTGATGGTTCTCTTGATTCCTGTTTTGTCCTCTCTGACACTTTCATTCCTGATTTTCCCCACGAAGTTACGACGCATTTATCCAAATATATAATATATCAATACCTTTGACATTGCTTTATATCTCATATATTATATTTTCCTTGATCTTTTCAAAGCTGTTAGTTCTTATTCATTGTATTTACCCAGTGCTAGACTTCAAGGCTAAGATGAAACTTCTCCACCTGCACCAGAGGTGAATCTACATTATACGATGCTAATAAAATGCCCAATTTTATTGCTAAATCTCACTATGATTCGCTCTTACTGGTATTGTTCTCATAGGCTTTGTAACCGGTAACTCCAACCATCACCAGTAAGATGAATTTAGCAAAAGACTTGTAGACTTTTCCCGGATCATCAGCTACAACACTTCGAGATCCCCATGGTCCATAGTAGATGAACCACACTTTTTGGTTAGTTTGACATTACATGAATAAGAAACATTGGTTTGACTCACAAGCTTTCCTTTCGTCGTCCGTTAGAAGTTTCCAGTCACCTCTCATTCGATCTTCCAAATATTCAATTATACCTTCCTGAGTAGCCATGTCCAGTTTGTCCCACTGTTTAGGCAACCCCACAAGGTTTGGCTTCTTCGGGTTTTTCGGTCGATATTCCTGCTCATCATCTTCCTCGTTCGACGCAAAAGCAAAAGTCAAAGGATTCGGACTACCCTTAGCAGCAGCGACAGGGCTCCTCGAAGAAAATGCTAAAGAAGAGGTTCTGTTATATGCGAATCTAGTACACGCCAATCGTGGTCGCAATATGACCGAGCGAATCATTTCGATGTAGGATGAAGAAGTCAGATTCAGTCCCAAGATCCGATCTAAGGCCTACAATGGCATGAATTCGACCCGATGAACAAATCATATGAGAACTCAGTTGGATGGATGCTGAAAAAAGATAGATTACTAAATATATATTATGAAACTGGATTAGTTGTTTTCGTTTTCAGACCCATTGAGTTCAACCTCGTCTGAGCTAGGGCGTTGATCCCTTTTATCAGCTTGATCTGATTCTTTTGTAGACTCATTGTGGGACCTCTTATGCTTTCTTCTCCTTTTTCTACCGGAAGAAGCACCTTCCGTGGCGTCTTCATCACCGGACTTCTCGACGATGTTGGTTGCTGGTGATTTAGTGGTCTTCTTCTTGATACTCAAGGGATTGGGCTCCTTTGGCCCTTTCCTCTTCTTCACCACAGGCTGCTCAATATCATCAGTATTTTCTTCCTGAAGAGGATGCTTCCTTGAAGCATTTGGATCATTCAAGCCTTTAGTGAGTTTCTCCAGCTCAATCTTATCGCGGGCCTTTTCCGTGACAGGGCTCATTGGCTCCATGATCATGACTGCTCGATTGATATAAATAAGTGGCACAGCAGGGATTTTCCTGAAAGCCATTCTTAGTTTTGGCTTCTGTGTAGCGACAACATAACGATGCTTGTTCTGTCCCTTGATGGAGACAACTTCAGTCATACACTCAAATGCCGATAAAGTTCCTTTATTTTCAGGCTTTTTCTTCTTCCCTTCTTCCTCTGACGCATTCAAAGATTGTTCCTCTACCTTTTGGTGCTTTTTCAACGGCAAATGTCCACATCTTCGTCGCTCAAAGGTCTTTGCAAGATCAATGGCAGCTTCGTTCTTCGTCTTGTATAAATGCTGAATTGTACATTGAGTGATCATAGGCTTCACCTCGCCTTGGAGAGTTCTTTCAAGACCTTTAACTAGATCAAATTTAGAATTAACGGCTTCTAATATGATTTCTTCATCAACTATTGTAATGTTAACATATTATGTTCAGAACAAACACAGCACAGCACAGCACAGCAGCAATAATACTCACCCAGCACCTGATATGGCTCTCTAAATTTAAAATTCAGATGGTAATAAGACATCTGCTTTCTATATGCTTTGGCTCTCTTTTGCTTCATTGTTGTAATAATTTGTCAGATCAATAAAATCAAGATTTTTCCTACTTGTAATATTT
Organism: Zygoascus hellenicus; assembly: GCA_030564625.1. NCBI lineage: Eukaryota > Fungi > Ascomycota > Dipodascomycetes > Dipodascales > Trichomonascaceae > Zygoascus > Zygoascus hellenicus. The sequence continues at coordinate 218,568 of JAJLWE010000004.1, forward strand.
TTTTTTTTCCAAAGCATGAGCTCGAGACGGCACACGGCTGACATGGGCTCTAAGCATCACCAAACTTCAGATCCTACCAACGCATAGCTAAAAGGCAGAATGAGTGCGACGCCATTGTTGATTTTGGAGGTAAGAAGTTGCATTAATAATCTGTGGATAAAGAAGATCAAAAAAAGCTCACCCCTTATAGTCTATCTGGTCCAATGCTACGCCTTTCAAGGCTGATGTTTCACTGGCTTCCCAGAGTATCCTATCGACTCTTCTGTTGATCATTGGTGAGTATGAATTACCCCCCATAGATTTTGCTCATTGAATATTAATCATTTAGGAATTTCTCTCTCTGGCTGGTTTTTGGTTCTAGATAAAAAGTCCGCCGCTAATACTGGCTTTGCTGTGTTGATTGGATTAATTGCATCTGGAGCTCTCGGGTATGTATCTAATTGTCACGTTTACTCTTTCTCGGGTCGGGTCGCAATGAAGTATAGAAATATGACTAACCTGTAGATTTGGAGGTGTTTTCTTGATTGATGCTGTAGGAGTTTATACATAGATCATTTTAGAAAATTTATTCTTATATTTGTGATCGGCTCTGCTCCTTATAATCATCTTGACCGGTTGCTGATTTTCTCCCACTGATTCCCTTCTCCGATAAATAATCATGCTCGCTACTAGACGATTTGCAAGCACTCAACTGAGGAAATCCTCTGTAAGCAATATTTCAATTGTGGGATCGAAACGGCCATTTGCTGTGCTTCGTCAGCTTCCTCCTCTTTTTGCTCATTCTACCGAGACCCCCGAGTTTTCCAACATATCTTACACCAAAGATTCTTCAGGCATATCTCTAGGAGCTTTCCCTACCGAGTTTCTCAAGCCCCTGAAAGCTTTATCAGAAGCAAGAGTACACACCTATGATGAAACCCAGACTCTTCCTTCACAGGCGGTTACCAGATTCAAAGATAACCGTGCATTTCTGGAGAAGCTTCACAAGGTTGTAGGAGATCATATTGTTGATTGCCCTATCACAACCATGATGGTTCCTCCAAACGCAGAAGTAGACGAGTATTATTACGCAATTAGTGATCTGAGATGCTTCCCGCCCCCTGGTAGAATTCCTGAGATTGAAAATATCATAGGACATATTCTTGTGAAGAAGGGCAAGATGGTCCCTGGAACCTATGAAGCAAACCAAATGTACCGGATTTGCACCATTGACGGGCCAACTATTGTCAGTGACATGTTGGCGGAGATATTGGCTAGAGAATGCACAACAAGCAAATAGAATTGAAAATGCCGGATATATTTATTAATCCTATAAAAAAAAAAGAGCTGAAAACAGATTATGAATGGACTTTGTCACGTCGCATCCATCACTCCAGAAAATCATGCCGAACATTGATATCGTTTGCTAATTCCGAGCCGTGATCGCTCAATTCCCAGCAAAGCTGAGTGCTCTGCTGAATGAGCTTTTCCAGAAAAGATACTTCAGGCTTGTTTTGAGAGGCCAAAATCGCAGAGTTCAGTTCTTGAACTAATGGCTTCAAGCCTCCTTTGCTAAAGAGTTGCTTCACTTCAGGCGCGTTCAAAGGATCTTCATATGCTAGTAGACTGAAGACTTTGCTCAGAGCTGATTTCACCACACTGCGAGAGTCATCTTTATAATCCTTTCTCAACTGCTGACCATATGAAATAGCTTCAGACAATAAAAGGCTCGAGTCTTTGTGCTTGCCTGCTTCAGAATCGTCACTGCTTTTCTCCTTAGCTTTCCGTACCAAATCAATGAATTTGTGACATCTTATTTCAAATCCAACAAGATTCTCCTTGGCAAGAACTTGAGGGAAATGGTCCTCCAAAAGCTCTATAATACCATCAATATCATCGCGTCGCATCAATGCTCGAATCTGTTGACGAATTTCAATATCGTCTCGATTAGGTATCACATCTTCCATGGTACTATCGGCCATTTCTTCGTCTTCCTTGTTCTCTTCGCTCTCTTCAAAATGAGCTTCTTGCTTTCGTTCTTGTTCAAAAGCACTAGCAGCTTCCAAATAGCCCTCATGGCAAAAAAACGAACTGACAATGTCCTTAACGAGTTCGTCCATCTCATTGGTTCCCTTGGGGTAAAAAAATTCGGTTCGATCTATATCAGGATCACTTCCAAGTATATCACCCATCAAAGTGGCCTTGTAGTCTTCAACATACTTTCCAATGTCAAACCAGAACTCATCTTGGCCAAAGTTTCCTTTGCAGACCTTGTTAGTTTTCATGCCAATAGCTGGATAGAAGTTGGTTCCGGTAACATCAAGAAATGCATCATTTAGATAAACTCCATCCTTAGTATAGAAAATGGTTTTCTTGTGGAAATTAATGCCACAGCCAATGACATTACCAGCCCCGTATTTTGGACCGTAATTGTAAGATGTGCCAGAACATGCAACAATTTTACCGTCATCCCCATGGTATCCCCACGATCTATTTTCAAATCCCGGAAACTTGGACATGGTACAGTCATCATCACAAAAGCCAATGCTAAAAGCATCATCGCTGTCAGCAGAGGGAACAATCTCAACTTCAAAATAGTATATGCCGCACTCATGTGGGACCGGATCCAGCGTACGGACTGCAGCTACATCGTGTGTAGTGATAGTCTTGTCACTAACAAAAGCAACCACACAATCATTATCACAGAGCTGAACTGCAGTATCATTTTCTTTGCGGGCCCATCCAAAAGGGAGTGGTTTTAAGCCCATTTTACTTCGTGAAGGTAGTACTTTATCACCTTCAACAGTAGACTTGTCAATGCTATTCAATAAGCCACTTGTAACTCGCATTTCAGGTCTGTACGATTTCTCATCCATCGAAGCCCGTGGCTGGGTCCGTGAAATCCGCGATGTGCCTTCCAATTGCCCTAACGTTGTTTCTCCGCCGGGCAAGCTTTGACTGTGGTCTGAAGCATGTTGTAAATTTCTCCACAGATTCAAAGAGTCTAATTGAGCAATAGCTCGAGATGGAAATATTTGTGGTAAGTTGAACTGACTTCCATTCACAGACAATGCTTGTTGGGTGGAAGAAGCAAACGAGGAGCCCACACCAATAGAGCTAGTCGAATTGGTCAACTTCAATGCATTTGCAACTGGAGGCCTATTGTTCAAAGAGACTCTTCGACTTTCGATCAGGAGGTTTGGTTTTTCCACAGGTGTGTCGGTAGGGATGATTGCAGACTCGCTTTCATCGTCGGAACCGCCCGACAAAAGCCAACTCACATAGCTGCGGTTTGAGGATTCAGAACCAACGAGGTTGTCATAACGATCACCGTATGCAGTAAGCTTTAAATATTTAGGATAGAGATTATCAGACTTATCGTCAATGACGGTTTCTGAACTGGCAGATGCTAGACCCAAACCACCTAAACTTGGCTTTATTCGCATCTTCACAGTCCATTCACTCAATGAATTGTCATTTTCCTGGCTCATTGTAGGTTCGTTAGGATCTTGAGAGGTTCCTGTAGATGCTATCGAGGACCACCGCCGCCTAGCCGCTATGGATGATGAGGTCGCCTCCGGCAAGTTGGAAGCTTCAGTTGTCGGTAGACTTGTGGAATCGTCAGGAAAAATCAAAGGACAAGGATCAGGAACTCCAAAAGGCGGGATGCTCGGATCAGCCAAAGGTTCTATTGGACTGCTTCGATCGGATTCCTGGAGAGCAAATCCAATAGAGTACCTATCAGTCATGAAGAGCGTGCTCTACAAATTTCGTGATCAAGTACTGCAAAGCAAGAACACAAGGATATTATCAAGCCTTAATGTCGCTATTAGCTTGTCCTATTCGAAATGCCGAAAGTCCTCACAAGTACAACGCTGGTAAAACTGTAGTTGTGGCCAAATTGTACAGCACCGAATAACGGGTATAATGTCGGCTTAAAGAGAAAGAGAAGGGGTAAAAAAAAAATGAAGCGGGAGTATTCCAGAAAGACAATGACAAAAACGATTATAACTGACGGGAAATTACAATTCTTCGAAGAAATGAAACGGTCGGTTATCAGTTATTACAAAGTGGCTTGACTGATACAAAGTTGATGTTAGTGGTTAGTGCTAGGTGTGGTGATAGAACTGATAATAAAGACCAGATACGGCTAATTATGAACGATGGGGTTGCTTGGGAAACGAGACGAGCCCAGCAACAAGCAGCAGCAGCAGCAGCAGCAGCAGCATGATTCGAAGAAAAAACCATGAGACAGGAGAAAAGATTATCAAGAACACCGTTGAGGTTTAATATGCTATGAAATATATAAATTAATAGTTTGCATCATTATAGTTGACACGAAGCGGTCAAAACAAACGTGCAATTTTATAGTCGTAACTGCGGTTGAAGCATATATACATTAACAAGTCATGACACTGGGATGATCATCAAACAATCATCAGAGCAGCAAGGGATCGCACTTAGTATCGGTAATGGTCGACCTTGTAAGGACCCTCGGGAGCAATTCCCAAGTAGTCGCTCTGCTTGGGAGTCAACTTGCTCAAGTGAACGTTCAAGTGAGCCAAATGGAGTCGAGCAACAGTCTCGTCCAAAATCTTGGGCAAAACGTGGACACCGACGGTGAAAGGACCAGACTTGGCAAACTCAACGTACTTCTCTCGGAATTCCTTGTTGTCAGCATTGAACAAAGCGATCTGAGCAAGAACCTGGTTGGTGAAAGAGCATGACATGACAAAAGAAGAGTGACCAGTGGCACATCCAAGGTTGACAAGTCGACCTTCAGCCAACAAGATGATGTGTCGGCCATTCTCGAGCAAGTATCGGTCAACCTGGGGCTTGATGTTGACGTGGCTCTTGGCATTGGCCTTGAGCCAGGCGACATCAATCTCAATGTCAAAGTGACCAATGTTGCAGACAATAGCATCGTTGGGCATAACACTGAAATGTTCACCGGTGATGATGTCTCGGCATCCAGTGGTGGTGACAAAGATCTGACCCTTCTGAGCAGCCTCCTCCATGGTGACAACCTCATAACCAGAAATGGCAGCCTGGAGAGCATTGATAGGGTCGACTTCAGTGACCAAAACACGAGCACCCATTCCCTGGAGGGCCAAAACACAACCCTTTCCGACGTCACCGTAACCAGCAACGACAGCAACCTTACCGGCAATCATGACATCAGTAGCTCGCTTGATACCATCGACGAGAGATTCTCGGCATCCGTACAAGTTGTCGAACTTAGACTTGGTGACAGAGTCGTTGACGTTGATAGCGGGGACCTTGAGGGCACCATCCTTCAACATCTTGTACAAGTGGTGAACACCAGTAGTGGTCTCCTCAGAAAGACCGTAGCATCCCTCCAACATCTCGGGGAATCGCTCGTGAACCAAAGAGGTGAGATCTCCACCGTCATCGAGAATCAAATTGAGCTTCTGGCCGTCCTTGAAAGACTTCAACTGCTGCTCGATGCACCAAATGTACTCCTCTTCGGTCTCACCCTTCCAGGCGAAAACAGGGATACCAGCAGCAGCAATGGCAGCAGCAGCATGGTCCTGAGTGGAGAAAATGTTACAAGAAGACCAGGTGACTTCAGCACCGAGGGAAACCAAAGTTTCAATCAAGACAGCAGTCTGAATGGTCATGTGCAAACAACCGGCAATTCGAGCACCCTTGAGAGGCTGGGCTTCAGCATACTTCTTTCGGGTCTCCATGAGACCGGGCATCTCGTTCTCGGCGAGTTCAATTTCCTTTCGGCCGAAAGCGGCGAGAGAGATATCAGCAACCTTGTAAGTCTGGGACATTTTTGTGGGTTTTATCAAAAAGTTGACGTGGTTGAAGAAAGATGAAATTATTGGCGTGGTAAACTTTTTTATGCCCGTGAAATTTTTTCACGTGCACCTCCTTTAGCGAGCAGAGCGAGCATTTACTAACACAACGTGTGTGGGAAAACACATGGGGAGCACAAACACTTATATAGGTGGAATATGCTTATGATTACTTCTCGAAGCTACTTATATAGATTCAATTCCATTTCTAAAAGGTTCTGTATGAGGTTGTACAAGTGTCTGCCGGGCTCATCAGATTATCATGATATTTCTGTGTGATTTTAAAAATGGGTCAAAAATCAGTTGCAACCTTGTTGGTCAAACACTACGTATTGTATTTCAATAAACATTTTTCACATTCAATTATCATAGGTATGCTTCTTCAAAATATTCGATACAAACGTTATTGTTGAAATCAAGACATTGACAAACGTTGTTACTCAAATCACCGTCATGTGGGGTGGCCTACATCACTACATAGGCTCTTCCTTTTGCAACACTAACAGAGCCACGAACGATAATCAGAAAAATTGAAAGACTTTAGGACAATCTCACTGCTTTTAAGCTTCCTTAATCTATTAATGGTTTGTGGAGACAGAATCAATCTGTGTTGCTACTATTTCACGAACAGCTGCCGATCACTCTGTCGTTGACAATTCCAATGATTTCCAGCGCATCGCTTGGATTTTCTCGGCCTTGGCGAATCGTGTCCGCTTTCATTTGACGTTTGTAGGAGTGGTTTTCTTAGAGCATCATCTACATGGTGCTCTTAACTCCATTGAAAAGAATATCCAAGTTGGTCAGACCAAGTGCTATTATTTCACCAGTCTGGCCTTGATCATTTCAAATTACCTTTAAAAAATATAAACTGAATCACTTGAAAGTCTTGGTGACAGGCTTTCAGATAATCGACAGTGATTTATATGTAGATAAGTACTCCACTTATGTCTACACCACGAGATAGCAACAGCATATCATCTGATCTTTCCGGAAGGTAATGTGCTCCACAAAGTATTTCCGGTATTAGAGCGTTTCTTTATGGCAAGTATTTACTAGTCGCTTCTAAGAGAGGTAATGACAGAGCTTTTTCGTCATATTTCCTCCAGACTTGCATACTAATTGGAAATTCTCTTTTTACTACTCGATTCACCAGCACAGAAAAAATGCGCTTGGTCAAATGAAATAACATTTTTATAAACCAAGATGTGTTTGTCGAGTCCAAATTTTAGGGAGTCGTTATTGTGATCTTAACTTGGCCACAGTCTCGTTGATCACACGCATGTAAGTGAATGGCTGTCTAGAACAAAACTTCTGTTGAAAATATTATAGCAAAATTCAAAAACATCATGGGAGTAGTTTGCAGAATCGAATAAATAGCTTATAGTCCAAAATTCACATGCATTGTCTACCCATACGCGACACAGCTAAGATATCATAGAGCCCACATACACACAGCAGCTACACAAGTAATATTCAAGCGAGTAAACTAGACATATAAACTAGACATGGATCAAGCATTAAAGTTAGTATACCTTGATCAATTATGAAAGTACTCTATTACTTACTGAATTTCAGAATTTTCGGGTTTGTGGTTGTGGTACAAAGTTTTGCTCATTGATCCTTCTCGGGTACTCCATGAGCTATGAGTGAAATAATTTCGAGCTTTATCTCAGTAGGCCAAAAGTCTGCTGATTAGTAATTTACTACTTCACTCTAACGGGAAAATGAGTTCTGTTATTTTAATGATATTCACAGTTCGTAAAAGTGAAGTTATCAAAGTTGAAGGTAAAAGCCCTGACAACAAGTACTCATAGGCCATCCCAGCCAAAGGGTATTATATGGCAATGATAACAGGAGCCGACAGAAACAATCGCAATATTCAAAAACACATAACTAAGAAATATGGCTGTTTGATATATCGAACTGATGCTAGTGTCTTATTCACGCGATTGTGAACAAATGTGTGGTCATTGATAGAAAGAATTGGTTAAAACAAGCATAGTTCAAGAAACCTATTTATTTATTCTATAGAAAATTTGATACATTCTTTACCTTCCATTCATCTCTGAGCCTGCTATTGGAGCATACTGTCTCGATCTATGGCAGACAAACTATTTAAATTTGATACAAGGAAGGTACCTCATGTGTGCCATCAGCTTGGCAATTTCAATGCCCGTGATGTGGAGAAATTAGAATGCAAAGTCAAAAAACAGTTACACGATTGAATACACCAAGCCATATGTGCAGACCTAATTCATAAGATAGCTCTAAATTCATTACCTAATATCTCTCGACTAATTGCTATTGTGTTCAGATCATTCACATCATAATGAATCTTCATGTAGACATGCCAATTATATATTTTCTTTCATTTGTCTCACAGATTTGAGCTACCGTAAAGCAGATCATTCATTATCATGTCCAGAGAGACTATAGAAACATGGGCTGAAAAGAATCATTTACTAGTTGAGCCGCAGATTGCTTTTCGCTCATGAGTATTATAATTCTGTGTGCTCTATCACAGAGAGCGTTTCAAATGGTTTGGACTCTTCGGCTTGTGTGACATAGACAGCCCGAGTCACCTTGATTCGCCTAGTTTCGGTGATTACCTCATTATCGTCATTGTCATCTTCCGCTTCGTCAACCTGCTGTGTAGATACAGGTAGGATGCTAACAGTACCTTCATCACCATGATCGACTTTGACCGTTTCATCAGCTCCAATCACAGGTAAAATGCTAACAGGTGCTTCTCCATTGAGATCAATGTCAATTTCCTCACCTGCACCCACCACTGGAAGAATACTGACGGGGGCATCACCACCATCAATATCGACATCAATTTTCTCGTCAGCTCCAATAACAGGCAGAATACTGACAGGAGCATCACCACCGTGATCGACTACAACTTCCTCATCGGCTCCAAGAACAGGCAAAATTGAAACAGAAGGCTCTGAGGCGGCAGAAGAAGAAACAGATGACTTCACTTCTTCTTCATCAGATGCATCATAGAAAATGGCATTCTCAGGCTGTTCATCTGGCAGCTCCTCGCCTTTCTCCGTTGCTCGCTTGTTCTTGTATACAATAGCCTGCTGGAATGTGAAATCGGCCTTGGCACGTATTCCACCGAAATATTGAGCAGCTTCCTGTGTGAGTATATTTGCCGTTTCTTGGGCATCTCTGAGCATCTGGTTAACTGTCTCCATATTGATATCAAGGTCCAGAATTTCCTGACGAGCATCATATAGTTGGTCCTTCAAGGCTCGAAACTCTTTCCAGTCTTTCCAATTGGGAACATTGGAAGAAGATGCTTGCTTATGATCAATTGAAACCAAGTTTCTGCCAAGCTCACCAAGAGCTACGTCGGCAAACTCGTCAAGAACGTCGAGAGTGTCGCCTCTGATCTTTTCAGTATTATCGAGAATTCGATTTGCCACTTCTTCAGCATAGTGCCGAACGTTAAGAGCAGCGACACGAATTTCATCGGCACGACGTCTAAATTCTTTTTGAACATCTTCAGGTCGCAAACTGAAATCTTTGCCCTTGTCCTTTTCCACTTCCTCTTCTTCTTCACCGGTTGGAATCGAGTCTACAAGTTCGGTAAGAGCTTTTACAGACTGTGATTGCAGGTCTGAGAGCTTTCTGAGAAGATCGGTGAACTTGGGCTTGACTTCTTCAATGACTTCAGACTTCTTCTTCTCGACATCATCCAAGAAGGTATCCAAAGCTTCTTTGGTGGTCTCCTGGACTACTGACTTCCATGATGCAATCTCAGCCGATATCTGAGCACCAGTTGATAGTTTGACTTCACTGGGATTAGTAACTTCAGCTTCTTGGGAGGCCGCAGGTTGTTTGGTCTCAGTAGATTGAGCAGTGCTAGAAGACGATGCAGAAGAAGTAGAAGTAGCACTTGGAGTGACCTTGAGGCTCTCAGTACTCAAAGGTAAAATAGTATCCTTGCTAATAGACTTGGCTATGTCCTCACTTGCAGGTACTTTAGTATTATTCTCAATGATCTGGTGGTAAATATTAGAAACATGAGGTTCAATGTTCTTCTGATAAATGTGGGAAATTTCAGGAGCAACCTTTACCTCAATCCAGATAGCAATTTCATTAATCAATACCAAAGTGTTGATATAAGCTGACTCTGCATATGTCTTGATTTTCGGAACAATACGGGTCACAACGTATCTCTGAGTGTGGCCAAGGTACACGGCGATTCTACTACCAATAGGAATTCCATAATCTTGGTAAGCTTTACTAGCAACAGCAGTACTCTTGGACACTAGAGGATGAACATTATGCTCATGGAATTCACAAGCCTTGCTGTAGTAGGGTTGCAGAATAGTATCTGCCTTGTGCTTCTGTTCAACTACTTTTGCAGTATAAGGCTCAGCAATTGATTTCCCCCTCGCTGCAATTTTCAGCAAATTAGGCTCAACTGTATCCAAATATACAGTCTGAGCTTTTGAAAAGTAAGGTGAAGCCTTTTCCACATAAGGAGCAGCATATTTGGTATAATGAGGTTCAATATGGGGATGAACTTGGGTATAGGCATTGTGTAGCTTTGTGCAAAGGCCAAAACAGCTTTCATCTTTGAAATCCTCTGGTACTGTAGCAGTAATTGGGCATTTGAAAATGGCCAAGTAAAGACTGTAATAAATGAAGATACTGTCGTCGTCTGTTAGTAACTAGCTTAAATGACTGACCACGCAACTCCATCAAGATATACATACCGAGCAGCAATGCTAACCAGACAAAAAAATTTGCTCTTGCATCTTGGCTTGCTCACTCTGCTGTCAGCCTTTTTCCATGTGCCCTTGAGCATTTTGAACAAGGCGGAATCAGTGGGGTTGTTAAAGAAGATGAAAATTTTGGACGGGACCTACTTGTAATAAACGTCCAAGGCGGGTGGGAGGGCCCAGCAATGGTAGCCACCGGGGGAGGGGGAAGGGGGGGGAGGAAGGATATTTTGATAGCTGATAAGAGAAACTAGAGAAACTTGGTGGTAGTTTAAAGGAAATAAAGTGCATTTGAATATTACGGAAAAAGAGAAAAGCCGGATCTGATAGAATGTGAAATAGACGATAGCTTACAGGGGTGTTGAATCGTAGATGATTCGAGTACGATAAGGAGACAAGATGGAAGACAAGGGAAGCATGTAGCAGAAGCAGAAACTATATTGAGAGGTGCAAATAAGCTAGGAAAAAGGAAGAGGCCTGTGTCACTTCATACTCTTGCAAAACAGATCGATATAATGGTAAATTATGGTCAATAGCCTTTCTTATGAGGATGATATATGTAATTATAACAGCTCTTGAAAAGGCAGGTAGGTGCTCCTGCCGTGCGAAAGCTTAGGCGATCGGCTCTACTGGTCCAGGTAGGTTAGGCCGGCCAGTGGTGCCAGCCGTGCGCTGGAGGCACAGTAAGGCCCAGCTCCAAACCCACCGTTAATATTTAAGATAACTTGCTACACCAAGCTTATTTGCCTCTCAACACAACATTTAGAATGAAGGTATCTGGACTGTCTGCTATTACAGGCCTTTTGGTCTCCGCATCTGTTGCTCAAGCATCTACTTTTCATTTTTGGAATCTTTTGCAGAATGTCCGGTTCCAGAGTCCTGTTTCCACCCAGGAAACCAAGGTCATTCCAGGCGATAGCCCTGTCGACTTGTGTGATGCTGAATACAAGCAGCTTTTAGACATTGACTATATTGATGTGGACCCAAATCCTCCTGCTAAAGGTGAGAATTTGACCATTTCTGCCGCTGGCTACCTGCATACTGAGGTCACTGAAGGCGCCTATGTGGAGGTGGACGTTCGATATGGCTACATTCGATTGCTCAGACAAACCATTGACTTGTGTGAGCAATTGGAGAATGTCAATTTGACTTGTCCTTTACAGGAGGGAAAGCTTGATTTGACTAAAATCATTGAGCTTCCGTCTGAAATCCCCCCTGGAAAGTACCTTGCGTTTGCTCGTGCTTACACTGCTGATGACGAATTCATCACGTGCCTCAGTGCTCAGGTGGAATTTTCTCCTTGAGATAATCAATAGCAAATAACTTATGCTAAAACTTGACTCAGCTTCATTTTCTTTTATATTTTTTTGCCTTCACTTTGCTCTTCTGCCTCTTGGATGTATTTTATACGTTGCAGGCCATGTCCTGGCATGCCTCTAAATTCTTTACACAAACAGTACTATCAAATAATTAGTCGATTGATAAATTTGTCAATTAGATTCTAGGTTATGCCTTTATCTTACAATAAATGATTCGAATTATTTACTGAGTACCATTTAGTACTGGTCATTGATTGTTTTTGCTGGTTAATGCATGCCCTAATCCGCATTCTTTTGAACTGTTCCAGATCATGATAAAGCCGTTTAATGCTCATTGCTTACCAAAGGAGTTGAACTATCTTGACTTTCCAAACTGGCTCGGTTTGGTACTGATTCTTCATCTCCTCCTGCATAAAGAGCAGTAGCTCTTCTAATGAGCTGTTCACTGTCCTCGTGGTTATCATTGTCGGCCTGCCATCGTCGATACTTAGCCATCTTCTTCTGCTTTCTTCGGTCCTGGAATGAATGGGGAATTAAAGGCAAATAGCCGGTCTTTTCTTGGTACTGCAGAGAAAAAATAACAGCGATGAGGGTGTACCAATACAGATTGTAGCTGATCACACTGCCATAAGTGGCGGAATTCTGCCAGCCAAAGATGGCGTTGAAAAGCATCCAGAAACCATCAGTCTGACCATTGCAGCAGTTTACGTGCCACACGCTGTTCCTAATATCGTAAGACCCAGGGCCTGAGCCAGTCTCACTAATATCGTAGCCAACCTCATTCAAAAATCCTTGAAGTTCAAAAAACCAGACACCCTTGGAAAACAATCCTGCAGCAACAAGGTAAAGAAGACAAGTGGAGCCTATCATAAAATATTGCAGATTGACTTGGTTACCTCCTCTATACATGAGCCATCCAACAAATATGCCGGCCAATAGGGCACAGATGACAGCAAGAGGGAAGCCAGACATGGGCTGGTTGACACCGATACCTCCAAGGAACACAATAGCCTCCAGACCTTCACGGAGAGTGGTAATCATGGGCAGGATAGCCAAAGCATACTTTCTGCTCAAGTATCTCAACCCCCAGCGGCCATGGCCCTTATGGGCTTCGATAATAGCTTGAGCAATCTTCACTCTCCACTTTTCACGCATCTTGTTGATACGAATCATCGCTAAGCCCATAACGGAAATCATAAGAGAAGCTAGAATTGAAAAAGTAGCCTCCCACAACTTTTCAGTAGCATCCCACAAGTTCTGGCCAAAATAGTAGAATGCGAAAATAAATATGCTACCAACAATCAAGCACAAAAATAAACCAAGAAAAGCACCGGCCCAGATTTGAAATTTCAGCGTGTTGTAAATCTGTTTGTTGGCTATTGGTACCGATCCGCCTGATGTTGCTTCCGAAGAATCATGAGTAAAGCCATGCTTAATGAAAGCCAGAAGAACAGAGACGATGACGGCAGTCTCTACCGTCTCTCTGAACACCAGGAAGAACACCTGTATGGAGAAGATTTGATCAAAAGATTCCATTTTCTCACTGTCTCTCTTCAAAATGGTAGTAGTGGTGGGCCAAACAAGAGAAGGGAGTCGACACAATTTATCAATTCCCAGCAATAATAGCGTAGCCGTACCACGCAACTAATAAGTACGAGGGGTTATTTTTTAGTGTGTGTGTGAGAGGAGCGGCACCACGCAACCTGGATACCCTGATGATCTGGATCAGGAGACGACAGGGCTGGTAAAAGGATCGAGGGGGATAACTGGTGGGCTATTCCTCGATGAATGGAGTTCCGAAGCTTTTCAATGGAGATTTGCCTCTGCTAATCAGTGCAGATATGTTGTAACAGTGTCCAATGTCTCACGTGAAACTCAGGCGGGGGGACTTGGTGGTACTGAAAGGCTAAAAGCACTGGCTCTTTTTAGTTTGGATGCAACGTAGCTTGTATGCTAAGAGTAGTAGAGTTTTTTAGCAAAAGAAAATGCCAGTTATATATTAAGCGTTCATGCTATAAGGCGCACCAGTGAAAACGGATTCCGATGGCCATCCCGACGAGTCTGTCAGGTACCTCTGATTGAGCCATTTCTGGTGGTCGAAGTACCGACCAAAGATAGGATGACCAGACGGATCATACTGATGAGCAGTTGTGTAAAAAAATATCAAATTTCGTAAACCTTGAGATAAGAGTTAAACGCTCATACATTGCATCGATTCTACCTTTTCGTTTGTTCATTCCCTTGGTTTTAGTGTTCAGCCGGCACTCTTAGCCCTTTCCATTTTGGGCCCACCACCTTTGATTATCTGATTGATAGGCTTTCGCTAGGCTCGCAAATCCCACCTCATTTATCGGAGAGCGAATGAACTGGTCTTGGCAAAACGAAATAAACAACTAGGTTACTCATGCTTTCTTCTTGATTTCCGGTCTAGAAACACAGGGGGCTCCCCCAATGAAAAAACCGTAGTGCTTGATGGCATATTGTGAGCCAATCATACAAGAGGAGGTAAAACAGTGCAAGACGCAGCCCACTTACACAAAAATCGTGGTTATGCTAGTGCCAATTTCATAACCAGAATGCCAAGATTCTCTGATTATAGTTGACCCCATAGAATGTGTCTACGCTGCAGGTGCTCGCACTGGCCAGAAACTGGCATGGACTAGAGCCAACCTACAGCAGTTCTCATCACGTGTTACCCACCAACCCAAATAGCCCACTAAAAAGCTGGAAAAAACTTCTTAACTCAACTTCCTAGCTACCTGCAACATGGCAGACGACGAGCTGACGCTGTCAGCGTCGACATTGGAAGCTTTGAATGAATTTCTCAATGAAGAGTCAAGTCGTAAAGAAGAATTTGCTAAGCTCAGTTCTCAAGCTGAAGCCCGATTCGACCAAATTGAGAATGGTGCTCGTCCTACCATGGATTTATTCAAGGAAGATTGGCAATTGTCACAGTTCTGGTACAATGACAAGACTGCCGATACTTTAGCCAAAGAGCTGCTTCAAGGTGCTAATAAGGATACTTGGATCATTATTGTATCTGCTCCTTCGGTCTATGGTGCTCTGAACAAGATTCCAAAGGAAGACATTCCTACGGAGCATATTTATTTATTGGAGTTTGATGATCGGTTTAAAATTCTTTCTGGAGCTGATCGCTTTGCTCATTATGATTTTGCCAGGCCTCTGGAGCTTCCTGGCGAGTACAAGAACAAGTTTGACCGTGTTCTGATTGATCCTCCGTTTTTGAGCCAAGATTGCCAGACCAAGGCTGCTATCACTGCTAGATGGCTATTAAAGCCCAAAAATGAGTCGGTTCAAACTAGAACTATCGTTTGTACGGGAGAACGAATGGGCGATCTCATCAAAAAAGTTTATCCTGACACCCAAGTGACTGACTTTTTCCCTGAGCATGCTAAAGGTCTCAGCAACGAATTCCGATGCTATGCCAACTACGAAGGATCTAGTTGGAAGTTTCTCAAGGAATAAATCATACAGTGGAAATCCATAACACCAAACTACTAACCCCTGCATTCGTCCTTTCAAAGGTATGTATATCAGCCAATCTTTCTCTGCATCCTGATGATACAAGTTAAGTGCATAGTTCAACAGAAACTATTATGTTGAAACAAATACCATCAATAGTCTTTCGCTCCTATCTGAATGCAGAAAATCGGATCTTTCTCATGTATTGGAAATTGCTAACATTACAGGTCGACTAATCTATTTATCATCTTGTATATAAATCTCTGCTTTATGTATAAATACCAATCTTGATGCATTATGCTATATATTACCTTACTTCTTGAGTCGTTCCTCAGGAATCAACGCGTACATTGTCACTGGATAGACAGTTTTGGGCATTCCCACCTGCTTTTTGTAGTAAAGAAGATGAAGACCTGCTTCAGAAAACAGCTCTCGGAACTTAGCGTCCGTTCTGGTCACACTTGAATCAGTGTCATCAAACTCATCCTGCATATGACAATTGTTTTCCTTAACTACAATGATTCCGTTCGGTTGAAGGGCTCGTGCACATCGCTTGAAGAAGAAGATCAAATTTTCATCCGAGAGATGGCCAAGGCACCACTGACACCAGATCAACCAATATCTAGACGGCTCCGGCTCGAAATTCTGTGCACCTTGTTCAATGAAATTGATGTCCACACCATTTTCAATCTCTGGCTGGAGATCTGCTTTTGCTTGTTGGACAAACTGTTCCACTGGCTCTACTAGATCGATAGCAGAGCAGTGCTTCGACAAGAAATTCTTCGAAACTCGACCTATACCCGCACCAATATCAGCAGCAATTCTCTTCTCCTGAGGGACCTTTCCGAATTCTCCCATAGTCTTCAGAGCAGAAAGAAACGTATTTGATCCAACGATATCAACCTTCGGGATCACCGAATTGCCGAATCCACCAAGCACGCCGTCCACCGTGGCAGGGACTGAACTCCAATACTTGACAGCATCATTATAACTGATGTGGGTGTCTGGCGGAATGTCTAGTTCCTGTGGCATTGTAGATGATTTTGGTCTCAGAATAAAAATAAAAATAAAAAATAAGAATTAAAAAAAAAATTGATACGGGGTTTATCTCACTATCTGGAACGTTTTGTCAAGCCTCGTGGTTGAGCCGATTTCGCAAGAGACACTGAGTATATCTCAGGCTGGGGTGCGATAAGTGAAAAAGTAATCCAGTCTTGATCACAACACAGCAGCTACGAAATGAGTGGAAGATGTAAGTAAAGAGATCAGTCATGTGTGATGGATCGGATATGATGGATCACAGGAGGGATTGCGGATCAGGATGTCGATTGCTGCAAGAACTCGATGTTGATTTGACCTGGTATATTGAAACTACCGGTAGCTTGATTGAACTTTAAGCATACTTTTGGTGCTAACATTTGGTGCAGTAAGACTCTTGGATCTCGTCAAGCCATTTTTGCCAATCCTCCCTGAGGTTGAGGCTCCTTATCAAAAGGTTCAATATGACGAAAAGCTCCTTTGGTTAGGTACTGTTGGTATTTTATATTACATTCTCAATGAGCTGCCCTTGTTTGGTGTCAAAGCTGCTGCAACCACTGCTGATCCCTTATTTTGGCTGCGACCTGTATTGGCATCAACCAAGGGAACTTTGACTGAACTTGGCCTTTTGCCTATCATTACCTCGGGATTCATCTTGCAGCTGTTGGGTGGCAATCATTTGATTGATGTCAACTTTGATCTCAGTTCTGATCGTGAGTTGTTTCAATCTGCTCAGAAGCTCCTTGCTTTCTTCCTTGCTCTTGCCCAGGCTTTTGCAATTGTTTTCTCCGGAGCTTATGGAACCACTGCGGACCTTGGAACAAGCGGTGTTTTCTGGCTGGTTTTGCAGATTTTCGGTGGTTCTGCTATGCTCATTCTTCTTGCTGAAGTTCTCGAGAAGGGCTATGGATTTGGCTCTGGTGTCTCTTTCTACACCACTTTACACGTTTGCCAGCTTGTGTTTTGGAGAGCTTTGTCATTCTCTTGGGAGACTATTGGAAGCGGCCGAGGTGCTGAGCTTGTTGGTGCTTTCACCTCTTTTGGCCACATGATCTGGACTCGAAACTTCAAGACTGCATTGTTGGAATCTTTCTACCGATCTCATCTGCCTAACTTATTTGAGATCTACGGTTACGTGATCACTTTTGGCTTGGTTGTTTACTTGCTCAACTTGCGATTGGATATCCCCGTCAAGTCTTCCAAGGTCAAGTCTCCTGCCTCTGTGTACCCCATCCGACTGTTGTATACTGGTGGATTGCCCGTTTATATCATCGCTCTTATCACTGCCAATATCTTTATTTTCAGTGTTGCTTTGTACTCTTTGTTCCCCAATAACTTGCTTGTTCAGTTGTTGGGTACTTGGCAGGCTGGTGCTGACACTCCTCAGCTGTTTGCTGTCTCTGGACTGTCATACTACCTCCAACCACCTTTCACCATCAAGGAGGCTTTGTGGGATCCCATCAAGTCGATTTTCTATGCCTTGTTTGTTGTGATCACCTGCACTGTTTTTGCTCGAAACTGGACGGACATCTCTGGATACTCATCTAAGGACATTGCTAAGAGTTTCAAGTCTCAGGGCATTATCATTCTTGGTCATCGTGACAACTCCTCCTCTAAGGAGTTGAAGAGAATTATTCCTGTTGCTGCTGCTATTGGTGGTGCTATCGCTGGTGCAATCATTGTTGCCTTTGATTTGCTAGGCACTTCCGGTATCGGAGCCACTATTTTGGTCGGAGCTACTGCAATTTATGGCTTCTTTGAGATCTTGGTCCAGGAGAATGGTGGATATCCTTCTTTGGCTGGACTATTGTAAAAAAAGGGAATGGCTTCCCGAAAAGACGATCGTCTCATGTATCAAATCTAGCACGTTGGTGTGAACTGACTTGAAGAAAATAAATAATATTGCGCTATCTAGCAGATACTGCTGCTGCCTCTCTATTCCACTTTTTGTTGTCAAGCAAGCTTAGACATTGCTTTGTGAGTAATTCAATAGTCGTGTTTGTAAGAATAATAGCACCTGTGCAGCGGTATGAAGACTTGCTGAGGTTCCTGAGATCGGATTGTGCACTGACATTTTGCACCTTGCCTTCTGAGTCTGTGAGCTGAATATCGAGAATTATTTCATTTCCTCGCATTCGTGCTACCGTGTCAAAAGTCACGCAAAACCGATCAAGTTTATTGCAAAAATCTTCAATTTCTAGCCATCGATTTGAAATCTCAAATAGGCGCTTGGAAATATGAAGGCCTTCTGTGAGATCTTGGTCTTGAGAAAATTCATCTGCCAATTGCTTAAGTAAATGATAGCGTATAGGGTATGTTTGAACCTTTGACGAAATATTCACTCTCAGACTTCCACGACAAAGACGAACAGTGAGGCTGTCGTCATGGAAGTAAAGCTTTAAAGCACTATTCAGCCGATCAAATTCAGCAGATCTCCATAGGGTTAGTTGGAGAATATCTCTGGTCGAGCATTTACTCTTGGCAACATCTGCATCATCAATGAGCTGAAGGTTCCTCTTTTGCGTCTCTAATTGTGGTATCACTTCACCAAGAAGAGCATCTTTATCCTTAAGCATACGACTGATGTCAGAAACGAGCTCTTCTGCTTGTGTGGTAGCAGCTTCCAGTTTGGTTTGAGAAGCTCTAACGTCTTCTTTCACAGTCTTGACCTCTTGTTTGAGCAGCTTATGAGCTTCTTTCTCCCCGCTTCGATTTTCGTCACGCAGCTTGCGAAGTTCGGCATTTCTCTTCTCTGTTGCTTTTATCTTATTCTGCAGATCAGAAATTTTGTTTCTGTCCTTTTCTTCCTCAAGCACTGCCTGTTGTAGCTGCACCCCTATGCCGCTATCAAGTGCTTTCCTCAGCTTTGCTGCATTCCTTTCAAGATCCTTTTTCAACCCCTTCGTCAGCTGGTATCTCCATTGATACCAGGAGCCCTTTGCTTCTTCCCTAGAGTAGCTTTTCAACAGTTGAAACTGGCTATTCATAATCTGCTTCGTCGTCGAACTCGCCTCCATATACTCTTGAAACAATACTGGATTGTCCAATGCAGTCTCTTTTTCCCATTGAGAGAAAGACTCCTTGACAGTCTCGTGGTCGGCTTTTAATTCTCGGCACGCAAACTCGAACATTTTCAGCAAAGGCATCTCGGCAGCGATTGCTATGACATAGTCAGTGAGATCAGAATTTCCTTCATCAGAAGAGTTTGTCAACCCCACCGAACTATGAGATCTTCTATCAACAAGAAAATCATCCATGAAACTGATGTTAACTTTGCTGAGAAACTCACTTACAGTGATATTTCTATAACCAGTATCACTAATAGTTCTAGCACGAACAATATCATGTGTCCTAGCTACTAACCCAGGATGTGATATGGTTTTGGTTTGGGTGTGGGTATGAGAGGTATGCTGAACTTCGTCATCGTCCAGATCTATCAGCTTATTGTATGTATCAAATACTTGCGTTGTCGATAACCGCTCCATTGATACTGCTTGCAAGTCCTCTTTTTCTGCAATAGCTGTACTGGTTTTCTGCAAAAAATGGTTTGCTTGAGTTTCTCTTGAAGCCATCATCACTGGCCTAGTAATCTCCATGTCATCATCACTGTCAGAAGCACGGGCTGCTGGAGAGCGGACAGCCTCATCTTGATCGTCACTAGAAGCTGCAATTGGTCCCCAGGTGGACTTCTGAGTGCGAAACGAGCTAATTGGTCTTGTAAGCTCCATATCACTATCATCCCCACCAATTTGCAAATCAGGATGAGCATCGTTGGCTGGTCGAGATGACCTTGTCAAATCCATATCATCCTCGGATTCGAAAGCTTCACCATTATCAATATTTGGCAGTTGATGAAGATGAGAAGGGACCTTTTTCTCACTTAAAGCAACATGCAAGTTGTCCGTGGGTTGTCTATCCGAGGAGCCCGCTGTCGACATGGCTTTACTAGCTACAATAGTTTCTGTTTGTCTCAGGGTATTTCCAGCCGAGGAAGCATTGAGTTTAACCGTCATTTCCATGTCCTCTTCACTTTGATTATCCTCATCGAGCGGTTCCAGGTTGTCTTCTTTTGCGCGATCATGCAGCATTTCCTGTAAATTACGAGACTTACTTTGTATAGCAGTGAACTCCATGGTATCACCATCTTGATCACCAAATTCCCATTTTGAATTTTGAATATTAGTGAATGGCCGTGTGAGTTCCATGCCACTATCATCTCTATCAATACTTGCAAATGGTCGCGTGAGCTCCATCCCGCTATCCTCGTCATTAGTCGTAGTCAATGATCTTGTGGGTTCTACCCTGCTGCTATTGTTGTTTTCCCTGATAATTGGCTGTGTAAGTTCCATTCTGCTATCATCGTTATAATTATTAATAGATGGCTTTGTGAGCTCCATTCCACTGTCATTTTCACCTATCGCGCTTAAGGGCCTGGTGAGTTCCATCCCGCTATCATCGTCGTTGGTAAATACATCATTAGCGGTGGGCAAAATAGTTCCAATCGGCCCAGTAGCTTCCGACTCTGCATCGGAAAAGATTCCTCCAGGTGACAACAGATCTGCTTTTGCTTTATTAGGGCTCATAGAAGTTATCCTTTGTAAAAGCTTTTTCTTTGGTGATCTCAAGGGCCTTGTGAACTCCATGTCCATACCATCTATTCCTGCAAGAGTGCTAGGCCAAGCAGGACTAGCAAGGATGGGAGTTAGCATTGATACTGATGACCAGCCTGTAGGCATGCTTGCATTTCCTATTCGATTCTCTTTATCATTCTCTTGAGCCTCGGGTGTTAGCTGAGGAAATGGCACAGATTTAAGAGTGCTGACCTTGGGGTTTTCCAAGTCAGAAGCATTACTCTTCAAAGCGAAACTGTCATTAGGCTTATTTTTTGATGGTTTAAGAGGAATCTGATCTGCACGTATGGTGAAGGGAAGAGTGAACTCCATGGATGTGGTATTGTCATCGTCCAATTCGATTAAAACATTATCCGCAGTATTGGAAGGTACAGACCGCACGGGAGAAGGCCCTGATTTTCTTCTTTTCTTACTCGGAGACCGGCTTGAAGGAGAACCGGTGCTTCCAAAGCCTTCGCGTGTTGGAGAAGCTGCTCTTTTGGAAGCTAATCTCGGGCTTCTTCTTAGATTTGGTTCGCTGTCACTCTCATTATCATGCTCAAACTTGACCTCAAATGTCTCTGTAGCCCAGATATTCGTTTTCTCAGGTGCGAATGATACTCTTCTATTGTTGTTTGGAATAGAAGTATTCCGTCGGCCACCAGCCATGCCCATGACCCCTATCACAGTATTATTATCGTCATCATGACGCTTAAGAATTCCCTTCGATGGTGCCAACGAAAGCCTAGACGGCCTTGGCTGTGACCGTACTGGAAGAGATTGTCTCCTGTTTCCAGCTATATCCATTAGTTTATCGATGGTCTTGAAAATAGTTCAAAGGTAAACAACACCAACGCGATCAAGCGTGAGTTAAGCTGCGGCTTCGCGACCCCATGGCATCTCAGATAAGGCATGATAAGGAAAAGTGGAGAATACAGTAGATGATTTATTTGTTCATTAGAGGAAATTTAAAGAGATATCGGTTTGAAAATTATTATTGTAGTTGGCTTATTAGATCTATAATGTTTGTGGTGTATACTACCACTGTTATTTGATTCAGTGGGTGGAGAATGGCATTTGACAATACAAAGAATCGATACCTGCAGAGCATTTGAGAGCAGATCAAATGCTAGTAATATCATCTGATGTTCACAATATGCTTAAATGACCAAGTTTGGTCCGTGGTACTTGGTGTTTGCTGTGCTTGCAGTAGCCAAGGTGCTCTCTCTTGCAGGGAAGCCTTTGAAAGAATCGGCATAAACAGCAACAGAGTGAGCAATGAGCTGTGTGTTCAAAACCCAGGCCTCATAATCAACATTAGTAAGATCATCACACAATTGATGATAGCAGGGGTCGAAAGCAATGCCTGCTTCACCTCCAAACTGTGCAGCCTCTTCTTCAGTCTTGAGCTCTTCGGCTCCAGTTGCAATACCACCACCAGGGATACCATGCTTGATGAAACCGTCATAATCCGATCTTCCGTCAAAAGGTATCAAAGTGTAATTGACACCCTTATCGGTATAGTAGTCAATGTACAAATTCTTCAGCTCCTCAGATCCCTTGGGATTGTCAACGTTATTGGCATCATAAACTTGATATGCGTAGTTAGGAGACGCCATCATATCATAGTCCATGAATAATCGGATCTTTTCGTTTTCGTCAGAGGGAAGGCTGGCCACATAAAAATCAGAGCCCAGAAGACCCTCTTCTTCAGCAGACCACCAGGCAAATCTTACAGCATTGGTCACGTTGAACTCGGAAAGAGCAGTAGCCACTTCCAAAAGAGAAATAGTACCGGATCCGTCATCATTGATTCCAGGACCAGCGTCGACAGAATCGGAGTGTGCTCCAAGCATGACCACATTCTCCTTGTCTCCAAAAATGGTCTCAGCAATAATGTTGTAAGTCAGTATTTCTCCAACAAAACTGTTGACATAGATGGTGGATTCAATTTCTTCGCCATCTTCAAGTCTCTTGATAAAGGCATCACCATCGGACTTGCCAATTCCAAGAGTAGCAACATGGTGTTCCATTGGAGTTCCCAGAGTGCCACTGATGATATCAGTAGTGCCTTCGTTGTTATAGATGATAGCAGCAATGGCTCCACTTGCACCGGCAAGCTCAGACTTATCACTGAAGGGACATGTTCCCCGCTTAATGAGAGCAATAGATCCTTTTTTGACATTACTGTAGTCGGAAGGTAAGCAGCCTTCGCCATCGACAGCTACTAATTTGCCAGTTTCAGGCTCTCTATCCTTGGTAGGAGGAGTCAAGGAGAAAGGCAAAGCTTTGACAGCATCCGAACCAATTGAAAGCTTGAATTCTTCGACAGATCCCTGCACAGCAGTAAAAGGCTGTTTGTAATAAGTGTAGTAATCGGATAGGTCGTTCAAGGTAGACTCAATGTAGTTCAGAGTATTGTTATGCCCAATCGAGCCAATTACTCGAGTTGGATGGCCTCTCTCATCTTCAGAAGTCTCAGCAATAGCATACAAGTCTTTGGCTCGTTTCAAGAGCCCTTTCTCGGTGATCTTTAGCTGTAGATCATCGGTATCAATGTACTTCAATTCAGAAATCGGAGCTTGGATAATCTGCTGCTCAAGAGGTAAAGAAGCAATACCGCTAATCAAGCAAGCCAATGGTAGAAACGAAAGTGCAAGTCTCATTATCAGAAATTGTGTGGTCAAACAATGAGCGTTGTTGGAAAGAAGGCAGGTTTTGACCCCAGCAAAATGGTGACCCAAGCCAGCCATCGAGGTAATCATAAACTGATAAGACGGGCATTAAACGAAGGGAAGGGCAGGAAAACAATAGAGAGAAAAGATGCATTAAATAATAAGACTATTAGCTACAAGGAATTCATGAGAAGATACAACTGGTTCATAGAGCTTCATGGTATTAATCTCGCTGTGGTTGGCTTTCCTCGAGCTTTTCGTTGACATGACTTCTCAAAGTCATGCTCTTGGTGGTATGCTTCTCCACGTATTTCTGTACATCGTTATATAACTTGGATCTATTCAAGCTACCTTCAATCAAAGCCACCGATTTCGATTTGTCTCGGCTTAATAACCCTGGGTCTTTTTTCACTTGGTCATCGACATAATCGACAATTGCCTGGTGGAACTCTTTTCCAGTAGACTGAGGAAGTTAGCAAAAATTAGTTAGCTGGAATCTAATGATTTACCTACGTTTTCTTTAAATTCTTTAAAGAGCTTTCTTCTGAGCTCATCAAACTGCCCGCTCCGTTTAAACTGAGTCACCAAGTCGTCTGCGACTGACTCGGAGCTTTTCTCACTAGAAGCCATGGCTGCCGGCTGGTGATGTCAAGTAAGAAAGCTTAGAATCTTCAACTTGAGATTGACTACGAATATTACACTCACCACCCACCGTCTGCTAAAAACAAAAAAACAAAAATAATTCTTGTTAGCGAATTTGATGGAATATGCTCTCGGTTTATATATTTTCAATGTTCAAGTTTTGTAGCTTTACTGCTATTTCATACAAACATATTACTCATTTCTATGCGTTAAATAATACAGATTCACATGATCCGGCTCCACTTACTCGTAATTATCACTCAGGTTCACCAGAAGCTGAGCAAGGCATCGTTTTGTTCCTTGATCATCTCTGAGACTTTGTGCAAAAGTAGCATCTCTCAAAGGCTCAGGGAGCACTTGGCGTAGAGCATCACGAGCGCGATTGTTATCACTCAGCCGCAAATAGCACCGGACAACATGCTTCAATAATCGAGATGATGATGCTGCCGGAAGTTCGGCCAGCTGGCTGACCATGTTTGCTAAGACTGTTGAGACTGCAAAAAATCGTTCATAAGTCTGGCATACATAATTGAGACCCATGTCATCCATCAGAATCTTTTGTACAATAAAAATAGCAACGGTTTTGCTCAGTTCCGTTCCAGACTCCATGATTCTAAGACACAGAGGAATAATCTCTGTTGAAAGCAAAAAGTTGATCACCTCTGGGGAATCATTCTTGACCAAAGCACCAATGACACCCAGACTAGTGAGCCGGAGGTATTCAAATGACCGGCTCTTGCTGGCAGTGTTCAAAAATGGATACAGAAAAAGAGGAATGTGAGCGTTTAACAGAAGGTTTCGAGTGTCATTATGAGACGCAACGCATTGCAGCAACGCCAGAGCATTGCAGACTCGATTGGATGCAGAAGATGACAGCTGAGGAGGACTCAAAAGAGGATGAACGCTTATTATCTCTTGGAGAAGACAAGTCATTACGCCGTTGGAATACCACAGAATCAGAGCCAGATCATCATATTGCTCTCGCTTCTTGCCCAGTTCCAGCAGGGCCTGTTCCCGATTGGGTCCATGCATGAGCTCCAGAATCCAGCTGAACACTTGGTCATCATCAGAAGTGTGTCTTGCAGAAGGGGAAGGCTCCTGGGGAAGACCACCCACGGGGCCAATGTTCGGGTTCTGTTGAGTTTGATGATTGATTGGCAATTGCTGTAGCATTGAGCCCAGATTGCCAGGAATATTGCCCCCAATATTCGGAGGATTGGTGTTCATCGGAGCAGCCGAGTACATGGAAATGTGATGCAAAGGTACTCACCGGAGCTGCTAGTGAATTCGTTGTTAGATGTCAAGTTGCTGTCTTGATGTCTAGTAAAATGACAGTTGGATTAGAGGTGCTTGGAAGGGCAAAGTAGATGGGAGAAGCTAGGAAAGAAGTTTTGGATCAGCTAAAAGAAACAAGTTTCAAGCGTTCCACAGAGGAAGATAAAAGGCCAGTTCAAAAATCAAATTGTGAATTTTATTCAGAAATTGAAAAATACTGCTTGTATCATTTGTTGCTAATTGCCTAATATAAGATTAGCTGCTATTGAGCTCCCACAGTTGATGTTCCTAATTCAGGGCCCAGAAACGCGCGGATATCTGAGCATCTGAGTATTTTCAGGTCCGTGTCTCTTCAACATCATTGACGGGCTTTGAATTAGACTAGGAGTAATGCTAGGCAATTTCACAATCCTGCAGATTGGTCTATATTTCTCGCATAATGGATTTCTGTTTCATGGTTATCTGCCACATCTACTGATATCGGCACAAGTCCAGGGGGCTGTGGCTCGCATTGGTGGGTGGTGGAATAGTGAGGTACTGATAACGGACCAGCCCTGGGTTGACCAGTTTTTCTGCTAACAGCGAGCCTTGCACGTCACCAATAAGCGGCTTTACGAATGACATGACCAAGTCCTAGAAATGTAGGAGAGTACCACGAACCACCATTTTCCTCTTAAAAGCCATACTTTGATGCCTGAATCACGCGACCATATTCCCCGCCCCCTCCCCCCCCCCTGAAATTCCTATTTTATGGCCACTATAGTCATGCCTACCCAGTTCTGGTAGGCACTCTGTCTGTCTACCCCTTCTTCCTACCCCCTCCTCCCCATCCTTTCTTACCCCCGCCCCCCCTTGATGGCCGTGAAACGATGGTTCCAGAGCGCCACCGCGCCTACCACCCCGTGTTCTCTACTTGTTAAAGATTTATGCTTAGTTGACCTAAAGATAAATCATTTGTGAGCTTGATCCTGTTGTATAAATCTGACGACCTCATTCTCACATTTATTCTAGACTTTGTCAAATCCAAGCTTTAAGGTTTACATTCGTAGTAGTAGCCGTGCTATGCGATGGCCAGCGCGATGAGAGGGTGAACCAGCCAACACCACCCTTCTTTTGTAGGAGAAAGCGAACAAGGGGACAGACTCGGTCACTTCTACAACCGACATACACTGGAGTAGTCACCACGAAGGCGAAATGTTACGACTCAGCCAGGTCAGGGACCCAATGGCAGTAGCAAGTCGGTGGGATCTTCGGTTTTTGCTGATGCACCATATAAATGTCCAGGAAAGAAAAACCAATGTTGACCACTACAAGAAAAATAAAAAAATAAAAAATCCCAAGAATTCCAAAAAAATAAAAGAAAAATAAAAAAACTAGCCTGAGTGACAAAACAAACCTCTGATGGCAAAACTATAAATACCCTACTTGCCCCCCTCCCCCCTCCTTTTCACCCGTCTACTATAACAAATAACTTGTTTTATATTCTATAATAACCATGTCTGAAGTTAAGGAAGTAAGTATTGGATCGAATAAATGCCAGAGGCAGTTACTTTGGCCTGTTGTAATATAGTTGGGGGCGTGTTATGTCGATAGAATGGCCTATCTGAAAACTATCGCCAGTTTTTTTGTGCAGCTATTACGCGACTTTGAGGTCACACGATACCTGCTGGCCAGCTGACAGAGTGTGTTGCGGTCCTTTCCATGAGTAGCCTGGCCACCATACTCAACCGCTTACTTCTTTCACGCCATCGCTAGACATGAGGGTGGCGGCGTTTGGCTCGTCTAATTCCGTTGATGATTTTTCTAAGGGGGTTGTGTCATACAGCCTCTCTTCCAGTTGTGTGTGGCTTTGACTGAAAATGGCTGGTCTGCGATGGTTGTTTTGCTGATAACGCTCTGCGCGCGGCTCCCACCAGCCCAGCAACTGACCCTACCTAGTCAAGAGATAACGAACAACACCATCCCGCGGCACACTCGCACAAATCGCTATTACCGGTAAACTCGCGACATCCCTTGTCCAGATGATCAAATATTGACTGTGCATTGCCGCATATCATCACTGTCTGCAGCTGACCAAGAATGTTCCAGGTCGGCCTGTGTGGAAAAAACCTCAGCGGGAAATAATATGATTTTTTTCCCATCCAGCTGCTTGGCAATAATTTCTGTGTCTTCTGCGATTGCCATGAACTTGGTAGGAGCATGACATGTTCTTGCATGCATGATGAGACTACACTGCTTCTGTGCCAACCCACCCCCACCCATTTTTTACCTAGCAATGCCACCTGCTCCCCACCGCATAACATTTAATTAGATCTGTTCCTTGCTAACTTTTTTATTAGACCCCTGTTGAATCTGTTGAGAACAAGGCTGAGACTGCTGTCACCAACGCCGAGTCTTCTGCTGCTGCTCCTGCCGCTGAAATCAAGTCCACTGAAGAGACTGTCAAGAAGGACGGAGAGGAAGCTGCCACCACTGCTGAGACTAAGGCTACTGAAGCTACCAAGGAGGAGCCCACTGTTGTCAAGAAGGTTGAAGATGCTGTAAAGAAGGTTGAGGATTCTGCTCCTGAATCTGTCAAGAAGAACTCTCTTTACAAGAAAGTCATCAACGGAATCAAGAAGCTTGTCAAGAGCGTCAACAAATAGACGTTTCGAATAACAGGCTGATATCAAATGGATGACAGGTTTATGATATGATCTGGCTTTTTTTATGCTGACCGTTATCGGTATGATTTGATGTACCCTTCCCTCCCAGATACAGAGTCATTGATAGTGCTCGCTAATTAGTCTAGCGATAGTATGTTAATTTTAATTCTTAATACTAATAATAATAACAATAATAATAATAGTTAATTTTTTACCTCTATAATAGTTTAGGAAAGCTGAGTCCTACTTCAATGCTATCAGCTTGTTCCTTTGATTCGGGTGAATACTGGTGGATATTTCGAATTTCAGAAGCGAGCAAAAAGCTTAAAATATTTTTGCAAAAATGAAGCGGTTCAAGCTTTGATCTCAATGACTTTGAACCCCCGCTGTATGGCTCCTTAGTCGTACAGGCCATGATTGCTGGTTTTGCGCCGTTCAATAGTTTTAACAGATAACAAGAAGGAGGATCTTCAGTGTGATAAAGGCCGAGCAGAAATATATTGGTAAAAAGGAATGCTAGAAGCAAATACTAATGAGCGAAATGCTTGGAACCCATCAAAATACTAATTTGAAAGAATATCTAAGTGGAAATTACATCATATGGGACTGTCTGGTTGGCTCAGGGTCTCTAGAGAGCACCGAGTGAGTTGGGCTATCATGCTCAAATCAGTCATGAGATGGCTACATTCCCCGTCAAAATAGCGTATTATAACAAGTCATGGTACCAACCAGTGGGGGGATAAGGCCGCTATCGGTGATCAGGTTCCATTTGAATAATATCTCATACTAAAGATACAGAGTGCTTTTGCATAGAAGGCATGGTGAGACCAAATTGCTCCACTTGCATGACGTAGGCTAATAAACGTCCACACAAGAGATCCTAGGTGGTAGATCAGCAAGAAAGTCAAATGCAGTACGGGGGTAGGGAAGGAAGTCAAACAAGTTGGAGGAAAGTTAGTAATACATGGTTGGCTAAACGTAAAGCTTAAGCTCAATAATAAAAATTATCAAGTGCCGAAAAAGATCGAAGTTGGTGATAGTACCTTGTAAATAGCGGGAAACATCCCTACTTTTGTGCAAATGGCATGACTCGATCAACACATGAGTACCAATGACAAAAATAGCCCCAACTAGAGCCTAGAGCCTTCCAGTCGACCGAGCCCAACCGAATCCACAAACAAGCATGTGGCCCATGGAAGCACCTGAAGATGATATACGGAAGAGATGTGTGGAGGGTATTTGTTTGGTTCAAAATAGGTATTCCGTAATAAATCAGATGGTTTATTAACAATAAAATAGGGAAATGGTAATATTTGGCCGATCCCTAGCAAATCAACTCAGCTTTGAGTTGTAAATTGGGGGTTTACAGGGTTCGTATATGCGAGGTGGGTTATACAAGTCAGGCTTAGACGAACTATTGATAGCATTAAAGCCCTCCTCCCCCCCTCAGTGAGAACAATCAGAGGCGGGAAAAGAATAGAAGAGGGGCCATTGTGCTGAGGGCAACAGGGCAAATGCATGGGTGCAAACAAACAGTTAGAGAACTCTTCAAATGGTTGGCTACTATAAAAAAACCAGAGAAACAATTGCCCCGCCGGTGGTTTCGTTGCCCATTTTCTTTCCGTTCTTTTTCCACCACTGCCGATGCTTGCAAGATCGCTGTCTTATTTGAGGACCCACGGCAATGCACCCAGCCAACAACCCCCTGGTCCCAGCCAACAATTACAGTGCCCTAAAACAGCAGCCACCCACACCACACAGCGTACAGCTTACCGCACCGTACCGCACCGCACCGCACCGCACAGCACAGCACAACACCCACCCACCCCTCCTTGAGTTTCCATAGCTCGGTAACCTCATAGAAAGTTCACTTCTTGACAGCTAGGTTGACAGTGACTGATAATCAAGTGCACGTGCGACAAAGCAAACGACAGAGCAATCTAACGACCTCGAGGATTTGGATTCCGTACTGCTGATAGCTATAGGCGTTTTAAGCTGATCATCAACTGTTGATTTATTATTTCGATATTGCTGTCTTTATTGTTGCTCTCTGCTGTCTAATATTATGAATGCGTGAGTAGTCGCTACCATTCTGTGTTGGTACTGGGACATGGCCATACATAAGCGCTTAACATCGGCCATCTGTCTTCGCTGCTTTATTCCCAGCATATTTCTTGATAGTTTTTCTATATATTTTGGATGCTAACTGTTTTCTAGTGATTTGAGAGTTGGCAAGAAGTACCGGATTGGTCGAAAAATCGGCTCCGGTTCGTTTGGTGATATCTATCTTGGTAAGTATTTTCTTTGCTCGGAGAGCCTGGCTGGCTGTGCCGGCTTATTCGCTGATGCGTTTCAACAGAAAACAACTTTGGACCTTTTTGTTTTTTGGAGGGGTTGTTGTTCTGCTATATCAATCTTTGAGACTAGAATTTTCTGCAGCACTTTTGTTTTGGGGTTTCTCGAGTTTGATGATTTTTTAGTATGTTTTATCGCTTTGTTTTACTAACTCTTTTCAAGGTACAAACATAGTATCTGGCGAAGAAGTGGCTATCAAGCTTGAGTCAGTGCATGCAAGACATCCTCAGCTTGACTATGAATCTCGTGTCTACAAGTCTCTTGCTGGAGGTATAGGAATTCCGTTTGTTAGGTGGTATGGTACCGAGTGTGACTATAATGCTTTGGTGATTGATTTGCTTGGTCCCTCTTTGGAGGATTTGTTCAACTTCTGCAACCGAAAATTTTCTTACAAAACTGTCCTTCTTCTCGCTGATCAGCTCCTATGTCGTTTAGAATTCATCCATGCTAAAAGTTTTATCCACCGTGACATTAAACCGGATAATTTTTTGATGGGTATTGGACGCAGAGGCAATCAGATCAATGTCATTGATTTTGGTCTTGCTAAAAAGTTCAGAGACCCACGAACCCATTTGCACATTCCTTACAGGGAAAACAAGAATTTGACCGGTACCGCCAGATATGCATCCATCAACACGCACCTTGGCTGTGAGCAGTCTCGTCGTGATGATATTGAATCGCTTGCATACGTTTTGATTTATTTCTGTCGAGGCTGTTTGCCTTGGCAAGGCCTTAAAGCGCATACTAAGAGACAAAAGTACGATCGAATCATGGAGAAGAAGATGACCACCAGTACTGAAGTTTTGACCCGAGGGTTGCCATGTGAATTCACAATCTTTTTAAATTATGCTCGATCACTTCGATTCGACGATAAGCCTGACTATCTTTATTTGAGAAAGCTTCTTCGTGATTTGTTTGTTCGACAAGGCTACCAGTATGATTACGTCTTTGACTGGACCATCTACAAACACCAGGCCAAGCAGCAGCAGATGCAAATGCAGATTCCCGATAAGGCTGCTAATGAAGAAGAGGCGGTTCGTAATGGTGCATCGTCTTCTCAGCAGCCTGCTGCAGCCCAGCTACCAGCCGTTGGCACCACTGCAGCTCACGGTAATATCGGTGCTGGAAATGTTGCTGCTATTGCCCAGCAGCCTGCTGGTAACGAAGTCGCCGCTCCGGAGCCTTTGACCGAAAAGGCCAAGACAGGCAAGGAAGGTGAAGGAGACGAATTATATAATCGGCTTAATGCTTATCTTTCCAATGGCTATCCTCATCTATCACCTTCGGGCGAACCTGGGCCTGGTAGAGTGATGAAGAAGCCGGAAAATCCATCCAAGATTGATGCCACTGCTGCTGCTGCTGCTGCCACTAAAGCAGCTCGAGCTATGAATGCCAATTATCAACAGCAGCCTGGTGTGGTGCCAGGCACACGAGCTGAGGAAGGGTCTGGCATTGAAGAGCCCAGCTGGCTTTAGATGGGTGGAACTGGCTTGGCCAATTAATCGTTTTAATAATTGTTGGTTTCTATATCTTTTTTTGCTTCAGAATCGGTGCAATAGCATGATTTTTGCACATCAGTCTTATTCTTTCAATTACTGGGGTTGCATTTTTTTCAATAAATTCTATAATAAACTCATGGCGATTGTTGGTTGTTTGCTCGGCTATCGGCTTTTTTCAATACCATTTCATCACTCTAGGCTTACCCTTAGAAACTATTTCTCCGCACAGATACATCATTATGCTGCAGCTCAATTTACTAAGCAATAAGTATGGACAAGAAGTTCGAAACATCTACTCGGAAGGAGGTTTAAATCGACTCAGTTTTCTCCGAGAAGATAATGCTTTTCTTTATAAGGCCATCAAAGATCCCAGCTGTCGATTCCTGGTGTTCGGTGAAAATCAAGATGTGCTGCTCAATAACTTCGGCAACGGTCTTGAGTGGGGGGTCAAGTATGCCGATGTGGAGGAGATCATCGGAGCAGAACTAGCATATGGAAAACCAGAAAAGGACATTGTCGCTGCCTGGGATAGTGCTAGTCAAAAAGTCGGTGTCGCTAGAGTGGTGACGGTGTTTTTGGGCATTGATGAGACTCGGCCTGGTATCAAGGTTGACGATACTCGTAGTGGAGCACCACTGTTTGCAGTGAATCTCAGCACAAAGAGCCTGGCGGGAGATTTGAAGTCTAAAGTTGAAAAGATCTCTGCTACTATTTTGGAGACCTCTGGTGGACGGTTTGTGAGTGGGCGATCTGCTCACCTTCTGGATCAAGCTGAATACGCAATCTACGGTCATGCCAAGATGTACATTGACTGGAACACACGAAATAAATTCTGTGCAGGATGTGGCCGTCCTTTGATGAGCGTCAATGGAGGCTGCAAACTGATCTGTCCTCCCACTGATGGTGGAGTCGAGTTGGGTCCCTGTGAGACTCGTGGAGTAATCACTAATCTGAGCTTCCCTCGAACCGATTGCTGCGTCATAGCTGCAATTCTCAACTACTCGGGAACAGCCATTTTGCTCGGAAATGGAAAACGATTCCCACATCCCAAGCTGTATTCTACTTTGGCCGGATTTCTGGAGCCCGGTGAGAGTATCGAGGAATGCGTTCGGAGAGAAATATGGGAAGAAGCTGGGGTGGCTGTTGGACGAGTTCACATTCATAGTAGCCAGCCTTGGCCGTATCCCGCAAACATCATGCTTGGATGTCTTGGTCAGATAAAAGACGATTCCGAAGAAGCTCACAATATTTACCTGGGGCATGATCCCGAGCTGAGGGATGCCCAATGGGTTCCTATAGACAAAGTTCAGAAATACCTTGACTATGCCGAACGGAACAATACATTTGGACCCTCCAAGTCTGAAGAGACTGATAACGAGATGTTTGTACCTCCTGCAAATGCCATTGCTCATGTCATCATGAAGGCTGCTGTTGATCTTGCCAAACGAACTGATTCAAAGATCTGAGTCAGCTGCCAATGATTAATACCGCTGTCAGATAATACAGTAGGTAATTATAGAATTACAAATTGATCTGAAACGTTTCATATTATTAAATGTAGATCTTCAACAATCTATTGTATTTTATGTCATTTCAAATAATCCTGCCGTTGAATAATCTCAACACTTGTATATCTATAGAGGCAGATAAGACTAAGAAAAGGGCTCATGCTGCTAAGCACAACAAATAAATAAAAAAATTGGAGAACGCGAATTATCAACAATGTCTTCAGCAATGCTATTCAAAGAGTGGATCGACGTCCAATGCCCCAGTACATCTTAAAGGTGAATACTTTTCGCCAGAATTGAATAAGAGTGTACTGCAAAGGAAATTTGAAAAATCTGTCACTTAGGGTAAATGCCTTGGAAAGTGTAAGCTGAGCAGCCTGCTGAGATTTCACAATAGTATTCTTAGCAATGAGCTTGGAATAAACATCAGGGTGGTCAGTAATAATACCGTCAAAACCTGCAGCAATGGACCAGTCCATGACCTGAGGTGTATTAACAGTCCAGACATAACAGCACTTTCCGAGAGCTTTTGTGGCCTTCATCAAAGAATCACCCCAAGCGACACTCCAGGCAATGTAATTCAAGGACAAGCCGATACACTGGGGGTGCTCGAGAAACTGTCGAGCAAAAGACTGGCTAACACCAATATGCAAAACACCAATTTCAGGCGCATGCTCGATGACAGCCTGGAAAACGTCCCATCTCCAGATTCCAAACGCCATTTTGGAAGCCCAAAAGCTCATATCGTCCTTGACCTCCTTGAGATCGTCAACAACCTTCTTGATAACCCACGGTTCATTGGTCATCTTGACATCAAGCATAAGATAAACATCTTTCTTGAAGTCTTCATTTTCAAGAAAAAGTCTTGCAACATCCTTGAACAAAGGAATCTTGGTCTTGAATTCGTCCTGCGACTCGAGCTGCGAAAGCTCGCTCCACGGAGTCTCGGTGACGGTGAGATCCTTTCCAAAGCATCGCAAAGCAGTAGGATCGTGGGTGATGACCACTACCCCATCTGAAGAAACCTGGATATCGGTTTCTATTATATTGGCACCACCTTCTGTGACGGCCTTGGTCAAAGCCAGCATGGAATTCTCTGGGTATTTGCCTTTGAAGCCTCGATGGCCGGCGTTCAACGGTAAACCGGATGATAGTAGTATGTTAGGAACAGACATCTGTGTGAACTGAAAAAAAATTCTGTAAACAAGTCTGAGAAAAATGTCCGAGATTTCACCTTTATATAAAAAGATTCACTGCCGTCGGCTTTTTCCCTCTAATAAAAGAAGAAATATCTCAAAAAATTCCTTTCCAGCACATCATTTATGTACCTGATGACCGCCTGGCTATGATCAATATGTAAACTTATGTTGGCATATGTAAAAGCATCACGTGGGGAAAGCATCAAATGAAAAAGCTTCTAAAGCCAACGTGGGGTCCCTGAACAATCTTTCGCACAACGGCGCGGGAGAAGAAAAACAAACAAAATCGGAACCCGGGCCGAATATTTTACAAGATTCTGATACCTATCATCAGAAAATAAACATCCGAGAACTTTATTTGACTTTGGGCTGTCGCTGATGGTGTGAATAGTCTCTCTGAGAAGAATTTCCCCGATGGTACAAAGAGAAAAACCGTTGCGGAGATACTAGTCATGGTATCTCCGAAATTTTGGGGTATCCGCATGAAATCCTAGCGAAGCAGCTGGTAACACAATTCATACACTTGGCAGTATTGGCAGTGGATAGAAATACTCTGATGACGAGAATAAAATCGATGTCATTGGTGAGAACTGTTGTGAATCTTCCCGAAGGCTTCCGTGCGATGGTGTCATGAGCAAGACTGTGCTGTTTGTTTCATACCCTTGAATATTCTACAATAAGTATAGGAGCCTGACGGACAATATATGTTGTGTATCTAATTATTCAGTGATTTGATTTTGCACCATCTGAGATTATCACCAGTCCAGAAACGGATAAAGGTAGTTTTGCATGAGTAATCACCTACTGCGTGTGCAATCAAGAGATAGATTTAGGCTAGAGTGTTTCTCTTCTTGGTAATATGATAGAAGTTCAGGATACGTAATAAAAAGCAACTTGACAAAAAATATCTTGGCACATTACTATAAAAAAGACTATTTACAATGTCGACTATTGTACAGTATACCGATATGCGTGGTGTCTGGGGGAAAAGCAGTAGATAGAAGAAACATTTTGTTTAATCTGCCTAATTTTGGTCGTTGCTTGTTCGATTTTTCAAATCCGGATCCTGCTATAGGTTATGGGCTCAAGCTGAGTTCTAGGATACACACTATCTCAAGCTACAGTATACTAACTGATTTTGCTTTATTATATGAACCCCACCATTCAAATCCCAGTTTTAATATGATTTCGTAAATTTGCATATACTTGCACAGGCAAAAAGTATTGCTGTTCTTTTGTTCAAGAGAAAAATAGAATTTTTCGGTTGTGATTGATGAGACATGATAATCCTCAATTCATAAAGATCTTCAAAGAACAATATTCAACTAGTCCATGATATTTTAATACTGATAGCTCCATCTGAATTGTTGTTGTTTAGTGCTTCGATAGGGCAAAAGCCTAGGTCATGAGCTGTCTTATGCCTGTAGTGCAATCTGCTCCTCAGTAGCATGTTACGGTCACGTCCAAGACCTGTTTATCTAGAGCCTTCCAAACTACTGGAAAACACATCTGACGTCGGCTCGCCGTTGTCCATCGCTGAACAAATGTAATCCAGAAATTAAATCATGGTTGACAGCTTGAGTTCCATGAACACTGCCCAATCGAATGCTCGAATCGCCCTAGTTCGTATTTTCCAATGGCTGCCTGGCATCAGAACATTCTACGAAATGTTGTCCGAGAAACTTCTGAAGCGATATGGAATTGATAATTTCCGGTTTTCTTTGCAGGTATCACCGAAAGAATAATCATCACGTGACATTCCCAGTTATTTCTGCGGGCTATGGTTGAGCCACACCGCTGTGGCATTATTATTTCTGAACGGCTAGCGAGAGATATCAAAACACATAAGCGCGTTTGTCGTAACGCATGATGAGCATCGTCTACGTGTGGCTTCGAAGATATTACAAGCGTCGGGCAATTCAGCACTCGTCTTATGCCCATTCTATTTAACCTCCTTTCTCATATCATCCCTTGAATATGAATATATGGGAACATCTTGTCCATTATAGTACCCAATAAACAATGCATACGCATCGCTAATCTCCAAGGCTCACCCGTCGGGACCCAATGCATGATTACGAGCCAAGTCCGTATCTCTCCACCCGATCTAAACCACCAACATGACCCACAGCTCAGCCTAAATGGGGTTCTAGTTAACGACTATCGAGAACAAGGGGTCTTCGGTGTTTAGAGAATATATGGCCCGTGTTTTTTTTTTTATGGTTTACTAGCTTGCAGGTATTGGAGCCTTTGACTTCGTGCCGTCACTCATCATATCCCACCACATTCACAACTATAAGTATTGTAATAATCTTACAGCAACATTTATATGTCTAGCTCATAGAAAAAAACAAAAAAATAAATTAAAATAGCAAACGTCGCTATAGCTACATATCAAGCTATACCAAGACATCTATGACTAGGGCTGGCGGGTGACTGACTGCAGCCAAGATAGCCCATTGAAGGATGAGAAAGGGGGGCATCATAGTTCATTGGTTGAAGAACCACGATA
Source organism: Zygoascus hellenicus (assembly GCA_030564625.1). Lineage (NCBI taxonomy): Eukaryota > Fungi > Ascomycota > Dipodascomycetes > Dipodascales > Trichomonascaceae > Zygoascus > Zygoascus hellenicus. Next base: position 255,871 of record JAJLWE010000004.1, read on the forward strand.
AGGTGGTTGCCCAGCATGATTCGGAGAAAATAGGCGGCAAACCACTTATTCGTAGAGTAAAGCTTCTACACAGGTAGACAAAACGAGAGTCTATGGTGAGAAATAGAAACAAGAGAGCCAAGAGCTTGGCCAATTTCGTTGTTTAAGACTATGAAATTTTGTTAGCAGCATCATTAGGTGTTCAAAGCACCTAGCTCAGACTCTCCTGAAATGCCGGTAAGCTAAGTAACAAGGGTGCGGCGAAGAACTGCATAACGCTTTGGATTACCAATAGTGGTTCCGATATAGGCCGCCGAGATCCGTCAAAAGCTCACGATCTTTTCCTCAACATTGGATGATGGACCCCTCAGCCGGTCATAATTGGACCACCCCCCATCGAAGATAGCTGACCGTGTGTGGTGGGCTCTTTTTGGTTTTTGTTTTTTTGTTTTGTTTTTTTGGTGATGGTCAAATTGGTAATGCTTATCGAGCCAATCATCATTCCGCAGGAAAGATGATCCCATTTCGGAAGCATAGCTTGAATGACAGAACTGTGCTGACATACTGGCTGAGTTGTTGGAGACGCAGGAGACGAAAATGAAGCCCGGCGGGTATATAATTGTCTGCTAGAAATGAATTTTTTTTTGTGTCATTCATTTCGTGAGACAAGTGTGCGTTATAAGCCAGTCAACGGCTTCTTCATATTGTGCCTATCTTACATCGCACAAACAGTCAAACCATGGGGCTTTTCCCCCTGCTTACAGTTTAGTAGACATGGTTTCTTTTTCCCAGCAAAATCTTTCACCACAAGCCCGGCTTCATCCAAGGAAAACGCACAACTCACCCAGTCCTTATCTGAAGGTTGTTTACCATTGGCTCATTAAATTTTATCTTCATCTCTAGATCAGGTTGCTTTTTCCTTATGTGGAACAAACTGCTTGGCTAGCCACCCACCGTATCTCAATGGTATATATAAAGGGCATCTGCTGATTTGTATTTAGGTGATTGAAGTCTGTGCTCTCATTGTCTTGGAAGAAATAAGCCAGATTGAGCGGTGAATTGTTACTTGGAGCTAATCTCTGTCAACTTTATTTGCTGCACCTCCTTGTAGTTGTTTATCTCAGAGTTATTGTCACAACCTTTGATTCTCTACTTTTTTCTAGTAAATCTACCACTTCATAATGGCTTCTACTGGTGGAGATTCTTTGACTGAGGATCTCAACAAGCCTTTCAATGAGGCCGATATGGTCTGGGTCATGACTTCTGCCTGTCTGGTTTGGATCATGATTCCCGGTGTTGGTCTTTTATACTCTGGACTTTCCAGGAAAAACCATGGATTATCTATGGTTTGGTCTTCTATTATGGCCGTTTCATTGGTATCATTTCAATGGTTCTTTTGGGGTTATTCGTTAACATTCTCACCCCGAGGTGGTGCCTTCCTCGGTAAGCTTGACAACTTCTGTATGATGGATGTCCTTGCTGCCCCTTCTGTGTCTACTGCTGTCCCTGATATTGTTTTCATGTTTTTCCAAGGAATGTTCGCTGCTATCACCGGTATGATCATGGTCGGTGGTGCATACGAACGTGCTCGTCTTGGCCCCATGATGGTCTTCCTTTTTATCTGGATGACCATCGTTTACTGTCCTGTTGCTAACTGGACTTGGAACAGCCACGGCTGGATCGCTGTCCTTGGTGGCTTGGATTTCGCTGGCGGTGGACCCGTCCATATGTCTTCTGGAGCCGGTGCTCTGGCCTATGCTCTTATCTGTGGTAAGAGACATGATCCTAGTGCCGAAGGAATCCCCACTTACCGACCCCATAACGTCATTTCCGTTGTATTCGGTACCATTTTCCTGTGGTTCGGATGGTTTGGCTTCAACGGTGGATCATCTGGTAATGCTACCATCCGAGGATTCTATGCCGCTGCCAACACCAACTTGGCTGCTTCTTGTGGTGCGTTGGCTTGGATGTTTGTTGACTACTTCCGAAAGGGCAGAAAATATTCAACTGTTGCTCTTTGCTCTGGTGCTATCGCTGGTCTTGTTGGTATCACTCCTGCCGCTGGTTTTGTTCCTATTTACACTGCTGTTCCCATTGGTGTCATTACTGCAGTTGCTTGCAACTTTGCCGTTGACCTCAAGCATCTTTTGCGAATTGACGATGGTTTGGACGTTTTCGCCCTCCACGGTGTTGGTGGATTCACTGGCTCAGTTTTGACCGGTTTGTTCGCTGCTGATTACATTGCCGCTCTTGATGGTGCTACTGAGATCGACGGTGGCTGGATGAACCATCACTACGTTCAGCTTGGATACCAGCTTGCCGGTGCCACTGCTACTTTGGCCTGGTCGTTTGGCATCTCATGTGTTACTCTGCTGGTCATGAACCGAATTCCCTATCTCAAGATCAGAATGGACCCTGAGGATGAGACTCGAGGTACTGATGAATGCCAGCTTGGAGAATTTGGTTTTATGTGGGAAGAGGAGAAATCCACTTACCAGGGCCGATCTGCTCCTGCATCTATTGCTCCTAAGGCTTCCAACAAGCCCCTTGAAGCTGGACTCCCTGAGAGCGAAGGATCGTCATCCTAAGCACTTTGGGTTGTATGAGTGTTTGTTTAAAATTGTGTTTTTGTAAACTTAATATCAAATATCAATGAATTGTAAGAATTCTACTTTTGCATATTTCCATATTTAATTCGGGGCGGCCTAGTACGATCCGGCTCGTCGGCATTAGTGTCAAAATCATCTGATGGCACGCATCATTGGAGCAGAGAGCAGAGAACAAAGACTTTCGATCGTAGGAAAAAATATGGACTCTAAACTGAGAAAATTGGAAATGAATATCTTACGGTATCATTTGGTGGTACAATGCTAGGCCAGAATTTTTCAATATAGGTTTGTTCAAATCCTCTACTCAGCTAATCCGAATCAGACTCGTATTGTGGTAATAACTTGTTTTTAAGAATCCAGGCCGCGGTCTTCGCAAGGCTTGCTGGACTCATGGACGTCTCTCAGCCGAACGAACAAAGAGCCGTACGGTTGCAGCAACGAAGAGCTGCAACAATTGCGAAAGAGGGTTTCAAAATGGATTCTAATATAGGAGAAGGTTTGCAGAAAGCTACCGTATAGGAAAGGAGACACTGAGCATGCTTAGTGGTTTTCTAGATCAACGAATAACAGTCGGTGAAGCATTACGTACTTTGCTGGTGTGAATGTCATCGCAGTAAATACTCTAACAAATATTTCTAAATTAGCCCATAGTAAAAATTCTTGTCTGTGAAGTGCCAAATCTTATGCATTGATCGCTGGTCCGGCGAGCCGCCTTTCACATTAATGAGATCATTGCTACCGTATCAGGCGCAGTAGCAAGCTATTCAATGCAGTATAATCTACTAATCATGCAACCGCAAATCGTATGAAGGGTTACAAGCCAATGGGCTCGGGTTCCTTGGGCCAAAGATGCCGAACATCCAGCAGAATTATAACCATGAAATGAACAATTGCGGGAGGAATGGATTTGATACACCTAAATGGATAACGCACCGTTGGCAATGCGATTATCCAGCATCAACGTGGGCTATAGTCTTGGCTAGAATATTCCGCCATCGCATTGCTCAAAATAACCATCAGCCTAACCGAGTAATATTATTAAGGTTTGAAACTTTTCTGGTGGGTTCTGGTGGGTTCTGGGGTGGGTTGCCAGGACAACCCATGGAATTCCACAAGTTTCTCCAGCGTTCGTCGGGCTTCTGTGGAAAGGATGCCGAAAAAGTATAAAGGCGAGCTATCTCACCCTTCAGCTTGACTTGCTACCATCATCAATTGAGTTTATCTATTGATTAATTAACATCATCTTTAACTTATTTGACACACATACACACATCTATCATGAGTAAAGCAGTTGGTATTGATTTGGGTACTACCTACTCTTGTGTTGCACACTTCACCAATGATCGAGTGGAAATCATTGCCAATGACCAAGGTAATCGAACCACTCCTTCTTTTGTCGCTTTCACTGATACTGAGCGATTGATTGGTGATGCTGCCAAGAATCAGGCCGCTATGAACCCTTCCAACACTGTCTTCGACGCTAAGCGACTCATTGGACGAAAGTTCTCTGATCCCGAAGTTCAGAATGACGCTAAGCATTTCCCTTTCAAGATCATTGACAAGGCTGGAAAGCCTGTCATCCAGGTTGAATTCAAGGGTGAGACTAAGGTTTTCACTCCTGAGGAAATCTCTTCTATGGTCCTCACTAAGATGAGGGAGACTGCTGAGGCTTTCTTGGGCGGTTCCGTTAACAACGCCGTCATCACTGTCCCCGCTTATTTCAATGACTCCCAGCGACAGGCCACTAAGGACGCTGGTCTTATTGCTGGTCTTAATGTTTTGCGAATCATTAACGAGCCTACCGCCGCTGCAATTGCCTACGGTCTTGACAAGAAGTCTGAAGGTGAGAAGAACGTCTTGATCTTCGATCTCGGTGGTGGAACTTTCGATGTCTCTCTTTTGACCATTGAGGACGGTATTTTCGAAGTTAAGGCTACTGCTGGTGACACACATCTTGGTGGTGAAGATTTCGATAACAGATTGGTTAACTTCTTTGTTGCCGAATTCAAGCGAAAGAACAAGAAGGACTTGTCCACTAACCAGCGAGCTCTCCGACGATTGAGAACTGCTTGTGAGCGAGCCAAGCGAACCTTGTCTTCTTCTGCCCAGACCACAATTGAAATCGACTCCTTGTACGAGGGTATTGATTTCTACACTTCTATCACCCGAGCCCGATTCGAGGAATTGTGTGGTGACTTGTTCCGATCTACTCTTGACCCTGTTGAGAAGGTTCTTCGAGACGCCAAGCTCGACAAGTCTTCCATTGACGAGATTGTTCTTGTCGGTGGTTCCACCCGAATCCCCAAGGTTCAGAAGCTTGTCACTGACTTTTTCAACGGCAAGGAGCCTAACCGATCCATCAACCCCGATGAGGCTGTTGCTTACGGTGCTGCTGTCCAGGCTGCTATCTTGTCTGGTGACACTTCCAGCAAGACTCAGGATTTGTTGTTGCTCGATGTTACCCCTCTTTCTTTGGGTATCGAGACCGCTGGTGGCCGAATGACCAACTTGATCCCCCGAAACTCTACCATTCCTACCAAGAAGTCTGAGACTTTCTCTACCAATGCTGATAACCAGCCTGGTGTCTTGATTCAGGTCTACGAGGGTGAGCGAAGCTTCACCAAGGACAACAGTTTGCTCGGTAAGTTCGAGCTTTCTGGTATTCCTCCTGCCCCTCGAGGTGTTCCCCAGATTGAGGTCACCTTTGATATTGATGCCAACGGTATCTTGAACGTCTCTGCTCTTGAGAAGGGTACTGGTAAGACTCAGAAGATTACCATTACCAACGACAAGGGTCGATTGTCCAAGGAGGAGATCGAGCGAATGGTCTCTGATGCCGAGAAGTACAAGGAAGAGGACGACAAGGAGGCTGCCCGAATTGGTGCTAAGAATGGTCTTGAATCTTATGCTTACTCTTTGAAGAACACTCTTTCCGAGGAGAAGTTCAAGGAGAAGGTTGGCGATGACGAGCGTGAGAAGCTTGAGAAGGCCATCAACGAGACTATTGAATGGCTCGACAGCAACCAGACTGGTGCCACTGACGAGTACAGTGACAAGCAGAAGGAGCTTGAGGGTGTCGCTAACCCCATCTTGATGAAGTTCTACGGCTCTGAGGGTGGTGCCGCTCCCGGTGGCTTCCCTGGTGCTGGCGGAGCTGCTCCTGGTGGCTTCCCCGGTGCTGGTGGTGCTGCTCCTGGTGCTGGTTCTGACGGTCCTACCGTTGAGGAAGTCGACTAAACTGATCGATTCGCTGAGCATGTACATATTATAAATTCATAACAATACGGGTAATAGCAATATCATATTTGATTTAATCTTTTTGACCTTTTTAGTATTTAGTTTTCCACTCAATTTGAATTTCGTAGTTTATGCATACTAATATTTTCCGCATCCAAGTGGTGCTCCCCTGGAGTTTTCATGTGCTTTGTACTTAGCTGCCTTATAAAATGCGGGTATATTCAGCGCTGATTTGGTGGGTCTTATCTGCTGCTTATCAAACTATAGCCTATAAATATGTAGTCGAGAGAAACTGTGAGACTCGGCAACGATAGCCGCTTATAATTTTGGTCAACTAAACATGAAAGGAATACTAGACGATAATAAAGTACAAAAGCCCAAGCAGAGAGTTTGGAAGCTCTTATTAGTGGCTGGGGTCATTATGACTGGGCTACTTGCCATTGGCAACCGCTCTGCTGTGGAAGGAGCCATTATGGTTGCTTTGGATAAAGGCTCCGACAGCCTGAGCCTGTCCAATGCTTGTTCTCAGCCAGAAAAGCTGATTCCTGCGAATGGTGAAGTATTCAGGAATCTGAGCTATTTCAAGAGCGAGGAGTACCGGAATTTTTCACTCAATTCCTGGAGCGGGGCAATTCAGGTCGTCACCCCGAGTTATGATGATCTAGGACCCATCGGAGAAGACTCGAGATGGGATAGTTTCTACGAGTTCGAAACGTATTTGAAAGACTCATTTCCAAAAGTCCATGAGATTGCAGATCTAGAGCATATCAATACTCACGGGTTGTTGTATACATGGAAAGGATCCGACGAATCTCTGAAGCCAGTTCTGTTCATGGGCCATCAGGATGTAGTCCCTGTCCCTGATGAGACGGTTAGCCGATGGACTTATCCACCTTTCAGCGGTCACTATGATGGCGAGTTTGTTTGGGGACGAGGGTCTAATGATTGCAAGAATAATGTCATTGGGCTTTTCGAAGCTCTAGAAGTATTGGCCAAGGATGGCTTCCAGCCCAGCCGAACCATCATGGTTAGTCTTGGATTCGATGAGGAGGTCAGTGGCTATCAGGGAGGCGGCGAATTGGGTCCTGCTATATTTGACAAGCTTGGCCCTGATTCTATTTATGCTATTGTAGACGAGGGAGGCTTAGGTATCCAAGATGCATATGGTACTCGATTTGCCATGCCGTCAACCGGAGAAAAGGGCTATACCGATATCACAATTAGTGTTGCTACATCTGGTGGACACTCCTCTATGCCTCCTGACCATACTGCCATTGGAATAGCATCATTGATTGTCGTTGCATTGGAAAATTCACCGTTCTCTCCTGTTCTTACTGATCACAACCCTTTTTACCAGCAATTACAGTGCTATGCTACACATGGCAATTCGATCGACTCCAAATTGAAGAAGAACATTCTTAATATGGGATCATCGAAAAAGGCATGGAAGGCTGTTATTAAAGAAGTGCTCAAGCAGCCTGTTATGAAGTTCCTAGTTATGACATCGAAAGCTGTGGATATCATCAAGGGTGGAATTAAAGTCAATGCTTTACCAGAGGAAGTTTCTGTTACAATCAATTCGAGAATTGCAGTGGAACAGGATCTAGAATTTGCAAAATCATCGGTCGTGAAAACTTTGTACGGGTTTGCAAGGCGATTTGATTTTGGAATCGAGGCTTTTGGAGTAGCATTGCCGGGGTTCGAAGACACTACTAAAGGCGTCTTCAAAGTCACCTCTCACGGAGACTTGGAACCAGCTCCCATCACCTCCATTGAAAATAATCCCACCTGGGATGTTCTCGCAGGAACCATCAAGCATGTTTTTGAGGATTTTGCTTCATACCCTGAGTCTGAATTAGCTGATGGATCACCTGTCATTGTCACTCCGTCGCTCATGACAGGCAACACCGACACAAAATTCTACTGGGAACTTACTAAAAACATCTATAGATTCACTCCTATAAGACAGGTTCGGCGGTTTAATGCGCATGCCATTGATGAAAGAGTAGAGCTCAATGCTCACATTGAAGGGGCTGTGTTTTTCTACGAATTTATCAGGAACGCCGACGCTGCTGTCTGAAAACTCCGGATATGCCAAAAGCTTTAAATTTTGAATCATACAGAAAAACATTTTAACAATATTTTTTTCAACTTCCTTCCTTCATGTTTAATTTGTCATACTCAATGAGCCTATGACAACAACCCAGCCGTATGATCGCATGAAATCAGCCTTAGATAACGACTGAACTGTGTCACCAGCCTATACACATGCCGTCTGTAGCAGTGATAGGAGGTGGCCCATCAGGCTTAGCACTTGCCAAATGTTTGGCAGAAGAGAATTTCTTCTCAGAAATTGATATCTATGAACGGCAAGATCAAACAGGAGGCGTGTGGAATTTTTCGTCCGACAAGCCTCAGACTGCATCTCATGTTCCATCTGATGATCCTACCAACAATGAGCTGTTGGAAACTGATAGCTTCAGTGCTATGTATAGGGACTTGGAGACTAATTTGATTCATGAGCTCATGGAGTACAAAGGAGTAGCTTTTCCTACTGGAACTATAGATTATCCTCATCGAACAGAGGTATTGTCTTATGTCAAGAGCTACCAGGAGACTCTCCCAAGAAACAAAGGCATACGTCTGATATTCAATACCATTGTGGAAGATCTCGATAAAAGAGAAGATCGTTGGATTCTTTGCTACAAGGACCGAAAGACTGGTGAGGAAGGTATCAGATCATATGACTATACCGTGGTCTGTGCCGGGCATTACGAATTCCCGTATATTCCTCAGGTTCCAGGACTGACTGAGTGGTGGGAAAAAGATCCCATGGCAATTCTTCATGCGAAGAATTACGTTGATTGTGAACCATTTCTTGGAAAGAAGGTGTTGGTTATTGGCAATAATGCTTCAGGAATAGATATTGCAACCCAAATCTCGGAGACAGCACAGCGCCCGGTACTAATGTCTGGCAGGAGAGATGCACCAAACAAGCTACCTGAAACAAAAAGCGTTCTATCAGTCAAACAGGTGGTTAGGTACGATTATGATACACGATCTGCCACTTTCATTGATGGTACTGTGATTGATAAGATCGACAAAGTGGTGTTTTGCACTGGCTACCTCTACGCATATCCGTTTCTGAAGTCATTTTTGACCAGAACAAAAGGAACACGCGACGCACTTCTAGATTCTCACGGGTCAAGGACCAGAAGACTTTACAAGCAGATTTTTTACATTCCTGATCCTACAATAGCATTCGTGGCACTTCTAAAAAATGTTGTACCAATGCCTTTAGCTGAATGTCAAGGATCGGTAATAGCCCGAGTCTTTAGCGGTAGACTGAAGTTACCTGACGAGACTGATATGAGAGATTATGAACAGAAAGAGCTGGAGAATTGTCAGTCTGAGAGCGATTACCATACTTTTCCATTTCCAAAAGATGTGGACTACTACCAACACATGATAGATTGGAGTGACCAAGCTACAAATCCAGAAAATGGATTTCGAGCTCAAGACTGGGATTCTCGGAAACGTGATCTACGGGGTCAAGCCGCTACCTTGAAGCAAAGAAGGCTGGCAGAAAATTTGAAGCTCATTGATAAAAGGCGAAGAGATAGAGGGCTGGATGACTAAAGAATATGTATTTATTGGTGAAGCTATAGACTGATATGATGATACATTTACAATTTGTTAACTAGATTGTCGATTTCCTTTGCCACTAACAAAGCTTTCTCTTCTTCAAAAGGTTTGCAGACAATCTGAAGTGCAATCGGCTGTCCGTCATAAAGCTCAGGATCATAGACTTCAAAGGTTGTCTGGTCCCTATCACTAAACGGCTTGAAATCGGTAGGCTTAGTATCAATATTTTTATCTACTTTTCCAGCGGGAACGATAGAACAAGGATAATCAAGAAAATTCCATTGAGCAGAATATCCCCACCAAGGGTAGAAGTCATGAGGATATGAGCAAGCAGCAGCAATTGGGGTAAGAATAGCATCGACACCAGAGTCTACAAACATTTTCAGGTATTTGGCTCTGTAAGCATTTTTATCATTCTGGTACTTCCACAGCTCGTGAATGGTGAGCTCCTTCATGGGCTCGTCCAGCATTGCTTGCATAGAAGGAAAGAATGGCTCACCGGTCGCTTCAGCAACTTGACGAACTTCTTTCGCACCATCACTCCAGTAAAGAGGAAGAAGGATTTTATCCCAAGCGACATATTTGTGATGCATGTCATCGGGAACTTTCCATTCTACCACCTCATGGCCAGCGGCCTTGAGTTTCTTGACAGTTTCGTGAAGAGCTCGAATAATCGGAGGATGAGGAGTAACAAAGCCATCATTTTCAAACAAGGCAATTTTGAGCTTCTTCGGAGGCTCATTGAAAATTTCAGATTTCCATGGCATGGGAGGCATTGAGGGAATATATTTCCATGGTTCAGCAGCAAAAAAGGACTCCATAAACAGGTTCAGGTCATCCCATGATCGAGCAGCTGGTCCGATTGAGACTTTGATACTCTCCATGCCGAAGTGATTACCAACACCACCAGTTAAAACCCATCTTTCACCAGAAGGCTTGAGTGCATACAATCCTTGATAAGCAGCAGGAACACGAATAGAACCTCCAATGTCAGTGGTTATGCCTAGCAAAGACCCACCGGCCCCGATCAAACTACATTCACCTCCTGAGGAACCACCCGATGTCAGACGTGTATTGAATGGATTCAAAGTTCTACCGTTCAAACTGCTTACAGTTTCCAAAACCATAAGACCCATGGGATTTGTTGTCTTGCAGTAAAATACACACCCGGCATCACGGAAGACACGGACTTCAACACCATCCTCTTTGGGATCCATGAATTCCTTGTTGTCAAGAAAAGCAACATAAGCAGTAGGAGATGGTACACCTTTAACCGTCATGTGATCTTTTATTGATAAAGGAAGTCCATGCATCGGGCCAACCGGCTTGCCAGTCTTCTTCAGAATGTCATCCAATTCTTTAGCTCGAGCAAGAGCCTCTTCAAACATCATATCACAAAGACAATTGGTGTATTGATGGGCAATGGCAGCACGTTTGCAGATAGCATATGTCAGCTCATAAGAAGACAAATTGCCGGTCTTCAACTGCTCCGCCAGCTCGGTGGCGGAGTATTTGGTAGTTAGCTCGATCTCGCGTGGGGTCAATGCAGCTTCAATAGATGAGATGACATTATAAGGAGGTGTAATAGGTTTAGGCCACTCAGAGAGAAGCCATTCCTTAGGAATTTTTGAGTTAATCTTCTCTTGATGCGTTTTACAGATCTGTTTCCAATCGGTTGTCATTACTAGTAGTTTTGAAGCTATTCTGGAAAACTTTTTGAGATGTAACTCTTCGTTTATATAGCATTACTAGGTCATGTTATCTCTTGCAAGGTTCTTGATTCGGAAGGTGCTTAAACGTAGGATTCTCCAAGACTTCTACGTTCGTATCTGAAGGATCGCCACGGTGATTTCCCGAAAAGGAAGGTGCTTATAGTTTAACCCCCGGGATTAGTGAACTTGACATTTGCTGACACAATCGATAGGCAGAATGTCGAACCGACATAAGTGATAAGAATATAGTATATAAGTAATAGTTTTCATTTGCTGATCTGCCGACAACAAAAATGACAAGTATCAGTGAAAGCACTAACGAGGCGCCGTTGCACCGACCTGGGCCATTCTCAGTGTATAGAAACTCCTTTCAAAACTACTTGATCTCTTTTATTCTTTTCCTGACAGTTGGAATCTATCTTGCTGTTATTGGTCTTGGTGCTGGAGGGGGAAAGCCTTCTTCATCAAGAGTCTCCGATATCTCCAATTCTACCCTATATGCTTTAATGTTCTTTCTGAGTCCTCTTGGCGGACCTTTGATGAACAAACTTGGTCCAAGAATCACCATGGCCATTGGAATATTTGGATATCCCTTTTACGTTGCATCCTTTTTCTATTATGATCGAAAGGGTGAAATGTGGTTCCCTATTCTCGGTGGTGTTATTCTCGGAATTTGCGCTATCATTCTCTGGACAGTTGCAGGCTACGTTCAATTTGCCTATGCAACTGAATCTGAAAAAGGTTCTTTTATAGCGATCCAATTTGGTGTATATCAAATTGGGTCAGTTATTGGATCTCTTGTTGCGTTCTTGGTAATTTACAAGTCACCCAACTCCATTGACAATGGTGCCCCGACTGTTATTTACATCGTATTCATTTGTATCATGTGCTGTGCATTCTTTTTGGCAATCCTCATTGTTCCTTCTAAGAAAGTCAAGCATGCAGATGGTACTGGTGTTGCGCATTTTGCCTTTGTGCCCTTGGTACAAGATCTTAAAGACACTGCTGCAGCTCTTAGCGACAAACGGATCTTAATCATGCTGTTGAGCATTTTCTCCTGCGAAATGCCGCTTTCACTTGGTTCTACATTCAATACTCAGTATTTTAATCTGAGAACAAGAGCCATGAATGGAGTTCTTTTTTATCTCATCCAAATTCCTGCAGCAGCCGCAATGGGCTACATCACTGACGGTATCAAATGGGATCGTAAAAAGCGAGCTAGATTTGGACAAATTGTTTCAATTATTAGTATTTGTGCCAATTTTATACCTCTGATTGCCTGGAGAGCAACAACTAGTTCTTTCGATGGCGTTGAATACCCAAGCGTTGATTGGACTGACAGCGGTTTTGGGGGACCCTTTGTTATCTATTTACTTGTGTCGATAAATTATGTGGTCTATTCACTCTATTTGATGTGGCTCATGTCTACTTTCACGAACAAGCCCAGAAAGTTAGCGGTATATGGTGGGCTGTTCAAGGGCGTTGCCGCTGGAGGTCTTGCTCTGCTCTTTGGATTGAGTTCTGCTGCAGTTTCACTGTTACATATTTCTATCTTTGTGTTTTGTATTCAGCTGGCTTCTTGCCTTGCAAACACTATCCTTGTGAAAAACGTTGATGAAACCAATTATGGATCTGAGCAAGAAGTTGTGGTTCCTTTCTATGCGGAGGAAAAATACAATATTCACTATTCTGCGAAGCAAGTTGCAGCTGAAGTAGGTACAGACTAGTCATATATTTTTGATATTTTTTAGTGGAATTAAATGTTTTTTGAAATGCTCAATGTTTCTCGTGACGTATCGTTAGGATCCTGCAAGCTTGACACCTATTGCAATGTTATACAAATTTTATTTTAGCTTTCGTGTATGATTTTTACGGCAATAGAGATTGTGTTTAACAAAAAACAGTCAGTACTATTATCAATTAATTGGGACCAGCAAAAATCTTTATATTTTATTACAGAAAAATACGGAAAACCTGCATAATTATCGCCTTTGCACCTCAAACTTATCCAAATAAATATTGGCCAGGTTTGTCATTTTTATAAAATAGGAATTGCAATTCTCCTTTGTAACTCCAGCTGGCCTCTGCCAGATTTAGACAGTCGATATAGAGTAGGCACGATATCTCATTGGACCAGTATTGATAATAGCATTTTACCCACTCTTTCTCACAATCTTGATTTAAATATTTGCTGGCTTCCAAAATTGGCATTGACATCAACTTTTGACAGGGTCGGCCTTGAAGGGAAGCAGCACGACTGATAATGCTAGTGGCCAGTATTCGACACACCTCTTCTTCCTCGTACAAATAAACAAGAGATTTCAATAGAAGCATGTCTACTCTGATCAATGAAGCGGTGGACTCTTCAGTAGCTCTGCCCTCGGCCTCAATGTTGAGGAATTCTTCTTTCATCACCACGAGACGGGGAATAATCACTTTTCTAATGCCATTGAGATCACTGCTTGCCATGTGAGTTGCAAAGTCATGCATTGTAAGCATTATCATAGACGATGTACTAGTCAACTGAAAAATATCCCATCCGACCCCTGATGGATTCTCCAAGAGGCTCTCTAGGAAATACCTCGGTATAATAGGCTCTACTCTTTGCAAAAGAGCTAAATTAAGATCGCACCATATTATCCAGACAATAGATCCTCGAGCATTAGAGGATGCAAATTTCAGATTATGTGGATACAACTCTAGAACAGTTTTGGCTCTAGAAAGATGCACATTCCAAAAACCGCAAGCTTTCTGAAGCTGTTCACAGTCGATAAGCATAACAATAGTACACAGTAAAAATTCAAAAAGATCATCTGATAAAGACATGCTCGTATTAATATGTTGCTGAAGACCTTTGAGAGCCTTCTCTGTAGATCGTAGAGTCAGAGCAGATGGTTGACCGCTCCGTCTACTTTCAGAGAATCCTAACTGCCAGCTAGCAAATGCATGTATGGCATTCATCAAACAGCTAGAATCAAAGCTATTTGTTGACTCAGACTGTTGTAAAGCAACGCGAAGCACTTGTCTATAGAGATTTGATTCAATTCCCTCGACGCAAAAGAGACTCATAGCACCTACATGATGAACTGAAGGTCAGTCAAATTCAAAGACAATCAAGTCAAATAATAATACTCACAGTGATGAATCCATTTTTTAGTCTCTGCTGGCAGCAGACCAATTAGAGGTATCAGTGGTGTATTTGGTGCAATTGTAGGGATGAGAAGCTGAATATCTCTGGCTCTAACAGGCTCAGCATTATCTTTTTTCTTTCTAATATTTCTCGAAATAGGAATACTTCTCTTAGAATTATAGCCACGAGATGCAATTCCATTACCCCATTTGAGCTCCTGAACGAACCCCGCGCATAGAGTGTTTCTACTAAGACAAGTTCCACAGCGGGGCCGAACTCTATCGCATTGTAAATTAAGTTTCGTGCAAGAATGACAGGGCCCACTAGCAAATGCCAACGAACTCACCTTACGTTTTCGAGTAGCAGTCATTGTCAGAATAGGTGATTCAGGGACGTTAGAAATCATATATGCGATCCTGTTGCTATCCTTATCTACAAACATCCCTAACTGGGAAGTTATTGTGCCCCCAAATCGGGAAGGTCACTGAAATAGCATACTATGGAGTAATATGGAACTGATAAAGTGTGTATGGCATTGAACTATAGAGATAAGGGTAAACCTGGATAGAGATTAGATAAATTCGGAACGGAAGTAAATCGAACATAAAAGGAGGGAATAATAACCCACGAGTGCTATCACGCGAAGAGATAAGGGCAATCACCCTGAGTTTGAAGCTGGTCACTGAAATACAAGACAGATATTTGAGGACAGATATATTAACTATTTTAGTTTTTCAATATAATATACAAATTGAAATTTGAATTTACTCCCCAAATATCTACGGTACCTTTAATAGACGTATATTTTTCCATTTTACTAGGAGTCGCTCTTCTAAACGACCTCTTATCGTAAAGTGCTCGGATAAGGAAATGACTTTGGGTGGGTAACGGTGTATAATACCATTTTAATCAGCCGATCAAAAACTGACCTTGAAGTCCTTTTTTCTGTACTAACAGAGGAGAGAAATCGTTGTCAACTTTCCAGCAGTCCTCTGCTATCTTGAGACAGTCAATATAGACCAAGCACGATATTTGGTCTGCCCAATATTTGCAATACAGTCGAACCCAGTCTCTTTCATGCTGCTGATTCAAATAAGAGCAGGCTTCGATAATTGGCATTACCATCAATTTCTGACATGCCATTCCTTGCAGGCTAGCAGCACGACTTATAATGCTACTGGATATTCTACTTAGATTTTGAGAATTTTCGCAAGTATAATTGTAAGCGATTAATAGCAACATGTCAAGTCTTATAATGAAACATGTGGTCTGTTGCGTTGCCGATGTAGATGATTCTGTAAGCAGCAGCTTTTTTTCCAGAAGAGCCAACTGAGGAAGAAGATCAAATTTGACAAGAAAAAAATCATTGACACCAATGGAATATGCCAAATCATACATGAGAAGAAGGATCTCTGATGATACACTTGTCAGCTGGAAAATGTCCCACCCTGTGCCATATGGAGTTCGGAGTAGATCCAAAAGGTAGCTTCTAGGAATCAAAGGGCTGGTTCCGTGAAAAAGAGCAATGTTGATATCACACCATATGATCCATATAACGAAACCTCGGGAGCTTGAAGATGCCTCTTTAAGATCTCTAGGATAAGATTCCAATAGGGCTTTGGTGCCCAGTAAATGGCATTTCCAATTACTGCATGCTCTTTGAAGCTGTTCGACGTCAATGAGCATGACAATAGTTCCGAGAAGAAACTCAAGAAGCTCGTCAGTTAAAATAGACTTAGAAGACAGATGCTGCTGAAGACCTAGAAGAGCTTTACCTGTTGACTCAAGAGTCACAGTTGAAGGAGTATGGCTGTAAATGGCTTTTGGAAAGCCCATTTGCCAGCTTGAAAAAGAATAAATAGCATTCATCAAACAGTTTATCTTGAAGTTCCGATCTGCTGAGGCTTGTACCTGGAGAGCTATCTGGAGCATCTGTTTGTATAGGTTTGTTTTCACACCCTCAGCACAGAATAAAGACTGAGAACCCACGTTATGATCTTAATGTTAGTTTTACTTTTAGACTTCTTGCAAATAAACTTACAGTGATATATGAATCGTCTGGCCTCAGTCGGCAGCTGCTGAATAGTGTCCTCGAATACCGCTTCAAATATCATCTTTTCCAATCTCTGTGTTTTGAAAACGACCATGGATTGTTCTTCCTCATGAATGGCATCATTTCTATCGTCATGTGCATCAAGCGGAACTTTTCTGAACCTGTTGTATCCTCTGGAAGCTATACCATTACCCCACTTGAGTTCTTGAACATAACCTGGACAAGAGGTCCCCCTCTGCAAACACATAGCACATTGCGGTCTCGCTTTATCACAAGTAAGATTGAGTTTTGAGCATGTATGACAGGCCTTGTCAGCGAAGGCCAAGGAGCTTGTTCTACGCTTGCGATTTGCAAGTTTCATGGTATGACTAGCCATGACTACTGATAGAAATCAAGCTGGATTCCATCTAACGACATTTATATACCACTTCAGTTCTTGAAAGCTTTCAACAGTCACTTGAGAGATGGAATTACCTGACTCTGATTGTTATCAACGTTAGATGGAATTGACGCCAGATCCCGTGCTATTTGCCGCATTTCTTTCCCTATCGGGAGGCATCTACTTGAGCCGCATAATATATGGCTTCAAGCAATGGCTATTTGCAGTGATTTTTGGGGTAAACTATTTGATTAATTGATAAAAAGCGGCGGAATGATCAAATATAAGACAAAAGTTTTTGCGGATCATTTTTGAATGGAAGCAGATCTGTGCAGCTGGCCAATTTTGAGAGATATGCAATGGCTGCTCTAAGCAAGGTTAGCTTTGAGTTTAAAAAAGCAGTGGCAGTGAAAACCAGCCGCACAATGATGAGTTGTCATGGAAACCGCATTCTCTCTTGGCCATCAAGGTTTCTCAAAGCCATGATGGCTCTACCAATATGTCAGCAGTTAGAGATCAATACATCCTCCTAGTGATCATAATCGGATAAAGAATACTTCTCCGGTCGTATCTGTGTATTTTTCCTCCTAAACGTCGATTTGCTGGTGGATTTGCGGAAACAGGTAGCCGAGCATGCAATGTCACGTTCTTTAGTAGCTCAGACAACGTGAAAAAGTTATAGCGGTATCTGCCGATGACTGATTTCCATCACCTACCCACCTCATCACATATTGACATTCACAAAAATGAGTGCACCCCAGGACATTGCCAATTTGGCACAAAACTTCAGCAACGCTGTTGCCGTCTCGACATCTCCGTCTAGCAGCTATTCGCCTAGCAGCTCTTTTGCTGCTCGGGGCCGACGTCTGAGCTACACTGGAGCTCGAGGCTCTCGAGCTCTCAAACCTTTCCAGACATCTGATTTCAAAATCTTACTTCTTGAAAACGTCAACAAAACCGCTGTTGATATCTTGCAGAACCAGGGGTACCAAGTAGAGTTCCACAAGACCTCGCTTCCTGAGAATGAGCTCATTGAGAAGATTGCTGATGTTCATGCCATTGGTATTCGATCAAAGACTAAGCTGTCAGAGAACATCTTGAAGCATGCTAAGAATCTGGTAGTGGTTGGATGCTTCTGTATTGGAACAAATCAGGTTGACTTGAAGTTCGCTGCCAAGCAGGGTATTGCTGTTTTCAACTCTCCCTTTTCTAATTCTAGATCAGTAGCCGAATTGGTCATTGCTGAGATTATCACCTTGTCTCGACAACTTGGAGATCGAAGTATTGAAATGCACGCAGGAACCTGGAACAAGGTTTCCGCTAAGTGCTGGGAAATTCGAGGCAAGACTCTTGGTATTGTGGGATACGGACACATTGGATCTCAATTGTCGGTCTTGGCTGAGGCTTTCGGTATGAATGTCATCTACTACGATGTTATGATGATTATGGCTATGGGTACTGCTAAGCAGGTCCCTACCTTGAAAGATTTGCTGAGCCAGGCTGATTTCGTCACCCTTCATGTTCCCGAGCTTCCTGAAACTAAGGGAATGATGAGCACTGAACAGTTTTCCCAGATGAAGAACGGTGCTTACTTGATCAACGCTTCCCGAGGAACTGTAATTGATATTCCTGCTCTTATTGAGGCTCGAAAGGCTGGCAAGATTGCTGGTGCAGCTTTGGATGTCTACCCCAATGAACCTGCCAAGAATGGTGAAGGGTTGTTCAGCAATCAGCTGAATGACTGGGCTACAGAACTCACTGGCTTGAGCAATATTATTTTGACACCCCATATTGGTGGATCCACTGAGGAGGCCCAATCTGCTATTGGTGTCGAGGTCGGCACTGCTTTGGTGAAGTACATCAATGAAGGTAGCTCAGTTGGCGCAGTTAACTTCCCAGAGGTTGATTTACGAACTATCTATGGCCCCAACGACAAGCACGTTCGAGTCTTGTACATTCACCAGAATGTTCCTGGCGTTTTGAGAACAGTCAATGAGATCTTTGCTGACCACAACATTGATAAGCAGTTCAGTGACAGCAGCGGAGACATTGCATATTTGATGGCAGATATCAGTGATGTTGATACTGCTGATATCAAGAGTCTCTACGAGAAGCTGGAGGAGACTCCTTTCAAGATTCGAACTCGTCTTTTGTATTAGACGATTTATGTTTAGAAATCAAATAAGCATAAGTAAAATTTGCAGCTGTTACGTTGCAGAGAGTATCACCAATAAAGTACAGAAAATTTTAGGGAATATGAGAATGAGATGTGCTCGAAAAAAAATCGAAGCACCAGGAGAGTTGTTAACGTCGTATACGAAGAAGAGAAGGGTATTTGAGAACGATGTATGAGTAAGAGAGGAGGTATAGCGGAAAAAAAGATACCATCAAAGACAAAAAATTATATCATAAAACAGATCAGGCTATTGAAGGTTAAGAAAATTTTGCAACTAATAAATAATCGCAGATGACAGTGCAAATCTATTTATTATTACAAAAGAGTATTTTGCTGAAAACCACCCGAAGCTTGAGATATTAATCCATACATGCCCAAAAACTGAGAGTCATGGCGTTGTGCAAATAGTCTCAGAATGGCACTACAAATATTGGACAATGGCACTTTAAAATTTGAAATCTCAAAATACAGGACATTGGCCACAGCCCAAGATGAGACTGGAATCTACATAAATATAAGGTTGGAACTCGGTCTGACACACCTTAGTGACCTTGAACCTTCAATAAATGCTGCAAAAGTTTACGCTTTATAAGACAAGTCGCGTGCCGGCTTGAAAATAGCAATGGAGGAAACGGCCGTTTCTGACCATCTCGCTGGTGTCCATTGTTCAAGACGGTGTTGTTGGAATTAGGGCATTGTTCAAGCTGGGCTCGGGCCGATCTACTATCGAATCGGGCTACTAGCTTAGATAATCCGGGTATTTTGGTCGCGTAAGAAAGAAATTTCTACATCGGATGCTAACACGGAATAAAAAATGTAGTCCGACCGGGACGTAATTAATAGCCATTGGGCATTATTATTAGTATTATTCCGTGGATAGCACCGCCCGTATTGTGCCAGCCTATTGCTACCCCTTGATAATTCCGCACAACCGACTGTCGGGACTGATCGCCGTGGCCAGTTCGCGTGTGGGCAGCCAAACTATGTTTGCCAGCAAGGAGAGAATAGTCGTGTTTTGACAAGATTACCAAATACAGCAGAAACGATGCCAGGGGGTATCACAGACGTGTAGGCAAAATGGCGGTGATTCTTGCAGTAGTGGTAGTAGTAATAGAAGTAGTAGTAGCAGCAACAACAACAACAAACCTCGTCATCTGGGCCATATGTAGACCCTTCCCAAACCGTCAGGTTTATCGATGGCCCAGACATTTCAAACAGAAACAGAGCTGGGCCTAGTCAAGCAATCCAGGGTACAGCAATTTGCATGCCTGCATCTGACCAGTGGATCCAATAAACCTACATGTCAGCCTGTCAGATGCACAGCCTGCAATTTAGCAAGCCGCGGCGACGCGTACTAAGCTAAGCCAGACGGGTGGAGTTTTTTCTGGCACTTTCATTCCATTCCATCACAACTTCAAACGGAAGTATCCTAGGCCAGCCGCCTGCGGCGGGAAGCCCAAATCTGTAGTTAGCATTTCTTTTTGCTAGGATTTTTTGGTGGAGAAGACCAAGGGGTGTGAAAGCTTTTATTCTCGTAGTCAAGAGGGGTGTTCACACGCATATTGGACGGGACTGGACTGGAAGAAAAAGTTTTCTCTCATGCAGGTGAATATATTGCCTAGCAAGCATTGAGGCAAGGCGGTAGGAGGGAGGCCGGGGAGGGGAGAAAGGAAAGGAAAGGAAGCCATAGGCGAAGAGAAACGAGCCTTGGACCATAGGAACGGGGTGGAAGATCCGTTCCCTGGGCCCGTCAAAAATAACTCTAGTCGCTTGCTCATCCATTCTCACTGCGGGCAGAATCAGCATTTAACGGCTCAGTCGTAAGGAGTATCGTTGGTGCAAATTACCTGATTGGGAACAATAACCTCCCGATCCATTCTAAGGGGTTACACCAACGATTTACCGTGAGTGTGGGTGGGTGGAGAGAGACGCACACCTAAATGGTCTTACCACTGATTGAGACAAAAACATTGATTGTTAGCTTCTTACAGTTCACAACTGGACACTCGCTTGTTAAAACCCGAAAACGAGGTGAAAAAATATAATAACAATCCAATAGTTGGTTGGCATACGACCGGCTCGGTGTGAAAATTCCTTCTTTTCTTTTACTATTCACTTCCATTTTCTTCTGCATCTTTTTCCAAGGCTAACCAGTGAACTGCCCCCCTCCTCGTCTTCCAAATGTTAGGAAGAAACCTCGACAATGCGTTCCCTCCGTTCGTTCCAGGAGTCCCGACCAAATCAGTATATGAACGGGCTGGCTTCGACGTCAACAAGCAAGCTTTAGCTAGAAAGGCTCTGGCGGATAATCAATCGCTGAGCGATTCCCGGTCAATAAGATCCCGACCGTCTAGAACTGCTACTGGTGTTTCCCAATCAAATATCCCTTCCTATAGGAGCACCCCTCCTGCTGATATCCATGTCCCGCCTAGAGGACTACTGACCACTACCTACTCCATGGTATCCGAGTCTCCTACGACTCCCATGACTCCTGCTGGACACGAAGGCTGGTCTTCTTCTTCCATGCTTGCAAATCCCCCGGTTGTGGTGTCGGCCGCCCCTGATCTCAAGGGTCTCCCTCCCATCAAGCCTCCTCCCGTGCCAGGCTCGCACTCTAGGAGAAATTCCGCTGCCTCATCTATTTACGATGATTCCCATGATCCTACTCGTGAAAGCTTACCTGCTTATCGAGTGGCTCCTCAGGCCAAAAGCCCGGTTCCTGCTCTTCCGCCGTTGTCCTCGAAACGCAGTTCCCGTGCTGCCCGATCCAGCTTGGCAATTGTTGATAATTGCACTCCGGAATCCCATCTGCCAGCATCTCCTGCCAACTCGCGCTCTTCACAAGGGTCACCAAAATCAACTGCATCTTTCCAGTTTGATGATAATACTATTAATCATACAAACGACTATTCTTTCACAGAGCAGCAGCGGCAGCAACCTCATTCAATCTACAATCATAACTTATCTCTAGATGACACTAGCTATCCCCGACAATCAAATCACCATGGTCTCGGCCTAGACTTTAACGACAACACTGCAACAACCGAAAATCAAGCATTTGGTGATTATGATCCCCCTGCCAATCAGGAAAACTACAACCAACATCATGCTGAAGATGCTCAGCTCAACCATGATAATTTTGACGACAAATTTGCCTATCAAGAATCTGATCAAGAACTACAATCACAATCACAACCACAACTACAACCAGGACTTGAACCAGGACTTGAACCAGGACTGGAACCAGGACTGGAACCAGAACTCGAACAGGAAGTAGAGCCTGAACCTTTGAATCTCTCCCAGCACACTTCGACATCTACAGTGGCTACCTCAGTATCCTCGGAATACCAGAATGATGCCAAGTTTTACAAGTATGATACTCAACAGGGCCCTGTAGTTGCACCTTATGCTGCTTCACGCATGTCTGCTTTGTCTGCCGCTTCTCTCCACTCCACCACTCTGCCACTCTCGGTCAACAAAAACACCAGTCCGGTCTTTGAACAAAACCCTCCCCAAGAAGTTGACGAGCTCATGGCTTCTCCTATTGACCATGATGAGAGTTTCCATTTTGGCGATGAGCACCAGCATCAACACCATCATCTACATCAGCATCAGCATCAATACAGCGAACCCCGAGTCAGATACACCAAACCAACTGCTTCGCTGAAATCCAAAAAGCATTGCCGGGGATGTGCTTTGAGAATAACTGGGAAATGTGTTTCTGCAAAAGACGGCCAAATTTCTGGAAAATGGCACCGGGAATGCTTCAAGTGCGACAAATGCCAGGATCTGCTTGGATCGGAATTCTACGTACTGGATGATGCCCCCTTTTGTTACCAATGCTATCATGAAGACAACAATTCTATTTGTCCATCATGTGGTCTGGGTATCGAAGGAGAGTGCCTAGAATCAATGGGCACTGAGACTGCGTCTGAGCTCATACGATACCACCCTCAGTGCCTGTGCTGCTATGAATGCGGAGGACTGATTCAGCAGGACGAATATTATACAATGGACGGATTGCCCTTCTGCGCGCAACACAAGTTTAATGGCGGCAGTAGGATGGAAAAGAGAAAAAGCAGGTTCATGTTCATGTAATTATAAAAATCAGCTGTTTCAATACATATAATGCGATTTCAACTTTATTAACTGGCTGCAGCCTGATGGACCTGATCCGCTCATATTTTCATTTCCGATCGGGGGAATTTCACAGTTCAACAATTAAAAAAGATGGTGGAGTTGTAGTGTCTGCTGTACTCGGTTAAACTATGTTCTTGACATGGTAAATCTAATAGCTCTAATAGCATTATTGCATTTAATACAGTGCTTATTTGACGGGAATTTATTCGTAAGTGAAAGGCTCGGGTAGAGGAGCCTCTTCTTCCTCCTCTTCTTCAGGATCATTGATCTGGCGGACAGTCTTGATGACTTCTACAGGCTCGTCAGGCTGCTTGTCAATCATGACCAAAACACCGCCTGTTCCCCGGTAAGGACGCACAGGAACAAATCGGCCTTCGGTAGGGAAAGATATGTACTTGAGTTGTTTGGGAAGAACTCGTGACATGTTCTCAATCTTGTAAGATTTTCGAGCACGAATATCCTCCTCGACTTCCTCTTCATCCTCATCATCCACGATAATGTCTTCGTCTGCTTCATCACCTTCCGTCTTGACCTTTGCATCAGTGGAAGGCTCTCCATCGACATCCATCTTCTCATCAACAGCCTGCTTTTCGTCCTCTTCCTCTTCCTCTTCCTGTCTCTTCTTCTTGGCTTCAGCAACCTTCTTTTCCCTATGCTTGGCCCTCATAGTAGTAGAGAGGATGGCAGTCATCATCTTCTCAGGCGTCTTTTCGCTTGCCTCCTCTACTTTAGGAGGATATTCGAAAAGCTGGGACTTAGCATGACAGTCAAATTCAAACTTGGCAATCTTCAAATCCTCCCGTACTCCAATGATGGCAGTGGGGGTAAATGCCAGAGACAAAAAGTGAGCCAAGGGGAACCAGTACCAGAATTGAACAAACACTGCCATACCTACGACGCTCTTCATGTCGAGATTATTGTTACCTCGGCCGCTACCGTGCTCAAGAGAAATCGTAACATTTCGACCACCAGCGTCAATGATACCTTGAGCCAGAGCTGCACCAAACTTGGCCATAGCATCTTCGTGTTTCGATGCAATGACTTTTGCAAATGCTTGTTGAATGCTCTTGATTTGAGGAACAGTCTTTTCATTTTGTTCAATGCAAATCATGGCAAGGGCTATCATACTGCCTTGTCTGACAAAATCTACTGGATCTTTCAACATGGGCTGTAACACATTGATGGCCTTCTTCAATCCAGTACCAGCACATGAAATACCCAAAGCCATGGCTGTACCATATCGGACATGGGGATTGTGAGACTCGGAAAGCAGTTCAACCATTCTTGGCACAGCAGTATAGTTTCTCACCATTATGAATCCCAAACCCATGACAGCTGCCCTTCGTACATCGTCGTTAGCATCGCTAACAGCCATATGCAATAATAACTTAATAGCCTTGTTGTTGCCAGTACCAGCATAAGCAAGGGCTATTGTGAAGGCACCACCATATCGGAGAATTGCATCCTGATCTGCAATAAGTGTTTCAATCACAGCATCAGCAGCTTCTTCTTTTCCATAATTGAGCAAAGCAATACCGACCGCCAAAGATCGGATAATCTTTTCGTGCTGAGTATCTCTGGCGTATTGCAACATCTCTTCCTGAATCTCCTCGTTACGGCTACCGACCATGACTAAACCCATAGCAAGTCCAGCACCTTCACCAGCAACCGCTGAGTCAGAAAATAAAATATTTCTGAGTTCTTCATATACAGGTACGTGGCCGCATCCCATACCGGCTACACCGACACCAAGTGCAGCACCATGTAACAAAACTGCAGAGTCGTCACCTTGCTCATTGTTATTACTGCCACCTTCGACAATCTGACTTCTAAGGTAATCTAGTATTTCCCGTCCATGTCCAGCAAAAACCAATCCGAGAGCATAAAGAGAACCACCCTCAGTATAAGCACTTCCCTGAGAACCAGGCAAATAGGGTTGCAAGATTCTTCTGCCTTGAGAGAGATTTCCTTGATGCATAACACCTAGAGCAGCCGTGGCAGAGAATTTTGTCCAGTTGGTGGCCTTTGCTAGCCATTCAAGATTATTTCTGAAGAAACCATCAGCTGTTGTACCAGCATGTAAGAAGGCATTCTGAAAAGTAACAGCAGAATGGAACATAGACGATCGACCTTCCAAAAATGTCTTTGTCTTATTCAGAATAGTCAAATCGGTGTTATTATGTTTCTGAAGAAAAGTGATATTCATGTCGCATGTGGGGACACCAGACAAAATCTTGAGCACCTGAGTGTATCGATCATCTGAGGACTCAGTAGAAATAGACTCATAATATGCCTCGAGCTCGCTGCTTACAGTCTGCAAGAGTTCTTGAGAGGCAGAAGCAACCAAATCAAATGCCACTTGGAATGCAGTCAGCTTAGAGTTGGCTTCAGAGGAAGAAAGCAACTGCTTGAACAGATCGAAAGCCAAGCCAGAATCATTGAGTCGAACAATGACTTTAGCAAGTAGAAAAAAGTCGACATCTACTACGCCTTCAGCACGAATGATATCAACAAGCTTGTATAGAACCTTGTTTCGGAATTCTCGATGATTGACACCAGTAGCAGCACAATCCAAAGTGTATGATATTAAAGCACCAGACGATTGTGACTTGACGATTTTCTCAATGATATCAAGCCGTCGAGCCTCCAAAGCCACGCCAAGGGCCAACTTCTGCTTACCAGTTTGGACGCAGCTTTCGATCATTCGTTCGGCAACCAAGACAAGTTTCGAGTCGATGATCTTAGCTTCGTCAGGAAGAGAGTCATACTTGGAAGATGGTGTGTCATAAGCTAGCTGAGAAAGCTCAATGTATTTGCTGATGCACTTAGACACGATGGTCTGAATATACTGAGAGTTGGAGCTAGCATCGAACTTATCGCCAGCTACCAAAGCATACTTCATCGAGGCATTATATTCGCCCAAATTATAATAGACTTTGGAAGCAACAAGAGCAGCCAATTGAGGAGCCGGGAATTTATCATCTTCATAGAGTTCCTCACTGAATTGACGAGGTTAGCAAGAGTTGGAGGATGGGATGTGGTAATCAATCACGATGGAAACTTACATTTGGCTGATATGGTCAGCAATCTCGGCCCAGAGCTGATCCACCGATGCATCGAGCGATTGCAAAGCATACTCTTTCAGTGAATAGTCGGGCTCATCTAACAGCGCCAGAATTGGGGCGGCACTTGCGAGCGACATGATGGATTGATGTTGGTGGTTGGTGAGAAGGAGAAGAATACTAGGGAAAGGTGCTGGGTGTTTTGTGGCGTTGGCTCGCCGGCTACTATAAAAGGCAGTGGCAATCGCCATTGGATTTCAAACCACACAACTGAATAGAAAAGAGTAAAGAGAAAAAGAGAAAAAAAGCATAATGGATTCTGAAAAAGAAGTATCATATCCTGTAAAATTATACGTGTATGATTTGAGCCATGGTATGGCCAAGGCTTTCAGTCCGCAGTTTCTAGGAATGACTATAGAAGGAGTCTGGCATACGTCTGTAGTGGCCTACGGGGTTGAAACATATTACGGTGCGGGAATCCAGCAGAGTATTCCGGGCAAGACTCATCATGGAGCGCCGTTGAAGATCATAGACATGGGGGAGACCCAAGTGCCCCCGGAGATTTTCAAGGAGATGTTGGCGGACATCAATGACAAGTACCACCCGGATAAATACGATCTATTTGATCACAATTGTAATCATATGAGTGATGAGATCTGCCAGACTTTGGTGGGAAAGCCTATTCCTGAAGATATAAGCAGCCTCCCGCAATCTGTGCTTGCAACACCGTTCGGCCAGATGCTTCGACCCATGCTAGAACAGTCGTTGAAGTCCCAGGTACAGGGTGCTACAATGAATGCTGCCAGTTTGCCATAGAGGTGGGGTTAGCGGGGTGCTGACAAAGTGAAATACACCGACATGGTGATATAATGAGTACATGAAAAAAAATATAGATTGGCCTGTTTTAATAGAGTAATAGAGTAATGGAATCAAGAACATTGGACCAGATCAAAACCTCACTAGATCTAATCTATAGATTTATTCAGAAGAGAGCTGGACTTGTCAACGTTTGTGCCTTCTGAAACTTATCATCTATAGCCCCCCTACGTTCTCCGGGCTCCTAATATTATAATTCTTAATTACAATATGAATATCATGGCCATTTGTGCTGCTGCTTGTAATGCTATTTCAAATTGGCTCGAACAATTGCCTGAGTTGCCATGACAACCAATCATTCGTCGATACTTTCTCACGATCGGGTGCTTCTAACCAACCCATCAGCTCACGCGATTTCTGCTGACAAGATGGCTATTATCCGCAAAGTTGTTAACACTAGTTTTGTAGTAGGTGTTCTGTCTATAGGGGCATTTGCATACTACAAGAATCCTCGGGCTGCTATTCATGAGTATGCCATTCTTCCTACTGTCCGCGCAGTCTTCGATGCGGAGAAGAGCCATAAATTGGCAATTGAGTGCCTAAAATATCCGTTTCTTTCTCCTAGTGAAACTGCAAATTGGGATAAAATCCATGATCCAAACGGACTGCTGAAAGTGACTCTTTTCAAAAATGCTGCTTCGTCCAGTAAAGTGAAACCATTGACTTTACTCTCCCCTATAGGAGTAGCAGCCGGTCTCGATAAACATGGTGAGGCAATCGACTCCCTTTTCAACTTAGGATTTTCATACGTTGAAATTGGTTCCGTGACACCGGAGCCCCAACCTGGTAACCCATTGCCACGGTTTTTCCGACTGGAAAGAGACTCTGCTGTGATAAATCGTTATGGATTCAATTCTGACGGTCACCTCAAAGTTCTTGCTCGACTTAAGCAGAGGCTGTTTAAGCAAGGAGGTGAAAATTCCCCCGAGGGTAAAGTTCTTGCTGTCAATCTCGGGAAGAATAAGACCGGTGATGAGATCAAGGACTATGTGAAAGGTGTCCAGCGATTTGCGAAATATGCAGATGTTCTTGTCATTAACGTCTCATCACCAAATACTCCCGGTCTGCGAGATCTTCAAAGTGAGGACAAGCTGACTTCTCTTTTGAAGACAGTGATAAATACTCGAAACTCATTGCCGTTAGATCAGCTACCACCCTTGGTAGTTAAGATAGCCCCGGACCTCAATGAATCTGAAATTGCGTCAATTGCCAAATCTGTGACTGATTCCAAGGTAGACGGTGTTATTGTGTCAAATACTACTATTGAACGACCTTCTACGCTGGCTAACGATCCCAATAACAAGCAGGTTGGAGGACTATCTGGAAAGCCATTGAAGCCATACTCATTGAAAGCCCTGAAAAGTCTGAAACAACAGCTCAAGAATCTTGGAAATGACTCTGTAACTCTTATTGGCTGCGGCGGTGTTTCCAATGCAGAAGACGCCCTTGAATTTCGTGCTGCCGGTGCCGATTTCGTTGAGCTTTATACCGCATTTGCATACAAAGGACCAGGACTAGCCAACAAGATCAAATCAGACTTGCTGGATAAAGGAGTGAAATGGCAGTAGATGAAATATGATTTCTGGGGCATAAATACTGTTTTTCTTATTTTGTAGAAGTATAGACTTAGATGAAACAAGCAGATGTCGATTAATACTTGCTGCTGCAACAATCAATAGCTGACTGAAAAGTTATGTTCCTCGGCATCAGTTTCTTCATCAATTCTCTCATATTCTTCAGTGACGGCTCGAGTTCTTTTGTAAATCAGCCATGCAGTACCTGTGCTAGCTAGACCAGCAATTACAATGCTAACTCCATCAACAACCTTGCTGGTGGTATCTTTCTCAGCGCCTATTCGTACAAGACGATCACCGACGAATACATGAACCAAAAGCTTTGGTGTGATGATGGCAGTAGCCAAAGCGAACTTGGAAAATTTCACTGTGTGAATACTCGCAAGAGCGGCATTGGAGAGACTATATGGTAAGGGGCAAAGACGGATCATCCACAGCAAGGTGAAACTGTCATGTCGGTCCATAGCTTTTGCCAAGGCCTCGAATCTAGAACTGGCATGAGCAAGTTGTCTCGCCCGATCCTCCAGAAAGTAACGAAATGTCAAAAATGACAACGATGACCCGAGGACAGTGGCAGCAGCAATAAAAGGCCACCCCCATGGAAAGCCAAACAGCATTCCAACCATAGTACTGAGAGCAGAATATCCTATTAAGGGAGGAAAGGCCACTAGAACAATCAGGAAAAATAGCAAGGCATAACCACCAGGCATTTCTCTCCACTTCTTTGAAAAATCATAGAGAAGAGCACTTGCATAGTCCTTGTAGCTGAATACCAGCATGGCAAAGAAGCCAATAAACGTCAGAACGATTACGCCCAAAGCAGCCAAAACAGCTATCCTCCGAGCTCTCGATTGATTGGTATACCAATCCCGAACTCGGGCATAGTACTGTTTGGCTCTGTCGGGCAGTTCGGCCGAATTCATTACGGCACTCGTCTGGCTTGTTGGCTTGTAGGAAACAAGCTCGATCCGGCTGTAGGGGGTGAAAGGACACCTCTTTCACTGGTACTCCGAAAAACGTGAAACCAACTATTATGGCACCAAAAAGATAAGAGAAACAATCCTGAAAAAGCTGACAAATGCTGAACGATTTTGCAATTGTTATTATTCAATCATGGCTTACATGTACTGTTCAATGACGTTTTCGGATCTCACGCGGCTTCGGTCCGAATTTGGTTGGAAAATCGCAATTTGAGAATCTTCGGATCCATGCATCACGGTTTATAAAACCGGAGCCCCCCCCCCCCGTTCTGGCTTAATAAAGCGGTTTTTTTTATTTGACGAGAAATGAGCACTGAGACGCAATTGGAGAATCAATCTCAGAGGCCTCCTCGCCATGGGTCTCAGATACATGCTTTAGAACCAGACTTGTATTATGGTGAAGCCGATACTATTGATGCCTCTAAAGAGAATGATCCACATTTGGTGGAATTTGAAGAAGGTGATCCCAAAAATCCCAGAAATTTTCCAATGTGGAGAAAAATCATGATAACAGCGTTGGTATCGCAGATTTCTTTCTGCTTGACTACTTCCTCCAGTATCTCGTCGGCGGGAGCCGTGTCATCGGCACGAGAGTTCGGCTGCAATGAGTACCTTGGCGACATGGCCACTGGCTTATATTTCATCGGATTTGGAGTCGGTGTGACCCCAATTGGCCCTCTTAGTGAAATCTATGGGCGTAATGCTGTTTACTTCAGCACTTTTTTAATTTCTAATCTATTCTGCATGGGATGTGCTTTAGCACCGAACATGCAAACCTTGCTTGTTTGCCGATTTTTTGGTGGGGTTTTTGGAGCTGCCCCTTTGAGTAATTCTGGTGGCTCTCTTGCTGATATCAGTGATAGCCTTTTGAGATCATGGCTATTTCCGACATTCAGCTGTCTCAGTTATGTTGGACCAGCATTAGCTCCATTAATTGGTGGTTACATCAACGAGTCCCATCTGGGCTGGAGATGGATATACTGGGTGACTTTTATTTATTCTATGGGAATATTGGCACTATGCGTTGTCTTGCTACCGGAAACATGCCATCATATTATTCTTGGCAAGAAAGCCAAAAAGCTGAGGAAAAAGACCAATGATCTCAATTATAGAGTACCAAGTGCGCCTGAGATCACGCCTGCGGTCATTGCAAGAGCAGTTTTCATGCCTTTGGTTCTTTTGGTTAGAGAGCCTATTATCCTATTCTGCAATGTCTATATTACAATTGCATACATTATATTCTTTGGGGACTTGGAAAGCTACAGTGTAACATTCGAGCCCTACAATCTGACTGATGGACAGATTGGACTTCTTTTCATACCCATAGCAGTGGGATTCATCCTGTCATGGTTTACCACACCGTTTATTGTCAAGAATTATTCTCGAGTGGTGGCCAAAGCTAAAGGATCACCACCTCCAGAAATTAGAATTCTTCCTCTTCTACTCATTTCACCATTATTACCGATCTCTCTATTTTGGCTGGCTTGGACGTCCGGTTATACGAATATTTCTTTATGGTGTCCTGGAGTTTCCGGGCTCATGTTTGGTTTTGGATTCATTATTTTATTCATCAGCATCTATCAGTACTTGATTGATGTTTACGAAGCCAATGCTGCTACAGCCCTGGCTTCTATAACCCTTGCGCGATATTGGGCTTCAGGAGTATGGGTTGTATTTGTACGGCAAATCTATAGAGACATGGGTAGTCACTGGGCCACTAGTATGTTGGCATTTGTGTCTGCTGCAATGATCCCGGTTACATGGGTCTTTTTTCGATATGGAAAAACGATTCGAATGCACAGTAAATATGTGGAGAATGCCGGGCCCAAAGAAATGGACATTCTTGAAGTGCTACGATTGTAGTGATAAGAGGGTGGGGAGTGGTTATGTGTATCGGCTATATGCAGCACTACCGAAACCCCAATTGGCACACTCGCCAACAATGTTTTTAGGTTGTTGGCTGATCTGAGGTTTTTCCGATCGGAGAATTCTTTCTTGCAAGCTAAGAAAAGTTAAAGGGGGGAGGGGGGGAGGGGAGGTTTATTTTATCCCAAATAGCCGGCAACTAGGCTCTACACCGCATAGACCCCACTCTGTCGCCGGGCATTTAATCATGCCGGCTGCTTGTCACTCACCGTTTTAGCGAATTCGGTGCATAATGCCGGCAGCGGACCAGTAAATCAGTGCCTCCGGTTGAATTCGGTTCATTAGTTTGAAAGTGGTGATTTGCGATGCTTCGACATTCTGGGATACGTCTGACAGCAATTGCTGCTGCCAATTGACCTACGCGGTTTCTGATGTTAAAATCATGCAATTGTGAACCACACCATAGCAAGCACCGGATAAAAATACAGGGCATGCGACCAATTAGATCCAGAGTGGGCCGTTGTGTTCCGTTGAAACAGCAACGCACAAACGTCTCGGGGAATGCTTCACCGCAACTTTAAGGCCACAGCACAGTAATAGCAAGGCAAGACGCAACATCGTGAGATTGCTCCCGGCTGGGTGAAGGACTAGAGTGTGACGTCACCGTCAAGGGGGCATGGCAGCAGCAGAAATCAGTATAATAGCCAGCAATTGAGGCGAGAAAAGTGTAAGAGCTGAACCAATTTAGTTCATACTTATAAGTTAATAGATTCTCATCTCTGATTTTGGTGTCAGTGGCCGTTGAATCACCACTTTCACTTTTGTTTCCTTGAAATTCCAGATCCTTCCTGTTGTGGTTCAAACCTACGGGACACAGGGCTAGGGTCAGTTCACGGGTCGCTCTAGTGGGGTAGGATGATACCTCCTCCGAAAGTTATATAAAGGGAGCAAGTCGCCTTGTTGAAGAGGAGATTAACTACAGTATCATATCTTAGGACTTTTACATATATTCGTCAATTGCTCGGATATATCAAATAATATTTATTCTTTTATCGGTTCATTGATCTCTATCTTCAATTGAACCTTCCGAGCTACTCCCCGCTTACTGCCGCTCTTACATTCAAATAGCTTATCATCATGCCTAAAGCTTTTGCTGAGGAATCTGGAACCATCTTCACCAGCCTGGGACCTCTCCCCCAGCCTTACCCCAAGTTGCCCAACAATGTCATGGACTACTTTTCTTTGAAGGGTAAGGTTGCTGCCATCTCTGGTGCTTCTACTGGTATCGGCTTTGCTGTTGCTGAGGCCTTTTGCCAGGCCGGTGGTGATGTTGCCATGTGGTATAACAGCCATACTGTTGAAGACAAGGCTGCTGAGCTAGCCAAGAAGTATGGTGTCAAAGTAAAGGCCTACAAGGTCCCCGTCACTGACTCGGACATTGTTGAGAAGGGTATCGAACAGGTTGTTGCCGACTTTGGCCGATTGGATATCTTTGTTGCCAATGCTGGTGTCCCTTGGACTGCAGGCCCTATGATTGACCAGCCCGACCATGCTGAATGGAACAAGGTTGTCGACATCGACTTGAACGGTGCTTACTACTGTGCCAAGTTTGCTGGTCGACAATTCAAGAAGCAGGGCAATGGTTCTCTCATCTTCACTGCATCTATGAGTGGTCACATTGTCAATTATCCTCAGATGCAGGCTTGTTACAATGCTGTCAAGTCATCTTTAATTCACTTGGCCCGATCTCTTGCTGTTGAATGGGCCGGCTTTGCTCGAGCCAACAGTGTCTCTCCCGGTTATATTGCTACCGAGATCAGCGACTTTGTTCCTAAAGAAACCAAGGCTAAGTGGTGGGCTACCACCCCCCTTGGCCGAGAGGGTCTTCCTCAGGAATTAGTCGGTGCTTATCTTTATCTTGCATCAGACGCTTCTACCTATGCTACTGGTACTGATATCCGAGTTGATGGTGGTTACGCTTTGCCTTAAAAACAACAGTTGCATGACTTTTAGATGTTGGTATATGCAGCTCGTAAAAGCTAGACACTAACGTACAAAAGATAGGACAATGAACTATGAAATAAATTATGATGAATATACATACAAGATCATTATTAAAATTGTAGATGAGCAGATGAAGGGAAAGCGTAACTGCTGCCGAGGCTGGCATCACGTGATACAATATTCGCAAGTCGTTCAACCCACCATTATCCGTCTTTAAAATACTAATTTATACATAAATCGCCATTAAAATTGATCTCATCTCTACTAAGACCTAATCCATTCACTTTTCAAAACTATTCCACTTCCGTATCGCCTCTTGTCCCTTTCTACCGATTGTTGCTGGCTTGTTGGTGCTCATCCAGCCGGGATCCCAAACTATCATCACTGGAATTTTTTTATTTCACCTATACCAGATCACCACCAACATGGATTACAGCGATTCTGATAGTGCACCCGAGGAGGAGAATGTTCAGATTAGTGCCTTAAATTTGAAAAAGGCGGAAAAAGCTGCCAAAGACAGTGCCGCCGCTGAGAAGCGCAAAATCAAAGAGAAACGACGAACCCAGCATGAATTTTTTTCAAAGCAGAAAGAATTACCAGCAGAACTTCTCAACAACCTAGAAAATAGTGCATCGGACGAAAGCGAGGAGGAGGAGACTGTCAAACCTCAGCCAGTAAAACCTGTCGCTACCAAGCCTCAGAAAAAGATTTTCACTAGCATTGAAAAAGGCCCTGTCACCGTCAAGGTGGTTAAAAGACGTAGCAAAGTGCTTGCACCAAAGAAGGAGGGAGCTCTTGCTAAGCGAGACCGATTTTTGCAAAGAAGAAGCATAAGAAGAAAGTGAAATGCATGCTAGAGATGGGCTGGAGTCGTGTGTGTCAACAAAGGGTGCTGTGCTCTGAGAGTGCCATCTTTATAACAAATTCAACGGCATTGATTCAAAGCTATTTTTCATGGAGCATGTCTCATCCGGATGGTCTAATTAGGGGTTTTTTATTTGATTGCTCATATCCACCTGCTGCTTAATCTACATCTGGTATGAACATGGTGAGCAAAGGAAGACCCATTCCAACCAAACTCAAAGCAAGGTCGGAAACAGGCGTCGGTTCTGAATACTCCCTGTGGGTATCTCCATCATTCTCATCCAGCTCTTGCATTACATGCATGGCAACAAATAAAAAGGTACCACCAGAAAGAATCAAAAGGGATCCTGTCCACCATTGTATGAGATCATGATCCTCGGAACCAAGCAGAAGAATAATCAGCCAAGTAGTAAGAGCACCCAAAGGCGCAGAGCTGGCGAATATCAAAAGATTCAGACGAACTCTTCGTGGAGACTGATTGTCTCGTATAAGTACGGTACTTAGACCAAATGAAGCCGGGGCCTTGTGAACCATAATTGCAATAAATACTATAAGCTCCAAAGTTCCAGAACCCGAGCTTGCCGAAGCACCAAGTGCTATACCGTCGGCAAATGCATGAATGACAAGTCCAACCATTGTAGATAAGCTTTTGGAATTCTCGACTGGCAAATGCTTCTTCCCGCTCATGTTGAAATCGGCATCCAATTCACGATCAACCTGATCCAGGTCTTCATGGCTCAACCTAGAAGTATCGTGGCTATTTCTAGAAGAAGACATTCTGGCCATGTAAATAGTCTCGTCTGTAGGCTTAGCGTGAGACCCTCGTACCCCCTTGATGAATACGCTAGGTATCTTGTCTATACAATACATGAGCAAGAAACCGAAAAATAAACTCAGTCCAACACATTGTCTATTGAATGACGGATCAACATTGGACTTGTATAATGTGTCCACCCCTTCTGGAACAATGACGATCATGGAGGTTCCGACTAGGATGCCGATGCCGATGGCAGATATCTGACGGACCCTGGACTCATTGAGCGACAGCACCAGTGGTACACAGCCAGCAGCAAAAGAGGCAATGCCCATTACTAAACCAAGCACACATATTGTCAAAAATGGGCCCATTTGGATTTGGTTGCAGTAGCTAGTGAATCGACTGGATACGTGGCTGGGATGTAGCAATATGGAGATGACCATCAGCCGTGGATATGATGCCAGTTGGCATTGAATTGCACGAATTCTGACTGGACAAAAGTGGAGATTATAACATGGCGGAATCCTTTGAATATACTTGGAAAGAAAGATACGACGATGGATTGTGTGAGTGGCTTAACCAGGCAACTGGTGGTCATTACAATTAAGGTAATAAACATATGTATGCATTTTAGTAACGATTCAGCTGAAAATAAAACAAGTCAAACGGTCTTTAAACATTAATTTGAAAAACAGAAAAAAGCACACCCTCGACCAAAGCGTGCCGATAAACAGGGTTGTTCGCTAGATTGACCAGCTGTCTCAGGACCTGACCCCATGTACAAGAATATACACAAACAGCAAAAGGCCTATATCCTTATAAATAAAACCAAATACTCCAAGATATCTTGCACTCATTCGAATATAGGTCCTATAAGGTTCACCGACATATTGAGCAATCTGTGCAATAAAAGTGTTTCTGATTTGACCTTTATCAGCAATAAATCGAGAAGAATGTAGCAAGACTTGGCCGGTACAAAATTTCCAGAGCAGTCCCTTACCGGAAATGGC
The DNA here is from genome assembly GCA_030564625.1 of Zygoascus hellenicus. Taxonomy (NCBI): domain Eukaryota; kingdom Fungi; phylum Ascomycota; class Dipodascomycetes; order Dipodascales; family Trichomonascaceae; genus Zygoascus; species Zygoascus hellenicus. The sequence goes on from JAJLWE010000004.1 coordinate 291,924, forward strand.
AACAAATATGCATAGCAGAATGTGTGCAATTTTCCATATCAAATCAGAGTGATTAATGGTGGATCCATTATTCGACGGTACCGATTGTCCCATATTAGGGGGACCACCGTCCATAGCAGAACCAAAAGCGCCGAACCCACCATTTATCATAGCAGAAAACGGATCAAACGAACCAGAGCCATCTGACTTCATTTCCTGCAGTAACTTGAACAATGGGTCATCAGCAAATTGGGACATGTCGTCAGAGGCCATGGTATTAGCCGAACCTTTGGTATGTCTTGCCATGTCAAATTCAGAAAGATCTGAAACTGGAGGATCATCCTCCAGCAAATCCCCACTAGAAGCCAACGGAGTTGATGATTTGCTTCGATCAGATGAAGACTCAAAGAAAGATGAACTTCTATCGGCACTGGTAGCAGCACTAGTCTGGGCAGTAGCCGTTGTACTGGCGTCTTTTGCAGACAAACTGTCAGAATCACTAAGAATTTCACTTGAAAAAGAATCGCTAGTTATATTACTGGTAGTAACACCAGTAGTCGCTACTGCCGGCTTCACTGCAGGGGAGGACGGGCTCGAAGCGTCCCGCTGCTGCTCAGCAGTATACAGCTCCGGATGAAAGGTTTTAGTGATTCTCGCCAACCGATTGGCACCCCCATTCTTGAGCTTCTGCTGTCTTCTCTCACGCGCAAGCTGCGCTGCAGTTTTTTCTTCACTGGCCGGCTGAGGATCCATGAGTGATGTGAATCAGCTCTTTTCTCAGCAATTTCCTGACTCTAGAAGGCGGCAGACCTCTTGACTGGCTTTCCAATATCAAAATATCCCAGTGGTTCAATGTATTGATGATTCTCTGTTGTTTGGCCACAGTCTCGTAGTCCATTGACCTAAAACTACTGTTGTGGTGCTTCCCTGCTTTGCTCGGCCTGAGACTCTCCAGCGATCTTATGAGATGTTGGCAAACCCCAAAGCCCCCGAGCCAAATCTCACAACTGCCAACTCCCAGCGCCCACACAGCCAATCAGCAAATACAAAATTTGATTTGTCTTGGGTAATTCAGCATCAACCATTTAGTTGGAGATAATTGAAGGGCTTTTCGAAACCAACCATGCTCAGATCACGAACTTTGACAGCCTGTTCTCGGCAATTGGCTGTGCGATATTACAGCTCCGGCTCACCTGTGGCTACCGAGAGTCCTGCCGCTGTCCAGCAGGCTCCTAATCGAAAGGAGACTTGGGCCATCAGCCAGAAACCCAAATCCGAGGCACAAGTTGGCCCTCGATTTGTTCAGAAAGACCTCAGCCAGCAGCCTAAACCGTTGGCAGCTATTGAATTAATTGCCAAGCAGCCAATCCGGTTTCTTGATAGCGATACTGCTGTTTGCGATGGTGAAAAGGGCTCTCAGCAAGGCCACCCCAGAATATACATCAACCTAGACAAGCCTGGCGCTCACGATTGTCTTTACTGTGGTTTGAGATATGCGCATGAAAAGCACAGAAAAGATCTCGAGTAAATCGCATGACACACTTTGTTGACATAGATTCATTGAGCATAGCATGTAATGGTTGAAAAGACTATACTTTAGATTTCTGACTGTTTCCCTTTACCTAACCATTTTCCACTAACAACTGCACGGGAATTTCTCATTCGGGAACTTCTCGATGATTGTCAAGTAATTTTAGTAAATTTTTTTTTTTTTTCTATAGCTCATTCCCCTTCCGTTCATTTTCCAGTTTGGCTGGCTATATGTTCAAATATATCTGATCCTTGTTTACTGCCAAAATTCCTCGTTCATCACCAACATGCGACCTTCATTCTGCCGTAGAGCAGTCAAGGCCGCTCAACCGCTGTTTGAGACTCGGCCACATCTGATTTCTTCCGGTGAAATCACCCCTGGAATCCCTGCTGCGGAATATTATCAGCGGCGGCAGCGACTGCTTGCTGCTTTACCGGATAATTCAGTTGCTATTGTTCCCGGTAACCAGACACAGTATTCTACCAACGTAGTGTTCTTTGAGTTCCGCCAGGACCCGAATTTCTGGTATCTCACTGGATTTCAAGAGCCTGAAAGTGCCTTGGTATTATTCAAGAAAAATGATCAGGACATGAGATCAATCATGTTTGTTCCCGAGAGCGATGCCAAATCAGAGCTATGGGAAGGTGAACGTGCCGGAACGGATGGCGCTGTAAATATATTTAATGCTGATGAAGCTTATCCTATTGGTGAAATGGGTTCTCGACTGGATCTGCTTCTGAAAAACACTCAGCAGGTGTTTGCTGATGTCGATTCTCTCCCTCAGAGACTGGTCACCAAAGAATGGATCGGAACTATCAAGTCGTCTCCTATTTCCAAATATTATGCTCTCAACCCGCTAGTGGAACGAATGAGAATCCAGAAATCGGAAAATGAAATCGATTGCATGCGAACAGCTTGCGAAATTTCTGCCTTGGCTTACAATTCCGCTTTCCAGACCACCTTTCCTACCGAGTCGTCCTTGGCGGCATTCCTTGAATATCAATTCAAATTGAATGGAGCTTCTGGATCTGCATATGTCCCTGTAGTTGCAGGTGGAAAACATGCTTTGACTATTCACTATGTTCGTAACGATGATGTCTTGCTCCCGGAAGACCTGGTTCTTGTCGACGCTGGAGCTTATTATGGTGGATATACTGCTGATATTTCTCGGACATGGCCAGTCGGAGGTAAGTTTTCTGAGCCTCAAAAACAATTGTACGAGGCAGTATTGAATGTGAATAAGAAGTGCATCAAACTATGCCACGCTCAGACTGGTTACTCCATGTCTGAGCTCCATCATCATAGTGATAAGATCATGGTGGAAGAGCTTTCCCAAGTGCTGTCTGGCGTCACTAGTAGAAACGTTAGACAATTATATCCACATTCCATTGGTCACCATGTGGGAATCGATGTTCATGACTTATCATCTCCAGTACGATACATGGCTCTACAGCCAAACCATGTGGTAACTGTAGAACCAGGCGTATATGTTCCAATTGGTTCAGAATGGCCCAAGGAATTCCATGGTATTGGAATCAGAGTCGAGGATAACGTTGTTGTTGGTTCTAATCCTGATAATATGGAAATTCTTACTGCCGATACTGTCAAGGAGGTATCAGACTTGGAAAGATTATCCTGAATACCACGCTGTACATAACAATATTAAAAGTAGACGAGTAGATGAAAGATCAATGAGAATCACTCGTCAAACAAACTAATTTCATTTTTCTATGATATTAAAAACTCCATAGCTAGAGTGTGTGCATGCCAACCATTTCAATGATGACCAGGGAGAGGAGCTCCAACAACATGGCCCTTGCTGATAGATGCATCGGGAGTCCATCCACCAACAGACACGCTGCTGACGTCTTCTTGGAATTTCTTGATTCGAGCCTCCATTTCTGGTCGGAAATGTCGAATCAAACCCTGAATGGGCCATGCAGCGGCATCACCAAGAGCACAAATAGTGTGGCCCTCGACTTCCTTGGTGAGTTCAAATAACATGTCGATTTCTCGCTCCTTGGCCTGACCGGTCTGCATTCGGTCCATAGCCTTCATAAGCCAGGTAGTACCTTCTCGGCAAGGAGTACATTGTCCACACGACTCATGCTTGTAAAAGTGGGCGAATCGCTGAATAGCTCGAACAATATCAGTGCTCTTGTCCATGACAATTACAGCAGCAGTACCAAGACCGGAGCCAACGTCCTTCAATGCATCGTAATCCATAAGCACATCGTCACAAACATGCTTGGGCATGACAGGGACAGAGCATCCACCGGGAATCACACCGAGCAAATTATCCCAGCCACCTCGGACACCTCCACAGTGCTTCTCGAGCAATTCTTTGAGAGGAATTGACATTTCTTCCTCGACGGTGCAAGGCTCATTGACATGGCCGGAAATACAGAAAAGCTTGGTTCCAGCATTTCGTTCTCGACCAAATTGAGCAAACCAATCACCACCTCGTCGGCAGATAGTAGGAGCGACTGCGACAGTCTCGACATTAGTTACAGTAGAAGGTCGGCCAAACAAACCGACACCGGCGGGGAATGGGGGCTTTAGACGAGGCTTACCTGCCTTTCCTTCGAGACTTTCAATAAGAGAAGTCTCTTCACCACACACATAAGCACCCATTCCACGGTGAATGTAGACGTCAAAGTCATAGCCAGAACCACAAGCGTTCTTGCCAATGAGACCAGCAGCATAAGCCTCGTTGATAGCGGTCTGCAAAATCACAGCCTCGTTGTAAAACTCGCCTCGAATATAAATATAAGCGGCAGTAGCATTCATAGCACGTCCAGCAACAAGACAGCCTTCAACCAACTTGTGGGGGTCTTTTCTAATAATCTCTCTGTCTTTGCATGTACCTGGTTCACCTTCGTCAGCATTGACAACAAGATATCTAGGACCTTCATTCTTCTCCCATCCGGGAGGATTCATGAAGCTCCACTTGAGACCAGAGGGAAATCCAGCACCTCCTCGTCCTCTCAAACCACTCTTCTTAACTTCGTTGATGATCCAGTCATGACCTTTGAGAACAATCTCCTTGGTTTTGTACCAGTCACCCATTCGCTGAGCACTTTTTAAATCATGGCCGTAGGTACCATATAGATTCTGAAAAATTCGATCGGAATCCTTCAATCCACCATGCAATCTGGCTTTGCTGGTGGAGAACAGCCGAGATCCTAACTGTTTGGAGAGCATTGTTGGTGATGAAAGAATGAAAATTGGTGTTTTCTCATTGGTTACTACTTGATTTCTCAGCCGTGCCCTACCGTGTTCTGGGGGGGGCCTATAGATCTTCGACTATTACATAAGAATCAGCCCGTTCAGAATTCTAATGTAGAATTTTGCTTAAAATGTAATAAATTATTCCCGGACTTATAGATTATTTGCATGTATAATTACCTATTTATCGGAGTGCCATGTTGGCTCGCACATGTGGAGAGGGTGCGCTGTCTGGTGGTGATTAAAAAACAGATCATTGTTTCATAGATAGAAAAAGTTTTGAATGAGTTTGAAGCAATCTAGAATTAATCACTGGAAATAAAGATTCAATTTCCTCTCAGTCGTTCGTCAATAGAACCGAGCTGTGAAAAACTAGCCTTTTGGTAAGCATTGAAGCTCCAAATACTCAGAACAGAATCGAGAGTAAAATCCTTGTAAGCAGTCTCGGCTGAGTCGTATAAATACTCTTCTTTGGTCGGGTCGATTAGCTCAATGACGTCGAGCCGAGCGTTGATGCGATATGGCAGGTTCTTCTTCCTGATCAAGCTAGTCAGTTCACAGATATCCTCGCCAAATTGGGCAAAATAATTGCTCAGTGGGAGCATATCAAATATAGATAAATACTGCATGATGGCTTTCTGCCTTATCATATCATAGAGCTCTTGGTATTTGGGCCCAAGAACAAGGTCCGTCTTGAATGAGTTCTCATGTTTCTTCAGTTCTGTAAAGACTTTATCAAACTTCACTTCCAAAAACCAGGTAATGATGCTTTTGGGATTAAAACTGTTGCCAGCAGCAGATCCGGCTTGCTCTGCTGTTTCTAGAAGCCTTGCGAGTACCGGATCTTTGTCGAGCAAGTACTGCAGATCTCTTCTAGTAAATGTAGCAATTGCAGTAAGCGCAATGTAAACCGAGATATCTCGATGTGTCACCAAAGGCTCTTCAGTGACTATCTTGCCAGTTGTTTCAGCGGTCAGAATCCCGTCACCAAGCAGCATTCCTATAGCCACTTCAAAATCACCCATACGTAGATAGGTGAGGGCGTGAAGTAAAGGATATGTCACATTAACCCCGAATATCTCCGAATAAATACTTCGCTGAAGCTGATCAGCTTTAGAGGTAGCAGTTTTAGAAGACACAACTTTCGAGCATACAGTTCTAGCATATGGCCATTGGTCAAGTAGAATCGACGCTAATGCAACATCTATATTGTAGCGATCATCGGACGTCTCATAGATTTCCTGGAGTGTACTACGAGCATCCGAATATTCACCTATCTTGATCAATATCTTGACCTTTGTGATAATGGCTTTATCCTGTTCAACCTGATCTCCATTAAACTGCGCTTTCAGTTCCAGCATCTGCTCTGACACCTTGGCCAACTCTTCGGACGCTCTAACTCGTGCTTGATCTATCCAGTCAACATCAGTGTCAAGCTCAAGTTTCTGAGCTAACATCTCATAGTCCTTGATGTTGTATGTATTGGCTTTCACATACTCCAGTGCTTCAGATGCAATGCTATTAACCAGATCATTCTCTTGCTCCAATATTTGTTTATACCGCTTCAGAAGAAGCGGGCCATCGTAATTCGGGCCAATTGGATCCATGGCGGCCAACGGGTGCTGCTTGAAATACCAATATTAATGATGGATGCTGATAGTCACAAAGCCAGATCGGGACTTCATAGGCAAAAGACTGGAACATTTTAGTGAAAAGCACTATTCAACGTCCGAACCAGAAGCTCAAGTTTCACACGTGCTGTAAGACAGCATTAGGCCTATTTTTTTCTGAGAGGCTAATACACAGTATACTTGAATGGGAAATGCTGGGAAATATTTGTGTAGCTCGGTATGCCGGGGGTGTTCAGTCGTTTCGAAGGTTTTCAACTCAGCAATGGCAACTCAAGCAAAAGGCTGCAGTGAAAAAGAGGATAAATTTGGTACTCAATAAGTTTGAGGAATATCAGAAATATGCTGATGATGAGAAAGAGTTGTTTAAGCCAGTGGTAAATCCTCTTCGCCGGGATAAAGAGCTGAAAAATTATTTGAAGCATAAGATCGAAGCATATCATCAGGTGGAGGCTAAGAACATTGCCAAAACTAGACCAGGATTCTTTCTGAATCATCCTCTGGTTTATAAAAATTTAGGCGTGAAGCCAAAAGAATTGGAAAACAAGTATTTCGTCAGTAAAAAGGTGGAAGAGCTGGTTGCACAAGATCAGATTGCAAAAGCGGTCAGCATAATACGTCTCGCAGGAGCAGGGAATGGGACAGTGGGAATGAATCTTGTTTTGAAACATTTGGTGTCGACAAATCGCTTTGCGATAGCTCGGGATTTGAAACGAGCTTTTGGTCTCTGGGGAATCAAAGACAACTCGCATACGCATTTGGCCATGCTCACAACCGATTGGAAAAAGGCAATCGAAGATGTTGGTAAGTGTGATTCTCTCATTGCCAATTTTGATAAAATCATGGATGCTATAGACTCTAAGGATAAGAAAGCTCAACTTGTTGCCTGTAATATGGCACTCAGCAATGTTGCCATGTTTGGTTCCAATCAACAGTTGTTATCTTTTTTTGCTGATTTGCCGGAAAAAGATATCAAGACATATAATATTTTATTCTCCTCGATTGGTAAGCGAGCATGCTCACAAATTGACACCAATGAGGAATATCTGCTGTTGCCAGCATGGAATGATCTCAGGTCTGATAAATCAATCACCATTGACCCACGTTTGGCAAGATCATATATTTATGCACTAGTATGCATAGGAAACAACCTCCGAGTTGGAGGGGCATCCGGGCCACAGGTTGCGCACAGAAAAGCGTTGCAGACAATGAATAATTTTTTCGACACCGCGTATGCTTCTGGTGAGGCTTCTCAGCCCGATAAGAAGAAGTTTTCTATGACTAATGCTGATATCGATGTGTACTTGCAAGTCTTAGATGCCAATGGGCAGTCAGATAAGGCTCTTGATTGTTTCAATTATTTGAATTCAAAGGGCTTGATAGGTCAGGAGCCACATCACTATTACATTCTTCTGAAAATAATTGCCGCAAATGGACAGATAGATGAGCTCTCCAAATTTCGAAAAATTATATTCGAGGGATTGAAGGAGAATTTTCGGCCAAGCTCAGAAATGACAGGATTGCTGGTGAGAACTTATCTTAATGCCCCAGCTGAAAAAATCGAAATGAAGGAAGTTCGCAGAATTATTGATGAGCACAGAAAGGTTTGGAATACAAGGCTAATTTATGTTGATATTTTCCAACCTTTTGTCAAACTGCTACTGCGAATATACAAAGATTCTTCTATAAGAAACCAATACCCGAGAAGCAGCAAAATTTATGATTTCAGAGATAGTTACACCATGATCATTCATGGAGCTCGAACCCTGACTATCAATATTCAGAACAAGCATAATGTTCAGATGTGTATCGAAACAATCAATGATTTGATACAGCTTTTTGAGCACATAAAAATCAGATTTGCAGAGGCCCGACCTCCATATTTTGAAGAAATTCTGGAGAAGTTGCTGAATTTGCAGAAAGAGATAAAAAAGGAGAAGAGTATCAGCAACGGAACTCTAATCAAATTGGAAGAGGAAACCCGAAAACAGTTGAAGTTAATGGGTGCCCGGATCTCTGATCAGCAGTCTGCAGCGCCAAAGTCCAAAGAAGAAGTGAAAAAACTAGCAAAATTGCGAGAAAAGCTCAAGACTAAAAGAGTAGTAATCTCTTGATATTAAATTGTACATATTTCGCCTGCTGGCTCAAATAGATCAGCTAATGTTGTAAATATTATTGCATGCCCCCACCGCTTATTTCTTGACTTGATCCCATTCATCATCGACTCAAGCCTTACCAGCTCCGGCGACCAAAACCACGATGGAATCCATAACAGATGTGAACGATATTCCTGCTGTTAAAGCTGCTATCCAAAAGTTCGTGATGATGACCTACAACAATGGTGCAGCAAAAAGCTGGATTGAGGACTTCATGAAGAAGATAAGGGGCTCTGAGCATGAAGCGGAGCTGCTGGACTTCTCTTTGTCCAAAATGAAACCCTTGCTTGTACAGGATGAAAAAGAAGATAGCAAAGTTAGACTGAGGCTTGCTGATTTGTTGGAAAGTAGGGGGGACTTTCATAAATCGGCCGTGATCTTAAGAGATGCTTGTATGCTTCAGAAAGAGTATCAAGGCAGCGAGTCTGACACCCTCAATGGCCAAAAATTTGAACTTTATATTCGGATTATGAGAGATTTCTTGGAAGTAGGAGAGTCAGAAAATGCTGCAACGATGATATCTAAAGCTCAATATCTCCGTCAAGGATTGCCTACAATCGACCCAGCTTTGGACATTCATTTTAAACTGAGTCAAGCAAGAGTCTTTGACTCATCAAGAAAATTTCTAGAAGCTGCGACAAAATATTATCAGGCCTCCAGAGAATCAATGGTTGATTATGGAGATCGGTTTGCGAGTCTTAGGCAAGCAATCGTCTGTGCAGTACTGAGCCCTGCTGGTCCGCAGCGAAACACTATGTTGCGAACACTGTACAATGATGAAAGGAGCCAAATTGTTGGAGAAGTTTTATACTCTGTGCTTTGCCAATGTTATTTTGATCGACTGCTGTCTCGAAAAGACATTGATGCATTAGCTGCTGAGTGTTCAGATCATCATCTTATATCACTTTCAGACGGAACTACGGTTCTCACTCGGGGCCTTATAGATCACAATGTGCTTTCTATAAGTCGAATCTATGTGAATATTTCGCTACACGATCTTGCGGTTCTGCTTGATCTGGAGAGTGCAGATAGGGCCGAGGAATATGTCAGTAAAATGATTGTCCAAAACCGGCTCAAAGCACAAATTGATGATACCAATGGTTTTGTGTATTTTCATTCTGATGAGGAGTCAATGCATAGTGGAAATTCAGATACCCACGGGCTTTCAACTTTCGGAAATCTTATTGACGAGGATAGGAAGTGGGCCAATTTGTTTGCAGATTTGAACCTGATAGTCTCCAGCGTTCCCACTGGATCGATCTGAATATACTTCACCTATTTATTATTTGAGATCTCTTTTTGCATTATGAAAAATTCCGCTGTGGACTTCTAGACAACACCAATTGTCAGATGAAAATGGCCAGTTTGACATTACGGAAACCACAAGAATGTCAATTTGCTTATAAAAGCGACTTTGCACTGTGCTTTCAAAGATCTGATATTTGCTGGCAGTCAAAAGCGGCTTCCTATTGAATGTCCTTGGTTTCGTTGTTTCCAACCTTTACTGTATGAGTATGCCAACCACCACCATCAAAAAGTATCCATCCTACCACTCAGAATGTAAGTGTTGAAAATTTTTTGCACATAATGATGAGAACTTTTTTTTAAACTCAGCTCACTCAGAGATATTATTTAAAATGCTGATAGAGATTTTCTGACTTCGTGCAATAAGTTTTTTTTTACAGAAGTCGGACTTTATCTAACTGTGCAGAAATGAATTGTAAGCTTTTAGACCATGAATAAATCGAATCTTTTTAGTTGCTTAATTCTCCACGAACAAAATTGTAGATTGCTGGTAAAGAAATAAATTCCGAAGAAGAGCATCCAATAAGAACAGGATGCTGCAGTTTTTTCGCTAGTAAACGTGCTATTTGCTCAGCTGTATCAAGCGTTCGTTCGTCTGTGAACAATCGGCTGGTAATTGCCATCTGATCCCGCCGCGGAATTCCATAAACAAGAGTGCCCATTACAGGATCTGTAGAAGAAGGTTGTTCTGGAGCCAGAAAGAGCGTAATAACTGCCTTTTCATCTTGTCCTACTGTAAGATGGCACCGAGTGCCAGCAATCAGCTCGGTCACGACCTTCATGATGATGCAGAATGAAATATACTAGATAATAATGGTGCCAAATCTTGCGAAAGATTCAGATGGATCTTTTGATGGTTTATTTATGTAGTGCTTGTAGTGATTGCTACTATAGTTTATCTAATCTTGTTGGTATGACACTGAAACTCTTACTCTAAACTGGTAGCTAAGTGGTTGTCATACTATTGGGCCTCGGGTAGGGTGGTTGATTTACCATCATACCATCATGTTGAGATCAGCGACCATTTTGAGACCACGAGTGGCCAAAACTTGTGCACCAACTATCAAAAGGTTCATTTCTGAATCTTTCAAGCTTCCTCATGTTCCATTGGTTTCAGAGACCGGGTTCTGTGGAGCAGTTGGTAATACACCGTTGGTGAAGCTTCGTAAGCTTTCGGAGGAGACAGGCTGTGAGATCTATGGCAAGGCAGAATGGATGAATCCGGGAGGATCTGTCAAGGACCGAGCTGCATTGTTTGTTGTTGAGGATGCTGAGAAAAGGGGTCTTCTCAAGCCTGGTGGAACCGTGGTGGAAGGAACTGCTGGCAATACCGGCATTGGATTGGCCCATGTATGCCGATCCCGTGGTTACAAGTGTGTCATTTACATGCCCAACACCCAGAGTCAAGGAAAAATCAATCAATTAAGGTATTTAGGTGCCGAAGTCCATCCTGTTCCCGCTGTGGCTTTTGATAATCCCGAGAATTACAATCATCAGGCCAGACGTCATGCCGAGTCCCTTGATAATGCAGTCTGGACCAACCAATTCGACAATACTGCAAACCGACAGGCTCATATTGAGACTACAGGACCTGAGATCTGGGCCCAGACCAATGGTAAGATTGATGCCTTCACTTGTGCTACTGGAACTGGAGGCTCATTAGCTGGCACCACCCGTTACCTCAAAGAGATTTCCGATGGAAAAGTCAAGTCTTTCCTTGCCGATCCTCCTGGATCGGTCCTCTACAGCTACATTACTTCTGGCGGAAAGTTGACAGAGAGAAGCGGATCTTCTATTACTGAAGGAATTGGCCAGGGCCGAGTCACCGACAACCTTGGCCCGGAGATTGGCATTTTGGATGGAGCCGTCCAGATCAGCGACGAAAAGACCATCAATATGGTATTCCGACTGTTGGATGAAGAAGGATATTTCCTTGGTGCTTCAAGTTGTCTGAATGCTGTGGCTGCTTATGAAGTTGCCAAAATCCTTGGACCTGGCAATACAGTAGTGACATTGCTGTGCGATTCTGCAGAAAAGTATGCTGACCGATTGTTCAGCAAAAAGTGGCTCGAGTCCAAGGGATTATACAATGTTATTGAGGACAGATATAAGAAATATGTCACGTTGGAGTAAGCTTATAGTGAAAATGAATGACTTTTACTGGCGATGGGGGCTTGAAGAGTCAAGCAACGATGATAAAGAAAGATCAGGTGATGGTAACATAGTCATGAGCAATTACAAAAAGTAATCGGGCGTTCTTCTTGAGACACTGGGCTCGCTTGCACGAGGGCTAGGATCAAACTGTAAAAATGTGTGATTAAGCTGCTCATCGACCTCCATGATTGCAGCTTGGTTACCGCAACGATAACAGTAATTTGGCGCACTGAAAATCGTCACAACCTGGTTATCCTGATGCCATGAGTAGCCTTCCATCATCAGCTGATGAGCCCGAGCCACAAGGTTCAAATTGTTGACTTGGTTGAAATGCGCAGATATGTCTTGACCAAATGTGTAGCCGGCTCCACGGGGAGATATACCCCATCCGCAGCGGTCATCAGGATCAGACCATAGAAGGTCACACATAGCGCCTTCGTGTGGAACTTCTTGGATTCGATCAAGTTTTCGAACATCATCTAGAGTGTCTACAGTCGGCGATAATCCGCCGTGCAAGCAAAAGATCTGGTTCTCAATGAGTGCCGTCAAAGGCAAATAATCGAATAAATCCGTGAACATTTTCCAGACATTGGGATTGCCGTATTTTCTCAAGCATTCGTCATAGAATCCATATACCTGGGTGATTTGTCGTGATTCATGATTTCCTCTCAAAATAGTTATCCGGTTAGGATATCGGATTTTCAAGGCCACCAGCAGGGTTGCAGTCTCGACAGAATAGTATCCTCGATCAACATAGTCTCCCATGAATAAATAGTTGGTATCTGGGCAGGTTCCACCAATTCGAAATAATTCTTGCAAGTCATGAAATTGACCATGGATATCTCCGCATACCGTGACAGGGCATCGTACAGGCTGGACATTGGATTCTCGAATGAAAACATCACGAGCCATATCACATAACTTTTTCACATCCTCTTCGGCCAAGGTCTGGCACTTCTGAACACTCTCAATCCATTTCTCCAGATCGTTGGTAGCAGCAGCGCTCAACTTGGGCGGTTCCTCCAGCAACTCTTGCTCCGAACCATGCTCCTCTTGAGCAGGGAATAACTCCACCTGCTGATCTTCAATTTCCATCATAACGTCGTCCTTTCCCTGCATTTTGAACAGACAATCAATTGTACGGGTTCTGCTGCTTGACGGTCAAAGGGGTCGTAATGGTTACAAAACAGCCCTGACGAAAAGGTGAATTTGACAGCAACTTTCGGCCCGTTACACAGGGGAGAAAGCGGCAATAATCAATGACCAACGAAACAAGGCGCCCAGCAATTGAAATTGGCAACAAAAAGCCAGAAGATGAAACAGTCGGAGCTGATAGGGGAATCAATTTATTTATGGATTCTACACGGCGTTTTACCTGCTTTCTGCTTCGCGGGGGGGTTCTTTCGATATCCCGCCCTCCTTGCCAGACCGGACTGGGGCGGGCGGGTTTCTGCTTGCCATGGCAACCGAGAGCAGCTCATCTCTCTCGCTAGCTGGAGATCTTGAGAGCATAGTAAAGCGGAATTTGGCGAAATATTGATCTGATCCGACCGACACGAAATGCCGCCTTTATCAACAACCATCATTGTAGCTGCTGCACTACCATCGCGAGGCATTGGTATAAATGGAACTTTACCATGGAGGCTGAAGCGTGAAATGCAGTATTTCCGTGAGGTGACCACGGGAGGAGTGGTCATCATGGGTCGAAGAACTTGGGAAAGCATTCCTGCGAAATTCCGACCTCTCAAGGATCGACTTAACGTCGTTGTCAGTAGATCTGAGCTTGAGCTTCCGAATGATTGCCTAAGTGCAAAGTCGCTAGATGACGCTTTAGAAAAAACCATGGAAAGTTCTTATAAGGATCGTCCGATCTTTGTTATTGGAGGAGCCCAGCTTTATTCAGCAGCTTTGAATCATCCGTCTACCAAGCGGATCCTGCTCACAGAGATCTCGAATGTGAGTAGTGAGTTTGATACGTTTTTTCAATTTTCAGACGAATGGATCAAGAGTGATCGTCAAAAGCTACTAGGTTATCTACAGGAGTCAACATCTAAAAGCATTGAAGTTCCTGAGGGAAATAAAGAGGGAGATATCACTTATGAGTTCGCTTTATATGAGCGTAATTGATTGGTTGAGACTGATATATTAGTTCATTGAAGACTTGCTGAGATTGGTCATCGTTAAATTGGATAGGAGAATAGCTTATTCCCTCCTGGAGCTAACATCATGGTCATTCCATGGCTGCAAGATTTGATGCTAAAGACCCAGAGAATTCACCCATTGAGCTCATCCGACTGATATTTTTCAAACTAAGTAGCTTCAACTGGCTTTGGAACGGGGGTTCTGACAGATTCGCCTGCCTCTTTAGCAAACAGGTCGTTCATATTCACGACTTTCAACCGTATTGTACACTAGATCTAAGCTATAGAGTCCCTTCTTTCTCTAAGTACTTCATCTATGATATTCATAGCTCAGTTTTCATCTAAGACAACTACGCCAGATATTCGAAACAGCTTTTCTGGATTTATCGTCGACATCGTGGAAATCCACATGGCTCCGGCCAATTCACTGATAACCCAGTGTTGATATATCTCCCCGTACGCAAATAAATTCAAGAGTCTGCTTACTATGTCTTTGCCAAATTATTCAATATTTTATTCATATCTTGTCTGGGTTTGTATCGTTCTGTGAGGTTGCAGCCCCCAAATGTCAGATGCTATAGAAAATGCTTAAAGTTTATTTGCCGTTTATCACGAGGTGTTCGGTTTAGTAAGAGAGTTCACGTATAAAAAACGACATCCATTTTATTAACTAGGTGCCGATATTATTGTAGAAACGTTACTGGGATTATTGAGTTTATTCAACATTTGAAACCAAATTGCATGAGATCTTAGCTCATTATTAAACACATGCAGCAATCTGCAAAGTAATAAATTCATAACAATATGCCATTATAAATACCATAAATACAAATAGCCCACAAGACCCTGATAAGACGAAAAGAAACAGTAACACATGCCCAGATAAAAAGAAAGCAAGAAAAAGGAACCATTATAAGGCCAACCCATCATTTGGCCTAACATTAGAGCATCAGCAGAACCCTAGAGGAAGTTTTCAATCTACAACGCGCTGCCATGACGAGCAGCTGCGGATGTAGTTGCAGTTGGGGGATCCCTTTAAATATTTCAACACTTGAGTTGGAGAGCCAGCGAAAGAGGGACGTAAAACTTCCTTATCAATTGATGTAAAAACGATTCAACATGCTGATTTCTCGACAGAATATGTGCCAATCCACTTCTCTCAGCCACCCTTCGCTGGCATTTCGATAATACTCTTCCCATTTCAAGAGCTCATACATGAATCGGAGATTCGGCTGGATGATAACATTCAGCCTTCTCACTCGAACAAATAAATAAGCACGAGGCAAGCCGACTCCTAATCGGCGCATCACCTCTGCAATACAAACAGTGGCACTGCGGGATACTCCTACTCGACAGTGAACTAATGTTGGCTCTCCAGCTCTGAAACCTTCGTCAAGGAAGTTTAAACAAAGTGTAAGTTGATCCCTCAAAGAGTCAACACCATCATCCTGAACGTTATCAACGTATAAAGCTTTTCCTTTGAAGGACATCGTGCTTGGCCAGTATGGCCGCTCGCCGACGGATAGTACACGGTTGATACCCATTCTGTTTAGCATTTCAGGATTGTCAGCATGTACTAGTGATCCTAGGTACACGTGTGGTAGAATCTGGCTAGGTAGAGAACCGTCCATACGATTAAACCAGCCAATTCTACTACTCGGAACAGGTAAATTTTTCAGTTCAGTTTTTCCGGCAGTAGCCCATAATAACAATTCCAGCTGTTTCAAGAAAACCACATCCTGCTGAAAGCAAAAAAAACACCGCTTATATTTCAAGTGTAATTGGATCCAAGCGTCAGCAGCATTGTAGCCTTGAGAGTACATCAGATAAGCCAGAGCAGGCACACTGCTCTCTGTATATCCATCTGAACAAAAAATCAATGCACCTGCAGGATAATCGCCAAACTTCAGTTTGGATCTCAGGTGGAGAAGCTTACAAAGCAATAAAATAACTTCTTGATCTTTTTCACTGAACCCATAGGGAATTGAAAGCAACAAGGCTCCATCCAAATACTCATCTCCATTGCTAATCTTTTCCTCAGTCTCTCTAATATGTTCTTGTAAAGTTTCGACACTGGGGGTTATACCTCCTTCATAACAATTGATCAGAGTAGCCCAATTTCGATCATTGAGATATTTAACAGTGTTTTCGTCTATTGCAGAAGTGTCTTTGACACCTAGTCTGGCATCGAGGGCAGCAGCAACAACCTCTGCCTCATCACCGCCATGTTCCATTGAATATTGTTTCAAGTCAAAGTTAGTCAATGCATAAATACTGTCCATGCAGTTCTCGAAATCAACAGCGTTTCCAAGCCAGACATTATCCTCTAATCTTGTAGCGGTGCTCATCATGCTCATTTCGACTCTCTCATGAAAAAGAAAATCCTTTCCCCAATTTTTCAGTTTCCACTCGTCGATAAGGCCCATTCGTGAATTTCTGTGTGCATTTTGTTCAAAGTAGCCAAGAGAGGGCATGCTGACGCAGTGAGCAGCTATGCTAAATACGGCATCAACTGGGGGCGTTTGAGCGTTAAATGGCAGATAAAATGTGTTATACATGACTGCTGGTTTCCTCTGACTAGATGAAATGAGAGAGCGAAGCTGTTTTTGAGCCTCAACCAGCAGCTGTGCGATCCTAATGGCATCTTCCGTATCTTGTTCGGAGCAACAATATACCAATATGTCACTGATGGTTGCCCATTTTGCAACCTGTATATGAAAGTTTCTCAAATTAATGCCCTCGTCAGGATCCAAATTCAAAAATTTGCCTGCCAATTTATGATATGCATTCTGACTAGAATGGTCAACTGTCACCGAATGTCCATGTTGGTCTGCCAAAACTTCCTCCGGTGAGATGGACCCAACCAGGCTACCATGAGAATCAGATGCATCGCCAACTTTGATAACAACTAAACCTCGAGCATGAGAAGGGGGACAAAATACCGGGTTATCCGGCATCATAATTTCCAAGGCTCGGTTCAAGTCCACAGGCTGGTTATTGAGGTCGCGAAACCGCTTCAACGGGTCTAGAAACGCCCTTTGGCTCACGTTATTCTCGTTACAGCCATGCATCCACGGGAAAACCTCCTCAATTTCGGGTAGCGCGGAGGAATAGTGAAAATCCAATGCAGCGACCGCTTCAGCCGGAGAGACTTGGTAGAATCCGCCGTCGCTAATGTTGTCAGCGGCAACCACGGCATCCAGAGGATTACGGGCTGCCTGGTCTTCCACAACCAGCTGCTCCTTGACAGTGCCAATTTGGTTTAAACCCAGACTGACGATTTCCGTTCCCGGGCTATGCGGAGGAGTGTCAGGAACAATGTTTCTTGGAACATTTGGTGTTGTTTCTGTTGACAGTTTACTGCTGACCAGATTGACTTCTGGGGGCTCCGTCTCGAGCAGAGCCATTGTGAATTCAGAGAAGATAGCCAGGAAGGAGGCTCAGAGGAAAGGGATTGATAGGGAGAATGAGGACGAGATAAAGAGTTCTCGGGGGGGAAAGGGGTAGTTGTTGGAGACAAGAAAAATCAAAAATGAAATGCTCTTTTGATTCGAGTCAGCCACTGGGTGGTAAAAAGTTAAAAGGTAGGCTTCAAATTGTGGTGAATGCGTTGCTATTCCTTTGATTAACGGAAAGTGGGCTGCACAAGATGGGCGGCGTGAAACGGCAACGATGGACGTCCGGGTAATAGATAACAGCCGCGCACGGGTCTCCAAAAGATCTCTGATAAGAAGTAGATACGAGGGCTTGAATGGAGACGAAAGTCAGGAAAACCCCGTGATTTTGATTTCCGATATTAAACGAACCAAACTACAAATGACAATCAAATTCAATCAAATGGTATAGGCATTACTGTCGTCTGGTCAAAGTGGGCAGTCGACAAGGTGGATTTGGCAATGCGGGGCACTAATTAGCTGATACATGCCATCAACACTGGCAGCTACAACCAGAACTCGAGAGTCTTTGTTTTGCTGCTTACTTGTGAAGAAGGAATATGCTTAGCTGATAAGGTGATAAGATAAGGAAGGTATTGGAGAGCCATGGGCTAATGTCGCAATGATGAATCAGGGGAATAAGATTAAATTAACAGGGTAGAGACCAATTTTATTTATGATGGCCTATAAGTGCTTTTTCGCGGGGAGGGGTGTGAAGCGAGGATCAGCAAACACGTCCTATCGGTTGCCTGGGGTACTAGGGTAAATAGCAGCAAAAAAGCAACAGCATATTAAATAAGAACATAAGCCTCATGAGCTATCGATAGGAGATGCAATTAAATATATACCAAAGCACTACAAAAGAGAATGGGAAAACGTCGGAACAAAATTATAGAATAGATGATGACCACTAAGTACGCAGGGAGCAGCAAGTAGCTCAGAGACAAGACCTTCATCTACAAGGAAAATGCCACAACCTTATGATTAAGATTCAGGTCGCATGGCACGGTTCCAGAGATTCTGAGCAGCTTTGATGCTTCGATCCTTGACACTTTCGACACTATCAAGAGCAGGACGAACATCGAGGAAAAATGTAGGCATGCCATCCTCATCATCGGGACCACCATAGTAATCAATGACATAACGGACGGGATACCACGCCTCTTCCTCTTTAGCATCAGGATTGCCAGTATGTCTGAGTACAGTCCAATCATGTCGATCAAAGGGAGGATCTCCAAACTTGCTTGGGAAAAGCTTCCCAAGAAACTGATAATACCGAGCACGAGGCGACAGATCATTGGGTCGACCAGTGAATTTCAACAAACGAGGTGCAACATGCGTACTTTCGACATAAGGCCTCTCCCATTTGAGAATCTCCTGCCAGGCCCCTTCATTGAGGAAATTATGCACATCCACCATGGATTCAACTGCGTCTTCAGGAACCTCACCCCCCTTTCGCAACATCGCATTCAGCATCTGTTGAGGCGATGGATATTCCCATACACCTTCATCTTCCCGAGTACCTTTGGGAATGGTACTTTCAGTTCGGTCCGTAGACAGATTAACCTTCTGACCTGGGGCCCGTTGGATACTGAGATTAGGCATATTATTCAGCGGGTTGATCTCACTATTGTCTCGATCAGGTCCTCTAGCAAGCCATTTGTTCCTGGTGGTATGATCGATAGGACATCCATCGGCAGCGGCGGCCTTTTCCGCCTGAACCGGAGCCTTTGCTCCATGGTTGACTGGACAAGCAGTCGGCTTAGCGGCAGCATGGTCGATAGGACAGCCAGTAGGCTTTTTCGAGTCTGTAGAAGTGTTGCTCTAATGATGATTATTAGTTAGCTCGGATTCTTAGATCCCCCGTCAAATGTTTTCGGTATTCCCCAACTTACTTCAGCCCAGAACCAACCCATGATGTTTGAATAGAATCAAATTTCTGAATGAAGATTTGAGAAAAATTATCTAAGATGGATTATAAAGGTGGCTTGTGGATGGGTCAAGCTGAGCAAAAGTCCCAAGCTGGGAACAGGAGGAGTGTAGGCCGGGTAAGTGTGTTTTACCTCAGTTTGATTACAAGGCTGGCTGGCAGGCTGGCACTCATGGCATTGTCAAGATCGAGAACAAGAACAAGAGAGTATATAACAAGGAAAGAAGCGACCTAAGTGGAAGTGCAGAGGATCATGTCGTTAAATTTGTCGTATTCATATGGCAATGAGACGTTGGCCAATGCTCTTCAGGACCTGGTTGTGCGATTTGTGATCAACTGCCCAAAGGCAGATCTTGAAGCAACTGAACGACTATTTTTCCAAATTGAAGAAGCACAATGGTATTATGAAGATTTTGTGCGAGTAGAGAATCCTTCATTTCCATCGATGAAGATGAAGACTTTCTGTGAGCGATTGTTTGCTGCCTGTCCTATTCTACACACCTACTCTAGAAATATGCTGGCAGATCTCGAGAAATTCCAGTCTTACAAAAGTGTCATTCCTGTATGTGGAGCAATCATTTTGGATCCTGATATGAAACATGTCATTCTAGTCAAGGGCTGGAAAAGTGGTTCTTCCTGGGGGTTTCCTCGTGGTAAGATAAATAAAGATGAGCCTATGGATGAATGTGCTGTTAGAGAAGTTTACGAGGAAATCGGGTTCGATATTGGACCATATATTGTCAAAGAGGACTATGCTGAAGCTTCTTTCAGGAGCAAGAATATCAGATTGTACATTGTTCGGGGTGTTCCTCTCGATACCCAGTTCTGCCCCCAGACTCGAAAAGAAATCAGTAAGATTGAATGGCATAAACTGAATCACTTGCCTGCATTCTCGAAAAACAGCAAAGTTAGTGCTGGGAACTATTTCATGGTGACTCCTTTTATTGGCCCGCTGAAAAAGTACATCAGTAAGGTCAAAGGTCTAGCTACTGATTTGACCAAGACTGAGAGCGAAGCGTTGAAGAAACTATTAGAAGTTGGAGGAGACTCCGAAAACGATAAAATTGATTTGTTAGAACAAAAAGATGAAGATCAAGCAGCAAAGCATTTGCTGAGCTTATTGAAGTCCAAGCCTGCTACATCGGCCAAAGCACCAGAGACTTCATCATCACCACAACAACAGCAACAACCACCAAAGAGTGATCAAAAGGTGTTATTGGATCTTTTGAATCAAGGAGGATCAAAGAAGGATGAACAACATCAACTTGAAAGTGCTAGGGAAATTTTGAGTTTATTGAGAAACAAAATGAATCAAGAGGAGAACATTCACAGTATTGTGCCATTGGCTCCACCAGGAGGAATCAACCCATACGGAATGCCATTAGCACCACCGCCAGGAGTCTTACCAGGGGTATTTCCAGCATTTCCAGGAGGTGGCTTTCCTTTAGGAGGATTCCCAGGGGGTGGTATACCGGGAGGCATGCTAGGCGACCCTGGCCAGGCGGGCCCAGGAACAGCTCATCACTCCTCGCCATTTGGCATAGGTCCATCTGGAATGGCCATTGCACCATCAGATGGGAACGCAGTGCCACTGCATGCACTTTTTGGACAGCAATCATTAGGGGAAGCTAAATCGTCACTAGGAGATGATCGACCGTTGGAGTATCATGCAGCACCGGGTCCCCCTCCACCTCCGAACCCACTGCTGCTTTCTTTACTAAAGAAGAAACAAAATAAGGCGGCTGCTGGGCAACATTTTGCTGGATTGAATGATAAGCCAAACGGATCAGATGACCCATTGCGGTTTGAATCATCCAGGAAAGTTTTCAGTGATAATCGACTAAGTTTGTCGGATCTGTCATCCAAGCATCACAAGTCAGCACAATCTGGCGGTGGGGCTACGTTATTAAGTTTATTAGGTGCAGGAGGAGCAGCAGCAACACCGTCACCACTAGCAGAACATACTGTAGGAGTCAATGGTGGGCCAGCAGCATCCGGAGAGGTAGCTGATTATGGGCGCTTGCTTCCACAAAGTCAGGAACCCGGTAGTACGATGGTGAATTACAAGAATGGTACAGTGGAGACACTAAAGCAGCAGCAGCATCAACAGCAGCAACATTCAACACCAGGCAGCGTAACAGCGGGTCCTAATGCAGCAGGAATTGATGCATCAGAAGGTAAAAGCTTAATGGGACTATTGGGAATTGGTGCCGCTGGAAGTAGTGATATCCAACATCAGCCCAAGCAGGATACGAATGGTGGTAGTGGGTATGTCTCACCGAGTTTGTTTAGAACTGGTGGGCCGTTGATGAACCTGCTGAATCCAGACAGTGGTAGTGAGAATGCGGACGCGACCATAACAAAAGCCGGAAAGGGCTCAGCCGACCGAGATCCAATCAACCTCGACCAAACTAATGGTATAGCTTCGAGTAAATCCAAGCACCAGTACAGAACCAGCAGTTCTAGTGGAAACAATCTCCTTTCGCTTCTGGTTGGCGGTGCAAGAACAGCAGACCCCAGCCCGATTGTAACCCCGGCTCAGGGTGCTGACTCGAGCCAGAGTGCTAGTCAAAGTCAAAGTCCGAGCCCTCCACTGAGTACCCCCCAGGTACCGAAAATAGAAGAAGGAAAGAAGGTTAAACATCGGGAGGCTGAAAATAAGGAGACCAAAAGCATCAAATCCGAGGGCACCCAGACTTTGATGGCATTTTTGAAGGGCTTTGCGGAGAATTGAGCATTACAGAGGGCGAATAAGTGGAGCTGCTGGAATAACCCCCCAAAAAGGCTGTGTAATGTAATATCTACAGAAATGCCTTCATTTTAATGTGTATGAGAGTTAGATTCAAGTTAGTTTGAATGAATGCATAAATTTATTAGACCACCTTGAACTGGAGTAGAAAAAGTATTGTAGACAGACAACAACAACAGCGGCAGCAGCAGATATCTGTTGTAAAAAAAACAACCAGGCTACAATAATATAGAGCGAAGCTAGAAGGCTTTACGTGCGTACAGATACAGAACTATTACAATGAATGTTTATAGGCCGTTGCATTTCGACGCCATTACAACTGGCCGGTTTGGGGTCTCACATCAGTCCCTCAAGATAAGGTTCAAGGTAGTATCATAGGGCAGTTGCCCGACTGGAAGCACTAAAGTTTTATAGGAAGAAAATCGGGCAGAGCTTATGCAAACACAAAAGTACTAGCCCCCTGAAAAAAACCAGGGGTAACTACTGCTGGTAAAGACAAGCCGGAGTTGGAATTGGAGGGGTATCATGGGATGGGGATGTGGAGAAATACAGCTTGGTGGGGGCAGAGACAGTGATTGAGAGTTTGGGCCGAAGTAGTTGGAAGAGGTGTATTGCTTGATTGACGGTAAAGTCAGCCCTAGCCAGCCCTAGTCAGCCCAAGCTGGCAGAGGCATGATCAGCAGCCGACGGCTATAGGCTACCTGTATCAATAGACGCCGGACTGGTCATGTAACCTATGCCGATAACAGATCATACAGTAGCTCTCCACCTATAAGACATGTATATACCTAGCATCCACAGGGCTTGGTCTTGCTATCATAACAGCTGAACACCTCGTAGGCTAAACCCATTCCAGGCTTGAAACATAAACTTGGACTCCAACCCAAAGTCCTTGACATAAAATGTGTGAAACTTTGTGGCTAACGCCGGTCAAGATTTCACCAGTTGCTTTTTCGTCCGGTCTGCCTTCCCAAACCAGCTAATGTCCGGTTGCGATTTACTTTGGTTCATGCATGATGTGGGATCTCAACACATACGGTCTTGAATTATGAGAGTGGGTAGCCGAGCTCCAGTAGGCGGGCTGGGGGTTTTTTTTGGATAGTATTGGTTGGCAGCGAAAAGAGGGGAGGAGAGAGCGGGCTCTCCCTGCCCTCCCTGCTAAGCTGCTATGCACCGGGATATATAGGTGAGAACATCCCCTCTCTGGAGGGGCTGTTTGAAATCTTCCTCTGCTCGGCTCAGCATTTGTTTCCAACTTGCACTTTGAAGTTGGTTTTGCATTTGGCTCTGCTCAGCTTCACTCTGCTGTGCCTTTAAACCTGACTCGAATCGGGATATCCGCTGGCTCGTGTGGTTAATACTGCCATTATTCGCACTCAGGAGATATTCCCGCCGTCTGACTTTTCTACTGCTTGGGGCCCCTATAAGTGTTGGCTCGCATTTTCCCCGAGAGTTTTTCTTGCTTCGCCGATCCTCCAGTGATCCCGACCTTCTCTGTTTGCAGATATTGATTGAATTTTAGCACAGATTGGCCAAGCTTCTGTGATCTCAAGCTTCAATCTGCTTGGCTTGCCTACTATCAATATTTCGGCACTGGATCAGCTACTGAATTGGTATTATTTCTTTCGCTCTGCTACTTCTACTATCTCAGCATAGTTCCGTGGTTGGACCGACTTTTACTGGCAGGTTTTTTTTTTTATTTTTTCATATTTTCTCTTTTCTCAATTTTTTTTGCCTGGGTCTCCTTGAGTTGGTAGTAGGCTAAGTTTAGCAAATTGCTTTTTTGCTATTTATTTAGTTCTTGTTCTTTCTTTGAATTTTTAGGTCTGGCGGTGAAGTTGCTTTTGCTTGAGGGAGGGTTTTTCTCTATACTCGGTGGTGGCCTTGCGGACAACAAACTATCTCACCAACCAAAAACTCTTAGAGGGGTGAAAAAAGCAAAAAGGCTCTTAACATTGCTCATACGCACCAGCAGCTCCAACTGGAACTTCGCTAGCACTCCTAACCCTGTAGTGTGCGCCTGGTCTGTGCGAATCTGACGCTACTGTTGTACTACTGTGACAGGTAACCGAATTTCTTCTACGATATATATATAAGGTTGGAGGTCTCCGACACCGATTTTTCGAGTTTTTTCTGTGAGCCCGCAAATTTTCGACTCGACGTCCTCCATCATCAACGGCCTTTAGGTCCAACTCTTCTATTGATTCTCTTGTCGGTATCTATTCTGGCAAGTTTTTTGATAAGACTTACCTCATTCCCTCGATTGGTCTCCTCCGCTTGGCTCTTGTGCTAGTCCGTTTACCGACTGCTGCTTTACTCATCAAGTGAAGTATAACTCGACCTGATTCCCGGACTGACATCACCCTTTGCATTTTCTTTTTCACTTTCATTTCATACTCCCCCTACCCCTCCCTCATTTCTGTTTCTTCCAATGCATCATCATCGGTCTCGTAATCTGAGCCCAATGGTTGGAAATGTCAGGTCACAGTACCATTTGCAGCAGCTTCGCAGAATATCGGGCCAAGCACAAGAAGCAGAATACCAGGATGAAATTCTTGCTCACATGCTTGCCATGCAAGCTGCTACTTCTTTTGATCCAAAGATGATTGACCTGCAGCCTGAGCTCGAATGGCACATGAGGCCTTATCTTTTGGATTTTCTAGTGGAATCCCATCATGAGCTGAGACTCAATCCTGAGACGTTATTTCTGGCTGTTAATATCATTGATCGATACTCCTCAAAGCGTGTTATCTACAAGAGGCATTATCAGCTTGTGGGTATCACTGCCTTGTGGATAGCGGCCAAGTACAGCGACAAAAAGCACCGAATCCCCACCATCAAGGAGCTCAAGGCGTTATGCTGCGGGGCCTTTGGCTCTAATATGATCATACAACTTGAGTCTCATATTCTATCTACACTGGAATGGTCAATTGGCCATCCTACTTGTGATTTGTATGTTGAGTTCCATCTCCACGAGTGGAATTTTGCAAATAGTGACCCGCACTTGGCCGTCACTGCTCATGAATTAGCTCTTTATATGTGTGAGCTTAGTTTGTTTCACAAATCTCTTTTGGAGTTCCCTCCTTCTACTATTGCTGCTTGTGCAGTCAATCTATCTCTAATTATTCTGAAAGAGCCTGTTGTTGGTTATAGCAGTACTTCTCCTGAATACGTTAAGTGTCTTGAGCTAATTGCTGCAGCTCTTTTGATGCCCACCTCTTGTCTTGAAAACAAATATTCAAGACCTCAGCATGCTCAGGTCTATAGAATTGTTGAGCAATTCTTGGCCAACTGTCGACAACAGCAAACTGCTCAGCAACAGCAGCAGCAGCAGTTCGAAATGTCACCTGCTATGGCTTCAGCGGTGGACGATTTTGTCTTTTCTGACCCGTTGTTTTCCCCGGCTCTTTCTGCATCTTCGCCTAGTCTTCCAAAACTTGCATCTCCCCACCCTTCTATTGCCAGCAGCTCTGGAAGTTCCTCGGGACCCAATACTCCTGATTCTATATGGACGCCATCTACCGAAGGATATCCTCAAATTTATCAGCAGCCTTGTTATACTAAGGATCCTTATGTTTCGCATCAGCCGACAGCAATGTCGCAACAACATCAGCTACATCATTACCAACAGCAGCACAATCATCAATTTTGATTTTGTTAATTATCTGTGATTAAAATATACTGAGCTCAATCTTATTTTTTACAAACCCGAGAATGTCGAGATCTCAATTATATCTGCATATCACCAGCTATTGATTGCATTCAATTTGGTTCAGCTCGATCCAACTATGAATCAACCAACCGTCGGCATAGATTGACTTATCAGGTTATTTTGTATAGAGTAGTGATAGTTTCAAACAAATGATGATGCCTGAAAAAGTTTTTTGAATATCTGTTGATCTATATGACTGCCATTACTGTCTTGATAAAGCGAATACATGAATAAAGAGATAAAGATGATGGTCATTGATTCATACTGGTACTGGTATGTTCAGCAAATGCCGCAATTGAAAATGTTTCATTTTTCCGCTGGAATCTTATCGCAGTATCTACTCAGATTGCAGCTATAGCAGCTGCAGAAGTTAATTCATGTGGAATTGCTGGTAATATACGGCTCAAGTGGTGGAGAAAAAAGCAACGAGCGTCTTAATGGTCGATCAGGGGTCAAATATAACCATTTTAGGAAAATTGAGGACATCAATAAAAGCTGTGGGCTTTGTCATTAGAGAAAATCGGCCCAACAGCTTTAACAGTTAATTTCCAACTGAACAAGCCTGTGCTTAAATAGCTAGCCGTTACAATAAGACGCCTTTATTGATAAACTGGATTTAATCCCACCCTCGAGTGTCAAGGTTTGCAACTTGAAGAAAAATATTTTCGGAAGACGGCAGTATATTTCCTGAAAAATTAATTTCAATTTGGAGACTATTGCGCAGCTGACCCGCTTGTGTGCTGCTGTGATCGAGCATTTTGTTGTGAGTGGTCCACAGTAAGGCGGAACACTGCAATCGAACAAACCCATAGCAGAAAACACCGTAAGGAGGCATACTGCATGAGCCTACTATTGTGGGGTTTACGTAGATCTCAACCACCTTTGAGCGGTGGGAGCTGGGCGCGGTTTACAATGAGGCTTTAAATCTTGCAATTTCATGCACAAATCGCATGTAGGAAAAATATTAACAGTTGTAGCGCTAAGAGAGCTTTTCTGGGAAGCTAAAGACCTAAATTAATGACATGTCATATTGATTGATAAATCTCATGGTTGAATAAACTTAGTTTTAAGCGCGCTGCAAGCTTTTTTTACAACATTGCTTTTATCGGTTGCAGGCGACATGAACAACGACCCTAGGGGTGGCCTAATGCGAAGTTGTGGATAATTTGGTAGTGTCAAATCAAAGTATAAGCTTTGAATCTAATGACATAAATTCACAATAGTAACAACTGACTATAGAAATTTTATATGGACTATATTAGTTTGATTAGATTGGTAGTGATAAAATACTTCTCAACCTGCAAGAGGGAAAGCGTCAGCTAGGACAGTCAGCCCAGCGGCGGTGTTAGACCGAGTATATTTAACGTTGAGAGACGCAGCTGCAGAAAGCTTCAGCTGCAGGTAAGATATATTGCTTTTTCTACGACTCAATGCTCCCTGGCACAGTATCACACCGTTAAAGGCAAAATTCTATGAAACATTCCAAGATAGATAGCTGGCTAGTATCTCATCGCAGCAACTACTTCTAGTAGGAGCAGAATAAGCTGACGGAATAGTTCATAGGTTTTGTCGACTTTTGGAATCAGACCCAATGATGTCCAAAATTTTGTCTATTGGCTAGCAGAATATTAGAGCACAGCCTATTGACTAATATCTCTTTTTAAGGGTTATGTTTGATTTCTTCCTAAACTGGTAATATACATCGATCATGATCGACAAATCTAACCCAGTTGGGATTGACGGTCCATTGTCCTAAGAAATTCCATGACGAAATCACCAAAAACACTATTATGAGACCAATGCACCTCGATACGAGCACAAAATACTGGGTGACTCTTGGATGATAGAATGGTTGAGTATTACTACTTAGAAGATGAATGATTCTATGAAAGACCAGTGAGCGACATTTACTTCCAGTATGGCAATATTATTTTAATGGGAGTGGCCAGCCATAGCAAACAGTAGCTTGAGGCATGGTAGGCGACATTGTTCTAGGAATAAAGACATGCCAATCATCGCCTTGCACAAAATTAGCACGGTAGGTATTGGGCAGGGATCACTAACCGAGATAAGAATTAGTTAAGACAGCAGATTGAATGTATTTGACAAGCATTTCATGCCAGAAATCTGGCATTGACTTTCACTATAACGGTTCTTTTATGTTTGATGGTAGTTCTCGTGCCCCCGGCGGTGCATGACCAATCGATATTTTACTGTGGGTGTATGGTTGTGTCAAATGAGGGTGTAGTTACAAAAAGACCGACGACCTACAACAACTTTGGTCCAACATACAGGAACCTGCAGGGGGCCAGAAGACGCTGATAGGGCCGTAAACAATGGACTACTATTACCGCATTCGCATGTAAACCTACACGCCAATGAGCATGGGTCATGTAATACTTCACGGACTTATATCAGTGTTTTAATTTCAATCAAATGAATTGAAGCCAAATGGTTTGATCACTGTCAACTTGGATTGCTTTTCTTCATAGTAACGAACCAGTGCATGTTGGTGCCATTTCACCACTGATCGGCTCCCCTTTAAGTTTTCCAATAAAGTTCCGGCTAAGGTGATAAATTTCGATCCTAATCAGCTGGTTAACCTCTTTTAACCACCGGACAATCAATTTGCTGGGCTGGCCTTGGCTGAGTTGGCAGCAAGCATAGGCACCGTAGAGAACATATCTGCGGGCAAGCTGTTTGTCGACAATGGTGGCTTTCCGACAGTTGGGTGGCAGTCGGCAGTCAGACAAGTCCATAAGCAGGAATCTGGCTTGGCAGAAGCAAGAGGGACTGTGGCTGACTGAAAAATAACTGTTAAGCACGCTGGCAAATCCATTACGCAAAGCTTGCTTTGCATTGGCATCAACTCGGGCCGAGAGCTATTATTGGACTCATTGCCAGGGAATATAGTTTATTTTTCTCACGAGTAGAAAATAACGCTGAGCATGCGGTTGCTAGAATGTGGATCACCTGATCTAGCAGGTGGACCTCATGGATCGGTTAGGAGTAATGAGGTTGCATTAACTGTAGAATCCTCAAGCTCTTAGGTAAGGCCCGCAAATGATCAACCTAATTATATAGTTGGAGATACCTAGTGTGGGCTGCAGTAGTCTGTTTACAGAGCTTGCATATTTCTATACTTTGCAGTCTGCTGGCGGTGATCGTCATGCCACCTGTCAGCCCCGAGCAGCCTCGGCTTTTGTAGTTACCGGTATCATGGTAGAAATTTATCCTACTGTCGGAACTATACCCCCCCAATGCACGATTAGCTGCATTCGCCTGTATCAAAGTGCTGCGTTTCAACACATTTGACGACATCTTGCACGCAAGCTTTGACTAGTCATAATATGGTTGTCTCTTGCAGGGCCAGGCGTTGCCAAGATAATATCTACCGATCTAGCTATCATCAGTCTACAACATTACAAGTATGCTATAAGCCAATAGTGTTTTTTTATAATTTCGGCGCTGTTCAAATTGCAGATAGTCTTGATCTTGCAAGATCTCATCTTTCCGACTCAAGCTTAGCTGGGGTCATTAAGGCCGGCCCGTGCCAGAGCAGTTGGGAAACTCCCACCAACTAGAAGTTTTAGACCATCCACCAGCATGAAACCAACTGCAGGATCCATTCACTCCTTAGCTGGAGCCAGTGAATATTGTTCCAGACTGTTGAAAAGTCATGACCGATCTGGATTCATCATTCAGCAGTATTTTCCGAAATCCGTACAAAATGTAACACTCGGGATCAAAGCTTTTTCGTTGGAGACAGCTCGAATAGCTGAAACAGTTACCAAGCCTGAAATTGCCAAGATGAGATTCGACTTTTGGAGATCGACTATTCAGAAGGTCTTGAAGCCGACTTCAAGAGATTCGGCTGTTCCCAAAGAACCCATAGCTCTCCTCCTTGCATCTAGCCGAGATCATACTCCTTTGAGTCGTCGCTTCTTCATCACTTTGATTCAAACCCGGGAATCTTTCATGCTCAATAAACCATTCCGGTCTTTGGATACCATGGCTCAGTATGGAGAGGGGACCTTTTCTCAGGTCGGATATTTGACTCAAGAAGCGTTAGAGCAGCTGGTTCCTGAGACTGAAATTTCACACACTGATCTCGCTAGTGAGATCATAGCCCATATTGGCCAGGCATCGGCAATAGCCCAATTTCTCAAAGCATTTCCTTATTATTTAAATAGCCATCGAACTATATCTTTGCCCACCAACCTCATGGCTCAGCATGATTTGTCGCAAGAAAGCATCTATCAAGGTGATTACGATGCGAGGAAACTAGCAGATGTTGCCTTTGACACAGCTGTCCGGGCCAATGATCACATGATATCAGCCCGTTCCAAACTTGCCGAATTGAAAAAGAATGTTGGTACTGCCAAGTTATCGGATGCTACGTTTGTACCTCTCATGTCGGCACTTCCAGCCCAGCTCTACCTGGAAAAGCTCGAATCAGTGAATTTTGACTTGTTAAGCTCGAAACTGCAAACCGAATGGAAACTACCGTACAGAACATGGAGAGCATACAAGACACAGACGTTATGATTCCTGGTTTCAATCATATGGCACGATCACCAAAAATCAACGCATAATTATAAACTTTTTAGCAAATAAAACATGACAGCCCAAAGCTGTTGGCTGTTTAGAGCAATGTAAATAGATTAATGGATGTATGTATTTAACCACCCTCAATATCATGTCGATCAAGTGTATATGATTTGCGAAAAAATCGTAAATGTGCCATATTATCAGTAAATTAATAAGAAATGGTCTTTCTTGCACAAAGACCAGGTTGAAGATTTGGCTACGGCCGTCAATATTCCAATATAAGGAGCAAACTAAAAGCATTCTTAGTGTTCGAATAACAGGCCTGGTTGGCTCCTCGGCTTGTATTATTGGCATCAGTAATAACCAGCTGTATCTATTCGTAAATAGTCAGTAAACGTCTGCCCAAGTTGCCAAAGCAAATACTGCAACAATAAAGAACAGAGGCCACCCACGCCACTACGCTCAGATAGTTTTCATTTAGTGCAAATGGTGGGAAATGAGAGGGCAAAACACCGGCAAACACAACTGTTCCAAAAATGGCCAGGGAGCTGCTGAGTATGAAGCCGTTACGAGTAGCATCAAGAAGATACCATAGGCAAGGATTCACCATGCCCCAGTAAAACGCACTTTGAACTGTAGAGGTCCACGCAAACTTTCTAATGCCATATGCAACCCCCATGAAAGCCGACAAAGCTCTGATGATGGAACTCCAGTCATGACCGCCCTTGCCACGGGACAGCTGCCGTTGCCTCTCTGGAAAATAATTGTCAAAAAGAGGAAAAATGACACCAATAAATATTCCTAGTACTCCCCATACCGACAACAGTGTGCCTGATGTATGAGTGCTCTTGCCGAAAATTGCCTGTTTTGCCTCGTGATTATCATGCAAATGTACCGACACCTGACCATAGGCTACACCAAACACAAATAAAATCAGTAGCCGAGGAAAAATGCTCACCATGGAAATTGGAACAGCCTCTTTGCTGGATGCAAATCCCGGTACATGAGAACCCGACGACTTTGATCTTCCATGTGTAGAGGGTCTGCTATAAGGGATTCCCGTGCTAGTAAGCTTTCCTCTGAGATTCACAAATGAGTTGCTCGTACTATCTCTCCCTAGCGAGTCTCCCACTCGTTGGTTGTTTCCTTGAGGAGGAGGTGCTCTTGGAGGAGTTTGTTGATACTCAACACTATCATCACCAGCTAGTTCCGCCAGCGACACTGTTGATCCGAATACTCCGGCAAGAGCCGATGTCGTTTTTATAGGTCTATCCATGTGAACTCTCTAACGTGATCTTTAATTGCAACTTCCTGAGGTTTGGATAATAGTGCCAGCCACCGTAATGCTCAGTAATGCTTCAAAGGTTAAAAGTTGGGTTGGCGTTGTACCAGAAATATGGGCTGAGTGAGTGTTTGTTAGGGGGAAGGCCAGAGACATGCAGGGCTGACGAAATTACAAAGTATACCAGTAGATAATTAAATAAAATGCACTAATACTTTACAGACGGAGCGGAGAATATCGGCTAAATAATCTGGGAAATGTCTTTCAAGAAACGACACTATCTTTGGACTGATGAATCAACTTGCGGTTGTATTAGAGACGGGGGGTGTCGTGGACTTAGTTGTGAGCCGATGAGTAGAGCATGAACATGCTGTTGAAAAAGATGCTTGATGAAAAAAAATGGCTGAAAGAGGGGACAAAATCCAGAAAATTAAAAAGTGGCTGAAAAAAAAAGTGGAGAGGTGCCAGGGGCTCAGACCAGGTAGCGAAATGTCAGATGTAGGAGGGATGTGCGGTGCGGTGAGTCTGTTTGCAGGGTCTTGTTTTGAGTGCTTGTCCAAAGAAATGAAAGCTGGTTGCTCTGGTATAGGCCTTGGCGAAACTGCTGCTGACAAGCCGGGGTTGGTACTGATGAAATTACAGCCAGCTGCTAGAAAATTGGTATGAGCTTTGTGTTAAAAAATTGAAGTCGATCCGTCAATGGCCGACACCCACCAGCTTGAAGCTTGCCAACCACTGGGTCAGTTCTTCCTCACTTTCTAGACAAAAGCGCATGCGCTTTTCAGCAGTAATAATCTGCATGCAAAAATGTCTGCTTTTACTCAAAGGATCAATTTCCACCACATCAGCAATTTCATGCAAGTCAATCACTTTCAACGGTATTTGATCAGTATGCTTCTTGTAAAACAATACTCGTTTCGAGGTCACGACAGCATATTGGACTATCCATTTGTTGTAATGACGCTTGAGTCGTTGAACGTAGCCCGACTGTATAGTCTGTTCTTTTTCCTGTGAATCAGAGGCAGCGGCATCTGTGGCCTCACCACCTTCGGCTACAACAGCAGCAGCAGTAGAGGTTTGAGGCAAATGTTCATCAGAGGCACCGGAGCTAGAAAATCCATCAAACGATCCAGAAAATGCGCTCGGTGAAACCAAAGGTTGTAATCCTTGGTCCTCCTTATGACCAAAACCACTAGGGAATGCAATACCTCCCTCTTGAACAGAAGACGAAGCAACGGCACCAGGACTGGCAGCCGATCCACCCATTTTGCTGAGAATGTTCTCTCGTTTATAGCTACTGGCCATCGAACTCTCATGTGCAGCCTGGCGCAAAATGTCAACCCAGCTATGAGCATCCACCCCAGTATCCGCTTTAAAATGAATATTATTAGCATTTGTGATCACAGCAAACTTGCAACTATTGTCACTCTGATGCGAAGTATCATTCACCATAGCTGCGCTCATTATCTCAGCAGTAGGGATGATGCCATCCACTTTATATTCTCTCTCGTCTTTGTAAAAAGTGAGCTGCTCATCTCGCAGCACAAACCATCGTCGTTTCCATTGCTTATGACTCCGTCGATACAACCACCCGCTCTTATAGATTCTGACTGTTTTTCCTGATCCGCTTCCATCAACAGCACTATCAAGTGTGCTACCTTTAATTGGTATTGATGACAACCCAGAAGGATTGTGGTGCTGGCTATAGGCAGAGACAGCCAGAGGTGAAGACACCACTGGAGAATGTGAAGAGGGAGGACTAGCAGTGGTCGGTGAAATCTTTCGCACTCCATTACTTCCACTAGTAGAAGTAGTTGAGGCATTCTGCTCATTGAGCTGCCTTGTCAGCAAAGATGGACGGCTTGCCATCGGGTGCTCTCAAGCATGAGCTCGGGGAGTCGACCAAAGCTAGCAAGAGAATAGCGCTAGAGAATATTGATAGTAAAGATCCAGTCGATCAGAAAAAAGAACCAAGAAAATAATAGTAGGCCCCTAGTTTCTAATTGCCTATGCGCCAGAAGCTCGGTAATTTAGAAAAAGACACTAAATGGCAGAAATAGTGAAGGTGAATCAACTCAGAATTCGCTCCCTCCAAAGTTTATTTCGCTGCAATCGGGGGTGTACGCATGTGTATGTGTGTTGACGGCACGTCGTCATGACAACTGCCTACCACCCCCCTCTCGCTTTTTACTTTCCCGATGTTTCACAGACGTTTACAGACAAATACACCCACTCACTCACTCACCCATTTTTAGTTAGGAAGGGGGAGAGGGGGCCTTCATTAGAGCCACTTATCGCACAGCTTGGCCCGTGTTGTCGTGACAACCCGCCTCCTGGATTCTAGAGCCCTCTTGCAACTTTGCTACAGAAAACTATTTTCATTCCTAATTATCCCAATTCTGCTGACAACGCCTCCCGCCAAACCCCTTGTTGTCCTAGAAACAGCTTCAAGCTGATCCTATTTGGGGCTGGCCCTCTTTGTCCCACAACCCTTGGTAGGCGAGTCAGGTGACTCCATTTGCTTTTTCCTTTCGGAAAAGTTTTCTTTACTTATAATTAACCCTTATACACATAGCCGCCATTGGCTCACACATAGATATAAGAACCCAGCAGGGGCCGAGGATTTAGATTCTAACCATCAGGAATATTAATTTAGTTGTTGCCGGTCTGAAGAGTGTTTATTCTTTGAGGGTTTCTCGTGGATTTATTTGTTTGCTTTCATTACCGATTGCCCTTTTTTGTTACCCTACACCTGAAGAAGACTCGGCTCGGATACTTGAATCTTCTAGAACCGATCGCATCTGTAATATTCGAATCATCTGCCTCAATATTAGCTAGCTGGCTGGTCGCAGCTGCTTGATATTTTTTTTTTTGAGTAAAAGTTACCACAGCAACTCCCGACTTCTGTCACAACATGGCTGTTACACGAAGAAAAGCCGCGTCGTCAGAGCAACCAATTCTACAAGCGCCTAGGGTGGGTGACGCCAAAAACGCCACCGCCGCTGCAGCTGCTGCAGTTGGCCCTGTTATACCCTTACCCACGCCATCGCCGCCACTTTCCAATGTGGGAACACCTTATTCAAAACCCATCGCCGATGACCAATTATTTGTGTCTCAATTGGATCACCATGTAGCGACCGAGTCGCTTGAAAAACAAGTCCGACGTGCCGTGCAGGTTTTACTGGACAAATCGCCGCAAAAATTTACCTCTCGTGAGCTTGCAGATGCTGTGGGAAGACAAGCTGCACCTAATCCCTCAGTGCTGGCCACTAAGCTGAATATTTACTTCCGTAATTACGGCAGAAAGGTGGTCACCTATGACCAAGGCGATGCATATGTTTTGTTGAGAAGATCTAATGTTGACCAACTTAAGCGGCGTCGTTTTGTTTATTGGATGGAAGATGCCAAATCTTTGCTGGCAAGTTATGAGCAGCACCAGGTTAAGTTCGCTGATGCTTCTGCTGAAAATACTTTTTCTGGTACTCACGTTGATGTGCCTCACACTCCACCAACACCTCCTACATCTCAGGAGCCGGATGTTCCTCAACTGTCTCCCACTTCCGCTTTGGGATCGGAACAAATTTCGTTCGATGGCTCCGAAATGGAGACACCTCCCCCGTTATCACCGGCGAGCCCTCCTAGACCGAAATATGCTTATACCCCTCCAACTAGGAATTTTGCTAAATCCATGCCACCAGTCCAAATCCAAGCTACTTCGTTATTTGAACATTCTGATCTTTCAGCTCAGGACTTGTTGAACCAGGTTAATGCGGACGATTGGGATTGGGTTTGGGAAAACGACGAAATGGTCGATGAGTTCAGACACCCTGAACAAACTAGTATTCTAGAATTGGAGAAGATGCTTGATCTATGATGTGTGGGCTATCAGTGTGCATTTTAACCACATCCGAGTGACATTGTGCTATTTGTTACACAGACAGCTGAGTCTTGCTCAATAATTGGTTTCCTTTTTATTTATTCTTTAGAGTTTAGTTAACTTTGAAGTATCTCTCTACTCCACTAATCCGGAATTAATATCATATTTATTTGCTGATGTATAATTTTGATCAGACGAAGCACAAAGCGTGGCATTGCTTGGTCAAATTTTTTTGAGCTACTGTGACGGCTGGAAGATAGACGCTGCTTTTTCATGTCTGCATGCTCAATATTCCAGGCCATGTGAGAACTGGTGATCCTCTTTCCGTGATCATCTCAATGTCATAAATCATGACTGGATCTTTTCTCCCCCCCTGTCTGCTTCTCAAGACATTAAAGAGATAGTTCAGGACGCCAGGGAATTCATAGCCGATTTCATAATTACTAGAGCTGCTGTGGATCATGCTACACAATACATAGCTTGTGAAAGTACTCCTTCATGAAATAACAGCTTATAGCTCCATGGCAGTTTCGAAAACAAAAACTAAAACTATTCGATATGGCACTCATACAGGCTTTCATCAAAACATATACATATCATTTAATATATATCACAATACCCGTAGCGAATATGTTGGCCTACGATGGGCAGCGCTGGTGTTAATATAATCCCAAAATAGTTCAGCAAGCCGAAAATAACAATATATATTAAATTAATAACGACACAACATAATTCATAAAATGGTCATAACAACTTTCATCCTCTTCGAAGTCTTTTTCCATCCCCACGATCTGCCCCGCCGTCACTCTCCCTCTTTCGGCCTTGGTTTTGACGAGTATTACGGCCTCTATTCCTACCTCCATCGTCCATCCTTTGGTCTTGATTGGTACTTCGAGGACCAGTAGGAGGAGGAGGTGGTGGTGGAGGTGGTGGCACACCAGCTGATCGCCTGCTACTATAAGAGCCTTCGTTTCGCTGTCCAGCAGGTACACCTCTTTGACCTCCTGTTGATCGGGGGCCTCCCCTTATATCTTGCCTGCTATCTTGCCTACTATCATACCGCTGATTTCCAGATTTAGCTGCTGGACCACGTGATGAACCATTGTCATCAGAACGCACATCGGACCGAGGATCAGCTCTTCCAGAGGTTCGACGGCCGTTGGCAGACGAAGCAGGTGGTGGTGGAGGAGGTGGAGGAGGAGGAGGTGGAGGTTGTGAGCGACGGTCATTATTATCACGAGAGTATTCACTTTCTCGTTTACGAGAATCTCGTGATCTGCCCAAGTCGCCCCTCGTGGTATCTCCGCGTGCAAGCTCACTTCTATCTCGGATGTCGTGACCAGACCTATCAGGAGGACCTTTGGGTCTATCTCTGCTATCCCTTCGCCATTCTCTATCATCTCTCGCAGAAGGGCCTGGGCCAGTGGGAACTCTGGTGCCAGAGCCACTTGAGAGTCCCCCATTATTTCTCGGCACGTCAGAACCTTTGCGAGCCAAGCTGCTCACTGCCCCTCGATCGTTGTATCCTCTAGGTCTTGCAGGAAGAGGACTTTCACGTGAATCCTTTAGTCCATGGCGAGCTCTATCGGCTAGGCGCATTGTTTCGCTCTGAGGGGGGAGCGGTGCCCGCCTATTGTTCGAAGAAGCCTTTGAACCAGAGGATCCAGACGGGCCCGATGGCGCAGATGAAGTCCGCGGCTTATCGTTGGATCGCCGATCCAACATAGTCGA
This sequence comes from Zygoascus hellenicus, assembly GCA_030564625.1. NCBI lineage: Eukaryota > Fungi > Ascomycota > Dipodascomycetes > Dipodascales > Trichomonascaceae > Zygoascus > Zygoascus hellenicus. Next base: position 329,312 of record JAJLWE010000004.1, read on the forward strand.
TTTTGAATTATTCTCACCCCGCAGAGTAGGCGTGGGCCGCTTCTCCGATGGAGATTCCGCTCTATTATTGGCTATTACTTCTTTTTCATGAACAACCTTTTTAGCGTCAGCTCGAGATTTTATACCATTCGCTCTAGTTTTTGCTTCTCGACTCTTTTCAGCTTGAATTAGCTGGGCCTTGACTGCCTCACTGACCGTCTTGAAATCATAAAGTGAGACCCAGTGCTTAGATCTCTGTGTCAAATGACCAACAAGAGCTGTAGCACTTAATTTGAGATCTTGCCTTGTCTCGGACTTAGCAATTAGCTCAACCTCATCAAAAATAGCCCATCCTTGTTTATTAACCACTGGAAAAACACCGTTGACATTTTTCAAGAAAATGATAGTATTTCTGCGATGCATGTAATTTTCACTTTTCAGACTGTCAACAATTGTTTGACTAGTACGTCGATGCCACTTCTCCAGTGCCTGACAGAACTGATCATAGTTCAATAACGATTGCTCTTTGATTGGATAACCGTCATCATTGCAATCCTCTGGATTATCGAAAAATAACATCATACCAGGTAGGTAGACGAAGGAGCCATCTTCTTTAACCTTCTTGCCCAATGATTTCTCAATAAAGGACTGCTCATCTGTATGCCATTCTTGTAGCTTCTTGTATATCTCCGAAAAGAATAAACCAAGGTTTTCAGCTTCATATGCTGTACAAGTTAGGAGAGTCGCGTAGAGAATTCCATCAGTAAACAGCTTGTCAAAAAAAGTCAGACAACTGAAGTTTGGTGTGCCAATTTCATGAAGTAAAATAATAAATCGTGCACAAAACATGGCATCAAGCGGAGAATGAATAGCACGTGGAAGAATGCAGCTTCCCAGAAACGATCGGGTTTGATGCCTTCTAGCAGCGAGGCTCCGCATAGAGCCACTTTCATCAGTGAACCAAAGAAGCTTTTCTCTATTCAGACGACTCATCGACATATTCCACAAAAGAGCATGACGTTTGCTTTCTAGCTCAATAGAAACTAATTGGGCCTTTAAATCAGCCTTTTCTTTTTCGTTATCACTTGACGACTCAGTTCGCTTGCCCTGCTCCTCCTTTACCATAGAATCTAGCTTTTTGATCTGTTCGCGCAGTTTGGCTTCTTCTTTTTTATAGAGTTCAGCAGGGTACTGAATATCAAAAAGGCTAAGCTGCCAAAAGCTGACATAAAATGGAGCGTTAAGATAGGTCCAGTCGCTCACGGCTTCAAATTGTTCCACTTTATCAGCTATTGATAACAAAATTGGATGGAAAACTGAATCTGATTCTGGTGCGTCATTCCGTCGCATGTCCTGACTCAAAACTTCCCTCCAGATACCAAATGCCCATGCAGGACTGACAGAGTACTTGATACAAAGATCAGTAACACACACCATGTTTTGCTTGAACAATGTAGGTTCCATAAAATCCTGAACAAGCTCTGTATATTGATTCAAAATGTGCGTTAGCTCGTCGTATCGATGAGCCATAACCTTCTCGCTACCAGGCTCTATTGTCGACGTGAAAACATACTTCTTGTGCATCTGACATAAAATGATAAAAAGCTCCGCTAGACTTCCTGTTTCTCTCAAGCTGTCCACTAATCGTTTAGCAGATCTTGAGCTCGTACCGCGATTATCGTCAATACTGTTAAAAACGTTTCTTCTCAGATGGTCACCACCTCCAAGCATTTCCACTTGCTGACTACTCAAATTAGAGAATTGAGTTATTCCAGCCATTTGAGATATGAGATCTCTTAGCAGCAATACATTGTTGAGATTCCCTGTATGTAGCTGTTTCAACAAAAACACAATAAGAGGCTGCGAGTTCATGTTGCTGTACCGTTTGCAAAGCTTAGCAGTAAACAAGCTTAGACTTTGGAGCCATTTACTGTCGTTCAAACCATCCTTTTGCAGTGTGCCACGGCCAGAACTAAGCTGTGTCATGATTACATAGGGCATAACATCCCATCCGAGATCTGTAAAATATCGAGCAGCTTCCACCACTAGATCTCCTAAATTATCATAAGACTCCACTTGTGAAATGAAAGCTGTGAAACATGTGATAGGATTAGCATAGCTAATTTTCTCCATCTTCCTCATCATCTGTTTGACATTGGTCTTACTAAGTCGCTTCAAAACATCCTTGGTTTCTTTCTCAGCTTTACTTGAAGTAAACTTCAAAACAGGAATGGATTTGTTCAGAACAGCCACCCATTCACCATACAAAGTATAGCGCTCTGTCTCATCATCTGTAAGATGACATAGTAACGTGAACACCTCGGATACGACACCGGGGTTAGGAGGAAGCACGGGGATGCCTGGTAGTATGTATAGCCGAAAATATTCATACCAAAATTTTTGAGTCTCACTATTATTTGACCGTTGAACAGTAAATAGTACAAACCGGCAGACCTTGATGTACAGCTCTGCGCTTCGTGCTAGAAAAGGTCCTGTGAGCTTAAAGTATAGCTCTGATGCACTTAACAGACTTTCCACAGTCAAATCACCTGGGGTGATTCTATCTCGCCAGCTTTCGTAGAAAAATACATGATTCGTTCGTAAGTTTTCATTTTTTGGCAACAACACTGGTGTTCGATGGGGAGGACTTGGAATGACTAGCTCTGTTTGTTTGATAGGTTTCTCAGGAATGGGGCGCGCTTTGATATCCAGTCCAATATCTGATTCGACACTCGATAGTAGCGGATCAAGTTTAACTGATGCAATTCTATTGACAAGATCAGCAATATCGGTAAATGCGTTAGCCATAAACGGGTGCTTACCCAAAATAAAAAATGCAGCTTCAACTGAGCCAAGGGCAAGCAAGCATTCAACAAACAGTGCTTTTTGAGGTTTTCTGTCTGGATCAGCTGCATCCAAAGAACAAAAATAATCGGTAGCAGACGCTGGTGCGCTGACGTTGGAAGTATTGTGAGCACTGGGATCGGCGTTTGAAGCATTTTTGAAGCTTTTGGCAGTAGAGGAGTCATCCTCCTCCTCCGTCAAAGGTGCAGCAAGAGCTAATGCTGAAGCAGTAGCAAGATATGCTTGTTGATCCAAATCCTTTTTCCATTTCTCCTCATAAGCTGTAAATGCTTCCTCGTCAGGCAAAAGAGAGGTATATATTTGATAAAGCCCAATGAATCCTTTTTCAACCAAAAGAGCCACGAGCATCATATATTTTGCTGGTACCTCTATACCGTGAGTTTCAAATGATTTGAGTTTGAAGCCAATGATTTGTGCTGCAGTTTTATTACCGCCTGTTTGAGCAGCAATATTCGAGGAGGAAGCCTCTTCTTTAGGCCACCAAGCTGAATGGCGCATGATATCTAGAAAAAGTTCATACCTAGTTTCAATATACAACGACATCACATCTAGAATGATATCCAAAGACCTCAAAGGATCTAGATCAAAGTAACCAATAAGGGACTCAATAGTAGAAGCAACTACTGCAGCTTTGACTCGAGGAAAAGGCTGAGTTCCAGCCAAGTGCATTTCCACAAGTAATTTCGAGTAACCCTCTGATTCTTCTCTGAGCAGATTGAACCGCTTTTGTTTGTACAGCAGGTTGGTGTTGGTTCGTATTATGCGCTTTTCATACATGTTATTAGCAACATCCAGATCAACAAGAACACCAGGTTCAAGAAGTAGGAGAAGCTGTGCATTTCCAAATGTGTTTGCTAGACCCTTGAGACAATTGATCAAATTTGGATTCGCTCCTACGGGAAACACTAAGCAGGTATCCAGAAAGATTTCAAAAGCAAAAGCATGCAAAGAAACAACATCAGCTACAAACTTCTCACCGGCTGATACACTAATTCGGTCATACTGAAGACTCAGTAAGCACTCGTAAAATACACTGATCAGCAGAGCTGGATTGAACTGATTGTTGCTCAGCGAATCAAGGATTCTAAATGTCAGACGATTCCAGGCGCAGAAAAATTGGCCATACATACGGTTGGAGAGACGGATCCTCGCGATTTGAAATCAAATCATCCTTGAAGTAGTCAAAATCGGGCAAGTTGACGTGAGGAGTCAATTGCTCCTCGGATTCATTGCTCATGGTCGACTGTGAACAATCAGATGAAGAGTACAAAATGCTGGTTTTGTTCGGGATCAAAGCCACAATTTTCACTTCAACGCGCAACTGTTGGCATTTTACTGCGAGCTCAACACAAGGCCTAGAGGTAGAAAATTCCAAAAGAAAATGGCTGACAAGTTAAGAAACGAGCAGAATTTCGAGCAGTTGCAATCGCGATTTGTTGGCGTGGGAGATCCAGATACAACTAGAGAAGAATGGCAGAGAAACGTTCATCGAGATAGTTTGGCTAGCTATGTAGGACACCCTGCAATTCTGGAACAGTTCAGCATAGCCTATGGAGAGCCATCATGTCGGACTAGAGTGAAGATGATTGATAAGATGGTGAATCCGCTCAAGAAGACTGATGAGAATGCGAAAAGCTAGAGTGCACTCGATTGAAGATGGATTTCATCTAATTGAGAATACTAGTATCCATGGCAGAATTGATTGCTGCTGCATTTTTTCAAGATTTGCAAAAGAAAATCGGACGGGCTGTATAGATGGCTGGTTTGTTTTACTAGAGAACAGAGACATTGCTTGTCAAGACAGGCTGAACTCGGTCTTTTCAGCAGAACAGAGACATCTTTTGTTAAGACTGATCGGAATTGGTTTCTTACAGTAGACACGATTATACATATTGATGTGACTGGTTTCTTTACCGTTGAAGACTCAAGAGCTCTCATTTTAACGTTGCTGCGACTTACTGAGCCAGTCGATAGCATGCGTTGGATATTGCCAAGAAAAGACACATCTTATCAAAGGCTGGCGACTTTTTTGAAATCAGTGCTGGTTGAATGCATAGGATTTTTGAGCGACTAATCATTGATTTTGACCTGTTGCTTTCAAATAGGTGCCAGCCGAAGCTCCTACATGATTTTCATCGGCAAATATAATTTATCCAGCGCTGTTTCTATATTTTGTAACGGAATATATTCAAAACTTTTCCAAGAAATACATAATTATTGAATCATAAATATTGGTCGAGTCTCTTCTTGAAAGTATCATCTTCCTATTGATCTATACTGTACAATCAAATATATCTTATTGGTCCAGCACATATAACAGATTTGCAACCACGACATCGCGAGTAGTGATGCTATTAACATAAGATTTCAATGTTTGGTAAAAGAGTGGAGAAGGGGCAAGCACATATATTGCGCCCTTCTCACATTAAAAGTAATTGATCATCGCTAGAGTAGATCAATCAACTTAATAGTAAATGGATCGAGTACGATGACACGGAATAGCATCATCAAGCTCGCCTTTCTTTTGCTTTTCTTTTGCTGTATCCCACAAATAAAAATCAATTAAAACACTGTTGGCCTGTGGATTTTCTTCAATGCTTTTGATATATGAGATCATCTCCTCTACCGCCTGGATGCTCGCAGCTCGCAGCTCCACTTCCATCTCAGCACCATGAGGTATCATATATTTCTGACGCACAGTGTTTTCAAGCTCCTGAGAGTAGCTTATGCAGCCCAGTTGATGCAAAATCTGGGGCACTCGGTAGTCAGCAAACATAGTCAGTTTATCAATATCATAGAACGACCCATATGAGTTTCCATTGAAGCAGGCCCATATGTCAGCTACAAATATTTGTGCACGCTTGTTTATGCTAATTTTGCGACCGTCGTATTCACTCGAATCATCAAAGGAAGCATAGGTGTTGGTGAGAAGAGAAACAAGCTCCAGAGCCGAGCCTTTTGCTTTTTTTATAAGATCAAAGATAGTCTGATCAGCTTGGCCAGCTTCACGAAGAACTGCCGCTCGTTCTTTCAAAAGCGGTACTTTTTCAGTTGTTGAAGATGCAAAGATCTGCTCAAGTACACTGTCAAAGTCAGATCGAGTCCAAGTATGACTATCGGTGATCTGAACACCACCATCCAGTGCTCTGTTAATAGCAGCTGCCAGGGCCCAATACCCAGTATACTGCTCTCCTTTATATTCCACAGCATAGCGCTGAGTCTCGGCTTTGCCAGTATCTTGATCGTCAACCTCCGACCAGAAGCTGAAATTTAGCAGATCAACAGTGAAAATCCATTTGACAGCTTCCTCCGCAGTATGAGTCAAACCTACTTTGGGGTTCAAAGCATGCTTACTCCAGTCAAAAGTGGAATATGCTGCAGCATTGAAATCTTTCACCACTGCACGGCAGGCCGCAGGGTTCACTGTGACATGCCTGGCTCGATCTACCACAAACTTGGTGTCTACAGATACAGGATTCATAAATAAAATAAAAACCAAAAACCTTAATACCTGGCTTTTTACTGGTAAGGCTACAGTTTGGAGCAAGGACGAAGATCAGTGGGAAAAAAAGGGTCTGATGGTCTAATTGGGAAACATCACGGTGATGGCATGTCAAAGCCAAAACGGCGTCGGCTCAAGCAATTAAGCTGTCCACATGCTAGCAAATGGTGGGCTCGGAGAATCTTATGGAGTAATTTAATATCGGTGTAATTATGCCGATCGGCATGGAATGGTATAATTGTGTACCGGAGAAAGACACTACTGATGAGACAGCCATTTATAGCGTGTTGATCTATTACCATATATGGCAGTATTAGTCATGAAAAAAAAACTCCCCGATGTGCAAAGCAGCATCGATGGACCGTGGATCTGTCGATGGCCAAATATAGAAGAACTGTATAAACGATTGCAGAGCCTCCTATCGGCGGAAATGATTTGAACAATTCTTTGGAATGAACATCTTTCAAAGCGAGTTTTGTTTTGTTTCCCGCTCTACTTATTCCACATGCTTTCAGCTTCTTCTTCCGACGCTCGACTGCCTCGGAAACAAAGTTCCACCAACGTCGCCTTGTCCCGAACATAAACATTAGGCACAGCCGGCAGACGGTGTTTGCTTTCTGTCAACCATTTTTCAACGCCAGCCATGAGTACTTCTTTACGTGCGAACGGGGCCTTCTGGTATCCAAATGATATCTTCCCTGCCGTGACTGACCCGTTCCCTGGCCTTCCTCCTGCTCCAGCTGACAGATTGCATCGGATCAAGGCTGAATACGAAGACCATGTTTCTGGAGCTATGGGGGACCAGATGGCTAATACCAACAACGGACGAAAACAATCGCGTATGATTTTCCGTTGGGCTCGTGACACGCTTCATTATGCTGAGAATTATGCTGGTGTTGATAAAGGCCTTGTTCAGGTGGCTCTTGATATTGTCTGTTTGGTGGCTTCTAACGTTAACCGGTATCAATCTGCGGCACTATACATTCAAGGGCTGTGGCACCTGTTTGGACTATTTGGCCATCCTCGTGATCTCGATATTTCACTCAAGCTATTTCTAGAAAGTGGGAAACTTGGATATTCCAGAGCTTTGTACAGAATCGGTTCTTATTATGAGCTAGTAGGACAGCCAGATGTTGCATTGACCTACTTTGAACACGGGGTTAAGAGAAATGACTCGGCATGTAATTATAGATTGGCCATGGCCTATTTGCGGGGTCACTTTGGGAAAGCCTTGGATATCTCATTGGGCATGCGTTACTTGGAGAGGTCTAGCCTGACTTCCGATCCTGACTGCCCTCAGAGCAGCTATGTTTATGCTCTTATTCAGATGAACGAATTTCCGGGTTTAACCTTGGAGTCGCATAACCCTGAGAGTGGCCTTATGGCGATGGAGCGTGCAGCCTGGCTGGACTTTAGCCCTGCCCTAACGAAAATGGGCAAGGCATGGCAAGGTGGTGGAAAGGGCTTCGATGCATCTGTTGCATTGCGCTACTTCCAGTTGGCCTCTATTCAGCAGCAGTATGCACTGTACAAGGCTCAGGTTGGAGAAACAGAACCGGAAGATCAACCTGCTGATGGAGTGCCTGAAGTCGAAATGGCCAAATGGTTTCTCTGTGGATCGGTGGACTGTAATTTGGACATCAACGAAGAGTGGGCTTTCCGATTCAGTTCGTTAGCAGCTGAGTGCCACAATGTTACTGGTGAATTTGCTGTAGCTTATTGCTATGAGGTAGGAATTTATGTCACGCCTGATTTGGACTTTGCGAAACAATGGTATGTACGAGCTGCCGACAATGGCTCTGAAGATGCGAAAAGACGACTTGAATCCTTGGAAAATAAAGAGTCGAAAGCAGAAGCTGGAGCCACAGAGGAAGCTACTTCTACTCCTATTGTTACTATTAGACGAGCACTTACTAGGAAAGATCACGAGAGAACACTGAGTCTTAAAGGCAGGGGCAGTATCAAGAGCACCCGAGTTGCAAAACTGAGAGATGATCAAGTTGCAAAACCGGTGAGTGTTTCGGAAGAATCTACGTCTATTCTGGAAACTATGGTTAATGCTTCGAAAAACTGGTTTCTCTATCCCGCTAAGGAGGCGATAAATGAAAGGGGGGGATCAAAAGAATCAGAACATACACAGGACTCTAAGCAAGAACAGAGCAGTACAGCTACCGAGAAAAATGTCAAGGTCGGTGAGGAAGATGCAGTAAAGGAATCTCAAACGACTACTAGTGGTACTGAGCAATCTTCACAGCCTGAGAAATTGAGTGAAATTGGCTATATATCTAGCGAGGTGACTGAAGGCTGTAACGTATCAGCAAGCGACAAAAGCCACGAGTCACCCGCGCCCGGAGCGGGCCGCTTGAGGATTGCAAATGATACTGAGGATGTTGCTAACACCACATCATATCATATGGACAGATTGCTATTGTCTGCTACATCTACTGTGCAAAAGCTCAATACTGATGAGAGCGCCACATTGCAGGAAGTCCCTAGCAATTCACCCACCGGACCTGAACTTGCTAAAAAGGTATCAACGACGTCACTACATGTAGAATCAGGTATTGATGCTCTTTCTGAGCCCTTAAAAACTTTGAAGGTATCTTCAGAGCCAGTTGCGTCGAATATCTCTCTGACTAGTGGTGATGGTACTACTGTTCCTAGCTCACAACCATTACCTTCAAATGTACCCGAAGGGTCAGAAGATAAATCTTCTACTGCTAGAGCAGATGAAAACGGGTCTAACATTTCACCTGTTGCCACAAGAAGAAGTGCGCTCCAAAATAAACCTGATCTTTCACCTCAGGTACACTCACCATATCCAGATCCTTTACGAAATCGATTACCGTCCCCGGTAAGAGGACGCCATAAGCACAGCAGAAGTATCGCTGCCGGCCAAGTAATTACTCCAAAGCGTGGAACCCGGCAAGTTTCCAGTCCAGTCCGATCAGGAATTGTGCCAACCTCCGGCACGAGCACCCCTGGTCTCCAGACACCAACGAAACTAGGTAATCTTCAAGATTTATCCCCTAGTCATCATGATTTCTCCGCTGCAACCAACCCTCTTAATGTCAGAAAGTCAGCGAGTGTCAGCCCAGAGCGAAATACTCCAGAGCGAAGCCGTCCTACTTCCGCAATGAGTGGATCATACAGCCCAGTTAGAACACCCTCTCCCTCCAAAGATACAGAGTTGAAGAAATCACGTCGAATCTCTTCTGCTTCTACATATTCTGCATCTAACATTGCTAGGCAGCTGAAAGGAGTTTTCAAAAGGGGTCATTCTAAAAACAGCTCTTCCACCAGTGATATTCAGTTTTCACCTTCTAATGATGGATCAGATTTGTCAGATTTTGAGGGCACAAATCTATCGGCCTACGCTACAGCTCCGCTTAAACTAAGATCTTCGCAAAGCAGTCTCATATCGAACAGTAGTACTATTAGTTCATCTGGAAGCGTCTCAGGCTATAGAACACCGAGTCGTTCGCCAGTGCGGCAAAGTCCCAGTCGGTCAGCTTTGAAAACTATCCCGGAACCTGGTCCGCATTTGTTGGAAGAAGATGAAGGTGCATTCTCGTCCGTTTCTAGGCCGGTTAGTCCTGAGAGGAAGCCGCGGCTTCAAAGCCGGCTGTCATCCACTTCGATTTTACCAGCCCAGAACGTCACTCCCGCTCAAAAATCTCCAGGGGTAGACTCCTCTGCTTCAATTTTCAGCCGACAGTCCACAATGAGCAGCTCAACCACTGTCGATAGCAGTTTAGCAGGAGAGTCTGTATCAACTGCACCTTTCTCAGTAACAGCCATTGTCAAAGACGAAGCTGCAAAAGAACCATCCCAAGGACATTTACTTAAAAAAAATGGTTATGCCATGACATTTGAAGAAATGGGGATTCCCAATCATGTGGAGGATAGTAAAGATTGTGTGATTATGTAGAGGAAACAATATTGAGACTACGCGATTCAGTTTTCCAATAGATGCATGAACTAAAACATAATCGAATTAAAATGGGATTCTGTAAGAAATTTATCAAAATAGAGAGTTCTGTGCGAACAGAAAGATAATAGTCGCTTGATTGTACAAAAGATCTGGCGGGTCAATAAGTGAGCTAAAATAGATATGTTAAGTAACGCTCCACAGGCAACTCTATAAAATGAGGATATCTCTCCCGGAAAAATACATGATGCTACAAAATTACAAGGTTGAGCGCATGGGGAGCACTAAATAAATGAAGGGGGGATGTGGGGAGGAACGAGAGACCAGGATCCCTATATGTTGAACGATCGATCCAAGACCTGAATGGCCCTTGCATCTTCTCCCCAGAGACCACCATTACCCAAAGGAACATCCTTTGGTTTTCTGCTTGGCAACGGTAATTGGTGACTCAGATTTAACTGGGGAGATGATGTGATCACCGGTGGTGTGGGGGCAGTAGCAGGCACGCCTGTGTACTGAGAATAATAAGAATAAGAAGGTTGTTGGCTGGAAGATGTTTGTGGTTCAGCAGCAACAACGCCGCCATAATAGTTGGTGGTCTGTATAGAAGGTGAGGCCGTTGAAGGTGGGGTGCTCGATGGAGTATTTTTAGCCGACGCCATAGCATTAGTGGTAGAGGTTGCAGCGACGCCTGGAGCTGCTACTGCTGCTGCTGAGACCGGAGCTGCTGGTCCTGCTCCAGTGGGAATTGGTTGTGGATGAATGGCTGCTTGTCCATGGACAGCGTATCCCGGAATTTGGCTTTGATGGGCCATCGTTGCCACTTGGCCTGGATATTGCGGATACATGTGAGCATGACCAGCATGAAGATGCTGCTGAGGCTGGACCTGTACTTGGGCTTGGGCTTGGGCTTGAGCCTGAGCTTGAGCTTGAGCCTGCGCCTGAGCCTGAGCCTGAGCCTGAGCCTGAGCCTGCGCATGGGCTTGAGCCTGCGCCTGAGCTTGAGCTGGATTTTGAACCTGGCCTTGAGGATGCGTTTGTTGAGGATATGTCACCACAGAATAAGGATAAGCCTGGAGACTTGGAGCAGCAACAATGGGTTGCCCATGCCTAAAAGGATTCAGGTGTTGCTGTGGAGCTCCGGGCGATGCCGTCGAGGTAAATGTGTGATCTGGGTATAATCCTTGAGGAATTACCAGGTTTTTAAATTTGGGGTCTTGAGAAGGAAGGATCAAATCAGTCGAGATGGTATCTGATCTGGAAAAATAGCTAATTAGATGTAGTTTCAAATTGGTCGATGTTGTAATTGAAAAGCTCTGCTTCATCAGACCATCTGGTTTATAACGGTAACCATCAGACAATACATCTTCGTCGTTGGCATCTTCATCGGAGTTTCCAGCACCTTCACTAGCACCGTCAGGACGCTTACCTTCCATTTCCCGATAGGTGAGAAAAGACCCCGAAACTCTGGAAGCGCTCCAGCTCTTGCCATCTGTCCATCTGCGCATTCCTGCTTCACCTTCATCCCAAATGAAGACTGACCCTGACCTAATGGCCTTTCTTTCTCGGTCCGATAGCCGCCGCTGAACACGGGGGAGTAAGCCTAATCGGCAAGCCTCGAATAGAATGATTGCGTCGAGAGTAGCTCGAACGTATCCATGGTACGTTTCCATAGCGTTTGGTCTCAAATCAAACGTGTACACTTAACTTTGATTGTGATTAAAGAAGTTGTCGATAAGAAAAGGTGACAAATAAACGACGATAGTCGACTTCGACAGCAAGATGACGAAGCCCTGAAAAGCAAAAAATAGAGTAAAATCAGCGGTAAAACGGGGGATCCAAACAAAACAAAAAATATGACTGAGAAGTTCGATTAGTTGGTCAATCTGATGGCGACAAAGATATTCAATGCTAATGGTCAATCAAACAAATAGGAAGCTCGACACTAAAACTGTTCGTCAGCGACGTATAAGAAAGAAGGATAGTTGCTTAAACTTGGAAAGACAGGTTGATGACCCTGAATTTGCGAGTTTAGAGCCTCCCACTGCCCCCGGAAAAAGCAAAGAAGTGCGCAAATAAAAGCAATAAAATAAGAAATCAACAATCACAAACTAGCGCAAAAAGTAATTACTACCTGTAGTGCAAAATACCAGCTAGCCATTATTTCAACCATTGGGAGACCTTAATAGCCAATCGCCAATAGTTTATAGCTACCGAACGAACGGAAGGTGAAAGGTAGGACATTTGTTCAAAATATTCCAAGGCTAGACAGTATATTCATGATTGCCTCGTATGTCTACTTCTCACAACCCGAAATTTTCATGATGCTCGCTCATGCTATCAATGATGACCTGGCTTGGTAGGCAGTAAGACCATCATCTTTGATGATTGGCTTGCAGCTCTTTGAAGTCGTCTTGATGTATCTGATCTCTGCTATGCTGCTTCGGTTTGTTGTTTTCTACTGGTTTTATAAACCTCTGCCATCTGCTTAAAATGGTTTCTACAGACTATACATAGATTCTGACTTGTAAGTTCGGCGGCGGCGGAAACGCTGCACAACATTACTTTTTTATTAAGGATGTCAGCCCAAGGTGGCAGTCACATAGTCCGGCGAATATGCTTATTCTTAGTTACAAATTAGCAACCTGCTTTATTGTCTTGTCCCAGCGTAAACAAGAACCTTACTTTTTAGTTCTGAAATGGTCAAGTGGTTCCGGCTACACGCCGTGCATCTCTTAATGACCATACCTAAAGTAGCTCGTCACATCTTTTAGTGGCTTTGGAGTTTTCTAGTGATCGGTAACTGTTCCCGAGGCAGTGCTGGCTTGTATGGCGGCAGTTCTCGTTTCTTCTTTACAGTACACCTGTACATCCGCCATTCCCCTTCACTATGCTGCAGTAGCGGCTGTTCTGCTCATTCAGCCTGCGGCTTGGACTCTTCCATAAAGGGGTTGTGCGAGATTATGGTAGCTAATTCTTCCTGCTTGTCAACTGGGACTGGTGGAAGGGGGAAGCTTTCTGCCTCGATTAGCCAGCTTTAGTTTTTTTGCGTGGTGCGGCAAATTCTTACAAAGGTAGAACTGGGGAGAGACAAACGTGGAATCTGAGAATATGACAGTAAATGAGAAACCCCCTTTTTTTAAAAGTGAGTTTGAAAAACTAAAATGGGCAAGTTTATTTAATCGTATTTTTTTACAAGCAGATAAGCTCGATGCGATTTTAAATTTTTGCCTAACATTTGCAAAGGGTTATAGAGCTCGTTCTTTCTGCTTCATTCCCTACACATTTCCTTATTACGTCACTCATAGTTGAATCAGCCGGGTTTTTAAGCTATAACCCTTTTTGAATTCGCGTTGGGTGTTGTTTGGCCTGCCCATCATCCCCCATCCCGCTTATTTGCTAAAACAGGCAACTGGGCCTGGTTGAAATGTCGGATGGAACAGCAAAAATCTCATTCTGCCGCCACCAAAATCGCCTTTCTTGAGGTGAAAATCTAGATGTTTAGTGCTAAGACGATCAGAACAAATTGAGCTTCACATGGCTAGGCATGCTCATCTAAAGGATCGCCAGTTCGATGTAATACACTTCTACCGGCTAATTTGCAGTCTAGATGATCGTGGTAACTCCGTGCCCACCACAAATCAAATCTTAAACCTAGAAAAACGCTGGCCATGATTCCAGCCAAGTCAGGCATCAGCCCAGACTAATGTTGTACTTTAATCGCTACTCACTGTCCTAGATTAAATCATAGTATTTTAGATTTCCTTTACCAATGGCATACAAAGACGGCCTAATGACTGAGCAGCGGGTTCAAGACATCCTCAACCATCATGCAACTGAGACCTGCCTATCACGAAACACATTGAAACAAAAACGGAGATTATCATTCTGATGTCGGTAAATATACCTTAAACTACACTCTATAGCTGATGCTTACACCCGCTTTTGAGTGGGAGTACTTTCAAATCATTGCTAAAACAATATATTCTAACAAATCAACCTAGCCAGCTGTTTAAGAAGCATTTAGTTGATATATAGTTGCGATACAAAATCATTGGAAGAGAAATTTCAATGTTAACAAGCTGCTTGTGGAAACCGACTTTGGTTTGCTTCTACGGACTTAGTGACGCCCTTTCATAAAGCCAAGAAGCCAAGTAACTAGCAATAAAGTCAAACAAGCAGAGTCTTTGAATAAGTGTTTTTTGCATGATAGTTTCTTCTGTCTTGAACCCGAACTAGTGCTGCAGTAATTCGCGAATACTATCCTTCTTAGTAGAGACCCGCCCCTTGTAAATCAGACAAGAGACTTTTGATTTTTTCAGGGCACTTTTTTAGCAACGAAGTCGATGAGAACTAGCTCAGAAAGAAATAAAAGCAATTACTGAAGGCAGATGTTCCACCACAGAAAATGAAAAATGCCTAAATGAACGAAAAGCAAATACGCCAAAAACAAAAATTTAAAGATTAGCCGCATATTTAAGAAAAACAAATTAGCAGCTTGGCACAGCCATCTTCCTGAAATGGCACTTTGTGGCGATCAATTTAGAAAGACGAGGTCAGGCGACAGCATAAGAAATGAACCATCTAACAATTGACCGCCTTGAAACCCACACAGATGGTAGATATTAACCTGATAATACAGAAGTGAGAAACAAGTTCACCAGGAATTACTTCAGCTTTTTCTCCTTCCGCATTCCTGCCAGATTTTTGCCACCATTTTTGTTAGCCAATGTAGATATCATGAAGCACATTAGGATCATATTATGATGCCACTCATGGGGAGGGGTGTGTTGTAGGTGCCTCCTATTCTTCCTATCCCGCCAACCTTGAGTAAAATATAAGCTTATTTCAACCTCTTAAAAAAATATCAAGGCTTCGAACTATAAAAAGCAAACTCCTGTGCCCGCCAGGTCCCAAATAAGTTTTTGTCAAAAAGGAAGTTGAAGTAGAAAAAGCAAACACCTTCACTTGAGAATATGGAATATTAGCTAAAAAGCATAGTGCCGAGAAGGGGGAAAAACAAATCCCCCCGACTAGTGTGAAAAAAACTGCTTATCAGAGCTATTGTTAATCGGGAAAATTATTATATATTTTCAAAATTATAGATTTCAGGCCAGCTCTGGCCCATAAACCATGTGTATTGTGGAACTCACCAACGGTTCGGAACTTTGCAATGCTACTGCTATGTTCTAAATATTTGGTTGATGGAAAAAAATGTCAGAATCTAGACCCGGCCTAGCTTTGTCCACATGATAATACTGGTGGTTATCCGCAGGGATCTGCACACCACATTTTACACAAGCAGTACGAAAACCAGTATTTTTGCCATATGCCTTTAAACCGGGCCCACCTCCGTCCTCATCATTATGGGAAAAACTTATTTTAATATTCGTCTTATGAGATTGTACTTAAAATAACCTAGTTTTGCAGCTAAAAGTCAAGCAGCCGACAGAAGTATCTCCACTTTCAACTGATCTCCTGCCAGGGGATCTCCCCGTGATACGAAGCAAGTCAGTACGCAATTCAAAACATACAGATGAAAACACCAAATTGGAATACATTGAAAAACCTGGCCGTATCTACTCGTGCACTGAATTCAATGCTCTCTCGTAGTGGTTGAAAAAGCAAGAGAATGTGGCAAAAGAAATGTCTACGGGCGGTGGTCCGATATGGCTGTGAAACTTAACATTTTTTCTTCGGATAGCAGGGCTCAGCGGGAAGTAAATTCTGCCCATTCAAAGTAAGAGATCGGGCTTCTCAAAATTCAGACCGATCACAACCATTGATTAGCATTAATGTTCAAGGATATGGCTCAAAAACAGCTGATTTGATACGGGGTTACTCAGCTACGAGGCGCTTTGTCTGCCCAAACTGTATACAAAACGGATCACCACAGCTATAATTCTCAAGTGCGTCCAACCCCGCCTAGCACTTGGCGGCTTTCTTTAGCACGTTTGGCGACAAATTGCCGGTATTGCTCTAGGATACACTCTTCTCGATGATACAACCGTCAGTACTGTCTTAATTTGTGTTTGTTTTCATCATCTGGCGGCAGACTGTATATGCCTGGGAATGGAACGTTAGTTTGCTGCAGCCTATAATTAAACATTCACTGGTTCCTACCATCCAGGCTGAATTTTCCAGATTCAAGTGCAGAAACGCCGCATCAGCAGCCGTGCTAAAAACAGGCGGGGACCGAACATTACATTGGCTTAAGACCGACGGTGGAGTCAAATGGTTAATTGATGGGCTCAGTGCAGTATCTACAACTTGGAATTAATGAGCTGCTGTAATGCCGAGGCAATGAAGTTACTGGAACAGATCACTTGATGACAGAGGGGAGATTGCTAGAAAAGTCATATGTCTTGCTGAGAAGATAAACAGGGGTAGCATTAATCATTGTTAAACTGGTTAATAAACATTCACACACCTTACAAACTTCTAAAACTCCGTAAACAGTTCAGCATAAGTATCTGGTCCCTCAATTCCATAATTGCAAACCTCCTCAGGATACTTGTCGAACAAAGATGTGTCGCCAATACCAGACTGAATAGGTGGTTCAAAAGGTGTCTCGATGTCTTTACTAAGGAGCTTTTCCCATATGACTTCACTAAACCAAGCGTGGCTCTTGATATCCTGAGAACCATTTTGCAGATTACCATATCGACGAGTCAAATCTTTGGTGATCAGCCGCTGAAGAAGATCCACGGCATCGGGGTGCAAAGACGAAGGATATCTAACATGTCCAACAAGGATATTCTCATAGGTTTTCATTGGCGTTTGATCATAAAAAGGCGTGTAGCCAGTCAACATTTCGTAGATCAATATGCCAAGGGACCACCAGTCGACACTCTTATTGTATGCCTTGGTGGATACAACTTCCGGAGCAATGTAATCTGGTGTACCGCAAAGTGTCCATGTCACATCGGGAACTTCTTTGGCAAAACCGAAATCAGTGATTTTGATGTGACCGTTCTTATCCAAAAGAATGTTCTCTGGCTTCAAGTCACGATAGATGATATCATGAGAATGCAGGTACTCCAGAGCGAGAGTTACTTCAGCAGCGTAAAACTTGGCAACAGGATTGGGGAAGCGCTGGCTTTTTCTGAGCAAACTGAAGAGCTCACCGCCTTCAATATAATCCATCACCATGAACAAATTCTGGCTGTCCTGAAACGTACCCCACATTCGGATCAAAAAGGGATGTTCGACAAGTTTCAACATTCGTCTTTCATCATTTGTGTGCTCAACCTGTTTCATCTTGACCACTTGTGCTTTTTTCAACACTTTGATGGCGTAGAATCGGTTGTTGTGCACAGAGCGGACAAGATGGACTCGTCCAAATGAACCAGTGCCGAGCGTCCTCATAATAGTGAAATCATTTAAAGAGTACTTGCCTTTCGACACTGTGCTTCTCTTTGGTAAAGAGCTTGCATCCATAGTGAATGACTTTGTGACTGTTAGATCAATGATAGTGCTTTAAAAAGAGCGTGTCAAATGCAATAAGTTATTCTCAATGTTGAGTGGTGGTGATTGATGCCGTCCGATCAATCAACAAACAACAAGAACCCTTGGTTCAAACAAATCTGGAATTCAAATCCGATTTCGAGCCCAAAAAAGAGTCAGATTGAAAGTGGCTTGGAATATCTCGAGGTCTAATCGAACAAACAACAAGGGATCTTGTGGGATATGGAAAGCGCAAAGCAAACAATAGCCCCTGAATGAAGCGGAAAACAACAACAATTACCAGGCAAAAAGACAAACAAAACAGTCCACCTAGTGAATCAATGGAGACTCTCACGCCCTAGACTGTCGAAGTAGATGAACACCTAGTGATGAGATGGTTTTTTTAGCGATGGATCCGCTGCAGCCGTGATATTGAGGCAACCCAAACGCAAACGCAGGTAGGCAATCTGTGGTGCCTGCCGTCAAAATGCCGGCGCTCTGCTCTCCGCAATTAAAAGAGTAATGAACGATGCGCCTCTGACAAACAAGGAGCGGAAAACTCTAGGGTCTGCTCACAACAAAAAGTCTTGTTCTGGTAGATAAAATGTTCCTTCGTCAAAGGTGTTTGTTTGTGTGCTTTCGAATAGTTCGTTGCAGCAGGGAAAATGGCGACGTGGGACAAAGCAGAGGGCCGAAGTAAGGTAACTCGATAGAGCGGTCCGTGCATCAAGCACGCTGCCGCAAGTAAATTAACCTCACAAGATCGTGGGACAGAAATGAAGGGGGGGGTGAATCAGATATGGGAGGGATTGAGTAAGTTTCAATTGGGTGAATGTGATTTGAGCTTGAGAATGAGTGTGGTACAGCAAGAACGTTGATTATGCTGATGGTGTATGCTGTGCAGAAGCCTGTGAATAGGCGGAGAAGGGTGTGGAGAGGGAGACTGCCGTTGGAATTAGCTGGTGTGGGGAGAGCGGTGGTTGGCGGTGGTTGGTGGTGGTGGTAAATGGTGCTAGATGGTGGCAGATGGTGATGATCTGGGTCTGGTCTGGTGTTATAGCTTGATCTGCGTATGTGTTTGATCTGCTTGCCATTTGGATGTCTGTTTCTTGTTTGCCAGCTTTTCTTTCAAGCTTCACCTGCCTGGTTGGTCCCGGTGGTCGGTGCTTGCCTGCTTGTTTATTCGATCTACTCTACAATATCTCTGATAATTTTTTTTTCAGAATGTGTGTGCAAACTATGCTGGATTTCTTTACTGTATCCTTCTGCAGCTTCTTCTAATTGTAAGTGCTGTTGTACCATCGCTTTCTCATCATACTGTACTGAACAATTCTAATTACATTCTATAGCAACCTGCTGCTTACCAGCTTCTCAGCTGCCGCATAATAGCCTCTACTGACTTGCACTGCTGAAATAATAGGTATCCAGCAAATATATATAGTCCTCTAAAAGACCAGAAAACAAATTGGCAACTGGGAAATCAAACAACCGAGCAATGCGATTCATGACTGGCCTGCTCAAATTTTGATACATTGGTCCCCGTAATGCATACCACCACAAAGCCATTCGACGATTGCCAATCTCCTCGGCTTCCAGTCCAGTAAGTGATCTCAGTCCTCCAGATAGGCTTTCCCGGTAATAAGCCAGCAGCCACTGGTTGGAATAGTAGTCCATGGCAAATCCTGTGATCCACGGGCCCCATCTGGCCAGAAAGTTCTTATTTGGCCTGGATATTCCCCGGTAAACAAGGTAACTATAAACCACTGGTCTTAGAATGTGCAACAGCTCAGCAGCCAGGCCCTTGTTGGATAGTTGATGGAGCAAGAAAACAGGACTCTTGACATCCTCGGCTAGCAATGCTTTTTCTGATAAATACATTTTTCCATTCACAGGTGTCACAGGAATCTCTCTTCCAGTCCTAGTCATCTTGTAAGGAGAAGGCTGGAAATCTTTGGCCGGAGATGCCAACGGATCATCGGGCTCTTGTACGAGATCCACCTGGCGTTGAACTGTAGGCTCATTCAGTACTGGCTTGCGATATCCAATTAAGAGCATGATTCTCAAAATCGCTTTAAATACCTCAATCACCACTACGAGTTTGGCACGACGGTCGTTGGCTGCTTTTCTCATAGCTGCTGTCTGGGTGCCTAAATCACCAGGCTTGGCCATGGCTGCCATTTCCATGAGCAACTCGGTGCATCTGGTGACAGAAAGAATCACCCCGACCATTTTATACAGCCGATGATGATTCGACATAGTATGGCTATATCGATTGTGAGCGTTCAGCTTATCTTTGCTGAGACTGGCCCGTACAAGGATCCGATCATGATACATTCCTATAATCTGCAGCACAGAATACAACGACTCGCTAACAACTTCGACATTCTGATACCTTCCTGGTAACACGAAGCTCAGAGACCTCAGTGTAGATTCGATGCTTGTTATTTGGTGGGCATTTTTCAGTAGAAACTGTTCATATTTATCAAGCCACCCTGACATTGAAACCTCGGGTAAAGTGTATGATGGTAGGTTGCAAGAGGCCGAAGATAGTTTGATTAAACGCAGAAGAATCTCCCCCCCCTCCCCGCTCCAGAGTATCAGTTATAAATTTTGGCAATCTGGTAAGAGATTCAAAAGATTATCCTTGGGAATTTCAAGCTTTCCCTCTGTCAATTCTTAAGCATGCGTAGAACTCGTTATCAAAGTGACAATGACTACCCCACATTCTCAGCCAGGCAGATCAAAGATAACGGATATAGAAGAAACACGGATCAAAAAGCAGCAACTTTGAGCAGAAACAGAGCCTCGAAGCGAAGATGTTTGTTACAAAATACGTTTTTCAATAATAATTCAATTCGAGTTAAATAAATTCAATCCTTATCCCAATAAACTATAAGTCAATACAAAGACGGACTAACAAAAATAACAAAAGGTCGCTGAACATTTTCCAGTGCGAAAAAATCAAACAAGTGATAAGATAATAAAAAAGTTGTAAAAATATAATGATCAGGAAAAGGTAAAAAGTGGTTCCAAATTTCTGCGTTGTACACTAGTCAGGGGGTCTGCAGTATCGTCCGGGATAGCCAGCAGATGATTGTTTGACTATCAGAGCCATGATATAATCAATCTCGAGAATAAGTTAAAATTCTTGGATGGAAACAAGAGTATTTCAGCAAAGAAGGTCGCCATGATGCTTTCAATGCTCGTTATTAGCCGCGTTCTCCGACCTCAACTTCCCCTCCACAGCTCAAGCACTGGAAAGTAAGTTTTCCATTGATCCTAGTAGCGGCATTTTTCATCACCATCCATTCTCCTTTGGCTGGTATTCTTCGGCATGTCGAAGAGACGCACCGAGCTCCAGTTTTTTTATAACGGAGTCCACACGAGTTACACAACTGACCAGCAGCTGCTGACCAGGAAGGTCTCCAGCAAGGAGATTGATCGGATCCGCATGATATGCACTTTCGTCTGGGAAATTGACTAGAAATCACCGCATCTTGTAAGCCTGGAGACCCCTGCGGAGAACTCTGCTGGTCTTCCTGGGATCCACAGCGCGATGGGCTGTGATAATGCAAAGTAGCATGCAAAGAAGAGTCGTGGGCAGTAGAGCTACCTGAAGACAAGGATGCAGTGCCATTGGAAGACGCCGGAGCAACATTGGAAGTAGCCAATGATCTAGTGGGCTCAACAGCTTTCGGAGGTCTAGCATAAGGCTTGCTTTCATACGACATTCTTCGTTCTTTCTTGGGCGATGACCCAGTATTAACACGATCACTTGGGCTAATCGACAAAGATGCGCTCGAAATTGGAGCAGCAGTCTTTGGATGAGCTTTTTCATTCTTGTCCTGTTTATCCGATTCGGACCATTGAACGATTTCCTTGAGAATGGTTGGATGGTTTTTTTTCATCCACGAATCAATTTGAGGTCTCCAGGCAGATCGGGGAGCCGTATCAGGATATAGCAGCGAAGTCGAAGGAAGTAAAGAAGTGGGACGCAACGTAGATATGCTGAGAAGGGCTTCTAGTGATGTTGTATCCTCGATAGCAGAATCCTTGTTAATTTCAGCTGCATCCTTGTTGTCAAACTTGAGTTGATCTTCCACATATGCTACCGAAGTGACGGCAGTATCTTCCTTGCTTATCAGATCACTCATGACACTATCAGCACTTGAGCTCGGTGCAGGCTCTGCAGTAGTATAATTGACATTGAAATTGGCATCACCAACAGCAGAATTCTGCTCCGATCCACTAATAGCAATGGCCGAGAGCCCCGGAAGTCTGTTATCTACAGAGTTCATGGCGGCCTTAGTAGCCTGGTCAACCTCTCCAGAGGAAGCGAGAATTTCGGCCAGCATGGTCTCACTGCAGCAGCGACAATGACAGTCACACTAAGATGTCCTGTACCAAAATGGTCTCCTTTCTATGCTTGAATAGCTCCTTGAACGAGTGCACTCTTGTTGTACCTTCTTTACTTTGTCTTATCGAACCTTGGGCTTCTTGGGACGAGGTTCAATAATGGGGGTGCGTGCTCCAAGGTTATAATTAAACACACCACGCAATCCCACTAGGCAACAACAAATCAGTTGAAACAACAGCCAAAGCAATAAGGGGGGAGGGAGACTGAGGTCTTCGGGGGATTCGGGTCTGTAAAGAAAAATCCAGGGATCCAATGGCCGCTGGAAATAAAAAAGAAGTTGCTCTCGTAGAAAAAACCAAAGGCAAGAATCCGCTTCGTCCGGATCCGATTCCAATGGGTTCCGTCGCCCGATCAACCAAGGAATGCAGCACAGCAGTACAGCACAGCAGCGGCAGCCGTCAACGTATGTAAATGTTATGATCTTCGTGGGTACTGAGACTCAGGACTCACTCTCTTCACCGACGACCCGCACCGTCCTAATGAACTCACACTGGTTTCGATGCTAGATCAAATCTTTCTATAATACTTTTCAGATCAACTATTCCAAAATTAAGCCTGATAAAGGGAAAGGGGGCTGGAGGTGAGATATTGTGGGAGCGAGCCCATGGATGTATGAGCACAGTTGCCTGATTCGGCATAATTCGGCGGGGAATTAGCAGAGGGTAAAGGAGGGTAATCTATCTGTCCGAATCTGGAAAACCCTGATATTCCGCCTGCATGGAATTTATTGCCATGGCAACCGGAGCTCCGTCTTACTGAACCCCCCCCCCCCCCTCATCACCCTGGTTACCAGAACTCACCTCACATCCCCCTCCCTCTCTTCTCCGATATCTCTTTACTCAGTGATCTGGATCAAAGATTGTATTCAAAATTATGGATAAGCATAAGGTATCGCTCAAGGTTCTGAGACTCTCTCGGCCTGTTATAAGGCATGCCAATCTGGTCACTGGTGATCCTGTTCCGAGCCCGATGCTCAGTTTGCCGGGCTCTTTTGGTACCGTGCATGTTGGAGAGCCATTCAATTCGCTGCTAAGCGTGGCTAAAGACAATGGAGATGGACCACCAGTTGCTGTGAGCCTTTCTGCATCGATGCTTTTGCCGGAAATTCCTGAGTCTAACACTGGCCAACGAACAGTGACCCTGTTGAAAGACGGATCGGAACAAGTGCTGGACCATTCTAATTCCACGCATCAGCATGTTCTTTCTTACGAGGCCAAGGACCCTGGTTTACATGTTCTGAATGTGACTATCACATATCGAGAGTTGGGTGCTGATGGTACTGAAGTTGATGCTGATTCTCAAACCAAAAGCTCAATCACATTTCGCAAAAACTATCGGTTCACAGCTACGCTAGGTATATCTGTAAAGACCAAGGTTTCCAGATTGGAATCCACAGACTTGCATTTGATCGAGGCCCAGATCGAAAACGTGTCTGATAGCATTATGACTTTAGAAACTGTTGAGCTTTTAGCTCAAGAAGGCTTTGATTCTTCCAACTGTGATGAAGATGCCAATCTGAACCCCCCTACTTTGCAGCCGACCGATATATGGCAGCAGCTGTTTATTGTGAAAAGGGATGAAAAGACTCCTGCACAAGCCAGTCCTCATCAGAGTAAACTGACCTTGTCATGGCGAAGAGAGCCCATGGGTGAAAAGGGTTGGCTCACCACCGGGGAAATCAAATATGCATAAATGTCTTGTGTGGGGAATCAAAGAATAGTACAAAAAATAGCATTTATATTTAATTTTATACACTGAGACTTGAAAGCCTGGGCAATTGTTTTTTTTTTTTTTTGGGGGGATTTTTTTTGTCTTGTTGTTGCTTCCAATTATTATGGCTCAATAATAAATAGGCTTATGTATCAAGCAAACGTTATCATATCGGCCGCTGAAGATCAGTCTTCTAACAAGCTTTCTTGTGGCATAGAAAATACCACAGCGTTTTATTTGTTTCGTAGAATTTTTTTCGCCCGAGAAGAAATCCCTTGTTGCTGCTGCTGTTGCTGCTGCTGCTGCTGCTGCTTCGGCTGATGGTCAAATCATGTGATGGCCAACATGATTCGAATTATACAAAGAAAAACGGAGAGAATACTCCCCACGACCAAACATTTAATAAGGTCTATAGCCTCCTCGCCCTCTAAAGCCTCCTCTATATCCAGCTCTTCCTCCACGGCCTCTGAAGCCTCCACGGCCACGTCCTCGAGGTCCCATACCTGGAACATTAGTCCTCTTAGGAACAACCTTCAAGGTTCGCCCCCTAAAAACACTTTCATTGAGTAAAAGAGCCTGAGCAACTAACGAAGGTTCGGCAAATTCAATATAAGCAAATCCTTTGGGTCGTTTGGTGGAAGGATCCACCACTATGGTGACTCGGTTGATGGTTCCACACGACTGGAAATGGCTCTGCAACTCCTCTGGCGGAGTGCCAAAATCGACATTTCCTACAAATACCGACCGATTATCAATATCTTCTTTATCTTCTTTTAACTCATTGTTTTGTTTGTTCAGATCCTCCTGCATTGCCTCCAACTTTTCGGCCTCGTTCTCAAGCACGGCTAGCCTGGATTTTATATCGTCCACCGAAGGCTGTTGGCTTCCTGCCATAGCCTCGTCATTGTTCGATGGTTCTACGGGTGCCTTTCCTACTGCTGGCTCAGCTACATTGTCTGACATTTTGATTTCTTTCTTGTTCCTGTGTTGATGTGGTGATGTCAAAGTGAAAAGATTGAAAAGGTGAGCAGCCAGTGCAACTTGAAAAATGCGGCCGGTACGGTACTGGTGGCGGTGTGGTGGTAGGGAAAGAAGTTTTCAAAGACGAAAAATAGTTACAAATAATTATAGAAACAAAGCGATATTTGCGAAAAATGGATAAGTTTATGGAGGTTTGTTGAGCAAGTTGTCAGGTGCGGGACGGACAAAAAAAAATTGGGTCACGTGATGTTTCCGCCATGCCGTTTTGTCTCATTTCCCTAAGATGCATGCTACAAATGGATCCATTGAATACTGATAAAACTTTGATGTTATTCTATTGAGGTCGTCAAACTCGTGTCGGCTAAAAGTACAAGATAACTTGGTTGCATGCCCGGAGAATTGTCTTTGAAGAACTTAAGAAAGAGCAAAGCAAAGCGGCAAATAAAGGCAGTTGCTTTGACACAGACAATGCAGAGTATTCAGTCATTTGTAGATTGTTATAGACACTTCTTTTTTAAGTGGGGAGAAGGGTTGTTTTTTATGCATCCATGCTTGATTATAAGGAAGACAGATAGCGACTGATAGCCTCGTAGGTGCAGATGGTAACGACACTGCTTGGAATGGCTCTGAACAGAGTAGTACCCAGTCCGGCATAAAAGCCAGCAATGCCTTCTTCAATGTAAATGGTCTTCATAGTGCGGAAAAGTCCCCTGTATTTTTGATTGTTGACTGCAATCTGATTACGGGTTCGAAGCACTTCATGAGGGTATGTTGCAACCGATGCAATAGCCTTCGAGGTCGCCGATGCAACTATGATTCCAAGCGTTAATCTCTGGGGGCTTCTATCATCTGTATGGGGAGCCAGTAGCTTTTTGAACTGTTCATAAAGAGGGAACTGAATGGCCACATGAGTAAGACCCAGTAAAGCAGGACCTAGTCCGCTATATAATGCACCTAATCCTTCTTGCTTTATCATAGTAGAAAGAGCATCCCAAGTCCCAGTGTATGTCTTCCACGAAGACTGGCTATTTTGGCTCATCAATCTGGTCTTGACGACCCAGATGGGATTGGTAAAAGTGGTGCTACAAGCACCGGCAGTGACAGCACTGATAATGTGAATAGATGCTGGATGCATATGCAAAAAGTTAAAACCGTCCGAATTATATAGAAATCGTTTTGTCTTGTCATATAGACTAAAGTAAATCATCCAAGTAGGGACATATCCAATGATGATTGGAGATAATCCTCGGTATAGACCACGAATTTTTTCTTCGCGATATACTTGGGAAAGAGTCCCCCACATTCCTTCATATGCCACTTTGAGGGGCCCACTGTTAGGTTTCTGGCGAGCCAAACTGGTGAATCCTCCTTGGGCCTGGAGCTTAGTTTTAGCGACATCAAGTGGGCATACCACTACACCAGCAACCAATCCAGCGGCAGCGCCTGAGATTGCATTGATATTGTCTGGAGTGAGATGATAAGGGCGTTTCTTTTCTGTGTAGTCTGTCGGAACAACCCCCATCGCCATTGCAGAGTTTGCAGCTGTACCGTGCCCGGGGGTGACGGCACTGTCAGCCAGAGCAGCTGCAGCTGCTGCAGCACCAGCACCAGCACCAGCACCAGCAGCCGAACCACTCATCGCAACGCCCATTTTTTAGCACCACCTAGCTTGAAAATCAATCCTTCTATGGCTGGTTATTGGTGTCTAGTGAAGCTTCTTGGTGCTGAGACAATCACCGTTATTTAACAAGAGCTGCTACTGGACTGGACGGGACGATGATGGGAGGTTTATTCGATTTCCGTAGGCGGGAGTTTTTTACGCTGGTTTTTGAAAAACAACAAGCTGACTGACTGTCTGGGCTCCACACCAACAAGAGGCGTGTTATTCCATCAACCAGCTGGAAAATCCAAGTAGGGTGACGAGCACGATACAGGGCTCGAGAAGATATTTGCAAGGAGAGGACCCCGGGAATTGGAGATTCGGGAATCTGGTCAAGAAAAATAGGTTGCAATCATGACTATAGCAGCGGATTCCAAGGATGCGACGGCTGCTCTGTTGGACCAGCTGCAGCAGTTGATCGAGACACAGAGAGAACTGGGAATTTTGGTGTATGATTATCAAGCTACTCGAGAGGTCAAGGAGGCTGTGGAGAGTCGGGTGAATTTGTTGGTGGATCAACTGAATACGTTGAATCAGGCCGTGGCTGATAGTGACATCAAAGTGCCTTTGGATGTTGTGGAGTACATTGAGAATGGACGGAATGCAAATGTCTATACTAGAGAGTTTGTGGAGCTTCTTGCTAAGCAGAATCAATATGTGAATGGGAAAATCAAGGCTATGAAGGAGTTTGGGAATATTCTTGCGGATGAGTTGACGGCTGCCTATCCTGAGCTTGAGAGCAAGGTGAAGGAAATTCAGAATCAGGGGTGAATTAGTAGGAACAAAAGACTCGACAGTTGTGTGGGGATTACTGGCTGGGAAGATTAGTTGTCAGTCTGAGCTTTGAGATGATTGCATGGAGCAGAGCGAAGAAGTGATTTCTGGTTCTGAACCGTTTCTGGCTTTGCTTTGTATTTTGAGAACTCTCTATTTCATGTTGAACACGGTTTATGTCATATTGGTGATAGTGGGCTGATTTGAAGTGATGTGAAAATAGTATGATTCGAAGTGATATGGGAATGGCTATTCTGCTTGTAACGGGGTAGTTTTAATGAGCTCTTTGTGATGGCGATACAAGGTTTCAAGACCACAGTAGTGAGTTCTAGAGTGGAAATCAATTTGGAATCTCAGCAATTATCAGGACTGGCTATTTGATGTGCCTTTAGCATGGTATAGTCTTGCGTGCATACTAAGCTCTATGAACTGATTCAAGTCTATGCTCAAACTCAAGTAGCATTAAATGTATTTATTAAGATTTTATAGAATCATAAAAGAATGTTTTTGATTAGTTTAATACCTTTCATCTCCCATTCTATTCTACTTTCCAATCTTTCACTAGTTCTTGCTCTCCTTTGAACTGACCGGCTGTCTATTGACAACTCTTGTATGATGTCTATATTACACTCACATCAGTACTCGGACTTTACAATCTCACAACTCTTATTCATAAACTTAATATTCAAAGCACAACCTCTTATTAAAATGCAAAGTACGTAAAATATCATTAATGACTCGGATATCCTAATTATGTAGGTATCGGCAATGGTGCAGTCCAGGAGGGGCTTTTGACTGCTAGATTCGATGCATGATTAAGCTAGCCAAACAAGAAAAAAAAATGAGAACGAGTCAAATTTAATCACGTTTTCCGGGGCTTCCTGGTGCCTTTTCAACTTGAGTAGGTGCCGAAGAACTCATGCTCACTACAGAGCTGACAGAGGATGGTTGCGAAGGCAAAGGGGTGGTAGGTCTAGAGTTGCCTACTCTTGGAGAGGGAGAGCCAGGCCTAGTTGAAGAAGAAGCAGTGTCAAGCAAGTGGGCACGCGGAAACTCACCCTCGGAATCACTCATTATACCACCAGACCTTGGTGTTTTGAGCCCATTAGCAACAGCTTCCTGTCCAGGATACAAATGCAAGGATGAAGTGTGATTATGGCCAAGATTGTTGATTTTTCGATACGACTTGTCTAGTCGTTGCAACTGAGTTTCGGTGTCGACGACAGGAAGTTCAATATATTCATCGTCGTCAACGCTCTTTCGGAATTTCACTTGAGAGGTGGTGATGCCCCGTACAATGTAATCATAATGCCACCTGGAAAACTTACCAGGCTGGATGTTAGGTAACGAGGTGAGACGCACCGAATAAAACATACAGAATGCAATGCAAGCCCCAGCAATGAGATCAATAAAATAGTGATGGCTGAGATACATTGTGGACCACCAAATCCACAAAATGTATGACAAAAACAGAGGGGACCAGCTGGGCCACAAATGACATAAAAACAATACTTGCATGACCGCAAATCCAGAATGCAAAGATGGGAAAGCACCAAATACTAATGGAGAGGCGTTGAATGCACCAGTATACATTTGCAGACCCAGTAATTTATCAACACGAGCCAAACCTGCAGGAGAGCCATGGACCTCATAAGAAGCAGGATCCAGCCCGTACTCATTGAGGTACCAAGGAGGAGCAGTAGGGAAACAAAGCTGAATCAGAACTGAAGTGAAATTCATCCATCCAAACGCAAACGCAAAGCAAGGTAATGTTGAAGGGGGGCCAAAAATGAAAAGCACAAATGCCATGACAAATGGAGCTCCATAATGGACCAAACCATACGGAATCCAGGCTAAAACGTCCAGAACTGAGTTCTGAGTCTTACTCAAAACCTCAGAAAGATTTCCTCCATATAAAATAGTTTCCCATGCTGGTAAAACTCGCACAAAAATGCAGGGCCGGTACTCGGCACCGATAAATGACGACGAAGCAAACAGCAATAGCCATGTCAACACTGGTAGAGCAGGCAGCCAGAACTGTGAAGTGATCGGAATCAGAATTCCTAAGATGTAGAGAGTAGCCACAGCAAATCGGATATAGAAAGGCGGATTCTGCATAACTATCACGGAGAAAATGAGCGCCGGCACTGCCACTGCGTATTGCAAATCACGGAGCTGCCATTCATGTTTTCGGAACCGGTCAATGTTTTTTCGAATGTCCCATGACGTCTCGAGTTTATGCAACGCCTGTGGACCCCTAACAGCATCTTCCAGAAAGCGCTGCCGGATATTAGAAAACACCAGCATGATGCCGGAAACAGGGTGATGGTGTGAAAAGACGCAAGGATAGACGGCAATGTTGGGGGGTTGATAGATTTTTTTCCAGTTGGGATGTTAAACGCTTCAAGGGTCTTAGAGAGAAGGGAGGTTGAAGATTGCCCTGACAACAGTTGCCATGCCAACCATATTAGACCATCTCTATTCTTCCTTTCTGTTTCTTACAAAAGCTTGATGCGGTTACTCATCAGCGAAAAAAACTTCTTTATGTAAAACCCAAGCAACCGCAAAGTAGGAAAAAGGCGTTGAGGATGAGGATTTGCGGTTGACTTAGGGCCAAGAGCCGCGTAATGTGGGGCGCTTTCTTGAAATACTTTTACCGATTACAAGTAGCTGGTCTTCGAAGTGACGTCGGTGCATTTCTTTTGGTTGGCATTCTGGAACTGGTAAAAAAAAAAAAAACGTTGCTTTTGTTGCATTTTAATAATTTGTTTTGCTAGTGTTTTTGTGAAGAGTTTTTGCAAGAAAAGTTTGTTTTTAGAACAATTGTTTTGGCAAAAACTACTGCGGCTGGAAAACAGAACAAAAATTAAGTCGCTCGGCCAACCAAGCGGTCAAAGAACAAGGGGATCGAGATTGCTGCGTGTTAAGATACTTCGATAGATGGAGTTGAGCCAAAATGCCGGTCATAAAGAAAGGGGCACTTTTTGAAGAAGGACGGCGGTATCATTCTTTCAGGGGATCAGCTGGACACCCAGATCTCAAACCATGCTCATCTTGAATGCAACTATTGAGGTGCATAGCGGAATCTTTTTCTCTATCCATACAGCTGGGATGAATCTACTTTAGCGAAGAGATGACTGGTACGATACTGATAAAAAATCAAAGGAGAAGCGGTTTGCAGGTCAAGGGATGAGTATAGGTACCGCGGGGCTGGAGCGGCTTGAAAATTCTGGGCTAAAGAATGCCTATACACCGCTGGTTTAGCATATTTGGGATGTGGAGGCGATTAGTGCGGTTAAGTCGATAGTCGAGTGATATGTTAATTATTATTGCTTTTAGTGTTAGGTTTTTAACGAAGAGGAGTAGCCAGAGCTTGATTGTTTGCACTACAGTCGCTCATAGAATGTGACCCCCTATTATTGCTTTTTGCCATATGCTTGTTGCTTTTGAGGTCAAAGTACCAAAAAGTGGTAAAATTACACTAGTAAAAGTTCGGTTGTGCAATTCGGCAATCACCTGCATCTGGCTTATGCAACTTCATATTGAAGTCGCCAAAGCCGTTGAAATACAGCTGGCCAAAGCGATCAACATGCCTAGCAAAGCATTTTCACTTGGTGGACTCGGTGCGAAGGCGCATATGAGCTCACATGATAATTTTGAAAATTAAGAGATTAAGGTAAAGTGCAGTGCTTTGGCTTTTCAAAACTCTTTTCAGCTGGTGATCATCAAAATAGATGTGCTCAACGCTAAGAAAAGCAACCTGTATGCTCCGTGTTAAATCTCGCATCTATAGAGCATTGGCGTCCGATGAACGCTGTTTCTCTTTGCAGATTTTCAAGGCACTGGTTCGGAGTCTGGCACTTGCGCATAGTCGTAAATTGATTTGTGGTGTGATTTGGGAGCAAAGCAGTTCAGTGTGGTAATACAGAGTAAATCCAATCGAAATGCAGTCAATGGATCGGGACTTCAGAGTGAGATCAGGGTGGAAATACAGGAGATAACAGCCACGACATTATTATGTTTTGGTAATTTGATTTCTAGATAGGCAGATTTGGTTTACTCAATTAATGGGCAGGGGATTTTACTGGCATCAGGGCAAGGCTTAGTACAGATACAATCGATGGCGTTTGGGAAAACTAGCTGGAAGTTACAATTTTAAACATGGGTCTGCGTAAGCTATGGAAAGGATTTTTTTGCCAGCCAACGGACAGCTATAAACTTTTTATGGGGAACTCTAACCAATCTCGAAAGCTGTGATACCGCGCCGGAGCCCCTGTAGCTGAAAGCATGCATGGAAACTAGATTAGAGCAGTGTTGGTTGACTCTTGACTACCAGAGGATACCTCCCAGCGGGTTCGGCAGCACAAATTGGCAGCCACGGAATTTAAAATACGTGAGACAATTTGTTCTTCACCAATGCGAAAATTTACAAGCAGGCCTGTTACGGCTGCACATGTAGTAGCTGCAAAGCAAAATAACAAGCTTTACTTCAGCCACAGTTCCTAATTAGCTGATAGTACTATTAACGAACTTAACCCAAGCATGCATGGAGTGCATCTTACTCGATCCCCTAGTATTCGGTGTGTAGTTTGGTCGATCCCATCGTGCGTTTTATTTTATTAAGAGGTGTACGATATTACGAGGCGTTCAGCGCAAAGCAACACCACAAAACAAGGCTTTATTTAGCAAGACCTACACTCAACCCCTACAGCCAGGGCAGGACAAGGACAGTAGATGGGGCCGACGGGGTTTGATGTTAGAACGTGAAATAAGGCTTTGGTAGATCTTCCCTGTAACAATCATAAATATGTTTCAGTTCAGAGATGCGTACCACTGGAATCGACATCAGGAGGCAAATAGCTGTAGACCCAACAGCATATATCAACATCGATTAACTTTACATACGGTAAAACCAATCAAAAGAAATCGCCACAATATGCTAGTGCCAGGCTGAACATGCATATGGCTTGCATTCATCGCTGAACTTGGCTTGCAGCCAATATAGTTTTTGAAAACCAAATCAAACAGACTCAACTTCACACTCATTAAACTCAGTCTGAATATCCCTGCAAGACCGGTGCATTAGGTGTGGAGCTGTAGTCGTGAAATTTAGGTTTTGCCAGGCGATTTTTCCTTAATCTAGAACTATCAGCCTAGACGGACCACCCAGCCGAACTCAAGCTAATTATCTCCCACCTAATTAGGCAATTCTATCGAGTACTAATTGGCAAGCCGGACAGTGAACCAACTTCTCCAATGGTACGTAGCTGGAACGTTGATCAATTCATTACCTCCAAATTTAATACCAAGCTTGGTGATAGGGGATATACAGGCGGCCCTGTCAGATTTGGAGAGTTCATTGTCCTATAGACGGGCAATTGGGTCCCCCAAGTTTAGTTTACACACTGCATAGACCCTCAGTGCCCTGAAAAGTGCCGGAGTTAAGACAGAGGAATTATGACTAGTAGGAGGTCCACCAAAAGCCAAGCTATAGAAAGAGAATTGTATACACCCATCAAAATGTAAAACTCCACGTTCCACGCCGTTGGCTTCTCTAAAAATTGTACTACTCCGACTTTTACTTGTTTACAGTTCATCGGATGTCGGGAGGCGGACAGGGCTACGATCGGAATACAGTGTCGGTTAATTGAGAAAGAACATAATAAACCAAAATAGTTGTCAATTAAACATATCAAAACAATTGGGTTCCAGATTTCCGGTCCTATTGTGAGCAAAATTCCAGAAACCGAATGACTTCTGCAACATTGACCGTTTTAGCACATGACTAATAGTCGATAAGGTAAGAGGCTAATGCTCATCCCAAGTCTGGATAACAAAATAAAAGCCCAAAAAGCCTTATAAACGCTTTGTCCACCAAACACGGGGGTGATTATTGAAAAGGAGGTGGAAGCTGAGCGATCTCGCAGTGCAGGCGTCCAGTAGTTGGCGAGGTGGGTCAACAATCGTTGGTCAAATGTCGGTCATTAGAGTGGTAGAAGATGCATCGGGGCATTAATATTGGTGATCATTATTGCGGAGCATCGTGCAGTAGCAGGTTAGACCTTGCCTGCACTGCTATGTAATAATCGGCAGTTCACTGCTGCATAGAGTCCCAACTGGATAGCGGATACAATCGGCTATGCATCCCTGGGGGCTTGCAATATAGTATGTTGTTTTTCACTTCTGTAACAATGTGGCGGAAATTCTTTTTTTTGGGAGTGTAGGTAATTTTTTATATGCTCATTTATTGATAGACATTTATTTTTCCTCTTTATCCTTTTTTTATCTTGTTTATCCTTTCTGGTTCTTTATCCTTTCCACATGAATCCTTGCTTATTTTGCTTAATCTTGTGATACAGCTGGGCTTGCGCAGACCGACCTGGCTTGGATATGTGGAGTAGGCGGTCCTTCGGTTCGTGCCTCAGCGATGCCAACAAGCACAGAAAAAGGAGTGAATCGCTGAAAAATAACGGCCACCGCCCAGCTGCAGAAATTCTAGATCTGCCAAGACAAAGGGTGATAATTGACCGGGACTAACGATTATTAATTTAGTATTGATTGACAGTGTTCAAAAATGAAAACTTAACCAGCTTGCGTTAAACAGCTATATTCCGCTATATAACTTGCATCCAACTCACCCCCACACACTCAGGCAATAAATTGTGAACTTTGTCGAAAAACCCTCTTCATCCAATACTGCACCACTCAAGCTCCACACCGAACCGCATCGTGCACATCGTCATATTAGGAGAATCACCAGAGTATAGGCACATGCACCGTGCATTTCATGTGTACCGATATGGGTGGGGTGCGGATACTGAAACGAATCTAAGGCTTAGGTAGGCCAGTAATGGTATTTGAGGCTATTGATTTTGTGGTGGGGCGTGGCTTTTAGGCTTTTGTTAAACCCAACACGCCCTGACTGGCGCTGCCGTATAGAATCGGTCGTATACGGACGGTGTACAACGGAGGCATGAGTAGGAGGAGCGTAAGGCAGCACAGCACCAGATCGGATTGTAGTAGAAAACACATAGAGGTAGAACCAGAACAAGACATGAAAGAAAAAAATGGGGGCGGACGAAGATCAGAGGCGTGCTGTTGGAGCTTCTTTCGACAAGGCAGCCGCGAGGGCTACAATCACTCGAGCCAAATATAGCAGAGTTTGGCTGTATGATAGTAAAGTAGATTAGGTTTCGTGCAGTAGAGCACAACAGAGCATAGTTTGGCCCACTTCAGACTCTACGAACTGTGCTTTTGCACGATTTTACTACCCGCAGTGTTTTGGTCTGGTCGCCTTGAATGTCTTGGACCCAACTAGTAAAGGCCTTCTGGCAGGCGGGAAGACAGCCTCAGGCCCAGCTGCTGGGCTAGGCTAGACCGCAAGCTGCTTCCGTTATCGTGCTTCTTTACAAGGAAAACACCAGTGGCAAAAACTATAGCTCGCGGCTTCGTAATTTCATTTTGGGCTTGGGCTCTGATTTGTTTTCTATATATGCTAATTTAAACTGGCTTGGAGGATCGACCACGCAAGTTTATGGCCCTGGTGTGGTAGAGGTATATGAGGAGGACTGGGGCCAAAGACAGGGGATATTTTTTATCAACCCCCTATTTCAAAGATCAGTGGCTTTATTTCCAGCCAATCCCCAGACAGTAAATTATCATGGAACAGACAGGAGAAATCCACCAGGTGGTTGCTGGCATGTAAGTGGGCCACGACGGGTCTTCATCAGATGTATCAGAGAAATGCAAAGTCAGGGGATCAAACATGGGCCTAGTTTCGCTTGGTGTGTCTAGCACTGCTGGGGTATGAGGCGATCCACTAGTAACAATCAATGCAATGTCATACTCATTGAATAGTTACAAGCTACATGTAGATATAGATAACTTTGACTTGAATTATATAGTGCTCCAAGATACTAACCATTTAGATCAATGTAGAATGCAATAGAACATTTTAGCTTTGCATAATAAACCATACTATGTTAAGTGCGATTGTAATCGGCTCAATTACGTTCTTATTTCCTATTTACGACATGGTTCCAAGGAAATTCCTGGTAATCGGATGTGGTCACGGACCCAGCCCCAGCCGAATTGCGCGGAGGACTTGCCTAGTTCTACAGCCATGGCTGGAACAACACATTACACTGCAATAACTGAAACTGCTATGCTTACCTCGGTTGCAGATCAGCAGACCAGCAAGCAGCAGCAAAAGTAGGTGACAACAAACTACTGAATACATAGCTATTTTTTTGACTGGGGCTTGAGGACGGGTTAGATGGAAATAGACTAGAAACATACAGGGGTGGCAGATGACCTCATAGGGCAATGTCCCACCGCAGCTAGAAGGTGATTGACGGTTTTATCATGGGGGGTGGGGATTTTGTTTGATGGTCGGGTGGTCTAAGAATTTTTCATGCCACCACCTCACCTTAGTTTGTAAGCTGGTAGGGGTGTAATGAGAGATTATGCAAGCTCAAAGGCTGCTTGCTGCATGTTAGGGGAAGGGGAAGCAGGACTTTTCTTGAGAACCATGGCTGTTTGGTGGAATGCATGCTTGGGATCTGAGCAGTACAGCAGCACAGCAGTGCAGCATCACGGGGGAATTGAACCAGTTTTTTTATGCTATTCTAACCATGTATGTGGATATGTGGATATGTGTGTTGTATTCATTTATCGATCGGTCCATGTAGAAAGATTGTGGAACCTGCGTTTATATTTTTTTAGTTTAGAGAATGAATAGCTGATGTTGTGGTGGTATTTTTCAAGTACCTAACCTAGTTTATCATACAAAAGTTAAGCTGAACAATATGCTCCCTGAGTGATGATACGCATCATAGTGCAGAGCCAGTAGCCAACAACGCTAAACATTGGTGAGCATAAAAGACTGTGGTAGATCTCTGGATTCATGGATCAACAACCACTAGCTAGCCGGAACGTGAATAAGAAATCATGTGGCTATGACCGGCGGACCGACTGTTACGATGTGTTGTTGTTTAGAGGCCTATGCCCTGCTGATACCAGCTACGTAGATCGAAATGCAATCTAGTAATGCTCATGAATATAGCCTATGGGGCAAAAATGTGAGGAACTGGAGAAGAGGGGGGTGGGTAGAGGAAACAGGGGAGCTTGCCAACAACCGAGAAAAAAACCGCCTTTGTAGTTTTCAGTTCATCAGTCATAAAGCCATTCCGACATTTGACTAATTTTTAAGGCAGCCAGTTAGTCAATTAATCAATCAATCGATCCTCCATCACTAATATTCAGAATAAGTAGGAACCAAAGCGAAGTAAAAAGTAACAAGCTACTTGCAAGTCCCTCTCCCCGTAAAATAAAAAAGCAAGTAGGAGGAGAGCTATAGCTCCTGTAGCGCTCAAAGTGTGGAAAAACAAACACAGAGGCAGACCCGTAGTAAAGTGGCGTTGCTTTTTCGTACCCACACACAGACACAAATGTCTTGCGGTTGAGCTGTTACTTTTTGGCAGTGTATGGGCAGCCTTGCTTTTGCTGCTTTAACTTATCCGCATATGGCAAAAACGCTAGTCATCCCAATTATCATTATTGTAAACCTAACTGCCGATTGTACATTTCTAGAATCAGGCCCGGATTCATAGCTGAGAAAGGGAAATCGACATGTGCACCAATTTGGTAAGGAAATAGCGGCTCTCACGGGGACAAGCAAGAATACACCGACTGTCATAGTCAACCTTTAGTAGGGGCTAGTGCCTCGCGGGAATTTCTTTGCCCTGCCCGGAGAGCAGAACCTACTTTGTTTTCAACACCTCGGCAAGCGGAAGGCCAACCGAAATCAGCGGTTTGAACGGTTGCAGGCTGTCAGTACCATCCGCAACTCGGCCAGGCAGCGCCTTGAAGCAGAAGTCATAGCTAATCGAGGCAAAGCTGGAAATAGCACCAGAAATAAGAAGGAGAAACTTTTTGTTTTCCTGAGCCCCCAGTCTGATTCTTTGTGCACTGGGTCTTGTCTTGGATACCAGCAGAGTTTCTGCCACTATAGTGTGCTGCTGCATACTTGTTCAAGTAATAGCCAACTGCTAATAGGGAGAGAGGTTTGAGTTACTGGAGCAGAGAATCCAAACAGCAGTGGTAAGTGTGCTGTACTATCTGATATTTTCCTTTTTCCAGCCACAACTGGTGCTGCTCCTGCAGTCTTCGGGGGAGGAAGGGGGGCTTCTTTCTCATTTCTCCTAGCCTTCCTCCCTATTGATTTTCCTTCTTGTGTAGTATTTTTCCCTTTTTTTTTTTTTTTTTTTACTTTTACTTGGTTGATGTTTTACTGCCTCGTTGCTTTTGCCCTTTCTTGATGTTTTTGTATTTTGCTTTTTGCAGCCTTTTTTCCTCCTGCTGGTGATTATTTCCTTTTTCTGCCTTTTCATTTCAGTTGGTGTAGGTTTGAAGCGTAACATTGCTTTTGACTACCCAAAGAAGTGCTTTTATCAAGGTTTTCAAGTCTTTGCTCCTTTCTATTGTTTTATTTCAAACTGATTTAACACCCAACTAAAGCAAAAAAATGGCTACCAACAAAATTTTTTAGTTTGTCAGAACCAATTTATTTATAAACGTCACCAATCTCCACCACCGTTGGATTTTTTCTGTAAACTTGTCTGACCAAACCTACCCCTAACAGCAGCTGTTGTAGCAGCGACTCCAAGCAGAAACACAAAAAGCTCTTCTAACTACTAGCGTGGCATTTTTGTTGTCTTTCAATCATTATTATTATCCACCCCTATTACGTCTACCGCTCGCAGTTATTTTGTGTAATTGGTGCTCCTTTCTCTGACGGCTCTCCCGCTGTTTGTCGGTCCAGTATTTATCCATCCTTTACGCCCGCCCGCCCTTAGACACCACCACTCGGTGTTGTTTTACGGGGGCAGTTGTTTGAAAACCCCATGAACAAGTCTGAAAATACAAAGACCACTCCAAGCGCCACCGGCCATGCTGGAGAAGGTGACATTGCTGTTGATCAGCAGCAGGCCCGCCTTGGTACTACCATGGGCTCGATCAATAAAAGCATGACAGCGCTCAACCGTCGGGCTCTTTGGCGCTCTGGCACAATGCACATTGACGTTGTCAACATGCAGCCGCTAGTCCAACAAAGCCATGACCAACCTCAGCAGTCCGACGACGACGATACCAACTCTACCTGTGAGCTAGGGCTTCCAATTTCTACTCCAGTACTATCGCCAACCTCCCAAAAGCGAATGTCAGTTTCATCGCCTGTTGCCGCTTCTGGTAGCAGGATGTCCCTTCCCGAGCCTTTGAGCAGGCCCAACAAGCGCCAACTGCGATGGCGCTCTCGTTCGCTCTCTAATTTATTCATTGATACCATTCCTCCTTGCAAGATTCAAAAGCAGCGCTCCGACTCGAGTCTTGGTGGTTCAACTTCATCTATTTTTGCATCTCCTCCTCCACCACCTCCTCCTTTCAACGCTTCTTGCTTGAGACGAAAATTCAAGAAGCGCTTTTCTCATTCCGCTTCCAACATTACTATTACTCCAGCTTTGTCAGCTGCAACCTCTTCTACTAGCGTCGCGACTTCGGTTAATACTTCAATCACCACCGCCAAGTCATCCTCCATCCCTATACCACCTCCACTACCTCAAATTGTTCAATCTGCTTCTACTTATGCTTTACAGCCACCTCCAGTCAACTCTGCTAGTTTGCGAGAAATTGATTTGCAGGAGATTTTTAAGAACCCTCAGTTGAGACATGATATTGTGTTTGACCCCCAACTACAGTTCAGACCCAATCTTGATGGTGAACGTGGTCGAAGAAAGCGTGCTGTAGCTGAGAAGTACTGGGAAACCATCATTGTGGAGCTGACGGAGATTCTCCTTGCTCAGCAGTCTGGAAAAGCTGTACGAGACACTCATGATTCTCGACTTCCATTACTGTTCACCACTCTGAAGGAAATTCTTATGAGTCTCTTGCCTACTAAAGACAGACCTTATGCTGACACTGTTCTTGATAGCGACTTGATTATCCAGCAGCTGAATCGAGGATCTTTGGATTTCTTGGCTCTAGCCAAGTGGCTTGCCTTTGTCTTCAAGGCGCACTGTGCCCCAATGAGAGATAACTGGGCAGATCAGATGGTTGCTCGAATTGAAATGGGTATTGAGACAAACTCGCCAAAGAGACTTGTCGAAGGCCTTCGAATGGTATTTGCTATCTTGGAAGCTATGAAACTGGATGTTGCTAATCATCAGATTAGAACTCTGCGACCTATTCTGGTTAACTCTGCAGTTGAGTTTGAACAGGAGTATTACACTCTATACGTTGAGCGACGAAAGATTGACCTCAGCGACTCAATGAAGTGGTTTTCTCAATCTGTTGCCCAGTTTGAAAAGGAAGCAGCAACTCTTAGTTCCAACTGCAACACTCAAGACAGGTATCGACAGGCCTTTGTTTATGGTATGCTGAAACTGATTACCTGTTCAGGAAATGATATTGTTTCTGAGTTCCCTTCGACTTTTGGCTTTGACTTCTCTCGTCTGAGCTCATTCCGAGCCGAGCTTCGAAAGATTGTTTGTCTGCATTTCTGTGTATTACTATACCAGCAGCTCATTTCTCAGCAACGACGGCAGATGAAAAAGCCTATCGGCGGTGAAATGGAAGCACATCTTTCTTCTGATGCTGTTGACAAGCTTAAGAAAGATATCCTAGCGATCATTGGCGACGGTATGGGCAACGCCAAATGGACCAAGAATACAGCAGCTCTCGGTCTCGAAATTTCCAAGCGAGCATACAACGCCGCTCACCGAGCCAATGAAAAAGCAGCTCCGTCATCTATGAGTGACTTTGCTACTGGATGGTTGTGTAAGCAATTGCAGCCGGGAAGTGACTTGTATGCTCTTCTAGAGAAGCGAGCTCGGGAAAGCATTTTCCAGTCTATTACGAAAAACCTCAGCAACTTCTGCGCCCTGGATTCTACCAACTTGAGCGGTACGGAGCCTCAGCCTGGTAATGTATTTGTGGAAAGCGAATGCGTGAGTCTGGCCAGTCGTATGATCGTTCTAAGCCGGTTCCATTGGGCGGCATTTGGTAAAAATTACGTTTCATTCTACGACAAGGAGCGCGGATTGCAACAGACTGATGACAAGACCACAGTCAACTCGGAAACCAGCCCTATGATGATCGATGAGAACCCATCCGCCAAAGTGCCGGAAAAGATGAAGAAGGTCAATTTGAAAACCGTGCGGGTGCCGTCTGCCAATACCTGCCAATAAACAGGATAACAGCGAAACAGCACGGTTTCACTAGCATGCGAAAGCCAACGAATATCACAAGCTACGAATCCATTCAATTTACAGCGGCATTGATCCACCTTGTTCGACATTTGTACAAGGTGCTACCACACGCGCATAAGCAGCCCCCCTCTCCACCCGCATCCTGAGAGATGCCCTGGTACTGCATTTTTTTACCAGGGCTTATTTCAAGGATCAATGCATGCTTTGCTTATTTTACTACTACGCACTTCTTTGTGCGTGTACATATTTATAAATTATTTTAGTTTTTGTCGCTGTTTATATTATTATTAAGTTATTGCACGGGATATCCTCCTACAGTGAAGGTTTGCGTTTCTTGTAATACAACTCGGTTCAGTACAGGCAGTTCAATGGAGCCGCCGCTGCTACGGCCGGCTCTATCATGTTTTTGACACCAGAGTAATAACGTCAATGCATCCAAACCCACACCGCTAATACTATGCATAGAGTGCGTAAAGTGCATATTGGCATGCTGACAAGCTGCCAGGTAGGAACTCTAAATAAAGTGCTATACATGAGGTTGTTTAGACGGTTGCTATGTCAGTATTCCCAGTCATTTTCAGGGTTTACAGATGATGAAGGGAAGAAGGGGGAGGGAGTGGTGGAGCAGAAGAACAGCAGGTACTACAGGGAGCCTGGCCCAGTTAGGTAGCAAGCAATAGGGAGTCAGCTGGCAGGTAATAAGTAATTAAGTCAAAAAGTAGTGACAACCAGAACATGAGGGAATAAGTAACAAGCAACAAGCAACAAACAACAAACAGTGAGCAATAAGCAACCCAGCTCAAGTCAATTCCGTCGGAATGCAGCCCAGTAAAGGAACGGAAAGCAACAAGACTTGGAACTCAAGCAAGGTACACTGCTAGTGCCCCCTGTAGAGGGGCATGGGATACCTGAGGCAGCTCCGGACCAACGTTACTTTTTGGGCTGTGCGCTACTATTAGCTAAGTAGGATTGCTTTTGCTCTATTGCTCCTTAGAACTAGGCGAAGCGAGAAGCAGCAGAAGAAAAAAAAAACCAAGTAGCAAAAGAAATATGACATGAAAACTCCCTCCCCGCCAATTTATCCGCCCGACAAAATAAAAACTTTCAGCCGGCTGCAAAATACTTTGTGTTTCCGCCCGATGAAGCTAGACGGTGTTTTTTTCGTAATATTTTCCACATTTCTCATCGGATAGGCAACGAAAGCATCGGTGTAGCAACTTGTGCAGTGTGTTCAAACTATGGGATTCTTCACCTAATCGATCGATCCGACGCAGTAGGTACTGTTTACCATAGTTTCTCCCCACTACTCTCTGTAGAAGTAATACTAGTGCCAAAGTTTGGCAATTAGAGTGTGACGACATACGTATTCTTTGCTTGTGGAAACTCCAAAATCATGCCTAAGAGGGTCCTTCCTGCAGCTTGCCTTTGTTGATATTACATATTTGAGTTCCCACTAGTACGTTAAACCTAACTCACTGCTCCCATTGCAAACGCCTCCAACCCCCGTACTTTGTAGCCCCTTGCCTGTTTTTAAATATCGTACGACTCAACTGACAGGGATTTTGAATGACAACTATGTTTAACATGGCTGTACCTACCACAACGTAGCAATCGGCTTACCTTCAGGGGTCAACGTCTCCCACAGCTACCGGTCTAATTGTAACAGCAGTAGTAGCAGCATATTCTCCCTTCTCAATACGGATTTTGCTAAGAAAAAAAAAAGGAGAGGGGGGGGTGATCGTGAGTGACATCTAGAAGGGGGTTGTTAGCTACTAACGTTGTTCCTAGCCCTCCGGCTCCTCAGGCTCTTCTCAAGACA
This sequence comes from Zygoascus hellenicus, assembly GCA_030564625.1. Classification (NCBI taxonomy): domain Eukaryota; kingdom Fungi; phylum Ascomycota; class Dipodascomycetes; order Dipodascales; family Trichomonascaceae; genus Zygoascus; species Zygoascus hellenicus. Next base: position 371,658 of record JAJLWE010000004.1, read on the forward strand.
CTTCTAGTTGGGGTTGCTTTACTTCACACATCCAATCCCCCCTAAAGCTCCAAAGGATTTCGAAAGGAGTTTAGTAGGAGGGGATGGGGGGTGTAATCGTTACCCGGCTGGACCTTCTGAACCCCCCCTCGGCCGGCGTGGCTTTTAGTTTGGCAGGGAGCTTTTCCAGTCTTGACGACTTGACCGCTACTTGAACGTTGTCCAACACGTCTGTGCAATCACCAGCCCTGTCTTTTCCGGTTAAGCTGTGTGTCATCAAGACATAGGTCATGTCATTCTTTAACACATTCCGAGGCTTTGGCCGCTCGTCCAAAAAAAACAAGCCTGCCGCTAACCAGCCTTCGTCCATCATCCCCTCTGCATTGGGCAGCGACCACCATGCCTCTACTGGCTTGCAACAGAAGCCCAGCTCTAGCCGACTGAATGGTTCTGGTAGCTCCGCTGGTGCCGCTGCTCTTGTTCAATCGGGGGCCCAGAAGCCTCTATTTCTATGCCAGCCTTTTGTGCGTACCGCTCTGGTAAAGGGCACTTTTCAAACCATTGTCATGCTTCCAAAGTACGTGGATGCCAAGGAGTGGATCGCTCTGAACATTTTCGAGTTCTTCACTTACCTCAACCAGTTTTATGGCGTCATTTCCGACTTTGAAACATGCCCTTCCATGAATGCCGGTCCTGGTGTCGATTATACATGGGTCGACAGTAATGGCCAGGAGGTGCGGCTGCCCGCATCCACCTTCATTGACTATGTCTTGACATGGATCTCGTCCAAATTTGATGACCAGACCCTTTTTCCCACCAAGCAAGGAGTTCCGTTTCCTGCCCATTTTTTTACGGTGGTCAAAAAAATGTATCAGCAAATGTTTCGTATATTTGCTCACCTCTACCACAATCATTTCGATAAAATTGTGCATCTCAGTCTCGAGGCCCACTGGAACAGCTTTTTTGCCCATTTCATCACTTTTGGCAAGCAATTTGAGCTGGCTGATCGAGCTGAAATGAAGCCCATGGAGCCGCTGATCGTGGCCATGGAAGCCCAGGGCAAAATTGGCTGAAGCTGGGTTGTTGATTTGCATGCACTGCTCCCATTTTCTCATGATGTTATGATATAATATTTACATTATTCTTTAGACTTTTATATATATACAAATCTTTGGTTCTATGCAATTGGATCAGCTGAAGAAATATTTGCTATCCTTCAACTGTCTAACATCCAGGTTTCCCTTAGGTGGAACCTTGGAAATGCGCAACGGTACAAATACTCCCATGACTCGATGGCTCACACTTTCAAGATCATCTATCACAGAAACCTTGGCCCCTGAAGCTTCATCTTCGGCCGATTCGCCAATACCCAGGTCCTCCTTTTCTCGTTCAGCAAACAAATCCGATCCCGAGCCTTCATGCTCTGTGGATCGGTAAAAGCCCATCTTTAGGCTGGGCCGCTTGCCCAGTCCTCGGGCTTTCATTTGCTCCGGAGTGTGAATCAGCAATCGTTCAAGCTCCTCTAATGGTACTTGCTCGATGACCGATACAGGTGTTTCAATGTCATCGGGTTCGCCGTTGTTAAGACGATGCAGTCTTTGCTTTTCAATTTCTAACTGATCAGCCATAGTGAGTTTTCGAGCATGGCCGTAGATTTTGATTGCATGCTCGTCTTGCACCTTCCTGATACGATCGGCCAATTCGCAGTCATGAGGAATGGCACAAAATTGTAATAGTCCGGTGTAACGGTGCTCAAACTCCATACGTAATTGTTCAATCAAATCAACTTCATGCAATTTAATAAAACAATCTCGTAAAGCACTGCTCATCTCATCTACATCTCCAGCATGCGTCCAGTAAGAATCATGGACAGCAGCAAATGTGATACCCTTCTTGCCACACTCAATAGCAGACATGAGCATATGGGTGGCATCCAGCGAATGAATGTAGTTAGGCGGGAACGCAGTTCGTTGTTTTCGGGTGTTGACCCCACGAAGAGCGTAAGGGTCACTGATGAAGACACTTTGCAGAGCAGTTGTGACTTGCTTTTTGGTATCCTGCCTATAAGGCTGCACGATCGGCATGCTCAGAGGGGTTGTCCAGATAACACTGGACATGCAATCGAGTCGACCATCGCTTCGCGGCGCAGCCGACTTTTTAACCACACCATTTTTTCGTGGTCTACCACGAGAAGCGGTTTGTGGTAATTCTAGGTCAAGTCTCACAGATTTCGAGATTCTGATAGCGTTATCTCCCAGCCAGTCCTGGATCAAATGTGCGCCTTCAAATAGAGATCGCACTGCTTCGAAGACTTTTCGAGCCAAATAAACTGATCCCTGGTAAACTTCATGAGGCTGCAACCCGTCAACATCTTGGAGCTTGTTTGCAATCTGAGCCCGAGCTCCAATAAATGTCACACCGTAAACATTAGTCATGACGGTTTGCTTAATGATTTTTCGAGTCAAGTGATTTACCACCAACGAAGCATCATCTCGGATTTTCTTAGTCGCACCATTGGTAACGTCATTCTCAACATTTTTTTTGACAATATCCAAAACTCGACTGTAAACATCCTGAGGTTTATCTCCTGGAATGAGGTTGACTTCACGGCCACCTTCAACATCACCACCCAAAGCAGCATAATGCTGGAGTCCGTTACACGAACCATCTTGGTGCACCGGTACAGCACATAGATAAGCCTCAGGGTTTCCAGATTGTAAAGCGTTTCTGATCTCGGTACAAACAGCTAAAGTTTGCCATGGGGATTCACTTTTCTTCCACCAACCACGGCCCTCAAGCGGATTATTTGCACTTTCAATAACTTCTTCAATCTGATCATCGATAAACTTCGCACGATCTTCAAAACTATGCTTGTTATATCCATAAAGATTTGCACAATGGATCTTGAGCCAATTGAGACCGTTTGGCCCCAACGGTTTTGCTTCCCAGAATTGCAACAAGCCTCTAGCCATATCATTGCCTAAGTGATTGAGATGCGGGGATAACGGATATGCTCTACCTCGGAAATCAACATTATGCGGGAAATAGAAGCGCTCACCAAGAAACGCTCTAGCGATTTCTAACTTATAATTAGCATCACATCGTTGTGAAAATAGAGCTGATGCTTCGTTGGCCAAAGAACGGCACTGTCTCAGCCAGTCTCTTCTAACAGCTGGGTCACAGTCACGAGGGGGAGCTGGAGGGTACTCGGCATGACCATCAACATTTGGAGGGATTTCCAAAAAACGCTCTCCAGTATTCCATACTTTGAGCAATACGTCAAATACAGTGCTATTGATAGTCCACGCCGTACTGCCAAGTACATTTAAACCTTCATATACCTTATCGAGTTTGTGGGCATCACTAGCTGCTTTCAAGTAGGCAACTTGCTCCGGTGAGTCTCTCGATCTCATTATTTTAGTTGCAGAATAAAGATATCCACCTTTATTATAGGCAACCCAGGGTCGAGGCTTTGCCAACATAGGTAACTGCTGATGTTGAATGACCGCCGAAATGGCTTCTCCAGACAAATGTCTTGTGAGCATACGATGAAGTTTCAGAACACCAATCTTTGCTCCATTCTTATACTGGTAAGAATGATAAAAAGCTGGAACTTTGCCAGTGACCGTTTCTCCAGAGACTGGATCAGTGCCATGCACAGTAACACGAGCAACTTGCAAGAGTAGAGAAATAAGAAGAGATCCGATTTTTGCCTTTATAGTAGTAGGCCATGACATCTGCTTCGTATTGAGATCACTAGACAACACAGCATCCCGAACAGCAGTAGCAGTTTTAGCTTCTACCATTTTCTCACCTCCTGTTTCGCGCAAACCTTTGAGCGAGGCCCTCTCTCTATCTTTTAAAAGACGAGCCCGATATTCCCGCTCGACAGTCTTGCCAACAGATAATACAGCACGAGCTGTTCGCATCCCTTCTGAGACACCGCCAGTCGAATTCAGGCGCAGCAGCTCTAACATAGTGACAGGAGTAAGAATCTCAGGCTTGACTAATAATAAATAAGGGCCATACTCGAAACGATCAGCAAATGAAATATTGGAAGCTTGCATTTCTTGCTTGATGCTCGCAGGTACTTCGCTTGGACTGGAGTATTGCAAGATTTTTCTCAGTCGAGCAAACTCTTCCTCAACAAGGGGCAACATAGCTTCATTCCACTCCCATAGCAGTGTGTCTAAGGCTTTGAGGCCAACTATTGCTTCACCTTTGAAGCTGTTGTTTGTTTTCTGATTGCGTGACATTTCCTTTCTTCGTTCAAAAGCTGCCCGCCATTTCTCTCTAGCACTCTCAATTCCTCTACTTTCCAAAGCTCTTTGTCGCTGCTCGTTATATTCATCAAGTAGAATGTCAAACTCCTTCTGTTTCTCAGGCGATTCCATCAGCCGAGAAAGTTCATAGAAATTGATGAAACTACCTTTTTCCAGCTCTTTTCCATCCAGCAACGGGCTGACCTTCTCCCAAAACTTCTGCTCGTGTTCAGTTTCTGAGAGGCCAGAAAGAGAGTGCCGCAAAGCCCTTAGTCCAACAGTTCCAGTTGGTATAACCTCATTGATGCCTTTCTTGAGGTTATACTCGATGTCTTCGACTTCTTTGCCGGACTCGGCCGATTTGAGCGCTGGTGAGTCAGATACCTCAGCGGCCGCAATATGCTGATGGGAATGGCCAATTTCCATGTCGACTTGTTTGAAAGCAGCTATTAAATCCCGGTATTTCTCATTTACATCTTTGAGAGGGATATTGCATGCATTAACAATGTTCTTCAGTACCTCAATGCTCAAGACTTCAACATGGCTCAGCAGTTCACTTACAGAGTTTCCAGTTCTGGACTCGTACTGACTGACAAAACGCTTAAGATCACCCACATTTCCAGAACTATAAATATTTTTCAAAATGATGGAGTCTGTAACACTGTTCGGCTCGAACAATGGTATATTTGTCTGAATTCTTCGGATCCACAGCTGACCAACAGAAGGACTCGCCTCATTCAGCTCACAAAGACGCAGTAAATAATTATTACAAGCTAAAGTGATATCCGCTTTCGAGGCAAGGCCACTCAGCCCAATCAGCACACTTTCTGCTCTAGTGAGATTATTGGAGTCAATGCAGGCTTCAAGCAAAGTCCATAAATGCGCATGGTCTTTAGCGAAAGCATTTCTGCTAATAGAATCATGAGGTGAAGAAAGAGAACCACCTTTATAACGAAGCGACCCAGACCTCAAGGTATCAGACCTAGATGATGCTCGAGTCTTCCATAACATACTAGCGGAACCGGCCGAGTCTCCCGAGGATTCCGCGGCCGTAGCGGCAGTGGTCGCAGTGGCACGCCTACTACCTGCATCCAACTCTCTGGAACTTTTCAGAACGGAATTCGCAAGACGAGCGCCTTTTGTTGCGGTTCCGAGCCGTCGTTTAAGAATCAACGACATCGTAGTTGTGAAGAAAAAATCGTAGAATCTCAGCGCTAATTTTGAAAAAAAAATCAGCCGTGGCAAATAAGTGTGCTGAAAAGGGACGCTTAGTCAACATGGACAAAATGAGACGTGTGTGAAATTCCCAGCCGAACTTTCCAGCCAGTTCGCTGACGTCAGCAGCCAACCTGAGGATAGTGCAACTGATACTAACTAATACTGGTCGGATATCATTTTACCGCACCCATGAACTAAAAAAAAGATTCATTCCTCTATATTTTCGGAGGGGGTAACTATGGTAGTGACATCTGACGAATCCGAGCCTTAGCCGCCTTCGTCTCCCAGTTCGAAAGCCTTTTAAGATGATTGGTCAGCAGTATTTCTCTGCTCTTTTGGTAACCAAGATAGCATAGCTCATCAATACAGAGAAATGGCCGTACCAGGGTTGTAACCTTAGCTTTGCACATTTCTTTTGAAAGAATTGTGGTACAACTCTATTGTGATAGACTCAAAGATATTTTTTGCAATGCCAAGAGAAAACTTTGAAATAATGCCGCTATGAGAGAGTTCGCTAGGAACTTTTTTTCATAGTTTTCTGAATAGCCAACTCGTTAAGTGGTGGAACTGCTTGAAGCATGCTGTGGTTGAATGGCAATATAATAAAGGTGGTCAAAAGAGAAGCATGATCCGGCAAGACAGTTTTGCAAAGCCTGAAACACAAAAAAAGATGAATAGTATATCAGCAGGTTATATAAAGTCAGTCAGGGTAGAATTTTCTCAATGGTATTTGAATTTTTGGCATCGGAAGTGAAAGGACTGCACTGAACTGCCTTGACACTTAGCAAATAAAATAGAACAAATATGTTATATGCTTTGAAATATGAACTACCGTAGGGTTTATTGCTTAATTATAAAACAAAAAATTGTTTTCAGGCGTTTTCTTCACTTTGACTTCATACACCTTCCCATCCTTCTGATGGCATGCAAAATATAAACCTCTTTTTCGTTCCACGGGGTAAATCATGCTACTGAAAATTAAAAAGAAAAAAACATTGCTATGATACTAATGTATGATCATGCTGATATGTTTTCTGCCTGATTTTAATTGACGATAATACAATAACAATTACCACCGGTTATTGTTATTGTTGACGTCTCACTTCAATGCTATATCGCTATTATATTGGATTCAACAATACGTATCTTACTATCATAATTAATCGGAGAATCCAATGATCAATTTCAGTAATTAATGGAACTTCCAGAGTGAATATTCCCCAGTGCCCCGGTGTTTAGCTGCAAATTCGGCAATTGTGAAAGTTTCATGAACAATCCTCCAGCTCCGCAAACTATCCTCTTGCACATTCATTGTCGAAAAGTTTCGTTTATCTTGCTAATTTCTAATAGTACAGGCTCTGAAGTTTTTAAGATAATGAGAACTTTCAATATAATAAGTGAGCATTGTCAGTCGAGGACACAGGAGGGATTTTTCACCAAAATGTTTGCTTGTGGTGACTTCAGCTACTAGCAATACGGCCGGCAAACTCACTTGAAAACCGTTTTTTCTGGAACAAAATTTTACCATGATGCGTGGTTTCCCTCTGGTAGTTCCTCTCATTTTTTATGAGGCTTTCGCTAGATCGCTTTGAACAGCTGCACCTTCATGATCAATTTCTTGCAATTGGTTCTCTTCAAAACTTGCTTGATTCCTAACCGGGTAGTAGCGAGTTACATATCTGTCACCCACAGTAAATTCACTTTTTTTGCTAATAGATCTGGAATCGTTTATCAAGAATCAGTTTTTTGTGTAAACCTCATATCAAGCAGGCTGTTTAAACATGCTCAGCTGGTTTTGGCAATTTATATACCTAAATATGTAAATCATGTGTAATATTCCAGTGGTTTCAACTTCAATAAGCTCCACACATATTGTGGATACTTTATCACGTTTATGTAGTTCAATTTTTCGTCTACTTTAATTTTCTTGTGCCGTCATTGACTGGTCAGATTTCGAACCTTTAAACTGCAACAAAAAAACATCACTGCTAAATTTTCCAATTTTTTGCTATCCAAAATTCCTGTATTCGAGATGCATAGGTTTCTGTAATGTCCCCTTTTGATCAGTACCTGAAGGCTTAGATATCATTTTTTGAAACTAGTGAAACCGACTGGTGTACGTGCTAATGAGTCGACATGCCAGCTCAGTCTGCTTTATCAGGTAATACCGACGTGTGTCCACGAAGATGTCGAGGTGAAGGCGTATGAGAAAAGCAAAATATGTGATGAACGCAGATATCTGTGTCACTTACGGCTCAGTGCGGATTCTCGACAGAGAAACATCTCTAGAAACCTATATATATATATATAGTCGCTGACTCAATTTAATTCAACAATGACCGGTAATATTCATAAAAGCTACAAAGTCCAAAATTTTCCGCAGATGATAGCCACGGGGAAAAGTTGGTTTCGCAGTTTCGAGCAGGTTCTCCAAAATGGTCATTCTGAGTGGTGGTGTCCATCAAACGGACCACTATCTCCACCATGCAAGGTATATATATTTTAAAAATAGTGCTCAAATTTTTCCGCACTTCAATGGTTCGTATAAATGTATTTTAACTCCGTCGGATTGCTTTTCTATGTAAACACAACCGATTTCAAACGGTTGAACTGACTATGTCGGTTATCCACGGACGGCCCAATCCGATACGGCTGGGGGATCAGACAGGCCGTTGGAACATCAAAAGCAACTATCGCCGATCATCAACAAAAGCAAACATATCGACCAAAAATTCATAGTAGGATTTTCTGAAATCAATCAACAGATGATAGCAGGTCCGATCGACGAAAATTATCGAAGGCTCGGTTTTACTTCGCTTAATTTCATTCTAATATTTTTTGCCAGATATAGACCATCATGATGCAGTTCATTTCTATTAGGATCACGCAGAAATGAAGTGGTAAGACTAAACTGACTTCTGTGGTATTAGCCTAATTCTGTGGCTCGCCCATTCGTTAGCTACATGCTGATTCCACTATATTTATCAGCGTCAAGGCTGCGGAGAGATATGTTTCACTGCTTCAGGTTATATAGTCTTCACCATTCACGTCAAAGCCTTGGCGACCGAGGAGAAATGCCTATAAGATACCTTCAACCTGAAATAATAAAAAAAATAAAAAAAAAAAACTCATAATGGCAAAATACTGAAAAGCTGGTGGCCCGCTCAGCTGTATCAGAATTTGCTAGTGATAGCGTCACTGGCCATGCAAGAGTGCAGCTACGCACTAAATGTAAATAGCGGCTTTTTTCTATCGAAAAGCACAAGTAGTCACAAAAAAAATTATTTACTTTTTATTAGTGCTGATTACTTTTGGACTAAAGTTTAAAGTTTGAGTTCTCAGAACTCCCCTCATCAACCCGGCGGAAGCTCGCCAGCTTCAGGTACAGCAATACGGGGATAAATTTCCAAAATATGATTGCAAAGCTCTTGTTTATCTGAGTGCAAAAAGTTTGTTGCGCTTTTACACTTGGTCAGTGAAAAAAATGGTTACTTTCTTGAAATTGAAGACATGATATGACGGAAGTTTTTGTCAACTTAGATGAACCGTGGACTGATAATCTATTCTACATTATCAAATTGTTTCCATATTTATCTTGATTTGCCCCTTCGACTATGAATCTCTTGCAGCAACGCTGCAGATAATCGAGGCGTGGTTTCCGCTCAGCCAGTAGCAAGCAGACTTAGCAATAAGATCGTTCCTTGGTGGGACTGTACCTCGTTGTTCCTGAATGAAGTCATTTTGATGGCTTGCTTACTCTATTATTATATTAATTTGAGTATGTTGTCAGTCAGTGATTCAGACGATCGGGGACTGTGCCAATGTAGCAATGTGAGAAAGCAATTTATTCTTAAAAAAGGATCATACTTCATCAAAGCAACTCAGGTCAAGAGCTAGATGTGCGCAAATCGATGTTTGGCTCTTCTATCAGCTAATATGACTATCAGTGCCAGAGAAGTTAACAGTTTCCTGAAATTTAACCGACAGCATTAAATGCTGGTTTATCCCGAAATTTCAGAAATTTCAAAAACAATTCTGTTGCAGAATGAGTGTCTTAGCAATTTTGATATATGTACTGCAGTTTCCAGCGTTCCCAATCTCCAGACTTGCGCATAAATAATATTTTAAGACAAGATAGAAAGTCTACTAAGATTGACATCCTATTAAAGAGAGAAATATGATGAGCCCTGATATTTGTATATTATTGGAAATGTAGTCTGATAATGTTTGAAATGTACAAAAACCGGGGAACCCGGACGAAAATAATGACCGGAATAGCGGGAATAAGGGTTTTTGCTCTTTAAGTCAATTTTTACCTGAAGATTCTTTATTTGTTCCGGCTATGCTGAATATCTCAGAAAATAGTGACGTAAATCAAATGCTTTAAATTTAGCTCAACCTGGCCTGTCTCTTATGCATCATTCTGTTGCCCAGACCCCCATTATCTCTCTGGTCGCATCACGTTTATAATCTTTTTCTAGGCACAAACTGAGACATACTTACCACAGTGTCAAATATTTTCAGGTTTTTAGTTACCAGTCACAATAGGGAAGCTAGTGGTGTGATGCACTGAAAAAAAGGTCACATTTTTGATGTGCTGCTCTAAAGACACCTGGCAGAGAAAGAAAGCTCAGAGAGAACCTTTGAGCAATCATTATTGAACAAAAAGAATTAGTCTAGCGTCGTTAGAACGTTTTGGCGCAGGTTCCAGAACCTATCGGTGTACGGGTATGAGCTTGGTGTGCCCGCCTTCGAAGACCATCACTATAGTAGACCAATGTGGTTATTATGAACTAGTCCACCCCCGCGTGGGCGGACTAAAATCTTCTCTGTAGCAGCCGGGCCAAGTAACACAAAAAGCACTTTGATCTAGAAGAAATGTATGGAAAGAAAAAGTAAAAGATTCTAGCCAGCTCAGCATTCACAAACCAAAGATCTCTGGTAAAGCCACTGCGTGGGAGAGGCATAGAATGGAAAAAGAACTGTTGCCGCAGCACCAAACAGGCAAATAAAAGTACAACCTACCAACCCAAAAAGCAATATAAGTGGATCGAGCAGACTAGTATTCTAGACTCGCCCCTTCATCAAAAAGCAAATTCCATAAATCTATCCCCAAGTATACCACAGGCAGATGCTCACCAGTAATTATGGAGAGGCCTCCTGGTTTTTAAAACTAGTAGTAAAATTTTAAAATATATATATACAAGGCACAGCCAAAGTGCGGCCAGATTTTTTGAAGGTAATTTTGCAGCATTCAATTATTAGTGAAGAAAGTAGTACAGCATTCGCCATCAAGCATAGAGAGTTCAACATCAAAGGTGTTTTATTCGTACTCACCATTGACTTGGTTAGCAGCTAACATACTGGCTCAAATCAATTTTCATTCTCTGATTTAAATGGATTTTTGCTGTGTTGAGCAGGTTCACTCGGTTTGATTCTCTTTGCAAAAATATATTACGTTAAGTGGAGCTTGTTTTTGCCTTGGTCAAAGCTTGCAGGCTCGTTCGTGACGCTATTGATTTATTGTTTAGTTCTCAATTTGTGTTTTACACTTTTTTTCGTTTTAATTCAGGTTTCTATAGGAATAATCGTTTTTCTCTAAAGGCTGATTATTTCATCAAATCTCACAGTTTTTGTCGCAAACCTAGTCAATTTTATTCGCGTCTACTATACAAAAGTGAGCCTTTTAGCTTGTTTTTATCACAACTCAGTCGTTGGTTTTTGAGTAATTTCGAATTTGTCCTCTCAGGTATGTATAGTATTCAGATTTCTCTGGATTGTTCACGATAGCTTTCGTTCAATTCAGGTGATTTTCCAAATATCTTTATAAGCTCTTCCCGAGGTTCTTGCATTAGCGTATTCTGGATTATTTTTCTACAATTGGTGTGCCAAGTGTTATCCTGGAATACTAGATTGATGCTCTTTTCTAGAACATTTCAGGATCGGCCTTAACCGATGTGGTTTCTTCGGACTTTTTTGGCTTGTTTTTCATGATCCCTTTTCCGAATTAGGCCTCACAAATCTCCCTTCAGGATTGTCCTTGCATCCGAACTCGTTGTCATATTCGGTCTTCCACATCGGTTTGCCAATATCCTTCCTCTTAGAGACTTCCCCTTCCCCATCTCAGCTTCGAGCACTAAACACCTGACCGTAGTCTACTGGTATGAAGCGGCGATAATTTCTGTTTATGATTTGTTTCAGAAATCTCCGAGTCAAAACCAAGTGGACAGGCGGCAGTGAACAGCGATTTGCAAAAGTTGCGCAAAGTCATTGAATATGAGCTGAGCTAGTTTGAAAAATACTCGGGGTCTCATGTCCTTGGCAAGCAGCACTCTCCCGTTTCTTCCATTGCAGGATGCAGGCAACTAGTTGTGTCTATCTTTCGGAGCGTGCCAGTAACAAAGGTATTATTGCCGGTGCAGGTTACAGCCGCAGCCCAATGTCATGATGTACGTGCGCATGCTAGCAGCCGGCCAAGTCAGCTTGCTGAAAGGCAAGCTGCTAGAATGCAGTTTGCCGTACAGGTAAAAGGCACACGTCAAGTGTAAACGAACTACCGGAATACCGACAGGAGTTGATAGGGATGCAATGATTGCTTTTGTATGACATACCTCCATCGGGCTTGACCCCGGTGTTATCTAGTTAACTCTCGAGGACTTTTATGCTTCTGCACCGGTTTGGACTTTTCCGGTGTATTGATTATTAGTAGTAATCAACAGCAGTGCCAGCAATAACGCAGTGTTGTGCATTAAAGTTTTTCGAAACTAGAGTGGGCGTCGTTGGCTGGTGCTGTACTCGCCGCAATAACCTGCAGATCTGACTTTTTAGGGGGTGGTCTCTTGGAAGCTAATCTGCAAGCACAATCTTTTTATGCAGGGCAACAAAGGCAGAAGGAAATCTCAGTGAGAAAGAATAGCGCTAACATCTCAGATATTTCAGGCGGACAGTGGGCTCTCACAGCCAAAAACCAGCACAAGCTTTAAAACACAGGACAAGCTCAAGCTCAAACTCGAACTGCTCTTGACTGGCTTGACTTTGTTTTGCAGATAAAACTTTTAGCTGTAGCCAGGATAGTTTGTCGGCACGCTCGGAACAATCTACCCGGATTTCAACCGTGCACTGTTTCAACTCCCTTGCACCACCCGTTCTAGGCCGCCTTTTCCTGCAACTCCCTAACTCGCTGGGCCAATTTTCAGCTTCACGAGGGTACGTCTTCTTCAAAGGCTACATACAGAAATCTCAAAGGGTCTGCCACATTTTATTCCCCTCCTGTTTTTTTTCTATTCTTGTTGGTCTGGTCGGCTTAACTTGATATCAGGTCAACTCATCGCCCTATACTGGTCGTATCCTGGATCAAACGCCTCATCTTCAACAACTACCTCCTCCACCCTGCAATCCTTCACGCTCCTCCACCCCCCCCCCCTATCAGTGCCCCTCCCCGGTCCCCGGTAAAGGTCACCGGCACCCCACGGCCTCTCCCCTCCTTTTCCTTTTCTTTTCCTCCCACAAAAACTTCGGCCTTGCTTGGCTGCAAGGTGGTGGTGCATTCAAATAAACTTTGGCCGTTCACACAGACACCCCGTTTGGAGCAGTTGCTTTTGCCGCTCCTCGAAAACCTCGACTGGCAACCGGGCTTCGACCAAACTTACTTTACGACCGTCACTGGCGTGGTGCTGAACTTGTTCAAGTTCTTGTAACCATCGAGCTAGGATTGCGAGAATAGAAAATTGGAGAAAATAATCATAATCACTTGATTATTCCTGGTCCAATTCGCTCCTCCCCCCTCTTTTTATATCTCCTTCACAACTGTTGCCGTTGGTGGGCTATAGTCCAAATCGTCCCGCCTGTGTTTGCTTGATTGGCAGCTAGACATTGTTTCAGCACTCTGCAAGGTTTGGTTCAGCCATCATCAGCATACATTTTTCTTTCTTGACATTCTCAACCTGTTAAGAGAGTCTTCAACTGTTTCCGCCATGTCGTGGGAATCTGACTTGATGTCATCCGACGTTTATCAGGATCAACAGCATGTCTTTCTTCAGGGAGTTCAACAGCAGCAACAGCAGCAGCAGCAGCAGCAGCAACATCATCATCATCAACAACAACAACAACAACAACAACAACAGCAGCAGCAGCAGCAACAGCAACAGCATTTTGCTCAGCAACAGGCTCTTCAGCAACAACAACTTCAATATCAATCTGCTTTGTTTGCCAATCCTTCTTCTCACCACCAACAACCTCAGCACTCTTCCAAACGATCTTCGTCTTCCAGCAACAACACCGGCCACCAGATAGCATTTGCTCCTCCCTATCATCATGTGAGAATCAGCTCGAATGGAAGTAACAACAGCGCTCAGATGTTGCATATGCAACAGCAAATTGCTCAAGCTCAAGCTCAAGCCCAGGCCCAGGCTTCTCATCATGCCCAGCTAGCTGGTCGAGGTGGTCAGGTCCCACCCTTCCAGGCCTTACCCCCTGGTTATCAGAATATGGCAGTCCCACTCTATCGAACTCAGCATCAAGGTCCTCCTCCAGGAGTACTTGATTACCAGGCTGCAGCGTACTGGCGGGAGCAGCAGCGAAGCCAATCTGATCGGGGCTCCAAGAAGGGTTCTCCGCAGCAGAACCCTCGAAAGCGAATATCTCCTGAGCAGGCACTAATACTTGAGACTTCATTTCAAGAGACCCCGAGACCTGACAAAGAGAAGAGAGAAAATCTTTCTGAGAAGACCGGCCTGCCGGTGAGGAATATTCAGATTTGGTTTCAGAATCGTCGAGCAAAAGCCAAAGCTAACAATGAGACTGCTGTTCTCAAGAAAATGGCTGAGTATAACAATACTCATAGTAATCAACATATGAAGAAATTGGCTGCTCCGCTTCTAACCCCTGCTGCTGCTGCCGGACTCAAGGCTGCTCCTTCGTCTAGCAGTGCTGCAGCATTGGCCAATCTCGCTTCCAAACCTCTGCCTCCTCTTCCTGGTGAACCGCCCTTTGAATCTTCTCTCATCAAGACTCCTCCAATGGTAGGTAATCCGCCTTTAGCTGGTACTACAAAAACTTCTCCGTCAAAATCGCTGAGCTCAAAATTTGCTCATCCTTATTTATCTGGGATTCCTTCTTCCTCGAATGGTTCTTTCAAGTCTCCCTCGTCTATTGTTCAGCGGGTCCCTGGCTCTAATAATATCGTTTCACAAATTGTTCAGATTCCTCCTACTCAGGGTGGTATTGTTATGGCTTCACCTTACAGTATCACACCACAGACATCGAACTCCACCATTGGATTACAGTCACCAGTGTCTAGTGAAGCCTGGAACATTGTTGAGAATGACGAAGCTTTACTCACTCCTATGAGCTTCCAAAGTCCTTCTGTTTCGCCATTTATGAGCTCTACTATGCGATCTAGCAGCATGGGCGGTGCTCACAACGGCTCGACGTCATCTCTAGTGGGAATAAGTGACAGCAGTGCTGCGCTTGCTTCTCCTGCTAGCTTTGAGTCTATGACATCACACCAAGGAAGCATATCTCATGGTCATGGCATGCATGGCGGGTCTCACAGCAGCATTATATCTGGTGCATCATCGCACAGCGGTCACAGTAATCATGTCATGAGGCGACGTCCCTCAAACCTCGGTGTTTCGAGAAGAGGCATGGTGACTCCTGTGAATAATAATAATGGTGCCAATAAGGTGAATTTGAATGCGGACTACAGTTGGACTGGCAATGCCAGCAGCAAGTCTGCTACCGAAATATCTTTTGCATTTGCTGGATCACCTAACATGTCACCGTCTCATTCGCCGGCTACTCCAGCCAATCAACAATTATTGCCTCCGGAAAGGCATGAGAGTGGAGGCAGCCTGAATACTTTGGCATCCGGAAGTTCTCAGCTTCGAAGGTCCTTGAGTACGTCTGGTATAATTCAGAAATCTCCCTATCGGGTGGAAAAAGGTACGGGATCACCATATCGTTCTGGATCACGATCACCAGCACCAATTAGCAAAGCTATGAATGAAGCACTATCGTTTCCTTTAGATCACGATGGGCCTGTTGGATCAGGTGAACATCCCCATCGAGTATCAGTCGTGGCTGAGGAAGATGAAATTGGCCTATACGATGATCTAAAAAACGATCCAAATTTGAGCTTCTATTTTGGAAGCGATTTTGCTACAGACCTTATGAATCTAGAGAGTCTGGAAGATGTCAATAATGGAGTTGATAGTAGCTGCACTTTGCAAGACCTCAGTGGCATGGATATCCTCGGCATGACAAATTGAAAGAATATCTCGACTCTTCGGAATGAACAAACAGTAATTTCGATCCCACATTGTATCATTACATTTTATTGCTGTTAAATCTGTCTTGCATTATCTTGCTTCTTGTATCCTATTCACTTTTTTAATATCTGCCCCCTACTTCTGCCCCACACACTTCGTTGTAGGTGACGATGGATTGGGCATCACAACCACCCAGCCAGCCTAGCATCACGTTGCCGTATTTTTTTTCAGTTGATTTTTCCTATGTTTTACTTCTATCTATTTTTATCCTAATAAATAGCACTGTCTACTTCATGCATGCACCTATCAAAGCTGATGACCTGTATGCAAGGAATATCAGGAAAACAGCAGACATTACCTGCACGAATTTTGCACAAAGCTCCTCATGGTGCATGACCTTGCATTCGGAATGTATCAGCAATAATCGGATGCCCAACCAAATCACCTGGCTGCATGACCCTTTGAGACATTTGCCTAGTGCTGCATTTCTTGCCTGTCAAATAAAAATAAAAACAAATTCACATCTTTTGCTACGCCACTTTACTGTAACCCTCTCTAAAACACTTTTGGTTTCGAGCACATTGTTGATTTTCATGAATGCCGAATACTAGCCCAGTGAATTTTCTCTAGTTTCTTTGTTAGCTGAGTCTCATCACTATGTTTACCCAGCTAGGACATCCTTTGCCAGCTTTGACGAATAATAGGTTAAACTAGTCCCAAAAGAGCAAGTAGGGGAACGATGCCCTGGCAACCACTGTCACAGCTAGGTAACCCAAGCCGCTTACCAAGATGCCTGCTGTGTCATGGCGATTTTTTTATGCCGAAAATATTTTAGTCGGTCTTTCTGGAGATGCTGAACAAGTGTCCCGTTTATTTACTGGATTGATTAGCCAAAGGGGCGTAGAAACGTTTCTCGGTCACTGGTCTGCTTGAAATTGAAAAATACAAAGTTTTCATGAGAAAGCATCATGCCAGGGACGTACGAGATGATCAACATTGCTTGCAGATTTGGTTTTTTTTTAGATCTAAAGTTTCGGACTATTGAGGGTAAAAGGTTCTCCAGTAAAATGATGCGCTTCTGGGTCTCAGATCAGCACGTTAGATACCAGATGATATGAGCCCTTCTTATCGTACGATCGCTTCTGAGCACAAATGATCGTATGACTGCTGAAACCAACTCACTTCATCCCTGCCATCGATGAAAGTGGTGTAATCAAGATGGGCACAGCTTTCGGAGTTGTCATAGAGAACAAAGGAGTCGGGGCGTCATTTCCTTTCGTAAACGGGGACATTTTTCATTTTTTTGTTCTACGTTCAATAAAGCGTGAATTTCAACCTTGTATTTACCGTATCAGCAGCAAGCACTGAAGTTTAAAATTTTCTGGTCTCTCTCATATACTTCAAAGACGTGCTAATGCGTACGACTACTGCTGCTATCCGAATGTATACAATATAATTTCCTGGAACTGATCCAATGAAGCACCGAGAATATCAGACTGGTTTTGCAGTCTAATTCTAGATGCTCCTTCTGATACGTGAGTTCTGGGCAACCTCACCATCCAGCAGCCAACTTCCTAACAAATAGGTATCTAAGCCCTCTTGCAACTGTCATAAACTTCCAGCATCACCATTTTGTTATTTTTTGAAGAATATCTGCATTAATGTTTTGAAATAGATGAAAATTGTTGGCAAAAGCCAGTTCACCGATGGTGGATCACACAACTGTATATTTCAAAAAACAGCAGCCCATCTGCGACCTATATTAGCGCAATAAGCAATAGCGTCACAATATATATCATAGCGCTATCAATATTGAATGAAACCGAAATAACTGGCTGGCGGTGTAGCTTTCTGAGAGGTATTTCGACCACATATTGTACCTTGCAGCTATCGCTACTAGCTAGTCCACAACACAGCCGTGTGTGGCTATGATAGCACGGCTGTGCATTTCGTCATACCGAGCGACGGAGCTCTCCGCTCAGCTCAATGGCAAAGTGCGCATCAGCAGTGTTCCTCAAAAGGTCAGAGTAGTATCATAAGCCAAAGCTTTTATTCAAAAAATCAAATGAGAGTCACCACGACGTTCTGTAGAGTCATGCACAAGTACCCCAGCTGCCAGGGCGACTCCAGTTCAACAAATGTATATTGACACAGGAAACCCCACCTTTGTGTGAATCATTCAGATAGACACAATCTGACACAATTTGACACGGTTGAAGTCCGAGGATTGCACCTGTTTTTCTGGACCAATATTAGCCAATTGAGAACTGTTCAACAAATTCAATATTTAGGCCGTCTTGGAGGTGGGGTGTTTAAGTTGTCATGACAACCATAACTCTGGGTGAAGATGGCATCTAGTGAGGCCCCTCAGTAGGGTCATAAGTTGGTTCATTGGCAAAATAGGCGCATGCTGTCGGCCTAAAGGATCTGCCATAATACAATTAATTTATATACACGGAAAAACATAATTAGAACCGGCATCTGCTGTTTTTCCGGCAGTGTTACGCCACCTCTGGGCCTACAGGAGGTGGTGTGAGAGTGATGCCATCACATCATCGCTATGGAAACCAGCAACAACGGCGCACCAACAAATACAAGGCATCACCAAAGGGTCCTGTAATAAGCGACAAGAGAGGAGAAACAGAAAAATGAACTATGACTACCTGACAATTTGGTCATTCAGGATCAGATGCCTCAAAGAGCTCCCTTTGCTATGTGTCATATTGGCCTATCGCACGCCCTCCGTCCACCCTTCTCGGTCAAGCAGGCCGTTTGGCGATGAAATTGTTGGGAACCTCCGCATTGTATAAAAAGCAGCAGTTTTGCAACTTTGCTTCCACACAACAACCAATTGTTGATTACACACATATATAAAAATGGCCATTGAAAAGATTCACTCTCGATACGTTTACGATAGCAGAGGTAAGTATCTGCATTGATGTTCTATCTTATGGCTATTACGGGGCTCACATGGGCGGCCGTGTCCTTGTTACGCTCTGCTGCTGAGGTGGCATAGCAGCCTACGAGCAAAACTAGGCCCTTTAGCCTTTGTTCTGGCGGCAATTGCACAGATCATTGCTAGTTAGTGGATCCTCTAAACCCCGACAAGTCTCGGTAATTGCGAATCGGTACTGTGGAGATGATTGCAACAGCCCGATAATTTGTCGGGCGTATTGAAACGGGACTTGCCGCTGATTGTGTTTGGAGCTTGATGGGTTTCTGTGTACACTTGGGTGAAATTGTATCAATGACAAGTACTTTGCATTGGGCTTGCCAATTCTATCATGATCAGTCATATCGATTGTCTGATCTTTTAGATTTGTCGTTTGTTGCTGTCCTTCTACCTCCTTCCCTTTCATCCTATGACTCTCCGAGGTCCATTTCGATGACGATAACTGCTATGGTTATCGCTGCATAATGCCGCACTGCACCCGATGAGCCGATAGATTCCGTCGAAGTCCCGTAAGTTCTTCGTAAGATCATCGCTAACTGTACAGGTAACCCCACTGTTGAGGTTGAACTCACCACCGGCGAAGGTACCTTCCGAGCTATTGTTCCTTCTGGTGCTTCTACTGGTGTCAACGAAGCTCTTGAGCTCCGAGACGGCGACAAGACTAAGTGGGGCGGAAAGGGTGTCCTCAAGGCTGTCGGAAATGTTAACGACGTCATTGCCCCTGCTTTGATCAAGGCTAACATTGATGTCAAGGACCAGGCTGCCATTGACAAGTTCCTCATTGACCTTGACGGTACTGACAACAAGAGCAAGCTCGGTGCTAATGCTTTGCTTGGTGTTTCTCTCGCTGCTGCTCGAGCTGCCGCTGCTGAGAAGAAGGTTCCTCTTTATGAGCACTTGAGTGATCTCTCCGAGACCCCCAAGCCTTATGTCCTCCCTGTCCCCTTCCAGAACGTCCTTAACGGTGGTTCCCACGCTGGTGGTGCTCTTGCCATTCAGGAGTTTATGATTGCTCCTCTTGGTTTCGAGTCTTTCAGCGAAGCCCTCCGAGCTGGATCTGAGACCTACCACATTCTCAAGAAGTTGGCTAGCAAGAAGTACGGTACTTCTGCTGGTAACGTAGGTGATGAAGGTGGTATTGCTCCCGATATTCACACTGCCGAGGAGGCTCTCGACTTGATTGTCGCTGCTATTGAAGCTGCTGGCTACACTGGCAAGATCCACATTGCCATTGATGCTGCTTCCTCTGAATTCTACAAGGATGGTCTTTATGATCTTGACTTCAAGAACCCCAACTCTGATAAGTCCAAGTGGTTGACTGGTCCCCAACTTGCCGACTGGTACTCTACTTTGATTGAGAAGTACCCCATTGTTTCTTTCGAAGACCCCTTTGCTGAAGATGACTGGGATGCCTGGACCCATTTCTTCCCCAAGGTCGAAGGTAAGCTCCAGATTGTTGCTGATGACTTGACTGTCACCAACCCTAAGTTTATTACCAAGGCTATCAAGGTTAAGGCTGCCGATGCTTTGTTGCTCAAGGTCAACCAGATTGGTACTTTGAGCGAATCCATCAGCGCCGCCAAGGAGTCTTATGCCGCTCACTGGGGTGTCATGGTCTCCCATCGATCCGGTGAGACTGAAGATACCTTCATTGCTGACTTGGCTGTTGGTATCCGATCTGGTCAGATCAAGACCGGTGCTCCTGCCCGATCCGAGCGATTGGCCAAGCTTAACCAGATTCTGCGAATCGAAGAAACTCTTGGGGACAAGGCCATCTATGCTGGCAAGAAGTTCCATTCCTCTGTTGCCATCTAAATGGTTGTCTGGAGCCATGCAGCTAGCCCTAGTTCTATCAAGCTGCTGTTAGATATATAGCACATTTATAGCCAATAAAATTGGTGAAAATTGCATTTGATGTATTTTGTAGTAAGGCAAGGTTCTAATTGTTAATTCTTGAAGTTGTAGAGGCTTCGAATTTTTGCTGGTTGGATAGCATTAGCATCTCCTGCTGGTGAACAGTGATGAAATACAATCGCATATCAAACTGTTTGTCTTTATAGTCAAATGTATTTTCGTAACTGACAAATGAAAAAATCAAATCAAATCAATAAAACTGCTGAATCATTCTACATGCAAAATATCATAAAGAGGCCAAGCATGCCTTTGGGCAAATCCCTTCCATAGCTCGAGCAGAAGGGAATTTTTCAGGCTCACTGACAAGCAACTTAGCAAAACACCAGCCGTCATCAAATACCTGAAAAATTATGAGTTTCTCTCCTCTTCTAAGCTCTAACTCATCTTCCATTTCTGGTTGATAGGGATGAACTACTCGATAAACCTCCCCAAGAACTGCAACAATGCCCTCTGGAAATGATTGGCTCTTTTGGCTCGTTTGAAGACTCTCAGGACTTGCCATATTGATATTACCAGTTTGAATCTCTATATCGCTGGGAGAAGTTTTCGCAGTAAAAAGAGAGACTTGCGACGGTGAATCTTCTGATTCCGCAGGTGATTTAAAAGGTGAACGCTGGACAGGAGATGCGCTACTGGTGGAGAGACTCCTCTCGTGATCAACTCTCAAAGGTTGAGATGGCTGTAGAATCGGCAAGCCACCTTCTTCCTTTTCGGACCCATTTGTGCCTCTCATTGGGGATCGGTTAGGAGGAGTGACTGGATGCTCCGCAGAAGGGGCATCAGTGAACTTGCTATGTCCACTTCTCATAGAAGACTGTTCAGAAGACCTCCGGCCATTATCATGAGAAACATTGGTTAAATTAGCACCTGATGGCTCTTCTGGTAAAGGTTTATCGACTGCCAACTGGAGTTTTCCAAGAGAAACATACTCATCTCCATAAAGCTGATAGATATTGGAGATTCCACGGCTAGAGCCCGTAGATCGGTAGCTTTTTGCACTCTTGATACTCCTGTGAGATAGTGATGATCTTCTGTTTTGAATTGATCTACTGTTCGGAGACCTTCGTTCTGATCGTGTACTTCTTGAAGCCATAGAAACGGAACTTTCGTTCAAGTATGCAGGATCACCAAGTGTACCATTTCCTGATGGCGATTGCATATCAGTAGAGTTTCCGGCAGCATGAAAAGAATTTCTACCTGCGATCGAATTTCTTTGGCTTCGGGAAGAGCTCAGATACTCGCTATTTCTACTGTTTCGGTTTGAACCGGAACATTTAGACAGGCCAGGTTGCTGTGTAGCAAGATTGAAATGCCGAATAGAATCTATGGAAGGAATAGAGTCATTATCAAAAGCCAGGTTCATTTACTGCAATAAAGAAGAGTTTCGGTTGATCTGAACAGACAATCGGGGAATATAGTCGTCTTCAATAGTAGTCACAGGTGTTTCACTGGCTAGGGGAGAGACAACATTTAAAGAAGTAGATCTTGATACTGTAGAATCTCCGTTTCCTGCAGCAGACTGTGGCTTTTGAACAATTGGAATGGTAAAATGGTTGGGTTTGTCAGAGCCTTGCATGTTCTGAGCTCCTGGTGTCCTATAAGGATTGTTCTGAGGCGTGCTGGTCGCATTGATCATTTTCTGTTGCTTTCTGGTTAAATATTCCTGCTGTTTGGTGCTTCTGGAGTCATAAGAGCGAGTCGAGGATGTTTCCATGCCGGAATATCTCAGAGATTCGTCATCATCTTCTGATTTGAACAGCCTCAAAGGATTGTACCATTTGAGCTCTTGGCCCGTAGCAGTAGAAGAAAAGGTTTTTGCATCCTTTAGCAGCTTAGGAGATACTGATTTGTTTGAATCCACTGATTGATGGTTGTGATGCCTATGATAGTTTGACGATTTAGAGCCAGCGCTATTATGATGATGATGATGATGATGATGATGACCCCCATGTCCATTCTTGGGGTCTTTGTTTGATCGACTTGAATTCATTTTGATAGCCGATGGCTCTAGGATATTATGGCTGTTCTTGTAAGGTACAGACTTGACTACCGAGGAAGACTTGTAACTGACATGGCCAGTCTTCTCAATATTGCCGTTATGCTCATCAATCATGGTATCTTCCTTACTGATTGGAATAGAAT
The DNA here is from genome assembly GCA_030564625.1 of Zygoascus hellenicus. Classification (NCBI taxonomy): domain Eukaryota; kingdom Fungi; phylum Ascomycota; class Dipodascomycetes; order Dipodascales; family Trichomonascaceae; genus Zygoascus; species Zygoascus hellenicus. The sequence goes on from JAJLWE010000004.1 coordinate 394,394, forward strand.
GTCTGTGCCTATGGGATTTTGCCCAATAAATTGAAAAGACAATAACGGCTCCTAGCAGGAAAAATGCCACTGGAACAACAATTGCTGCGATCCAAGCTACGTCCGCCATAGTTGCTAGAGGGAAACAAAATGGAGTGAGGTTTGAAAATGAATATGAATAGTCCGAACTTATTGTTGATTTCAAAGGAAGTCGCAAAATAACAGCTAGCAAACAAATTCAACTTAAAACAACTACCAGTGCTATAGTGGACCCTCTCAGGTACCTAAAAGAGCCTTTCTGGTAGCTGAGCCGAACGGTTTCGTGCTAAACCTCTGTTACCCAAATGAGATTTAAAATCACCAAGTTTGATACAGAGCTAATTTGAATCGGTGGTCAAATATTCCTTGTCAGCAATTCAGTAAAATTTGAAAATAGAAAACTATCAAAACGAAAAGATCGTTTTATAGCTCTATGAAATCTAGCCAGGACAAAGAAAAAGAAGAGGCTCGACGTCTTCATATATAAGATTGCAAAAATGCTAAATGCATGCGTTACATAATTGTCTTAAGCAGCATCCAAATCTTGATGCGTTTTGCAAACACGGGGGTGATGTGTGTCTATCAGAGACCTGCAAGTCAAAAAAAGAAACTAGACACTTTGTCCGCACCACAGGTTTTGCAGTGGTGTTAGGATAGTACACTACTATATTAACCGAATCTACTGTGTGGCTAAACGTCTGGTATCGCGGCACTCATACCACCAGTACCAACGATTTTGGTGAAGTGGAGAAAAGCTGCGTGGTGATTAAAATCTGACTGTGAGTCCTGAGATCCACCAAGCCGTTGGTCCCGCTTCTTGTCTAATAGATCCTGACTTAATTTTTGCAGAATTTTCTATTGTCCACTTGGCACAGCTCTGTGTTACCCCTGGCTTGTGGTTCAAACTTATTGTTACCATCTTTTTCGGCCCACTACTGTCAGGGGCTCGATCTCTCCAACAGACCCTGAAGATCCAAAAGAACATCGCAAACAGGCAGTGGGACGGATTCGAATAAGATGGAGGCTAACCAGCCTGCGATTTGCGTGTAGTGATCCTACGCTTAAATTTTTGATGGCTGGTTATCAGTTATGAAAAGGCAAACCTGAGTTTATTGGTTTTTGGTTATGTTCCTGGCTTCTTGTTTTTAGTGTTTCCTGCGACGGAAATTGCACAGGCCCATATGGAAGATGGATCACACTTTTCTTTTTCCTGCGTGCGCCTGGTCCTACTCTGATTGCTCCAGCCTACAAAGATGAAACACAAATTGGCGGCAGGCTCTAAAAAGCAGGTCTGAGCATCTAATTAACCCATCTATCGTAGAAGATGGGTGCAAAATAACGACAGGCTGAAAACCTGGTGGCTAGAAACAGCAAAAGAATCAGGGCTACTGGTTTGCTGCAGCTTCAATGGCCCAGCCATGGGAAATTAAAACAAAATTTTAAAAGGCAACATATCATGGCATCACTAGTCTTAATATGTGATTATAGCCAAAAGTTTACACAAGTTAATATTTGTCAAGGTACCAGGCTTACTGATAAAGAGAGATACAACTAATAATGTTCATGGCCGTGTGAGTAATGCGTATCTAGAACCACACTCTAAATCCAGGCACGCGGTGAGTGCAGCTAGTCTATGACTGAACTTTAAAAAAGGCTAAGTAAGAGAGTCACTGGTTGCACAGTGTTGTACCAAACCTGCCAGTCTTACAAGTATGTGCTGCATGGAGCGAGCCGTCCGGGAGGCTGGACTGAATTGTCAACCCAGTCAGAAAACTTAAGTAAGTTGGAGAAGATGAGTGAATCAACTTGCTCAAAAATTTATGAGCATGAGCAAATCCGCCATCTTTGTAGCACAGTTAATAATGGTCACACTAATGCTGTTCAAAATGGAAATCACCAACAAGCCAAGCTTCGTCATTACGTGATTAACATGCGCCAATCTGTCTAAATAAACAAATAATAACAATGAGCTGGCACATGCAATAATGGTTGCGTTGTTGATCAGGGTCTGATGATACCACGGGCACATCCAGGTCCGTCGAGCAACCAAGGGGTCGCTGAACACACAACGCAAGAACATGCTACTTTCCTCTCTCAGAATAGTTGGCATCCATGCGGTTCAAAAACCCCTACTACAGTTAGAAAAGAGGGGCTTGGGCTCAACGTCCTGGCCATATGCCGTCTCGGGTAATTGTCTGAAAGGCGCTGCTAGCATTACCAAATACCCGAGCAGCAGCATTGCCTATTGCACCACTGGCATCAGAAAAATTATTTGTGGGAGTATGTCCATTATTGGCTTCATCGACAGCTGCCACTATCTTATTGATGTTAGTCTCAACAACCATGCCACCTTGGACGATTTCTCCTAGCACAGTCTGTAGAACCTGCCAGCCAAACACCAAATCAAGCTCACAAACACTTTCAAAACATCGATCTAGTGATTCCACAAAAACTTGAATCAAATCCAGAATTCCCAGCTCACTTTCCTGGTCATCCACGATAAATACAAAGTACAACGTAGCATAATGTCGGTAAATGACACGGATCACCTCATCCTCTATTCCATCCAAAAGAAGCGGAGGAGGTGTAACAAATGAACATTGGTTCGAATCTCTCTCGGCAAGAATGCTATGAACCTGTTTGAGCAGTAGAGATTGAGTCTGGAGATCAATAGGTGTATAGAACTTCATCAGCCGCGGTAGACCAGAGTTATTGACAATCATAACCGAGTGAATCATTCTGAAATTACTGAAAATGATGCCTCACTAATCTCCAATTATTATCACTACCAAATCAGACTATTATTATGTTCAGGAGATGCTATAAATTGCCACCAACCGATGGCCTTTACCGAGCGCTTTGGTTTGTTGAGACAAAAAAGGAGCACTGGTCGACCTGGGGGGGACTGATGACTAATACTTCCATGTTGATGTACTATTATTAATATTACCTAATTTGTCAAAGATGGGCATATTCAACCAACAGTGCTATGTATAGTTTGAAGGCCTATTATCCCATGTTTTACGGAAAACAACGCCTCAGATATCAATTGCAGCTTTTCTGGTATTTTCTGTTAAGCTGATTCAACAGACGGCTCCCGTTTGCGGCACCATCGTCGGTCAGTTCACAGGCTCACGGCAGAGTGATGCCGCCCTATTATAATTTCACCGTACCTAGTCATCCCTATATTTGAGAAAATCGGTAATTCCATCCTCTTTGGCTCTCTGGATGATCGAAACAATCTAAAAGAAAAAACCCCAGATGTCTTTTCTCAATTCTTTGGCGAGCCCTGTGCTGGTCTCGGTAACTATTTTCCAAGTCGGAGCCGAGTATTAGATCCCGTCTCAGCTCTGACTGATTAGCCCTTTAAAAAAACCCGAGTAGATATCGGCCCCGGATCGGGGTGTCTGGTCCCGTGACTGTCGGAAGGTTGACCAGGTTGAGAACCACGGTCCAACGGATGAAACTTGCAAATGAACAACCAAAAAGCTCATAAATATCGATCTCCTAGATACTATTTAGTGCCGCAAGCTCTCTACTTGTTTCTTCTATTTCTAAAGTCCTTGAAAACGATGCTCCGCCTGCTTTCTGTCTCTTGGTATTGTCTGTCGGCTTAGCCCGCGTTATTCTCGTTAACTCCTCGGTTACTCCACAGTTTGCTGACCCACAACAGTCGTCGGTAACATATAAAGCCCAGCCATACCCCAGACTTTGATCATCTCACTGTCCCAAAAAACATTTATTGGAAACTATGCCTGCTAAAATCCAATCCCTAGTTTCTGGCGTCGAATACGCCCAGATTCCTTCACATGCCGAGAAGATCTTCACCAAAGATGCTATTGCCTTTGTCGCTTCATTGCACCGAGCTTTCAACGGCCGACGAAAGGAGCTTCTCCAAGCGCGAAAAGCTCGACAGGCCCGAATCGATGCTGGTGAATTGCCTGATTTCCTCCCTGAGACTGCTCATGTGAGAAATGATCCTACTTGGCAAGGTCCCCGTCCTGGCCCTGGACTTGAAGACCGTCGAGTTGAAATCACCGGTCCCACTGACCGAAAAATGGTCATCAATGCTCTCAATGCCAATGTCTACACATACATGAGCGACTTTGAAGACTCTTCTGCTCCTACTTGGTTCAATATGGTCGATGGTCAGGTCAATCTGTATGATGCCGTTCGCCGAGACATCTCCCTCAAGTCTGGAAACAAGGAATACAAGCTCAACAAGGACCGATCTAAGATGAACAAGAGCAATGACTACCCTACGTTGTTGGTACGACCCCGAGGATGGCATTTGGATGAAGTTCATTTCACTGTTGACGGTGAGCCTATTTCCGGAGGTCTTTTTGATTTTGGATTTTATTTCTACCACAATGCTAAAGAAGCCATTGCCCAGGGATTTGGTCCTTACTTCTACTTGCCCAAGATGGAATCACACAAGGAGGCTCGATTGTGGAATGATGTTTTCAGACTTTCCCAGGATTGGATTGGCATTCCCCGAGGCACTATTCGAGCCACTGTTCTCATTGAAACTATTCTTGCAGTGTTTGAAATGGACGAGATCATTTATGAGCTCCGTGAGCACTCTGCTGGTCTCAATTGCGGACGATGGGATTACATTTTTTCGTACATCAAGAAATTGAGAGCCCATCCTGATTTCATTCTTCCTGAGCGAAATGATGTCACCATGAAAGTTCCTTTTATGGCTGCTTATGTTCGACTTCTCATCAAGACCTGCCATGCTCGTGGAGTTCATGCCATGGGTGGTATGGCTGCTCAAATCCCCATCAAGAACGACGAAGCTGCCAACAAGAAGGCCATGGCTGGAGTTTATGAAGACAAGTTCCGTGAAGTCTCTGCTGGTCATGATGGTACTTGGGTCGCACACCCTCAGCTCGCCAGCATAGCATTGGAAGTGTTTGATAAACACATGCCCACTCCTAACCAGATCTTCAAGCGACGAGAAGATGTCCATGTGACCGCTCGAGACTTGCTCAATCCTTATATTCCCGGAGGAAAGATTAGTGAAGCTGGTATCAGAAAGAATCTCGACATTGGTCTCGGCTACATGGAAGCCTGGCTCCGAGGTGTCGGCTGTGTCCCTCTCAATTTCCTCATGGAGGATGCTGCTACAGCCGAGGTATCGCGTTCTCAATTGAACCAATGGGTCAAGCACGGCGTAAAGACTACTGAAGGCAGAACCGTCACTCCAGAATACGTCAAGAAGATCTTGTCAGAACAATTGGCTCAGATCAAGGCTGCTCCTTCTACCCCAAAGAACAACTGTTTTGACGAAGCTGCCCGATATCTTCTCCCTGAAATCACCGATGAGCATTATGATGATTTCTTGACCACCTTGCTGTACCCGAAAATCGTCACCAAGGGCGCTCCTACAACCAAGTTGTAAACGCAGTATCTTTCATTCAACATAAATTAATATCCGTATACTTTAGGTGAATTCACTAGGTAAAATGTTTGGCATTCTTCCATCATCCTGCAGGGCTCAGCTCAGAGCAGAGCAGAGCCAATAAAATGCTGCTTATTTCAGCCGTGTCATGGCCCTTGAGACTTTCTATCCTTCAAGCCCGATAAAAACATATTTGAATCCGAAAGAAAAAAAAAAAAGAATGCCTCCTTTGAGAGCTTGGATATACACTATAGTTAGTGCCAGTTCAATTATTGGCCTGGGAGCTCTTGGTTTGAAATTCCTCACACCTAGCGATGAGCAGTTCATAAATGTAAGTAAACTAAAGCCAGAGACGGACGATGCGAGAGATAATACTAACGATCCAACAGTCACTATCACCAGAGCTGAGAGCTAAATACGAGAAGGAAAAGCAGATGAGAGTGGAGTTTGAGAAATATATGCAGAAGGAGATGGAAGAACACCGTAATAATCCTGCTTTCTTCAAAGGTCAGACAGCTATGAGACGGTTCGACGAGGGTGTAGCCAAACAAGTTTTCCAAAGAATGCAGGATGAAAAAATCAGCTCTGAGCAAGATGTTGAAAGAGAGCGTCTTCGAAAGCTTGCTGAGAAGGAGAAGGGTATTTAAATTCTTTTTTGTGGGCATTTGTAAATAGAAGTAGAGCCCGTACATGACAGGATGAACAGATTGAAATATGATGAAGTACGGTGCATTGCTTGTTGGTCTTTGGTATAAATGATAAAGAATTGGAAAATTGGGAACCAGTTATTGAAAGAGCTGATGATAGTAGTGAACTTTCTTGGTAGCGAAGTTCTACCGGAAACCGAGATCAAAGTCCAAGGGTGGAACCTTCCAACTCGATCAACTTTGATCCTGATTGGAAAGAGAAAATGAGATATCATATCAATTCCGAGACTTTTTTTCCGTTTTGATATTTCTCGTATCAAAAATCACCCAGAACTTGACAGCATTTTATGGCTCTCATTCATAATCTTTAAATGGCCAATTAAGCAACCAAAACTCAAATCTTGAACTATTAAACTACTAATTATTGATACAACTTCACCACCATCGAGTCTCTCGGTACATTAAAGGAAGAAAAACCCAAGCAGCCTTGAAAATCACAGTGAAAACCTGCAGCAAAGCCAGAGGGAATCCCACAAGACCCTTGTCGTAAAAATTGAGATAGACACTGTAAAATGCAACATAGAAAAAGTGAAAAAACAAGCGGCCAATGCTGGGGTCGACTCCAGAAAGAAGCTCAACGGGTTCTGAAACGGACTTTCCTCCTCTCTGGAAATATCCAAAGCACCCTCGCTGCAAGATCTGCAAATTGGAATCATTGGCTGCAAAAAGACTGTAAAGAGCCATAGCAAGAATGTTGATCACCGCAGTACCTTCCTTTCTCCTCTGAACATAAAACTGCTTGAGCTGTTTTCGTACTGCATATGTATCAAAGGCTGATGTGACGTCGGTCTTGTTCAGCAAAGATGACAGCAGAACCGCGTCCTTGAACGACACAGTCATTCCTCCGCCTGTCAACGGATGTCTCATATTCATGGCATCTCCAATCATTATAAGGCCCTTAGTTTTGTTAACAGTAGCAGGCAAAAACTGAGAAGGCATCACTCTGTATTTTTGATTAGCCACTGCTTCATCAAATGCTTTGTGAACAGCTTCAGGGAGGTGAGTTCGCACTCTATTTTCCAGCCATTCTTTCATTTCACCACTCGAGATAGAAGGTAATGGTCCCTGGACATCACACAATATTCTCGTTTCGTTGGAGTCGATCTGGTACATCAAAATTGGCTGGTGATCTGTTCCGATAACCACATGGCCATGCTGAGGTGCTGGCAAGACGTCTTGGATGCCCTTTAAAATTAGGCCAACAAAATGGCTTCTGACCACTGGCACCTCAGGGGTAAACGATTTTCTAAACTTCGAAGTGATTCCATCAGCAATGATCGTCACGGGAGCTAGAATCTCCATTTTTTTTCCAGTCTTCTTCTCGGTGGCATTGACTCCAAAAACTTGTCCAAGGTCCGGGGTCTTTTGGTCCGATTTAGGGTCTGGCTCTGGAACTTCCTCCTGTACAACACTATTAACTGTAGCCTCGAGGAACTTAACACCCTTCTCTTTGGCAACTTTTCGCAAATTCATCACGAATCGGCCATGATGGAAACCTCGGCCAGTTCGACTTTGGGTGTAAGGAACCTCGACAGGTTTGCCCTCATAGATAACTTCGTAACCCTTGATAGTAACTGCATCAATACCTTCAAGAGCCTGCTCCATACCCAGTTTATGAAGAGCATCAACACCGCCAGGTTGGAGAAGTTCTCCGACAATTCGATCCGGTTCAGACATATCCCGCTCCACCACCAACACTTTCCACCCTTGATCTACCAGACCAACAGCGAGGGCGGGGCCAATAATGCCAGCACCAACGATGATGAAGTCGTAATCTGCCTCAGAAGTCATTTGTCAGCCGGAACAATAAAAAAAACCAGTACTTATGTCAAGCAGCTTCACCCAGAAATTGTTTGGGCTATATGTTCCACAGAGTAGGCAGTGACAGATTTTCTGCGTGGCTCGATATCAAGGAAAAACACGTGAGGAGCCTCTCAAAACCGCTTGGGCTAACGACCTCTGTGACCCCTTAATGATCTGATCTGTACAGAATCAGTAAATAGAGCACTGAAATATATCGTATGTTATTCCTGTAGGCCAACTTTAGTACCGAATTACAGCTCACTGGGATTATTAGCTCTGTGAAATTCTTTGCCGATGGTTTTGTGGAATGACCGCATTTTTGGCTGTGATTTAGATTAGCGGCCCAGTCCCGATCATGGCTCTACGGGGCCGTCTGGCCATAATAATGCTAGTTTGTTAAATCTATGTTGGTCGTATCACTGAAATATCATTCATTTTGAGTTTTCATCTGTAGTCGAGCCTGCATTCTTCATTTCAACCAGTAAATAGTACCATCAACCTTGACGTTTTTGCCAATCACCAGCTACCCCGCCATTCCACCTTTCATTGGCTAATATACTACAATTCTTCTTCTAAAAAATACCTTGAGTATCCTCGATCACTGATCTCTACTGCTATCTATGGTTCTCTAATTATCCTATCACCAAGACTATGTATTTACTTGTTCGGGCTTTAATTAAGCATCGGGTCATCAGCACTTGTCACTTGTTATATAACCGTTAAGTCAATCTCATACAACGTCACAAGTGTCATGTTAGTCCCCGATGCGGCAGCCCCACAAAGTCATCGATGCAACGACATTCAACTCTCCTTCTTACCTTAATAACTGGAAAGAGCAGAAGCAGTTGACAATGGATCATTCTATGCATGCTAATATGGATCATTCTATGCACGGGGACATGGACAGTTCTATGCGAATGTGCAAAATGAACATGGTCTTCACCTGGGATCCGACCGATATGTGTGTTGTATTCCGATGGTGGCATGTTCGGACGACCACAGACCTTGTATTGACTTTGCTAGCTATAGCAATTCTCGGGGCTGGATATGAGTATCTTCGACGAGCTTCCCGTTTGATTGATGCAGGTGAGGTAGGATAAACCGAGCTTAGGGGTTGCTACGAACATTACTAACTGGTCATCAGCTAACGACGAACACAATATACTTTTGGAAGAAGCGACTCCTAACTTTTCAGCTTCTCGATACACCAAACTGCAGAAGTCGGCATTTTATGCCGCTCAAGTTGGTTATTCCTTTATGCTCATGTAAGTTTCCTCTTGCTGTATTTATTTCGGCTCTTGCCTTACCGACTGCAAGAGAGCCAATTACAGCGTCTCATCCAGCGCTTCAACTCAACTAACTGACTTTACAGGCTCGTTTTCATGACCTATAATGTGCGTATTTTCTTCCTGTGATTCCAAAAAAACTCATATCTAACCTTCAGGGGTGGGCCATGATTGCAGTAGTTGTGGGGGCTTTTGTCGGCCATTATCTATGGGGCGAAGATAAGTCTAGCCGATCCATGGCCTGCCATTAACCCAAAGTTAATTTAACTATATATATAATATTCTCGGTACTAGTTTAATGCCCTATTCCAATTGATCATATAAAGGTTGCTGGAATGTCGTGGTCAAATACTTTGCCCTTGCTGATATTTTTCAGCTTTTTAGTCTCGTACTTAGCGTCCTACACCCCCTTACACATGTCACCGTTGGAAGACAGCTGCCAATTGGCAGCCAAAAAGCATAAGGCTTTTTTCCGTCGCTGTCTGACACTTCTACCCCAAGTATTCACACCATATGACTCTTCTCATGTATCATTGGTGTATTTCTGCCTAGGAGGGCTGGATCTTCTAGACGATTTGTCCAGCATGACCGATGAAGAGCGTAAAACCATCATCAGTTGGACATATTTGCATTTGGTAGCTAATGGAGGTGGCTTCAGAGGTTCTATGACACATGATCTGAAAGTGGATTCTCCTTATGATGCTCCTAATCTAGCTGCGACTTACTTCTGTCTGTGCATATTGGCAATGTTACGAGCTCCGGACATCTTCTCACGGATTGACCGATCCAGAATACTAGGATTCGTCCGAAACTGTCAGAGAGGAACAGGTGCTTTCTCAGCTTGCTATCATGAAAGTCTTGGGCCTTTTGGGGAATGCGATACTAGACAGGCCTATCTGGCTACTGCGATTCATCGGCTCCTCACAGGTAATCGAACGGGACCCAGCTTCGATGTTTCTGGAGTCGTGCAAAGCATTGAAAGATCGATGTGCTATGATGGGGGATTAAGCGATACTCCAAACTCTGAGTCTCATGGTGGGCTGTCATACTGTGGAATTGCAGCTCTTTCACTGGTTGACAAGCTTCCAGCAAGTGAAAAGACGATCAGCTGGCTGGTCAGACGTCAGATCGACAATAATGATGATCCCAATGTTTGGAGCCAGGATGAAAACGGCGGTAGAAATGGTCGTGTGAATAAGCCTGCTGATACCTGCTACTCATTTTGGACCGGTGCCAGTCTTGAGATATATGGCAAACTTCATGAATGCAGTGACATCAATGCTGAGCGGCAGTTTCTTCTTAAACATTGTCAGCATAATCTAATGGGAGGGTTTGTTAAGGCTAAAGGTGCTCCGCCTGATCCCCTGCATAGCTATCTCGGTCTAGCAGCATGCTCACTTCTAGGAGTTGCTGGATTACAAAAACTCAACGCACCTGTTTGTCTGACACAGTCAGCATTAGATTTCATTGACTCTCAAAGCATTCTACAGGGAAATGACTTCTGAAATGCTTTTACTAGTCAGTAAATATTCTTCTGAAGGTCGCTAATGGTCTAGAACATCAATGCATTACAAAGAAGATCACCGAGGAAATGGGGAAAAGGCATACAGAAGGCAGATCAGAACAACCAAACAGATGAAATGAGACTTGCTTAATAACTATTTATTTTGACATGAGAAAAAAAATGCTTACAACGGTTTTTCTAGCCCTCCAGCTATGCGGGCCCTCGACGATCTGTTGAGCAGCTCTTCGTAAATCATCCAGCCAATTCCACTGCTCAAAGCCTTTCGAGCTAACCGCAGCGATAGGCCATCAAAGAAGCTGGAAATGCCTCCTTCCTTGTACACTGAGCGGAAGGTTGTAATGAAAGAGGTGTATTTGGTGGGATCAAGCTGCATGCGAGTCTTGATGGTATCAAATGGACCAGTACTAGTAGTAGCCAAAGTAGCAGCAATCACAGCACTGGCAGAATTAACAGCAGCAGAGCTAACGGAGCGATCATTTCCTAGAAGCATAAGATTATTGAGAATCTCCTTGTTTTTCTCGTAGAATAACACATAAAGCCCCGCATACGGAGCATCTCGTGCTGCCGTCACTCCGTAGCCTTTGAAAAATCCAGCAATCGAAGCCTCCTGATAAATGCTTTTCACCGTCCCGAGAAGGTTATAGGCCGAGTATTTGGATGATTCAATTCGGACCTTGACGACTGTGATTGGCATGGTGACAAATCCTACCGAGGCTCGAGCAAAAGCTCCAGCTGACAGATTGAACCAGACACTCAGCTTTGGAAGACTAGACGATGCATTTGATCCGGACGAAACAGTTTGCCAGGAGGCAAGATGGGATCGAATGGAGTTCAAAGACGCAAAATAAAGTGCTCCTCCCACGCTTGTGCGAAGCATCGATGGTAGAGTCCCCTTCCAGGCATCGGAGATGGACTGCAATTCTCCAAGTGAAGATCGGAGAGTCGACGACTTGTTCTGCTGGATCCGGGTTTTGAGAAGATCCAGCGGCTGTAGAAGAGCAGATGATGTCAATCCTGACACAAAGCCTGCATATATATGAGACAGAGTTTTCGATTTGGCGGAATCCGCTGCATTGGTTGCCATAAGGTGTATGATGAAGCAAAGTCCGAGTTTTGGTCCATGAATGGTCATCTAACATCACAACCCAGCACCAAAACTGAAGATCCGGAGTGAAATTGAAAAGTGGGGGGTCTTAAACTGATCTTTTAGATCTGGTGAATTTATTGGAGATTTTCAAATTTCTTGTGAGCTGCAATATTTCATAGGGGTTTATTTCTTTACGTATCTGTGGGGGAGGGGGATCGGTCTGGTGCTAATACCGGCATTATTTGACAATCATTTATTTAGAACCACAGAGGTACTACGGACAACAAATGCAAGCCAAGTCATCACAAGTCAAGTTGAAGTCATATTGTGATTTGCTCGATGTTCCAGTCAAACGGTCGCACACAGACGATTGCCATGATGATGTCATCTTTGCTCAGTACTGTGCCGAAGTATGGCTTGCCATCTACTTCCAGTAATGCCTGTTTAATTTGCTGATACCCTCCACTATCTTTTGTTTGAACGGCTTCCGTGTTTATATTGGTTTCCTGAGGTTGCTCAATCCAAGGCACATATTGGCTCGAGCTGAGACCGTCCATTCCTGGCACTCCGACTCCTAACAGTTTATAGTAAGCCTCCTGAAGAGTCCAAAACATGAGAAACTTGCGAAGAGAAAGCCCCTCTGAAGGGTTTTTGATTTCTGCCCAGTTGTCTCCATGGAAAACAGGCTCCATCAGTGTGAGATACTGCTCGTCCCATGATGTGTAGATCGAGACATCCACTATATCCAGGCCTACCGGATCTCCTCCATGCCCACACACCATTCCAACAGTTTGATTATCATAAGATACACTATATGGAACATTTTTCAGTTCAATATTGGTAAAATACGGCTTTTGTTTCTCATCTCTTTCGATGTAAACCTTTCTCCAGTCCAACTCTGATACCCTTGATCCAACATACCGCTGAAGATACTGCGACATCAAAAGAACTTCCTGGTCAAAAACATTTCTCTTAGACATGATCCTATTCTTTTGAGCGGGAGATAGTATTGCGATCAATTCAGTCTGTTGGTCGACTGCTACCGGCCGTGCCAAATAGACTCCAAGCGTCCTTCTAGAAGGCCCTGAAACTGGTCTTTTCCCACTCATAAATCAAACAAGCTTTCACCCACTGTTATATCCAAGCCATTCATGTCCGTTTGGGTTCTAAACTGACCTTCGAAAATCTTCCTTTGTTCAAGGGCCTCCTGCAGTGTCTTTATCAAACCATTCCCACCTTTGGTTTTTGACATCACGATAGACCTCGACAGACAGAGAGTTCGCGCTCAGTTCAGCTCGTAGTGTTCTGATGCCAGCTTGACGAACACCATAGGATCAAACACACATTCATCACTTTTTGACTTGACACTTTCTTGTTTTTCTTTACAACGTTTTACTGGCCATTGTATCCAGCTATTAGACCAAACCTGCCTGCCTGCCTTGTGCGCTTTCCCTGCTCTCCTTACATCCCTCTGAACCCATCTACCAACCTCTTCACCACATTAAAAATACATCATGGGGCCTGGAAAAGTTGTATATGTGGGCTCTATACCTTATGACTACACTGAGGAACAGATTCTTGATATTTTTAGATCTGTTGGCCCGGTTGCAAATTTCCGCTTGGTCTTTGAGAAAAACACTGGCAAATCCAAAGGTTTTGGATTCGTCGAGTATCATGACTCTGAAACTGCTGCGTCTGCTGTTCGAAACCTGAATGGTTATCAAATAGGAGGCCGTTCTTTGCGTGTTGACTACACACATGAAGGAATTCCTCTGAGCTCCGATAAGCCTTCTAGTAGCAGCAGCAGTAGCAGCAGTGGCAGTGGCAATACTGGAAATAATAGCAGTGGCACTAGCGGGGGAACTAAAGGAGTGAGATCGAGAAATGCATCCAAAAGCTTGAACTTGCCTCCCGGAAAACCTCTTGCTAAAGGTGCCTCTGCAGCAGAAGAGATCTCTAAGACTATCAATTCTTATGACAAGGCCAAGATCTTAGAAATCTTGAGCGATTTCCAGCATCTGTCTGAAAACAACGAACTTACAGAGAAACTTCTTAAACAAGCTCCCCAGCTTGGTTATGCCATTGTTCAATGCCTATTGGCCCTCGGTCTGGTTGACGCATCTGGAATATCTGGCATCATTGAAGGCATGTATTCTAATGGACTAACGGCTGCTTCGGAGAATTCGAACAAGATTCTCCCGACAGTAGCTACCAAACCAGCTAGTCCCGAACCTTCAGCACCTGCTTCAGACGACACTGAAGCCATAGCTGTGGATCCAGAGCAAGCAGCGTTGATCAAGCAGGTCATGCTACTAAGTGATGAACAGCTCAATGCTCTTCCAGAAGATCAACGTGAAGCACTAATTGCTTTGAGAGATCAGGTCAAGTCGCGTAAGCTTGTCATTTGATGTAATAATGTAAACAAACGATTATGAATATACGATAAATTAGACTGATTCACAGCTCTAGGCTATATGTCGCTTAGATGTATATAAGTATTACACTAATAGCAAGCATAGTATCTTCAATAGCAACTTTCTTACCAACCTGTAAATGTCAACTTATGGAACAGCTGCGAATGGATCTTATCAAAGCCTTCGATCACATCAAACAAGTGAAGCCGTCGGTGAATCTTTCGATCTTCAAAATCTACCTCCCTACTGCCGGTATCATCTATCAATAGTACTCTGGACTCATCCCACGGAGCCTCCCCATACGAGAATTCTAACATTCTATTTTGAAACTCTTGAATCATCTCTTGAGCTTGGGGGTTCTCGCAATCATAACTGTCGAATAAACATATCACATCAACCATGTGATTATTTCCAAAAGATCTATCATGTGGATTTGTCACATCAAATAACAGTCTATAAACAGATGTTTTGTCTGATTTCCGAAGATTAATGTCCATTCGTTCATTTGCTGCACAAAAAATACAGTCGGTAAGCAAATCTGCAATCTTCTCGCAACTCAACCCATCAATTTTATAGCTTTCAACAATTTTTTCACCTCCGGGAGAGTTGAGAATCGTTTTTTGGATGGATTTTGGATCTTCCATGAATTCAATCCAGAAATATGCATCCTCCTTACAATCACTGATACAGACAGCCTCCAAACCTTCAGGTGTCGTGCCATACAGGCTACCAGGTAGAAAAATACCGTCATCTACTGGAAATGCCACTGTCATTCCCAAATCATGCTGGCTCACTTTAACTAAAGTTTGCCATGGGATGGTCCGTAGTTCTTGTAGAGAGGTTCCACAGCCGTCAGCAATCTCTTGAGCTCTCTTTTCATAATCTTGTAAGCTTACAAGAGGAATTGATGAGGTAGAGCCAGAGAAAGCGGCGATTCTTTGGAAAAATCCTGAATGATTATGACCATTAGAGATTGCTTGAGTCAAAACACACCAGCTACCAGACGACTGGCCCATGAGCGTAATTTTATTGTGATCTCCACCAAATTCGCCAATATTTCGAGAAATCCATTCTAATGCAGCTTTTTGGTCGTGTAGAGCGTAATTTCCAATTCCGTTGAACGGGAGAAAACCCAACATGCCTACTCGGTACTGTATACCGACACCAATAAATGGACGACCATTTTTTGCAGCATAATCAACCAGATTTGAGAAATCGCATAGTTTCCTATAAGGAGTACCGGCCATGTTTCCACCTCCGTGAATCCAGCAGATCACTGGTAACTTTTCGTGTCTAAGTGATGGCACTCTAGGACGAGTAATGATCAAGCTCAAACAATTCAACTCATCATAGCTCAAATCAAAATCGATCACTTTACCTGGTGGTATCCCTATGAGAGAATCTTTATAAGGAGTGTCTTGAGGGCATATTGGCCCCTGTTTTGACAGATCTAAATGCTTTGAATTGTAATCTTCTACCAACACAGGTAGTTCCCACCGCTGTTTGATAGATGCATATTTCAAGCCTAGAAATTGCTCGACAGATCCACCAAACTGATATTTACCTTTGAATGTACCATTGAGTTTGCTAGATGTGACTACCGGAGAATCGGAAGAACTCATCCCGTTATCACAAGAAGATCAGGTAAATGGCACAACAAGTTCAAATGTAACAATGATATCTGGAATCAATGCAACAGAGATTAGGCACTTTGCCAGACTGAAATTTTATCTACAAATCAAAGGAATCTTTATGCCGAGGAACGTAATTATGAAAGCAAGGCTGATACTGGGGTGGAGAAGCACGTGAATAACTACCGGCAATGCCTCGGTGCGGAAAAACATTCAGATTGGTAGGAAAGAAAGCAAACCATTGTGAATTACAGGGAAGGGGAAATTCTGTAGAGCCTATTTCAATTATATTCAGAGGTATGACAATGTCTTCTGGGGAGTGCGCAGTGCAGTATCGACCGTTTCTTCCTCTATAACACCATTGTATTTAGAGAGCACCTCAGAAGTTATTACATATTAAAACAATTTCCAGGATTTTCAATCTATGATCGGTTTCAAGCCAGCTTGATTACCATGTCACAATTCCCTTATTCATTTCATTTTCATGCTGCCAGGCAGATGGCTTACATAAGCCATCTGGCCTGCTAACACCATTGGAACCAAGCTTTGAAAATTCCAGCAGCTTCACAGTAAACATGTCGTCGCATCCTCCAAGCAGAACGGTGTTTCTGGGAGATATCCCTTTCGATATGGCGACTTCGGAGATCGAGGAGTTGGTAGCTACAGTGGGTCCAGTCGTGAGCTTCAAGTTGGTATACAATCCGGAGACCAAGAAGTCGAGAGGATTCGGATTCATTGAATACCGAGATATCGAAACTGCTAAAAGAGCCGTACAGCATTTCAATAATATGCCATTGCGAGGAAGGCGCTTGAAAGCCGACTACAGTGGTGGAAGTGGAGGTGGAGGAAACAGAGATCGAGAGGATGATAGACGGAATGGATATCAGCAGCACAATTCGTCGCGAGATCACCAAAATCGCCGTGGCTATGGCCAGCAGCATGAGTCTGCTAGCTCAAGCATACCGGAACCAAGTGGTCCTAAAGAAGAGGTTCCACCTAATGTGATTGTGAACGATAACATATCGCGTACGTTGGCTCATTTACCACCACCTAGGCTACTGGAGCTCATCAACACACTGAAAATGCTGGTCTTTCAAGATGCCAATGCTGCACATGATTATTTCAAAAAGAATATGGAAGTCACTTATTCAGTGGTTCAGGCCATGCTACTCATGGGACTAGTTGATGCTCGTGTAGTGACTGAGGCAGCTTCCAACGGAGTCACTGCGGTTCCACCGCCGGCAGCACCTGCCCCGACCATGCAAAACAATTACAATAGCATGCCTGATTATAACAGTCGAGGCAATCCCCGAGCATATGAGGCTTCTCCGCCGCCTCCTCCTCCGCCGCCTCAATCCGATCCTTTGGCTGGGGTTGATCCCCAGCAAGCTGCCTTGATCAAACAAGTACTGGAGCTTACTGATGAGCAGATCAATTATCTTGGACAGGATGAGAAGGCGACGATTTTGAAGCTCAGAGAGCAGTATAGACGAGGAGTTTTCAGCTGATGTCTAGTCATCAGTATTAGACTTTGCAGGACATGAGGAAAACATCTGATAGCCAGTTTGCTGGGCGGGGATCGTTTTGTTCGAAAGAGCAATCTTTTTTCTCTTTTTAAACTCCGACTGCTAAAAAGCGCAACTGGTTTCTTTTTGAGATGCTCTTTGTATTTAATCTGATGGACCCCGAACAGCCAGTCGTCGGTGGGGTGCCACGTGACCTGGATCAGCTGTGATCTCACATCCATCTCGTCGGCTCTATTGTTCCCGGCTCTTGAATATCCCATTCGGATATAATTGTTAATGACTATTGGTATTCTAGTATCATCTACTGTATATACTGGTGTATTTATGTACTTAATTTCATGACGTTGACTTAGGTGCTAAACAACTATATCTCCTGTCATCTCCTCTGCTTGCATCAACCTCTCATCACATATTCCCAGCAGGAAGCATCGACCACCATGTTGAGATCATTAGCTTCTCGAGGACTAAAAGCAGCAGCTTCCCGCTCCAATACTATTGTCTGCAGACAGAATAGACTTTTCAGTAGTAACAGAGTAGTTCGTCAGGAGTCCCCCCCTGGCTTCACCCCTGAGCAAGCCCAGCAGCTGGCTCAGACCCCTCTTGTTCAAAAGATTTCCAAATCGCCAAAAGCATTGCAGCAGATGACTAAAACCATGGATCTTTTTGTTGAACGAGGATATGTGAAGCCAGGCGAATCTCCAGGATTAATGACCCATTTCAAGATCCTTACTGATAGCAAGATCAGAGAGCAATTGTCTGAGAGTAAGTAGCAATAGCTAGCTGCATGTTCCATCCCGAGGAATGCCATTAACTGAGCAGTGAAAAAGACCTTTGATGCTGAGGGTATTGTAATCACTAAAGAGGAGTAAGTTGAAGAAAGAAATGGTCCCGAACTATTGAAGCTAATTTCAGTGCCGAGCAACTCATGTCGCTCATGGTGTTCAAGCAAGATGAAGCCCGTGGTGAGAAGTAATGCAAGTTATGGAAGAACATTGAGAGCACATTGATGGAATGCAAGTGAGGTTGATTTTACCAATTACCGAGCATCAATAGACAAAATTTACTTATAAAAGTATTGAGGCCGTCTTTTCCAGTAGATCCAGTCAATACAGTCAATATTGAACTATTCGTAATTCCATGTGAGCCATCTATTTAAATCGTCACGTCAGTCAATGTGGAAATTCTAGAGCATACTGAGAAAAAAAAAAAGAATAATATTAATCTATACTTTTATCAACAATTGAACCGATGCACAGGGGCGCTAGTGTTGAAAAGCTTCATAAGATAGACTTAGATATCAAATGCAAAGGTGAACGTTGAGCAGCGTTGAGAGCTCATATAATATTAAAGGCAGACTGGACTAATTAATTACTTCCAGCCTTGGCCAAGAAAGACAGCAGATCGACCTTGGTGACGACATGTACTGCCTTGACACCGTCAGCCGTTCTCTCAGTGACAACGGCTGCAGAGTTGTGCTCGAAGAATCTGTTCAAAGCACTCAAAGGAGTGTCGACAGTGATCTCCGCGAATTTTCTCTTGGAATTCTTGACAGAAGGTGTTCCGACACTGGTACTGGGCTCGCTGACGTTGAAAGAGCCAAGTTTCCTGAAATCAAGCATGACATCTTTGACCGGACTCTTGACACTAGCACGGCCACGAGAAACATATGCAAGAACGTTTCCAAGAGTAACCAGACCAACAAGCTTTCCAGCAGCATTAGCAACAGGCAATTGGTCGAAGCCCTTGTCATGGAAAGTCTCAATAGCAGATGACACTAGAGCATCTTCCTTGATGGTGACGACAGGCTTCAGATTCAAGTCGGCAATAGTAGCACCCTTGAACTGCTTCTTTTTGTGCTCGTTTTCAGCCAATGTAGCGTCATCGACAAAAGAATTGTATTTCATCCAGTCATCATCCACAAACTTGGTGAGGTAAGATCGAAGAGAGTCTGGCATGATAGCTACAACGACGTCGCCCTTCTTGAGATTCTTAGCAACCTTCAAAGCAGCTGAAAGAGCAGAACCAGAAGAGCCTCCAACAAGAAGACCTTCTTCTCTAATCAATCGTCGAGCGAGCAAAAACGATTCTCTGTCTTCAGTCTTAACCCACTCATCAATGACAGATCGATCTAGCACATCGGGCACGAAATCATAACCGATACCCTCAACTTTGTACATCTCATTTGAATCATTGAGAGATTCAGGAACTGCAAGAACAGATCCTTTGGGGTCTGCACCGACAACCTTGATATTGGGGTTGTGTTTTTTCAGAGCCTTGGCAGTACCAGTAATAGTACCACCAGTTCCAGCACCAGCAACAAGAACGTCAACTTTTCCCTGAGTTTGTTCCCAGATTTCTTCACCGGTACCAAATTCATGAGCAAGAGGATTGTTGGGATTACCATACTGATCTAGAATGATGGAGTTGGGGATTTCCTTCTCGAGTCTCTTGGCAACACCAATATGAGATTCAGGAGAATCCCAGGCGGCCTCAGTAGGAGTTCGCACAATTTCAGCACCAAGAGCCTTGAGAACACTGACCTTTTCATTACTCATTTTTTCGGGAAGAGTGATGATGGTTCGATAACCTCGGACGGCTCCCATGAGTGCAAGGCCAATACCAGTGTTACCAGAAGTGGGCTCAATCAAGGTATAACCAGGCTTCAATTTTCCTTCCTTCTCGGCTTCGAGCACCATTCGCTTAGCTATTCGATCTTTGACTGATCCACCAGCATTGAAATATTCGAGCTTAGCCACTGTGGAGTTAGTATTTGCAGAGCTGTTGGTGGCTATTGACCACCAGAGGCATGAAATAGTACTGGCATTCATCAAAACTTCAAAATGGGAAAGCTCGCTTTTTATAATAACCGCTTCGGGCGATATCATGTATTCTGCGATCTGTTGATTCTCGTCATTTCGAAATTTTTTTTCATGCCCAGGTGAAGCACAATCTATGTTTTAACCATCATAGCTCCTGGAATTCACTTACGAATAGTAGCTTCAATTCCCAAGCTCTGAGGAATTTTGTTCAGCTTAACCAGAGGAGTGTCTCCAATCTGAGCAAGAACATCGTCAAGAATTTGAGACCTGTTAGACATGTTGTTAGTTGTACAAAGAAGAGATTTCTCGGTGCTAACTTTTTCAATGTGATGACGGATATAGGCGGGTAAATGGCGTGCCCTCTACCAGTTCGAGAGCCCCGCCAACGGACACAACCTATGTTAATGTCCAACACAAATGCAGAGATGACGATAATAAAAATTCTAGAGTCGTTCAATAAATAACTATGAGTATTCATTTATAATTGACTAATATCCATCCTTTCTTTGAGCCGAAATATCAAGAAAGGGCTTGGGCTTCTATGACTAAACAACCACCACCACCTGACGATGTACAACTACAGAGAGGAAATTGAGCGGTGGAATGATGTAATGTTACTACATCTCTCAGAATCTCTCATGATTGCCAAATGAATCCCTCTAAATCAAAATGCTAATACTGCTGGATTCCAACTTGTGTCAAGCAGAGGATGGGGGTTTCAAAGCTTGATAGGGTAGTCGGATCCAGTGCGGCGCGCATCGGAAATCACTGATCTAATCTTATCTTGAATTTTAGCGTTTGCCTACTGGCACCGTAACATATGCGGATTACCCCTGCCACTTATTCAACTGAGAGAGATCGGTTAAGATTGTAGATTAATACGAATAGTAGATCAGAGAATTTTAGAGTAATAGCAAAGAAGAGGACTTGTACAGCCAAGAATAAAGAGAATATGGGAAACGGGACAAAGGAATATGAGAATGTTGAATAGAATTTCTAAAAATAAAAGACGATAAAAATTAGCTCCGAATGTTTCACCTCATATGAGGTAAAACGTAAGACATCTGAAGGATTATCAGCCCTGGTAGGGAATCCATTATACAGAACCACATATTGAAGCTATCAACATTCGCGACAAGACTTGAAAACTCATGGCAGTCAATATAAGAAGTCGAATAATTACCAATAAAAGCTTGGACAAAATTCTTTTAAAATCCAAGCAAAAGCCAGTTTTAGTCAGCGATAATTGCCGTATGACGCTAAGAACGTTTAAGCCAGCTGCTTAGACAAGTAGGTAACCTTTAAGTTGTCTAGCTGATCCTCATATATACGGATCAAACCCGCAACCAACATTTTTAAATACAAAAGCATGGTCATAACACCTCAATCTCTAAAATTAGCTTTTTATCCTTCATCTTGTAGTAGCAACATATAAAACCAAAGTAGCCAGACTTCAGCCCATACCGACAGGCATAGTAGTCATCTAGTCAGCCAGCAATCTCATTTTCCACAGATTCTCACGGGGTAATATTCATAAAATATGTTATCGCAGAATCCGACAGCCAATCATGAAAGAAAAGTCGCTCTACCCCCTTCTACTAATCCTAGAGTTATAGAGCTCAATGGGATACTGAGAGATCTCAGACGGCAGCGAGTGCCATATCCTGAGGGTGATCCTGAAAATATCCGCTTGAGCAATGAGATTCGACTATACATTAAAGAGCGAATTCAGCTCAGAGTTCTTGAGCGTGGACAATTTTCGCCCCAGCCTCTTTCCCCGCCAGATCCGAGATCACTTGAGTGCAGACGAGAGCTGCATCATTTGTATACACGATTAAATTGCCCTGGCACGACACTGTCGCAAAAAGATCGCTTAGGGAAAGAAATTGGCCATCTAAAAAAAAAACGGGAAGATCTGAGAGCGGTTATAACGGAGAGATATGACTTTTAAGCTTTGGTTTCTCTACTTCATACTCCTTTCCAACCCATACAAACTAAGAGACGAGGAGTGTTGAAAACACAGCTTGGACTCTGACATTGGATACAACTACGGTGGAATTTTGGATATATCTAGATTTATCGTCAAGTGCAACTCCAAATTGTAGCTTTATATAGCTTGTCTCCTGCTTGTTGAAAGCCTCGCTGGAGACTGATTTCTCTCTTGACATCGGTGCCAATTATACTGTGCAAGGCTTAACTCCGAGTCGTGAATTAGAACAAAAACACCCTGCACTTTTGAACAATTAAAATAGTGAGATATTTTAATAAAATTCAGAACTCTACTATTTTGAGCATATCATACTATAAAGATGTCTCAGAGAACACAGGCCCTGATTCTAACAAGCGGATCAAGGGCCGGCCCAGTGCGGCGCAGACAGGAATTCCTAACGGGGCAGAAAAGAATGATTCCGTACAATTATTTTGAAGTAGAGCTCTCGAGTAAACGGAAACATATAAAAGTTAGAGTAGCGATAGAGTCAAAATTGGGCCACGGTCCGACTAAAATCATGCTGGATTCTGCAAATCAGATGAATTCCAAGGAGACCGCAGACTCACTTGCTAGTAATGGTTCTTCGCCAAACGGACCTCTGGGCTCTTTTTCCGCTCAAGGCTCGGGTGTTTCTCCTAATAATGGCAAGCCTGCAGCATTTAGAGAACGTGCGTGCGATTTTTGTCGTAAACAGAAGCGCAGGTGTAATTTCCTCGAGTCCGAATTGACCTGTACAGGATGTAAGGCTAAAAAGATTGAGTGCACATTCGTCGACGAGCCTACTCGGAGGAAAAAAAGAAAGCCTTCCAATCATGATATTCAGTACTCAGTCTCTGCAGCTTCTGGATCTGGATCTGGTACCGTTACTGGTGCTGGGGTGGTCCCCGTTCATATACCTGTACAGTCTCTTGCTCGAAGCTCGGGCCATAATCAAGGTATAATTGACGAAACCGTCGGGGATTACTCTAATATTCTAGGGCCTTCTCTTTTGAAAAGAACTTTAGGATTACAAAATTCTAGATGTTCAATGCTTATCGGCTCAACTGATATTCTGGATTACGGCTTATTAAATCAAGCATGCTTCAATACAAGAGAGGAGGCCGAACGTGAATTGCCGAGAGGAAACCGATTGCGAAGAGCAAATAGTGAAACTATTTTCTTTATGCAAGATGATGCAGTTATAGAAGGGTATGAGACCATTTCACCATACGTGGAGGCTATAGAAAAACTGGTCGCCCCCCATGGTCCGGCTCTAGTTGACATCTATTTCAAAGTCATACATCCTTCCTATCCAATTCTACACAAGAAAGTTGTTTTGGAGAAGTATAAAAGATCCTACAAAGAATTCTCACCACCCTTGCTAGGTGCTATATACGCTCTTGCTCTCGGTTGGTGGGCCTATATGCCGTCTTTACCTGCGGACCAGTTACAAAACAAACCAAACAAAGATGCCGCATACCAACTAGCGTTGGAAAGTTTTTCACATATGGCCAAAAGGCCCAAGCTCAGTGCAGTTCAAGCCGGCCTTCTGTTGTTACAATACCAGAAGGTCACTCAGAATGGGACCTGGCCTCTTCTTTCTCAGGTGGTAGCTCTTGCTCAGGATGTGGGTCTTCACCTGGACTGTAAACAATGGAAAATCCCTAGATGGGAGCGTAAGTTACGTCGAAGATTAGCATGGGCTGTCTGGGTAGAGGATAAATGGTTTGCGTTGACTCACAGTCGGCCAAGTTTACTCAATAATAGGGCCGATTGGCTGGTCACTCCACTTAACGATGAAGATTTTCCAGATAAACCTCCAGCCGATGGCGAGGATATAGAAGGATCATCAGATGTTTATTGCGGAAAGCTCATTTTCCAGTATCTGGTGTACCTGACTGATGTCGTTGACCATCTACTCAGATCTCTGTACACAGCAAGATCCTTGCGAGATCTGAAAGATACTATGGAAATTCTTCAAGTGGCTCGACCATTACAGCAAAAATTGAAAGACTGGGCTATTTCAGTTCCAGAGGACATCAAAATGAGTAGCTTGAAAAATCGGAAGTTCAGCTCCAATGGGTATTTATATTTGGCCTACTTAAGTGCCGAAATCACTCTGCATCGAAGAATAATTCATAGCCTCGACGAGTCAAGCACACCTCCAGATCTCATTCGAGTTTGTCGATCTGCTGCGAAAGAAAGACTCTTGGCTGCTCTTGATTTTGTCAGAGATCTGCGTCCAGAACACGTCCATGCTTACTGGCATAGTTCAGCCAGCTCTAATTTTGCTTTGATTGGAAGTTTTGCGCTACTACTATTAATTACTGCCATTGATAAAGAAGAAGCTAATTTCATTCAGAATGCTCTGAAGAACTATAGGTGGATGTTGAGGGTATCATCAGTTTCCACGGACCAAATGCGCACTGCTCTTAGAAAACTGGACGCTTGCCTGAATTTTATGCCAGGTTTGATTACATCTGAAAATGAAACATCGTTAGATGCGAACGATGAAGACAAACTGGATAGCGAAATTTCAGATGAGGGTGCAAACGATTTTGATATGGACGGAGAAGAGAGCGCTATAGGCCCCCTTGGTGAAGGAGAAATGATGGGGCTACCAGTTGACTTCTTCAAGTATTGATAAAGTAAAATTTTTACTTTTGGAGTCTTTGTCTGCTAGTCAAATTCACAGCTCGTGTGGAAATAAGTCAAATATACCGGTACATTATTGCATTCTTTAAACTAACAAAAAACATATTAATAAGGAACTAATATAATTCAATCATTCCTTTTTCATCACAGTAACTCTATCAATATCTGATGATGATCCTCTCTCCATAATCACCTCACTATCATGAACCATGGCTGGATGTTTCTTTGCCTTTTGTTTGCCTCTCAAAACATTAAAGAGATAAATCAGGACGTCACGAGATTCATATAATGGATAGAATGTGATGTAGCATGCAGCTATAAGACACCATATCATGATCACAACAACCCAACCTCTGAAGAATGCCTTGGAAAATATGTAGTTGCTGCCAAACATTGGCAATGGCCATAGAATCATCAAGGCAATAAAGATGCTGACACCAACAATCAAAGAAATCTTGAGTGATCTATCTAGCTCAGCCTTTTCATCGACATGAATTTCCATTTCTTGAGCCTCTTCAACAGTAGCGTCGTCACCAACTGTAAACTTGCTGTCCATGGTAGAGAAGTCGTAGTTGTCGGGCCAGATGTATGAAAAGATTACAATATAGAGAAGTCCAGAAAATAAACCAACAAAGTTTCCAACAGCATTGGCGTCAGCAGTATTCAGGGTAGTTTTGTTCACAACTCCATTGTTGAACTTATAAGAGCTCGCGACCCAGCAGACGACACCAGTCACTGATCCAAGTGGACACCCGAGAATCATACCCCATTTGGACATTTTAGGCCAGAATAATGTGAGAGAAATACCAAAGACTGCAGGGCCCAAAGCAATACCAATGAAAGTAAGAATCCAGGATATGGTAATGCCAATGTAGTTGAAAAGAACTGCTAATGCACCCATAGCAACAGCAAAAACAGTGACAAACAAATGAGTAATATTCATGAGCTCTTTGCCAGAAGCAGCAGGTCGCAAGTAGGTTCGATAGATATCATATGTCATAACCGAAGAGAAAGCAATAAGCTCAGCAGATGTCGCCGAGGTGCAGGCCATGAACAAAATCAAGACACCTGCGGAAGCACCACTCTTTCCCATGAGTGCAGTCATTCCATATAGTAGTGGCATTCCCTCTGCAACTTCTTTAGATGAAACAACATCAGGATATGTCACGGAAACGGGATTATCAATAAGAGCAAGACAAGACAATGATGCAGCAGTACCCATAGCCCATGGAACAATAAGCCATGAGAGTCCACCAGCAATATAACCTCTCATAGCAGATGCCGGCTTGGCAGCAATAGCTTTTTGTCCATATGAAGGGTCACAGAACACAGTAGCAAAGCCACCAATGGCAATGTTCCATCCCGAGAAAAGGGCATCTCGATTTGCCAAAGTAAGATAAGATCCCTCATGACCGGTAGATGGGTGCTTCTTGGCTACCTCCGTCAGCAGTTCATACATTTTATCGATGCTGCCAATATGACTGGATGATGTATAAGCAACAAACAGAGTAACAAGAATAACGACGTAGACAATCACAGTATGCGTCCAGTCGGACAAGAAAGTACTCTTTAAACCGCCGGAAACGGTGTATAGCCACACACCGAGAGGAAGAAGGAAACCTGCTGCGACCACATGCATACCAGTGATGGAACTGATAGCCTGTGAACCACCTAATAGAAGCATGGCGGAAACAATGATGTTGGTTCCAAGGGCATAAAACAGGAAGACAAGATGAGCAGCTGCTCCAAATCTAACACGAACAATTTCCACTAGAGTATGAGCACCAGGGGCAATTCTTTTAACTTGAATAGCGAGAACTGCAAAAAATGTCACCTGGATGGTGAATCCCACAGCGTACCAAAAACAGCCGGCAGCACCATATTCATAGGCCATTCCTGAGGAAGTCAATAAAGTACCTGGCCATGTCCAAGAAGACACAACGGCTGCCGAAATCAAACCAGTTTTCACAGATCGACTGGCAGTACTGAAGTGCTCAGAGTCCTGAATTTCTCCAACATATTTGCTCAAAATATACGTAACACCGATCATGAGAAGTGCAAAGGCAAATCCCAGACCAAGGACAATTCCATATCCAAATCCTTGAGATAATACAGCTTCAGTCATTATTTCAGTGAAGGTTGGTTTCTTTCACTGCAATGATCAGCGCCGAGAGCTTTACTTATAGACCAGCGTTAACCAACAGCTGATTAATGTGACCAACCGTTTATCAGCATCGTTGATCAGTAAAAGGCTTATCTTTCCGTTCAAGCTTGAATTCGGAAGTCACTGCCACATCTCGGATGACTCTGACCTCTGATAATCAGACATTGCTCATCAGAGCCCAACGGATAAGGCATCCTCGACCTCCCCAAACAGGAAATTCCAATCTCCGATAACAGCGGGGTCCGTCTTCATTGGCCCTTTCAAATTGACCATGATGAATAGGCCATTCAAATAGTATTATTCAATGAGCAAAAATTGACTCATCTTTTACACTGTTCATATACAAATTTATCTGTTTAATTAAAAGCAAAGTTTTCCATGTTTTTGAGTCCATTATTCTGTGAATCAGGCACAGGTCCAACGGTGCGGCAGGATGCGGCAGGTTTTGCGGCGACTTCTTGCCGCAACTGACCGCAAAGGCCCGCTTTTCCATGTGCCGCAACTGGCTTATCTTGCCTATCAGGCAAGATGCAAGCCAACTAGCCCAGGAAGACCAATGCCTACAGGCCAGCCCGCGATAGCCCTATCTCTGTTGGAATAATTCACTTGAAAAGTAGACGCTATATATTCCATAATGTCGCAGATAAATTTGGACCCAATACATTAAATTTTAGCATAACAATGGCAAAGGGACCTATTCGAACGGCAGTGAAAGTTGATCTCCACACCCCTGCATGGGAGCAACCCGGTTTGCATAATAGATGGCATCCAGATATACCTTTTGCAGCTACTGTAGAGCAAGGAGAGACAGTGAAGCTCGAGTGCTTGGATTGGACCGGTGGTCAGATCGAAAACAATGACTCCGCAGATGATATCAAGAATGTTGATCTAAGTCGAATCCACTACCTATCTGGACCCCTCGAAGTCAAGGGTGCAGAGCCTGGTGACTGCCTGATTGTTGAGATTCAAGATGTCCAGCCTTTGGAAGAGCAGCCTTGGGGTTACTGTGGAGTTTTCGCCAAGGAAAACGGTGGAGGATTCCTTGACGAGCACTACCCTAAAGCTGCCAAAGCTATTTTTGATTTTGAAGGCATTCATTGCTCTTCACGGCATATTCCTGGTGTGAGATTTGCCGGCCTCATTCACCCTGGTATTATTGGCACTGCTCCATCGCCAGAAGTTTTGGCAGAATGGAACAAGAGAGAAGGAGAATTGGTAGCCGAGCACGCTCACACTGGCAAGACAGTTGCCAATCTTCCTTTATCAAAATCTGCATTTGCTGGAACAAAAGCTTCAACAGAGGTCCAGAAGGCAGTTGAAACCGAGGGCGCTAGAACTATTCCTGGTCGTCCTGAAAATGGTGGAAACTGTGATATCAAGAATCTTTCTCGTGGTTCAAAGGTATATTTGCCAGTTTACGTTCCTGGAGCCAAGTTGTCCATTGGAGATCTCCACTTCTCTCAGGGTGATGGAGAGATCTCCTTTTGTGGAGCTATTGAAATGGCTGGGGTCATTACTATCAAGTGCAATGTTCTCAAAAATGGCGTACACGACCTTGATATGGTTTCACCTATGTATATTCCTGGTCCTGTGGAACCGCATTATGGGCCTAATCGATACCTTACATTCGAAGGCTTCTCAGTAGATGAAACTGGAAAGCAGCAGTTCCTTTGCACCACTACTGCCTACCGACAAACCTGCCTTCGAGTAATCGAATATTTCCGAAGATTTGGCTATAGTGATTATCAGCTCTATCTCCTGCTGAGTACTGCGCCCATTCAGGGTCACGTCGCAGGCATCGTTGATGTTCCAAATAGCTGCACCACCATCGGAGTACCCATGGATATATTTGAATTTGATGTTTCTCCTACTGGAAAAGCGACTAAACGTGAGCTTGGATCTTGTGCTTTCCCTACCGGAGAAGAGGAATAAACTCAGACGACTTATGTAACGAATGCCCTTAGCCAAGTTTTTATCAAATTAACGTATGAAATTTCCTATCGCACGCTTATCGAATTATTCCTCAAAATTACCATTAAAAATTTCTTTTGAAGCCTAAACCGGGATTTTGGTAGTTTTTTGTGGTAGAAAAAGTTCACAAGGTGCATGTTCGTCCGTTTTGGTCAGAACAATGGAGTAATGCCAATTGATGTCCAGGCGAAAATGAGGATCTCTCATGCACACTGAAACTGATATGCAAAAACGGATTTTTAATCCAGTATAAGATGATGCATTTCGCCTTGATCTTATTATGGTTTTTGCAATTTGAGGTTAGTGATCATGAGCAAACTTGCCAGGCAGTCACCTTTTGTCATATTCTCATTTTCTGAAGCGAAAGACTGGAAATACTTTCTCGTTGGATTGATTGCATCATTTTGCGTATCATGGACTCCTCTTATATCTGCTCTTCTTTTGAGTAGTGTTTTCAATAAGCTGCAGATGTTCTCTAGCTCCCTTATCGATAAACACCAGTTGTTACATGAAAGTGCTCTGATAACCCAAAAATTTGTTGCACTGGCAATGTCGAATATAGCACTCAATTCTGTCATATTCTTCTGCATGCAAAGGTTTGCTGAACTTCAATCCCATAACGCCATGGACCGTTTTATGTCCGCTTTCTTATCGAGGAATTTTAAAGACAGTAACAAACACAAAGAGCTTTTAGGTATCCTTTCAGGAATGAGCCAATGTACTGAAGATCTGAAGCTAGCCACAGGTACAAATTTTACTCATTTAGTCCAAAGCTTCGTGGTAGCTATTTCATGCATTTTGTACTCGCTGTGGAGCGACGCTATTTTAACTCTGGTAACACTATCTGGAATTCCTGTCATTGTAATTGCTGGCTACATAAGCTCGGCAGTCATGTCACGTTTGCTAATTGCAAGTAAATTGTATTTCATGCGTGCCTCTGATACCATTCATTGGACCATGAAGGAGATCACCACTGTTAAACTGTCAAGTGGAGAAGAGACGCAAACTAACAAGTTACAAAGCTTATTGAGCAACCTCTACAAATCATCAAAAAGCGTATACTGGAATTTACATGCTCAAGAAGCATTTACAAAAGTTTCAGCATTATCTGTTTTTACTGGTGGTTTATATTATGGACTAGAGAGAGTTCAGGAGGGCCACGGATCCATTGGAAACATAGTCAAAGTCTTGTGGTGCTCATTAACTACCCTCATTACACTGTCAGCTATTCCAAATCAATCATTTTACATAACTAGAGGTACGTCAGCTGCTAAAGCATTATTGAAAGAAATTGGAGCCTATTCCACCTGCAACAAAATCAATAGCGAGCGGATTGGACTCTATAGAAAGCCATCTCTTGGGTGGATCAAATATTCTAAAGTCTTTTTCAAATACTCTGAGAAAGATTCTTCTTTTGTTCTTAAAAACTGTTTTCTTGAGCTTCATTCTGGCCGGCTGAATGTTATAGTTGGAAAATCGGGGTCTGGTAAATCCACGATAGCCCAGCTATTGTTGAAGCTTCAGAAACCAACTTGTGGTGACATACTGATAGATGGTTGCAATATTGAAAGCCTTAGCAGCAGGTGGATTCATGATAATATTGTGGTTATGGATCAAAATAGCTGTGTATTTAGCATGAGCATTCGAGATAACATCCTGCTAGGTGCAAGGTCTACTATTTCGGAATCTCGACTGAAACAAATATATGCAAAAACAAGGCTTACCGAATTGATATCATCTTTACCGGATGGGGATCAAACGATAGTCGGACGTTTTGGAATTAATCTCAGTGGAGGGCAGAAGCAACGACTCTCGTTAGCCAGGGTTCTTGCTCAACCTGCTCAAGTTGTGGTTTTAGACGAACCTACATCAGCCTTAGATAAGGATACTAAATCCATCATCATGGAAACTATAAGAGAATTAGCATTCAAGAAAACGGTAATCATGATAACTCATGATGTTGCTGAAATCCATTCAGAGGATTATATTCATGTTTTGAATAATGGGCTAGTATGTGAACACGGTCCATTTTGGGAGCTGATGAAAAAAAGTAATGGGTTTCTTCTCAATTTCATTTCTCATGTTGATACTACATCAGAAAGGTCGGTGATGGAAAAATCGACGGAACAGGGCATTGGTAAAACACTGGCCAACAGGAAATCTGTTTACCACCACAACATGAAAAACAAGAGGAATGATCTCCAAATAATAAAGCAGTTATTGAAAGAACTTCCAAATAAACTGACTTTTTGCTTCGGCGTGTTTTCTGCAGCAGTATCTGGTGCTTGTGGGCCCGCTTTCTCTTTTATCTTCTCAAAGCTTCTAAGTACCGGAATAGACATGTCTTCTAAGAGCAAGAGCTTATTATGGCTCAAAATAATATTGGCTATTATTTTTACTGAAGGAGTTTTTCTGGTGGGTAAAGGGGCTCTGGACATATCATCAGAGCATTTGATTTATCATCTTAGGCTGGAAGTTTTCAATTCTGCACAATATCAGCCTCTCAGCAGAATAATTGATAGCTCTAGCCTTTTGACACTTGACCATTTACTTATGAATGAGTTGGAAGAGTCAAGATTTATCATCAGCTCTTTTGGCTCCTATTCATCCATGGTTGCCGTTTCGATAGGAACAATAATATTTTGTCTGTGCAGTGGATGGAAACTATCACTTGTGGCTATCTCTTTAATACCATTATTATTCGGAATTTTCTGTCTGTACAAAAGCTTGTCTCAGCATTGTGAGCTGAAGTATCGTGACTCCAGGCAGGACAACATGGTATTTCTTCAAGACATCCTTCTTTGCAACAAATCTATCAAAATACAAGGACTCGAGTATTTGTTTAGGAGAAGAATACATACATCTTTAGACTCTGTTTTGGATGTCGCAAGATGGAAAATCAACATTCTATGCATACCGTCTGCTCTCGGACTGGCCATCCCAATTCTATCGCAAGCACTAGTAATTTTCTATGGCATACGACTTGTAGCTGCTCAAAGCTACAACTATTCTCAGCTGGTTATCATACTTGTTATGATTGTTTATTGTTACTCATCTATTGAAGCGACTTTACAAACTTTACCCAGAATAGGGAATGGCTATGATGTTGCAGAGAAAGCGTTGGATATCTTGAGAACGCCTATTGATGACAAGATTCCACTTTGTTACCAGAAATCTTCATCAAATACTTCTTATTTTCTGAGCAATGTTTCTTTTCACTTCCCATCTAAGAACGAGATGGTATTGAAAAATGTAAATCTTCACATCGAAACAGGTGAGGTAGTTGCAATAACTGGACCTTCAGGTTGCGGCAAGTCAACTTTGTTATACCTTTTTACTGGCCTTTTTAGTCCCAGTAGTGGGAATATTTTCTATGGTGAGTCGGACTTGAATGAACTTCCTTCCAGAGTTCTTCAATCTCAGATTGCCGTCTGTGGACAAATGCCACTCTCATTTTTCAACGGTAGCATTAAAGAAAACGTTACCTATGGTCTTCCACCAAATCAAACTGCTAGTTCAGAAAGGCACATGGTAGATCTCTGCAAACAATACAGAATCCACGATGTCATCATGGCTCTCCCAGAAGCCTATGACACAGTGATAGGAGGTTCATCAGACTCAGAGAACAGTCAGTTATCGGGTGGTCAAATGCAACGTCTTGGGATCATCAGAGCTTTACTGAGACGCCCAAAAGTGCTGATTCTAGATGAAGTCACTTCTGCTCTGGATCCATTGTCTACTTCAGTCATTGTTGATCACATAACCAAGATGAAATTGACAAGACAAATTACTGTCATCTTGATTACTCATGAGAAAACATTTTCCAACGTTGCTGACAGACAGATTTATTTACCAGCTTGTTCTTCAATCTGATATTATGACATTGATTTATGTAAATCACTAATTGTTCATCTAAAGATGCAGAGACACAAACGGCACTTCAACATCTTCGTCGTTCAAATCATCACACATGATCTCGAAAATGATCGACTTAGTGCCAGTAGGAAGAGGTTGCTTGCTGACAGTCTCAAGTAGCTCTGTCATGGTCATGTTAAGTCGATCCTTCAACTTCGCAGCAGGATAGAAGCTGGCATAAAGCAAAGTTGAGCCTGACGAAAGCATATTGATAGACAGACCCTCTTTCTCTTTGAAATCCTCAATGAACTGCTTGAGCGTGGGGTTACCGTAAACATCGAAGCGACCCCAAATCTTGTCCTTCTCCTTGTCATTGTACTTGTACTTGCCAGAAGCAATGGGCTCTGAGAAACCGAAAAATGGAAGAGCCAAACTAACGAATCCATTCTTGAAATCTTCGATGGTCTTGTTTTCTCCGTCAGCGACCTTGAATAGTTCGAGACAAACAAGACCAGTAACCAATGCAGTGGTAGTGGCAATAGCAGGAATAATTCGTCCGGCAATGAACTTAGTCTTTGATCTCTCTGCAGGCTCAATTCCATAGTTCAGAGCTCGAAGATTGGAGGCAGCATTGATGAAGTCAATATGGAAGTTAGTATCATCATCTTTTTCAAATTCAACGGGCTGTAGCCGGAATCCTGCAAGAGTAGATGGAGTGGGAAGCTTCTCAGCTAACTTCAACAAATCCTCTTGATCTGCATCAATAGAGCTAGAAGTAGTGGCCTCTTCGTCAGTGGTAGGAATAAAAGTTTTGGCAGGGGTGAAGTCAGGCACGTGTATGTCAGAAAGCACCTTCTCATAAATAGCGGGGTCAGTGTCACCTTTCAAGCCATAATTAAAGGCATGAAGATTAGCAGCTGACACAATAAATTCGTAGTGGTTCTTGTTATTGATGTCAAAATCCAATGGATCAGGAGCACGCTTGGGGCCACCCCAGAAGGGAGTTCCAGTGCTCGTAACAGCATCCTTAGGAAAGTTGTATAACAACTGCTTAATATCGTGGTTGAACTTCTGTTCAAACTCTAATCGGGCCCAAGTAATGCACTGCTCAAAAGTCAATGGCCGATTAAGCACCAAATAGCTGTAAATGGTTTCAAGTATTTGCTTCTGATCGCCAGCCTGCTTCAAAGTAGACTCAACAAAGTTGGGCTGAGAAAGATACATGTTGACGTTTTCTGCAGGTTCTTCGAACAAAGTAACAAAAAGATTCTTAGCCCAGGCGATGGTATGATCGATCTTGTTGGGGAATGAACGCAAAGTACACAAGGGGATCCCCTTTTCAGGTGGATCTCGACTAGAAGAATAGCTTTCAGTCATGTCAGGGTAGACGACTTGAACATTGCCCTTGGTACCAAGAGTACCTGACTCAAGAAGAGGCTTTCGGAAAAATACACATCTTCTGTCGACATAATTTCTTGCCTCAACATTATCCAAAGCATTTGTCACAACATCGAGACTGTTCCAAAAATCATCATTAAAAATGTTTTCAGTGTCTGGCCCCACCTTCTCGCTCTTGAACTCAATCTTACCCTTAAGATCGGGGTTCATATCAGAAACAGCGGCGGCCGCCACCTCGCTCTTCATCTTTCCAACATCTTTAGGACGAAACAAGAACTGTCGATTCAAATTACTCTTTTCAATTGAGTCATTATCGGTAACAATAATCTTGCCATGAGGGCCAGAGCCAATGCCGAGCATGGCCCAATTCTTGAGCATTTCACAGCCAATAGCACCAGAGCCAACAAGGAACAATTTCAAGTTCTTCAATTTGTCGACAAATTGCCTTCCAAAAACAGCAATGGCACCATCGTAACGTGTGCCTTCTGGCTTGGTGTCTTCCTCAGTGAGCTCGTCAGATCCCTTGGGAAGACTTTCCAAAGAGTCGAAGTAAAACCATTGCTTGACGGGAGAGAATTTGCCAGAGCATGCCTTCAAGACTTCTTGAGCAATAAGTCCACCATAAACAGCATTCATGGGAGACAGATCACCACGAGCCTGATAAGACAATTCTCTAATGAGCTTCTCGTCGAGTGCAGCTTCGCCCAGAACCTCCGGGTATTGAACAGCGACTTGCTTAGCTAATTCAACGAGCTGAGTGGCATCCTCTTTACTTCTGGGCCTTGGCAACTGGTCGCTGTTCTTGTTTTTGAAAGCGTGCAAAGCCAAGAAACCGATATGAAGTTGTGGGGGACGATCAAATTTGGCAAAGTCAGATACGAGATATTCCGGGCTGGCCAATTGCTTCTCAAGGGGCTGGAAAGACAAAATAGCGGGCTTCTTCACCTGTGTGAACAT
This sequence comes from Zygoascus hellenicus, assembly GCA_030564625.1. Taxonomy (NCBI): domain Eukaryota; kingdom Fungi; phylum Ascomycota; class Dipodascomycetes; order Dipodascales; family Trichomonascaceae; genus Zygoascus; species Zygoascus hellenicus. Next base: position 429,583 of record JAJLWE010000004.1, read on the forward strand.
ACCACCTTTCTTGTAGGTGCCATACTTGCTCACACTGCCAATATTGAAAGTGTAAGGGCCATCGACCTTGACTTCGAAATGAGAAACATCATTTAAGCCATCCAGGCCTTCGACTTCTGTGAACTTGACCCAATCGCCATCAGAAAGGCCGTGTCTAGTTTCCTCCACAGCAGCTACGGTTCCATCAGAGTCAATGTCGGCGATAATACCAGAGTGCAGCTCGTTACCATCGGTATCGATGACAGTAAATTTGTCACCAAAGTCACAGAAAGCTTGACCAAAAAGGCCCCTAGTGTCAGCTGAAATGAACTTGATGCCGTTAGGATGGGTAAAGTTATTGATATTTCGCTGGAATTCCAAGGTGGTTTCGGTGAGGACAACAACCTGGAAGTTCTTGATAACAGATTCGTTCAGTTCACCCTCAATGGTATTGATTGGCACATACTGATTAAGTTCAGCAAGTTTTTTTTGAGTAACAGTAGCTCGTGGTTGACCGATATCATTTTCGGTCAAAAAGAACTGACTGCTCAAGTTATCAATTGTGACAGCAACAGGATCATAGAGACTGATGCTCTTAACACCAGCCAAAGCCACATTCTTAGCAATTTCTACACCCAATCCCTTGAGGCCTACAATGAGAACATTGGACTCGCTCATTGCCTGCATGGCTTCCTTTCCAAGAACATAGAGCTGTCGCGAGTACAGAGACTCGTCAATCTCATTGGGCTTATCAACCAGCATTGTAGAAGGAGAAGCAGACATTGTTAAAAGAACAAAAAAAGGCCTTCTCTTTTTTTCTTATCTCTTTTTTCTTCGTTTGTTTGTCAACCTCAGCAATTCAAATTCCAAGCACAGAATTTGGATGAGGAACAGCGTCTCAGATGAGTTGGTGGGAGGACCTTCTTCTCACAAAGGGCAACAAGAAACCAACAGTTGAGCCAACAATCAGCAAGACAGACCAACAATAGAACTGATCACAATATAACCAAGGGGAGGAGAAATAATACTTTTCCCTCGTCTATCAATTACAACAAACAGAATCACCCAAACTTCTAGTAACTCTTCTTTAACACTTCGTCGCAATTGTCAACGGATTACTAATGGCCACCAATCTAATCCTTGTGAATGTTAAGATAGAGCGTTGTCCAGCAAGCCTTACCACACTCATGTCAAGAAACCAAACTGGTCCCAACCCACAAATTACACAGTAGACGGCAGAACGAGATGGAAACATCTGTAAGAGTGGGAATTTAACACTTTGACTACCATCACCAATCTTTCTCATCCAAGGCATTGTGCAAGCATGAGTTTCACACAAACCCCCACCATTGTGGTGCTGAAGGAAGGTACTGACTCGTCGCAAGGAAAGGGACAGATTATTTCTAATATCAACGCCTGTGTTGCCATCCAGGATACGATTCGGCCCACCTTGGGACCACTGGGATCAGACATTCTGCTCGTCAATAACAGGGGCGACACCACTATTTCGAACGATGGAGCTACGATTCTCAAACTGTTAGACGTTGTACATCCTGCAGCCAAAGTTTTGGTTGACGTGGCTCGATCTCAGGACGCCGAAGTAGGCGATGGAACTACCTCTGTGACGCTGCTGGCTGGCGAACTTCTCAAGGAGAGCAGAGCTTTTGTCGAAGAAAACGTGTCAACTCAGGTCATCACCAAGGGGTTGAAGAAGGCTTGCAGCCTGGCTGTGCAGCGTGTAGAGGAAATTGCTGTCAAGGTTGAAAAAGAGAATAAACAGGAATTCAAGCAACTGCTGGAGCGTTGTGCTGCTACTGCCATGTCCTCCAAGCTTATTCATAACAATTCCAAATTTTTCACCGAGATGGTTGTAAAAGCAGTCATGACTCTTGACCAGGATGACCTTAATGAAAAGCTCATTGGAATCAAGAAGGTTCCTGGTGGTGCGATTGAAGACACTCTGTTTGTTGATGGTGTAGCTTTCAAGAAAACTTTCAGCTATGCTGGCTTCGAGCAGCAGCCCAAGAAGTTTGCTAACCCAAAGATCATTTGTTTACATGTTGAATTAGAGCTCAAGGCTGAGAAGGATAATGCTGAGGTCAGAGTTGAGAAAGTTTCTGATTACCAGGACATTGTCGACGCAGAATGGAGCATCATTTACCAGAAGCTTGAAGCCATTGAGGCTTCTGGTGCTTCTATCGTCCTTTCTACTTTGCCCATTGGAGATTTAGCCACACAATACTTTGCTGATCGAAACATATTCTGTGCCGGTAGAGTTGTCAAGGAGGACATGAACAGAGTCGTCCAGGCCGTCGGCGGCACTATTCTCTCCACTACAAGCGACATTCGTGCTGAGCATTTGGGCACATGTGCCAGCTTTGAGGAAAAACAGGTTGGTGGTGAACGATATAATTTGTTTACCGGCTGCACTGAAGCTAAGACCTGTACAATCATTCTCAGGGGTGGTTCCGAGCAATTCATTGCTGAGGTTGAACGTTCTCTTCACGATGCTATCATGATTGTTAAACGAGCCGTCAAGCACAATCTTGTTGTTGCTGGTGGTGGAGCTTGTGAGATTGAAATTTCTAAATACCTCAGAGATTATAGTAAAAGCATTCCTGGCAAACAGCAGCTGACCATAGCGGCCTTTGCGCGTGCTCTCGAAGTCATCCCCCGTCAGCTGTGTGAAAATGCCGGTTTTGATGGTACTGATATTCTCAACAAATTGAGAATGAGGCATGCGAAAGGAGAGACTTGGGCCGGTGTTGATTTTATCACCGAAGATGTCGCTGACAACTTTGCCAACTTTGTCTGGGAGCCTGCTTTGGTCAAAATCAACGCTTTGCGATCTGCCACAGAAGCTGCTTGCTTGATTCTAAGCGTCGATGAAACCGTCACCAACAAGGAAAGCAGTCAAGGCCAACCTGGACCTCCACCTGGAGGAATGCCTGGTATGGGTGGCATGGGAGGAATGCCGGGAATGATGCCACAATAAATGACGAGCAAGAACGAAAACTAGACGTGAAAAATATATTTTATAATGTGTATATATTGACATGAAAAGTAGTAGAATATTCCATGTTACAATCCTGCGGTCCACCCTGTGTGATCTCTATCTGAAAGCATGGCTGAGATGAGATGAGCTGAAATGAATGAATATCAGCTAGGCACATCTCATGGAATACAACATAACTCTCTACCAGTTGCATCAGATATCCTACCATTCTTTTGCATTGCCCTTGTATATTCTTTGTTATTTTTGTTTCTCCAATTTTTTTTTTATGCCTGCTGTTCCCGTTGACTTTTTTTTTACCCCATTCACAGCTATACCACCATTTGGCTTTAATAATCTCGGCTCCACAGCCTAATTTCGAGCATCTCTCATCTAAACAATGGCTAGCTCTGGTGCAGGCTACGACGATACTAACAGCTTGTCAAGAGTTGAAAGCTCTAAAGATGGCCTTCCAAATACCGAGCTTCCAGAAACTGCACATATTCCCTCGGTCCGACCCGTCATTGATACCCACGATCGGCTATGGGCTCAGGTAGATGTTTTGGACGAAATTGGCCAGCATGCTAACGAAGCACAAGCCAAAGAGAGTTTTTTCACGGACGAGCATGCAGAAGCTTTGAATCATCTGCGGCATGCTCAGATGGAACTTGCACAGCTGATGGAAGCTGGAAGCAAGAAGCATGAAGAGTCGAGCAGAATACTTTGGAAGTGAGTGATGAGTCCGAAGCTGTATGGATGGACTATTGAGGATCAGCTAACAATTTAGAGATGAAGACTTTGATGCATTAAGGGAGAAACTGTTTGATACAAAGCGGTTCACTGTAATAAGCAACCATGTCAAAGATACCATAGAGAAGCTGGACGTTGTTGCTCAGAAGCTGCAGGAGCTTGAAGAGCGTAACACTGAGTATGGAATGTGAGATGAGACATAACAATAGTTTACAAGAAGGTGATATATATTTAATTTAATTATAGATAGTTAATTGCATGGTTTGAAATATGGGTCTGATGGTGAATGAGTTGATATCGTGAGGTTCTTGAAAGTGTCCATGAACTCTACATGATCTCATGGAACTAGTGAGACTGTACTTGCTCCCCGTAGTAGTGCTTGAGAAGTGTTTCAAAATTATTGAACAACGTGATACAATTCCAAAACCTCTTCCAGCTCTGTTACGTGAGGAGTTTGGGCCAGAAACTACTCATCTATCAGTACAGCCAACTCTACGCACTCCGGCGAACTTCAGCTATAAATATAGTAATCTTTTTTTCGTTGTATCCAATGGTTATTATTACTACCTATTCCTTACGTTTATAGTCCCTTTCACAATCAATTAATAATAAAAAATGCGTCTAAAGAGGCAGAGGAGATGCTCCAGGCACCCATTCTCGTCCCTTAGAACATGGTGCTGAGTGCCTGATCTCGCTCGCGAGTTCGCATACTTCTCCTATTCTCATCAAGAATGGGGAGATTGCTGTTTCCTTTAGCATGTCGATAAGTAAATCCAAGGAATGCTCTTGCGGGCAAAGGAACTCCCCGATCTTCAAGCCCGTCAACCTGCTGTTTCTTGTTCATAACCTCCTTGTACTTTGCCATGTCTTCTTCATTATTGAAGTCGTCAAAATACCCAGGATCAGCATCACTGTCAAGCTGAGGAACAAATGGTGGGGTGTATGACTTGAGGTTATCCCAGTCGACCTCCGAGAAGTATTCGTGCGATTTGATTTCTCGAAAATTTCGGAATCGATGTCGAGGACTGTTGATGAGACCCTGTAACAGAGACCAGGTTCGGTCACTGAAGACATATTTTCCATCTTCATATTGAGGCCGTCTGAGAGTCTTTTGCCATCGTTGAAGATTGGCATAGGTCTCATCTGTAGTTCTACCAGTAAAAGGAGGATAACCTGCAAGTGTTTCAAAAAGCATACATCCTAGAGACCAATAATCAATAGTATAGTCATAGGGCTTTCCTTGTAGTACCTCCAAAGCCATGTAATCAGGGGACCCTACTATAGAGTCCGCATAATTGATATCCTGCTTTCTCATGGATCGGTACATCTGCTGTCTTTCCTTGATACTTCGGTAAGGCACTTGCAAATCCTTGACTTGGTCCAACTTGATTTTCATAGACTCGACTCTTTCTTTGGAGATGTTTCCGCTAGCAAGACCAAAATCTGTTAACTTGATGTGTCCTGAAGAATCAATCAGGAAATTTTCAGGCTTCAAGTCTCGATGGATATAGCCTAGTTGATGCAGAGACTCGAGAGCCATGAACATCTCGGTAATGTAAAAACGAGTATGCTTTGGACCTAGCACACCGGTGTTGTTGAGCAAAGTTCGATAGTCACCGCCGGGGACAAACTCCATAGCTAGATAGACGTTTTCAGTGTCTTGAAAAGAATAAAGCAAATTTACAAGCCATTCGCTCTTAGCAGCCATAAGAATATCTCTCTCGGTCAGGATGTGTCTGATCTCATCAAGTTTCAGCAGCAACCGCTTGTTCAACACCTTTAGAGCACAAACTTCTCGTGTGTCAGCCTTTCTGGCCAAATAAACCTGGCCATATCCACCCTGACCAACTTGAGTGAGAATTTTGAAATCACCGTACTTCAACTTGACTCTTCGCTTTCGAAGCATGACTCTCTCTCTGCCAACATAGTTTTTCAACTGGGCAGCCTGTTGAGCAGGATCAGAATTGGCTACTCGTGAAAGCACCTGCCTTCTACGGTCCCGTCGAGATCCCAGATATGTCATGTAATCGACATAATAGTCAAGAAAGTACATTTGACAAACATTCACTAATCGCTTGACCTTAGGATCCTGGAGCTTGAGTTGATCTTGCTGGCTGAGCTGAACCCTGTGAGGTTCTGAGTGGGATAGAGGAGTATTCTCTTTATTATGAGACAAGTTCATTTTCTCTATGCCAGTGATGATAGCAGTCTCATCACCGTTGTCTTTCGCATAGTAATGATCTCGAATTGGAGAATGTGGCTTTCGAAGATTACCAAGACCGGCATCCCGTGACTGGATTCCGTTAAGGAAATTCATCTAGTAATGGAGATTTGAGCAAAAATACAAAAGTGTGAATTGTGCAAGTTGTCACAAAGTCAGATTATATAGATACGCCAGCAACTTTGTAGAAATAACAGGCGTGTTTGTATGGTAATGGATGAAAAAGAAGAATGTTTACATATTTCCCGATTTGTGCATGAGAGTCACGTGCTCTGCACCTCCATTGCCTTGCTCGGCCTCCAGTGAACTGCAGTATGAAGCTGTGTCTAGTGACCCTCTGATTTGCTTGTCAGTTTTTTTGGTGAATTCCATTTACACTCTATATCGTTGATTATCTTCTATATATAGCCAGTTGCTAATTTTATGGAGGCTATTTTCTTCGCTAAGTTCTACTGCTTCAAAAGGCATCCAAACGGATTCCACGCCCCAGTACAGCAGTTACTCGATAACTGATACCCACAGTATTAAACAGTCCATATGTTACATTGCTCTTTGAGTTTCATTGTTCAAATCAATATGAGCGTTTTCCTGTCTTTGTCTATCGATAAAAGCCATGTTCCTGGCAGGGCCAGTCGATAAGCCATTGCCGGTGCGGCGCAATGACTGAAAACAGCTCCATCAAGCAGTCAAATAAATGGAAAACGAGCACATAAAAGGGGAAAAACAAGTAGAAGCTCTGATCAGATGAGCACACGAGAATGGCTTGGTGAGAAAATATTCGGCTGCAGTCCGCTTAGTTCCGTTTCCCTGAGCGAGTAGAAGGCCTCCTAGCCATATATTGTTAGCGCATCTTGTGGTCGGTCCGGGGTAATGACGGCACCGCATCGCTGGAGGGAGGAATGAAATTTGAAGGCTCAAAAATCGCGGATTGGAAGATTTCCACACAAGGGTTTAACGGATTTCGGCCAGCATGGCCCAGTCTTTCTTTTTTGTTTTTTGATGTACTTATTGGCTACACAACGAATTGTAAACCCGTTGCTCTAGTGAGCACTAAAGCCAAATGGTGGGGAACTGTATAAGATCAGATCACGAGACCGGCAACGCAACGATAACAGCTCATCCAACAACAGCCAAGCATGTGGCATTCAGGAATAAAAAACTTCTCTTGAATGGCCCTTGTCTTGATCACCTGTCTGCTGGCAATTTTATAAATACATATATCATGTTTTTGGCTAGTATAAGGCAATCTCGTTGGTATTCTACCTTTACCCTACACAAAATTTTTCTGGTGGGCAGCTTCTGATCTTTTCCAGCACCAAGCTTCTTGTTAACCAACTTGTAAACAGCAACTCAATAGCCAAAGTAGAAGGAGACCTCAAGGCTTAAAAGCAGCCCAGAAAATTGGTTTATGATGTCCTTTGTTGCTTCAGATCCTTACAATGAAGAGCCTATTGCATTTGAAAGCCAAATCGAAGGTATGTGTATTATGGGTTTTGGACCTCCTGATCTTTATGTTGTTTAGGACAGTGCTGGCCGCCGGTCATCGGCGAACCAGTCGACTTGACATTATCTCCAAAATTAAACATCTGTGAACTGTTTTGAATTCTAACTTTGACGTAGCTATTGATCGGGCTCGAAACAATCTAGCGAGGAGTAGAAAATACCCGGTTTCTCAGGCTCCGGTTGCGCAGATCTCCAACGCTCAGGTGATGACGGCGAATCGTCGATCTCCAACCTTTATTTCACAATATGCTCCTTATAGTCAGGCGCAGACTTCTGCTGCTCAGCATCCTGCAGTTTACCAGCCTGCTCCAGCGGCCAGTGCTTCGGTCGCTACCCCCCAGCTATTCTCCAACCAGCCTGCCAGCTCCAGCTTGTCAGGCCAGGCTTCACAAGGTACCAAGAGCTGGTCTCCATTAAATGTGACGTTTGATCCATTTGCACCGGTTCTAGTATCTGATCCGAATACTCAGGCCTCATCTTCAATGCTGGCAGGTGGCCAGAAATCCACCGGCGCAAGTCTGTTTGCTGGATCTTCTGGTGATAGTCTCAACTGGAACAAGGTATGGGGCAAGCCATCAGCTACTACATCGGTCTGGGGATGATCTCCGGGCTCGGGACGATGATGAAGGAGAATTTTCAAGGAAGAGAAAAAAAAAGTGAAAAGGGAAAAGAATGATTATAAAAAAAAGAAAAAACAGGAAAAAAACAGGAAAAAAATTCAAATTTTACGAGGTTGATAGCCACAGTCATGGAACGGGGGTTGTTTTATTATACGATTTTTATTGGAAGGTTAGCATTAAGCATCATCAAGTGCATTGTGAAAAGTGCACTAATCTTGACGAACTTGTATTGATGGTTGGTGGAATCATTTTAAGTTATGAAAAATTGCAATTACAGGGATATGGTATTTATTTCACAGCGAAGAGGATGGAAAAGTAATTGCGTTTAATTTGAACAGAAGGTGGCTTTATTAATGGTCATCTAATGTCAGACTCATGTGATGAGAGGACATGAGTATACCACACAAAATGTGCAAAAAAGTTCTTTCAACTATATTATCAGAAGCAAATAGATGAATAGAAATGTTTGAAAGAAGTAGAATTATCCGCATTTGCGGTCCACCGACTTGAGTGGGGTGCTACGAAATGTGCAGACAGAGTTCAGGTACATTACACAATCTCAAGAGTGTGAGCAAAGGTTCGAAATCCATAAAATCATTCAGTAAGTACGAGAGTAAACATTTCCTCTTGTATATTCCTAAAACCTACTGACAAGGAGAATTCAGTTTGTCAGCAGCAAAACTCGATGAAATATATCGTTTGGAATTCAACCAGCCTTGGAAGCTGCAGCCAACTGCCAAGCAGGAATACTACTCTTGGGCTTTTCAGAGGCACTCACATTCAAACTACTAGTAGAAGGACTGATGTCGGCAGCTGGATCTGGCAATTCCATGGAGGACTCAGCAGAAGTGGGAGTCGTAGAAGCAGCTGGCGATGAACTCCGAGCTTGGTGGCCCGGAACAGCTGATGCAGGAGGAATGGTGGGAAGAGAAGAGCTGCTGCTTTTGAACTTTATGTTGAGTAGCTGTTTCAAGCTCTTCAATTCGCTTTGCAGATCTGTAAGAGCTTTATCATGCAAACCCCTCTGCCTTTCAAGAGACTTGGGAAGAGCGTCCCGGATAGACTCGACCTGGTTTTTGATCGTATTGACCTCATGTTCTCTTTCTTTGGCCTGTGCTTTCAGTTGGTCAATCACGGTTTTGGCTTCTATGAAGAGTGTTTCATATTGCTCTGATCTCTGGACCTCTGCTTGCTTGATCTCCTCGGTATCTCGCTGTAACTGTTCCAGCAGAGCCTCCTGTCTAGCAAACTCATTTTCAAGAGCCTGTTTGTCAGTCTCCAAGGCTGAAGGTGTAGGAGGAACTATAAGCGGCACCACATATCGCCGAGTAACTTCATACAATCCATAAGCTACACCTCCAGCCACTGTAGCCATTACAAAGTAATCTCTCCAATCCCTTCGAGGGAGCGGAGGCGGAGGTCTCTGATATGCCACATATGAAGCTCCAGAGCCCCCAGAACTGGAACCCGCTCCAACAGCTGGACTGCTGCTGCTAGAAGCGCCTGAATGCTTGTTGGCCCGCGATAAAGCCTCTTCTATTTCCTCAGCAGAGAGTTCTTTGCTTTCCAAGAACTCGACTTTTTTGGCCAGCGGTTTATCAGCGATTTCCGGATCCACCAGAAACGCTACCGCGTTATTGATGAGGTCTTCTCTCAATGCCATGGTAAAAGTGGTTGTTATCAGATGTAAAAGACCGAGGTCAGATGCGGAGGAGACAAGGCTTGGGATGGGTGTGAGTGTGTGGTTGAGAAGGTCACGTGAGCGCATTTTCGCCGCTCCTCCAGCCAGCCCTCCATAGGTCCCACAATGAAATTTCCGCGACCTTCGTGTTCACGGCGTCTTTTGAATCGGCAACTCATTTTATAAAGCAGCTCAACCATCGTTAAGCTTTTTATATCTGGCCACGGATCTTGCGGATTATTACGAGGGTTTTCTGGTGTTTGTAGCTTGTGTTCATTACAGTCAAAATGGAGGTCTCGGAGATTAAAACATTGATGACCGATCTGGAGAAAGCTTCTGCCGTCGACAGGATACTGGAAATCCTGGACACTTTTGATAAAGAAGTCAAGCCGACAGAAAAGCTGTTAAAAGTGAGTGAAATTGGCAATGCTTTGGTGTTGAAAAGAGATCTAACTGGTGGGTTTGTAGGAGACCAAGCTTGGAATTGCTGTGAATAAACTGAGAAGTCATAAGGACGGAAAAATCTCGGAGAAGGTCAAGAAAATAATCAAAAAATGGAAAGACGAGGTGGGTATTTTACTCTGAGGAATAGTTGCGTGATTAATGTCGAAGATCGTCAATGGTTGGGCTCAGCTATTCGCCAGCCGATATGAATGGTCTTCGGCAGGAGAAATAGCCAGCAAAAATTATTAACAATATAGGTGATTGCTCAAAAGAGCAAGAAGCGAGATACTGCTAAGTCAGCTTTGTCACAGCCAGCTGGAAGAGAAACAGAATCGCCAGTAGAAGCTACCACTCAAGCAGCTGCTGCTAAACGATTCACCAGTAATGGGCCACGAAACCCAAAGAATGACGGGGTCAGAACTGATGTTCACGGGGACTCTGTGCGAGACAAGTGTCTCGAGCTCACTTATACTGCTTTGGCTGTAGATTCGGAGGCCTTCCCTGCGGATATTTTGGAGGTTGCCAAAACCGTGGAGCATACAGTTTATAAGGGTGAAAAGGGAACTACAGCAGGTTATAAAACGAAAATGAGAAGCCTGTATATGAACTTGAAAGATCCAAAGAATCCTAGTCTCAGGAAACGGGTTTTGGGAGGGGAGATCTCTGCTCAGAGACTGTATACCATGACACCCCAGGAAATGGCCTCGGATGAATTACAGAAAGAGATCAATGAACTCAAGGAGCAAAATCTTTTCAAAGCCCAGGGAGCCAAGGAGAAGCGAGCTACTACTGACCGATTCACTTGTGGTAAATGTAAGCATAAGAAGGTGAGTTATTATCAGATGCAGACTAGAAGTGCTGATGAACCGCTTACTACCTTCTGTACCTGCGAACATTGTGGAAATCGATGGAAATTTTCTTAATGAAGAGAATCTATGGGGAGGTGATTCTGGTGGGGGTTTGATGACGAATAAATGCAAAAGACGTTGTAATATCCAGGCTTTTAGATCAATTTTGTACTTTATGAATGAATATAACGAATTTACTACCAAACTAGCTCGGATTATCAAGTCACCATAGATAGTTGACCATTTAGAAGCAACATTAGTCTCAAAATCATCCCGACTTTGCAAATCAGAATATCACTTTGCTTTCCTTCATTTCCAATCTTGACTCTCTTTCTTTCTCTTCCTGAGCTCTCATCTGACAGCCTCCTAGTAGCCGCACTTTACCGTCTCAACTCTAAACTCAATTGTTCTAAGAGACGAGTGTCTCAACAAGGTGCTGATGGCTACATTCACTTTGAAAACTATCAGCTGGGCCATTAGAGTCGGATGCGGTGTTCATTTTGTTCATAGCAATATGTATGAATTCACTGAGACCTATGGCGAGTCAATGCTTCCGACACTAAACTATGCAGGAGACTTTGTGCATGCCAGCAAATTTCATCGGTTCGGCAGAAACTGTCACGTTGGTGATATGATAATAGCTAGCAAACCTACAGATCCTGAACAGCGTGTCTGCAAGAGAATTTCAGGCTATGCTGGGGATATCATTCTGGTAGACCCCAGTGCCGAAAACTACAGTCGATTCGTAGAGGTACCCAAAGGCCATGTCTGGGTGACTGGGGACAATTTGACACAAAGTCTTGATAGTCGAAGTTATGATTTTCTGCCTTTGGGCCTGATCAAAGGCAAGGTGTTTGCTGTGAGTCGAGGTGGTGATTTCAGATGGGTCCGTAACAATTTGGAAGATGTGAAAGACTAGGGGTGTGGAGTCGAGTAATTAATTGCATGTACTAATTATAGCATAGAATACGGGGTTCTAATTTGATTAATGGTAGTTTTTGAGAGGGGGGGTTCAAAAGAATCTACGGTGTTGAAAGTTGTCTGTATTGTACCATGTAAGTAGATGTCCTATCATGATGCGAGCTCTGAAGAGTAGTGTAATGTGCTATATGGTATGCAGTCTACTGGTAGGTTGGAAATCAGAAAACTGAAGAATGAAAGCCAAATACGGTAGTATCCAGAAAGACTCTAATGAGTCAAAATGAAGAGTAAATTGAAGGACTTTAGATCTGTTTTGGGTCTAGCCAGGGTCCGGTCCAGTCTAACATTAGTGCTCTGAGGCATGTGTCCCTGAGATCACCCCTGATATGAAAAATGCTGGTGCTCTAGTCACAACCATAATGTACAGAATCCTAATAGCCGAGTCTTCGAGTGATCACGAAAGTATCATTGACATATGCTACAATCCGGCAATATCTTCCGCTCAGAAAGGATATATGACCCCTGAAATCCACGATGAGCCGACCAAACTAGGAAGCATTACTCAGCACCACACCGCCTATTCTACTGGCAGTACATCATCCCCGGAGTAAACAGTGCTATATTTAAACATCTACTGCGGAGATCATAGAATATCAGAGGGTACTGACCAACTAAGTCCTGATTATTTGATCGACAGAAAGATTAGAGCACATATTTTCCCAGCATCTCCAAGTTTTCCTCCCTTTTTGACACTGTTTTTCCCCAATCGTTTGCAACTTGACAAGGTCTCTCTTTGACCAGCTTAGGATTAAGACCAGCTAGAGCGCTATAGGAATCACACTCACCGTCACAATATGAAGTGGCTCAGCGTGCTAACAGCATCTCTGGGAATCATCTCTTTGAATGCAGTTTCTCTTGATTTGGATGACAGTAGTTCGGTGAATTCTGCATTGGCCCTTATTGCTAAGGGCCTGATGGATTATTATGAAGGTACCAAATATGGAGGTACTGTCGGCATGATGACTGACCCCTATTATTGGTGGGAAGCAGGCACTGCGTTTTCTTCCATGATTGATTTTTGGTATTATACTGGAAATAGCACCTATAATGATATCATCAAGGAGGCTCTACTATATCAAGTTGGAACAGACAAAGACTACATGCCCGCCAACCAGACCACGTCGGAGGGAAACGACGATCAAGGGTTTTGGGGGCTTGCTGTTTTGAATGCAGCAGAAAAGAATTTCACCAATCCTACTGCTTCACAACCGCAATGGATTTACCTTGCTGAAGCTGTTTGGAATGACATGTATAGTAGATGGGACACATCTACATGCAGTGGGGGCCTGAGATGGCAGATCTATTCTTTCAATGCTGGCTATGATTATAAAAATACAGTGAGTAACGGCTGTTTCTTCACCATAGGGGCCCGTCTGGCTCGATACACGGGAAATTCAACTTATGTTGAGTGGTGTGAAAAGATCTGGAATTGGCTAGAGGATGTTGATTTTATTGACAGTTCATCCTACAAAGTCATTGACGGTGGCAGTACCGGTAGCAACTGCGAAACCCACTCGGTTGCACAGTGGTCATACAACTTTGGATTGATGATAGCTGGAACTGCCTATCTCTATAGTCATACCAATGATACCAAATGGGAAGAACGAGCAACAGGATTGTTCAAGCAAGCCGAGTCGCTTTTTTTCGAAAACGATATCATGTACGAGCAAGCATGCCAGGCTGCTGGTACCTGTAACACAGATCAACGATGCTTCAAAGGCATTTTTTCACGATTCCTCGGGTCCACTGCCCTTCTTGTTCCATCATTACAAAATGATATTATGACCAAGCTCAATGCCTCTGCCACGGCAGCTGCAGCATCATGCTCAGGCGGATCAGATGGTCACACTTGTGGACTGAATTGGTTCGAAAACGGATGGGATGGAAAATATGGCCTTGGAGAACAGATTTGTGCTCTCGACGTCATTGCCAATACTCAGGTTCTATCCAAAGATGGCCCTTTGACCAACACAACTGGAGGCACCAGTTCAAGCACTGCCGGCAAGGATACCACTGACTCGGGCTCTACAGTGAATCCACGGTTGATCGAAACAAAGGATCGGGCCGGAGCAGGTGTTGTGACTGTCATAGGTATTGTGATGATGCTGAGCACTGGTTTCTGGATGCTACACTAACGTGTCTCAACACGTATATTTATAAAGCGAGAAATAGTACGAAATCAATATATATATCAGGCATTTGTGTTTCTACAAATTGTTTTTCATTTTTTCTCCACCACGGTCCGTGGGATCGGATATTACGCACTCCTTGACAAAATCACTCAAAATCCCCCCCGTCTGCTTTCCCCTTAAAAAGGCGCACTGCTCCTGAAAAATAAATCTCTCCAAATTTCCATTGCCACAGCATGATTTCGTCCTCTGTTGGCCTTTTCTTGACTTCAAACCTCCATTCGGTGCTTCTTCTCGGCTAGTGGTGGCTCCATCATGAACCACCCCCTGGCCCCGGGTGGAGTATGGGCTAGTGTGACGTTCTGGCAAGACCATCGTAACCGACGACCTAGCCGAGCTCCGGTAGAGAGCGGCACAGGCCCTCAGAGACCAAGTGCTCCAAAGGAGCCGGGCTGCAGAAATCAAATCAAATCAAACATTGAACAGAAAATATCCCCCTCCAAAGCCAAACCTGCAATCAAAATCTGGCTCGAGCTCTCGCTTCCACTCTGTCCAACCCCGCGGCGGTGGGCTTGGAGGCTTGGCTCAGTCCCTAGGCCTATTTTTTGCACAGTCCCGCTTAGCTTGAACACTCAACAAGACACCGTGCTCAGTGGAAACAAAAGCTAAGCAACACATTTCGTTCGTTGTACACGCCTATTTACTGATCTTTGAGCTAGGGAATTGTTTTAACATGCGTTTGCTGAATTCGTTCTTTTCTTTGCTGCTGCTGCTGACAGCCGGCCTTCTCGAGTCTGTGGTATGCCTGAACTTCAGCACCGACGACGTTGAGTCGATTTATGCGGCCCAGGCTCTGCTTGCTAAAGGTCTTATGGATTATTATAATGGAAATGATACAGGCCAGACTCCTGGTATGTTTGTTTATGGTTATTATTGGTGGGAAGCTGGTGTTGCATGGGGAACCATGTTGGATTACAGCTTTTATACTGGAAACACCTCATACGATGGACTTGTCAAGACTTCTTTGCTATACCAGATTGGTGAAGGATGGGACTATATGCCTGCTAATCAGACAAATACTGAAGGAAATGATGATCAGGCTTTCTGGGGTATTGCTGCAATGCAGGCTGCAGAGAAGAATTTCTCCAATCCTACTGGAGACTTCCCCGGCTGGCTTTATCTTGCACAGGCAACTTTCAACACTATGGCATGGAGATGGGACCCCGAGCATTGCGGAGGTGGGTTGAGATGGCAGATTTTCACCTGGAACGCCGGTTATGATTACAAGAATAGTGTCAGTAATGGCTGTCTTTTCAATTTGGCTGCAAGACTTGCTAGATACACTGGCAATAACACCTATGTTGAATGGGCTGAGCGAGTATGGGACTGGGCTGTTAAGGTGGACTTTTTGTCGGTTAGCAACACCAGTGACGAAACATTTGTATATGATGGTGCTTATATTGAAAACAATTGCTCAGATACTAGAAAGGCAGAGTGGACCTACTGTTACGGCCTCTTCATGTCTGGCTCTGCCTATTTGTACAACTACACCAACAACACAGTATGGCTTGATCGAATCAATAGTGTTTGGAACCGAGGAACCGTGTTTTTCCAGGATGGTGTCATGTATGAAGCTGCTTGCCAACCTTACAACAAGTGCAACACAGATCAGCGATGTTTTAAAGGAATTTTCTCGCGTTTCTTGGGTCTTACAATGCTTATGGCTCCTTCCATGGTTGACACAATCACGCCTTATATCCTCTCTACTGCTGAAGCTTTGAAGACATCCTGCTCGGGAGGTAGTGACGGTCATACTTGCGGACTTAACTGGTTCGAGGGATCCTGGGATGGTGTATATGGGTTGGGTGAGCAAATTTGTGCTTTAGATCTCATGAATACCCTTCTCATTCATACGAAGCCTGGCCCTTTGACTGCTGATGACGGTGGATCATCCGAGGGTGATGGAGCAGCTGGTTCTGACGCAGGAAGCACAGGCCAAAATGGAAACTTCAAGTCATCTTTGGACCTGAGTACCAAAGACAGGGCTGGTGCTGGTATCATCACAGCTGTTGTTTTGATATTTATGCTAGCCAGCAGTTGGTGGATGATGGTCTAAATACAAGATTTTACGAGCATCTCATTCCAAGACATGCAGGCATGCAAACATTATCATTTTTGATTACCTCCAGTTATTTATGTAGAAAATTTTATTTCAAGTCGATTCACTGTGACAGCGTTTTTACTCTCTTCATCACTTTACTATCAAGACCAATAATTTCCACCCCCCCCTTGGTGTACTGGGCTAGAACATCCGTATCAATTTTGCTCGGATCCACGGCTTTCGAGACATCTTTCAATACATATGTTTTATAGCCATTCTTGGCAGCATCAATACAAGTGTTCATGACACAATAATCATATGCTAAACCGCATACAATCACATCGGTGATTCCTTGATTCTGTAGAATATCGTTCAATTCGGTATGATGCAATGACCAAGCATCTGCAAAAGCAGAATAGTATTCACGGTCCGATAAATAGCCCTTGAGAACTAATTGATCAACTCTGTTCTCAGTCTGGAACTCCTCCGGGAACTCCGATCCCTTTTCATTCTGAATACAATGATCAGGCCACACCACTTGGTCCATGGTAATTTCTGGATTCTCAGGATTATGAAATTTGAGCACATCGAAAGGCTTAGAACCCGGATTGTTCGAGGCAAAGCTGCAATGGTTCTTAGGATGCCAATCCTTGGATGCGATGACTACCGACCAGTGGTAGATACTTTTATCAGTGAGCTGGTTAATGATTGGAATAATTTCCCTTGCATTTTGAACAGCCAGAGATCCATCAGGTGGTAGAAAGTCTTCTTGTAGATCGACAATGATCAAAGCGGGGTTGAATCTGGACATGACAGATGCAGTAGTGGGTGTCCAAAGATATACAGCAAAATGATAAGATTTGGGCAATAATCGTCACAAGTTTATACCAAATTGCCAATATTCTTTATACCGATTTTTTTGTCAGTGCTGCAGGCGTTAGGTAAAGTGTGTCGCAACAAAGGGTTTTGAAGTGAGCTGATAAGATAAATGACGGATGCATGGGGCATATATAAAGTATACGAGGGCATTACTCTGCAACAGCATGAAGAATTACAAAACTAGTAAAGTGCGATTTTTGAATAATGAAGTGATGTGACGTTCATGTCTTACTGCTTTATTTATACTTGATTTATTAAGTGCAGTTATACTGCTGAAATCCGATCGACAAGGTCACGTGACATACTATTTTCATTTAGGAATCGTAGAGAATGCTTTGGCCGGCAAGAAAAAAATGACATTTATTAGGAATATTAATGCTTATATTATATAGGATGCATGTTCCCACATTCTCTGGAGAATGTCTCGAAATAAATAATATGTATGATGATACATCAAGGCTCAAGAGCGAACTTTGGACTTCCCCTTGCCAGCATGCCTGTCTTCAGCATCATTATCACTCGAAGACTGAGAGCTTATGGCGCCAGTGTAAGTACGACCTTGTATGTTATCCCGTTCATCGTCGACAGATGAAATGCTAGAGTAGTCAGGAACCTCACTGGCTGCACCCAAAAGAGGCTCACTGAAATGATAACGGCTGCTTTGAATAATAGTGTCAATCAAATAATACTGCAAGGAATTCATTACCAGTGGAAAGGCCATCATGACAAAAAACACCTGCACTCTGGGATCAAAGGATGCCCATCTGATCAGAAGCTCTCCAAGATCGTCAATGACATTTCCAGTAAAGTAAATGAATACCGATAAAGCCATTTTCATCTGAACCATAGCAGTCATGTATATGGAAGCTTGTTTGAAAAATGCAATCCATTTAGGAGGACTTCCATATTCACCTGAAACAATATCTGTCATGCCCATTTTTGCACACCAATTATGGTCTACAAACAAGAAAAACCAAAGAATAGGGACCCCTACAGTAGTATCCAGCAATATAGATATGAAATACCAGTTACAAGGGTTATCGTCCATGTCTGGAATCTGGTCCTGTGACGATATCAATATAGATAGCAACAAATTGATCATATGCAAACCGGCAGATCCGATCACCTGTTTGGCCACATCGAAGAACCACACCCACCACGGTCTTTGAGGATGCTCTTTCTGCCTCTTATAAACCAACGAAAGAATAGCCATTAAACCCATTAGTATTTGAATGACCAGCGCAAACGGCCCTAGAAGCTCACACTTGGGCTCTTTGCCCAATACCACAGCCATTCTCAAACAAACGGCCAAATTCCAACCGACTTGAATTGTAAACTAGTTCACGTGAAGGCTTCTGAATCCGAGACCAAATCAGCTTAAAAATCTAGTCAGCTTTGCAAAGTGAGACGGAGGTTGATTAGAGTTATCGCCCTAGATAATCGGGTACATGTTCGAGGAATAGAGGCAATATCGGGAGCGAGTGACTGTTGTCATGGCAACCGAGGAATCACGTTTGTAAGGCGAAATTCCCGGCATCAATTACTAACCCACTTAACAGCCTATAGAAAGAAACATGGCAGAACGTAAGTATCGAAAGCTAAATCAGACTGAAATGGTTTGAAGTATCTTCTGGAGTCTAGGGGAAAGTTCCTCTTTTCGGTAGAATCTGTAACATTTTGCTAACTTCATAGCTGAACCCCCCAGTAAGTAACCGGTACTGTAGCTCGGGTTTATCAGCTGATGATCCCAGAATCACGAAAAAATAAGTCCTAACATTGTTAGAGGTGAAGCCTTGCTGCGTGTGCTTGCCCGAAAAGTCCTCGCGAGACGAGTGTATTTTAATCCATGGCCAAGACTCTGGTCAATGTACCACTATTGTTGACCAATACAAGACCTGCATGAAGGGCTACGGTTTCACTGTATAATGTGAGCCGAGCTCAGTACATAATAGGGCTCTGGCTTCTTGAACGGGCCTCTGTATATATACATATATATTTGATAGTGGCAGACGCATAGATCGATGCTATTCAATTAAAAAAAGCTCCACTCAACTATTGATTTCAAGTACCCCGGTAATCCAAGCGGCCCATTTTCAAAAAAGGAAGCTTTTTCTAAAACGGTTGCTGTGTCGGCTGCGATCCCGAGTGAGTGTTCGGCATAGTTGACCGAGCCCGAACTCACGATGTGGTGCTCTATGCACTTCACCGGATTTTTAATTTTTTCTGGCCTTTACTCTCAAACCAACAACATTGAAAGTAGAGGATATGACGGATGTAAAGTCAAAAGAGCCGGAAGCTGGAAATTCCGCATGGGCAGATGTTGTTCTCAACAATCTCAATCATCAGCAGCTATGGACCAAGCTTTCCAAGGTTGAGCTTTCTACTCTCCCGGCTTCCGTGTTTCTGCTGAGTGGCACACCGTTTGAAAAACTGCATCCAGATGATCCCGATGATACTCCTAAAGAATGGGTGTTGCCATGCGCAACCGAAGATACTATCAGTGTCAGCCGGCTAGCGTCCATATTTGAAGGAATCAAGAACCTGGGTGAAACCGTCAATCGTCTAGTTATGGCCATGGTGACTAATGATAGTACCGTGGTGTATTACATTGTGAACGAAGGACTGGTTAAGCCGAGGAGAAACTGATTTTTTTTGCTTGTGCATCTTTTCTCACTATTTTATTGCCATTTACCAGTGGTGTTTTCTTTTTACATTGGCCCCACCTTTTAATTCCGCTGGTGATCCGTCAGATCGCCGCTGATGAAATCTCTCAGTTACCTGCATTCCCCTCTGAATAGCTGTTCAGTTTTTTAATATATACAATTTCTATCGCACGAGAATAGTTACATGGTGCATTGATCTGCTCACGGCCCCTGAAAAAATGAGTAAAATCTCCTTCATGATTTACTCAAAACAACAACCAGCTCCACCATTCAAGCTTAGTTTATTCCAGTCCAGTATTTGACAAAATTCAGTACACTATATTTGTCATGAGATTCCACCTGACTCACAGGTATAGTACCGAGAGTGCGTCCAATGTATTCCGTTCCGTTAAAACGAAAAGTATCGAGAGCTTGAAACTGACTCTCAATCAAAGTTTTCACCACTGGAACTGGCAACGTATCGAGACAGCTGATCTGCAGAATAGCAAGTAGTAGTAAATCTGACGATGTTGCTTCGTCACCGCCAAATGGGAATAGCCTATGACGAGTGGGCTCTTCGTCACCATTGGCCTTGCCAGCTGCTGAACTACTATCTTTCGTGATATCAGCGAGAACCTCAAATATATCCTTGGCAATATTCAAAGCCCGAAGATTCTCTTTTGCCTCTTGCAAGTGCTCTTTTCGTCCTCTCTGCTCACCCTCCAATTGTTCTTGTAGTCTGCTCAATGTTGCATTGTTACGTGCTTTTTCACTGAGACTCCACTCAACCGATGCGGTATCAACAAGACCAGCACCAGCACAGATCTCTTTAGCCCATTGTTTCTGACTGATGGTAAGATTATATTGCATTGGAAATGGTACCAAAGAGGCTATCAAGGGGCTTGTCACCTGGTCAAAGTTTCTCCGGCTGATGAAAAGCGTGTATAAACTCAAAGGATATACTCTGGCAAGAAGCCAGGAGTTCCATGCATATGTTCTTTTATCCCCGTGATCCAAATCAAAACCATGCTCTTTCATGTATTTGATAATGCTTTGAAAACCACCTGCCACCACCACTCCATCATGCTTGAGAGCCGGCAGCTCTCCATTGGAGCTAATGTACTGGTTGGAAGACGGTATGATCTCGCAATTCTCAGGACCTGCAGTCAAAAGCAGATACCATACCGATGCTAGAGAGTCAGGGAGAAACGAGACCACGTCTTCATTGGGACCTCCCCATATATGAAGAGTGAAATGCGATGTCATGGGTTGATTATAAGTTCCTTCGAGTAGCTATGTATTTGGATGGGTTTTCCCAACTTCGATTCATCTCGATCTGCGTAGTACAACTCCAGCTACATTCTCTAGCTTCACATAATTCAGTCTAGTTTCTTGCATGCCATCTTCGCATTAGCCAAATAATCAATATATCATGAAAGGACACAATGTCAGGACATTCAAGTGCGACTTGTGTTGCAGTACCTCGAAGCTTGATCATGCCGAGGTGCTTCCAAAAGGTTGCGCTGAAATAAGCCGTTATGTAAAAATCACATGAGTTATATCTTTTGACGTTATCAGCGTTTAATACTCAATTCTAGCTCTTCTTGTACACAAATTCAACATCATTTTCCCTTCTCAATTGATATTCAATTTTACCTGTTGGTATTTCACGGGATTCTTCACTCCAATTTCTCTTTTTTAGCAATTGATAGCTGGACTCTGGCATCTCTTGCACGCACAAGTCTTCCCCCCAAATATATTTCACCATCCCCATCAACACCTTTGTTCGTGAAAAATCACAATGACCGATTCGCCTCAGCGCAATGAAGGACTAGATGAGGAGTATGATATTCATGGTTCCTCAGGAATGACTCAGCTTGCTTCTGGGAAAAGAAAGCGATTTGCTGGGGATCGAATTAGTAGACTGGAGGACGAACTTGAAGCCAGTCCTTTGGAAGCTTCTACTTGGATCGCATTGGCAGACGAACTGAAGGCTCGGGATAGTTTAACAGAGTTACGTGAAACTTATGAAAAAATGCTCAAATACTTCCCTACCTCGGCGGAAATGTGGATATCTTATATCACCATGGAGGTTGATCATTCAGAATTCCAAAATGCCGAGCAATTATTCTCGAGGTGTCTTACAGAGGTTCTCAAAGTCAATTTATGGGAGGTATACTTGAGATATATCAGGAGAGCCAATGCTGAAAAAGATAGTGCTCAAGATGCTCGAGAAACCATCCAGAGTGCATATGAATTCGCTCTCGAGCACATAGGGAATGATATTGATAGTGAAAAAATATGGCTCGACTATCTGACATTTATTCAGAGTCTTCCGAAAGGAGAGAGTCATGAACAGCAGCAATTGATGGATCTAACCAGAAAGACTTATAGGAGAGCTTTATGTATTCCATTGCGAAATATCGAGACCATTTGGCAAGGCTACAACAACTTTGAAAAGGGCCTCAATAAGAACACTGCTCGGAAATTCATTGCAGATAGGTCTGCTACTTATATGAGTGCTCGATCTGCGGCCCGAGAGCTGCAAAATATAATTCAAGACTTGGATCGATCTACACTACCAAGCCCAAGGACCGGATCATTGAACGAAGCCTCTCAAAGCGAGATCTGGGCTAATTGGATTCAATGGGAACTGAAAAATCCTTTAGAAGCTTCAGAAGATATTGTTCAACAGAGGGTTTTATACGCTTATCGACAGGCACTTATGACTCTGAGGTTCTTCCC
Source organism: Zygoascus hellenicus (assembly GCA_030564625.1). Taxonomy (NCBI): domain Eukaryota; kingdom Fungi; phylum Ascomycota; class Dipodascomycetes; order Dipodascales; family Trichomonascaceae; genus Zygoascus; species Zygoascus hellenicus. The sequence goes on from JAJLWE010000004.1 coordinate 452,098, forward strand.
CGATTGGTGGTTTAAAGCTGCAAACTTTTGCCATAAAAAATTAGGAAATATTGATGAAGCGATTAAGCTTCTCAATGAAGGAACAGCTGCAAATGCAGATAGCTTTTTGCTGTGTTTAAAGAGTGCTGACGTCTATGGAGCACAGCATCAGACTACAGAATTAAAAGAGTGTTTCCACAACCTATTGAACACGCTTAAGGATAAGCGGGCAAAACTTGTTGGTTCAGAGAAAGATAGGAGTGTTTCCGATGAACAGACACCTGAAAACACGATAGAAGCGTCAGCTCAAACTGCACCAGAGGTTGCTGTCTTGAACCGATATATCACTTACGCCTATACTGAGTTGTTGAAGGCAATAAAAAGAGTGGATGGAATCAAAGAGGCTAGAAAAGTATTTTCAGAAGCTCGAAAGCTTGACTATTGCACTTTCCACATGTATGTTGCATCGGCAATGATGGAATATTACAATTCACGAGAATCGGGAATTGCCAGTAAGATCTTCGAAATCGGCTTGAAGCGATATTCAATCGATGCAGAATATATTAAGGAATACTTTGATTTTTTGATTTTAATTGACGATGAGCCAAATGCAAGAGCTTTGTTCGAAAAGAGTGTTGTAAAAATGCCCCCTGATCAACAAAAATTATTGTTTGCTCATTACTTGAAGTTTGAAAATAAGTATGGAGATTTTCCTGCGATTTCAAAGCTGGAAGAGCGTTATTCAGAGCAGTTTCCTGACGAACCGGCTATTAATTTATTTGTTTCAAGATTTGATGAGTCCGAGCCCAGCGGCTTTTTGAATCCTATTCGTGAAATAGATCTTTTCCAGCGCCTCGATGCTAGTAACATCTCCAGAGCTCTAGGAGAGCTTGATGACGATTCGCGAAGGAAAAAATTCAGAGGCGATGCCAGCCCACCATCGGATTTGCCAGATAGTATATACGGTTTACTGGATGACCTTCCTCCGGCCAGCGACTACGATACGGTGGTTTTCAGTCATAAAAAGCTGATAAGTTTGATACAGTGTGTTGATATCCCTCAATAGTAGAGGGGCACCAGTGAATAGATAATATTAATATGCAGCATTATTAATTGATGGATAGAAGAGAGTCATGATAATCAATCGTACCAGAAAACAGTTGTAGTTTCAAAATAATCATCAATATTTCAAGCAGTTTTCCATGCTCTCCTTTTCATTCCGAATCACTAGAATCTTCCTCAGAACTTGATGATTCTGGTTTGTAAGCGTGCCTGTCTATCGACGGGTTCGTATAGGCCCTGTGAGTGTTAACCCACTTCAAAATAGCATCAACCAATATTTTCTGCCCTTTTGAGTCTTTTTTTATCGCATCTATACTTTTTAATGCATCTTGGATGTCTTCATGCCGTATAGAGGTCGCCTGAGCTAGATCGTCAATAGTGATTGACGTACCCTCATGATAAGCCAGCTGCTCAGCTATTGCAGAGAGCCAATATGATATATAAGATTTTCTCCCGTAGCTTGAAAGAGGTTTTTCCGGACTGCCTAGTTTCCCCTCGTTGCGAGAGATGAGATATGAGAAGGCAATCAGCAAATATCCGAGACCGCATTTCTGGAACGGAGGAAATATTAGTATGCATGCAAGATTATTGTCATCCCATGACACTTTTTCCTTAGAAAAAAAGCCAAGTACGCGGGGATCAGTGGAGTTTTCCGTGAGAATGTAGAAGTCAAAATCGCCTACTGCAAAGTAGACACTTTTTGAATCCAGAAACAGTTTGGCAAATAAACACAAAAATTGACAGTAAAGTTTGCTTTTGGAGCCGTCAACTTTAAAAATACAATATTGATCCGTTTGGTACACAAGAGATCCTGGTGGATTCAATGATCCCGAATGCCAACTTTGATGTAAAGCTAAGGACTCTGCTGAAGCAGTATATTTGAAACAATACCGACAGATATGAAGAAGAGGAAGCATGCAATTTTTGGTCTCTTTCAGAAGCCCTGGTTTGGGCTTTGGCGCCAGTTCTTCTCCTTGTACTGAAGATCTATTGACGGAGCTACTAAGGGCCACCTGACCGTTCAAACCTGCACCCTTGACCGTAGCAGGCACATCCAACCAACCACCAAGGCTTTGTGAGGCTCCTGATTTCGATCGCGATGATTCAAAATAACCCTGGCAGCCATACCAAGTGTCAAAAACGTAGTTACAGTAAGCAACCTGTGAGATATTTCGAGGTTCAAGAGGCATGACTAAGAGAAACTAAAACGTAAACAAGCCAATCTCATGTGCATATCGATAGAACTCAAATTAGAACTATATAGCTGACAGTTTTGATCGCTATACTAAGTGATGATGGTGCGTCTGATTTTCCAGTAGGAGTCAGTCAGAATCTGGGTTGGAGGCTCCAGCACGGCTGATGCCAGAAAAAAAAATATTCGTATAGTGAAATAAAATATGCCATTTCGGAATCAACTACCAAAGGCATATTGCAATGGGTAAATACCGAGAGCGATTCAATGCTAAAGCTCGAGCTGGCATGGTCGCCAAGCAGCAGGCATTGAAGCGTGCTAGAAACAAAAGTCAGTATCAGCAGGATGATGATAACATTGAAGCTGCTGCTGATGATCAGCCGGTGATACCAGCCGAAGAGACTGATGTCAATGCCGAGATTTTGTTACCGATGACAACAGAAGAAAAAATCGAAAGAAAAAGGAAATTGCATGAAAGTTTGAAGCCTAAGGAAGAAAAAATGTCTAAGGCTAAAAAGAAGCGATTGGATAAGTATATTGTAGGTGTCAAGATAGGCGATAATTGGCCTAGTCAAACCAATGCTAACAATGTTCAGGATAAGTTGGTGAAAAATGAAGAAAAGGCCGAGCTTTTGAGCAAGCTTGGTAATTCGACATTTGAAACAGAGAATCTGGAGTCTTTGAAGACCCTTGGTAAAGGCAGAAAAAGCAAAAGAGAGCAGATGGTTGAAGCATTACAGCTCGAGAGATCGGGCCGTGGAAATGAAAAGACTCAACAACTTCTCTACGAGACCAGAGAAGTAAAAAATTGGGAAAACGACGAAGATTTTAAAAAGCTTCTTCCAGGGAATACTGATCACGGCGCTGGCCCAGAATCAAGCGATGATGACGACGGTTCAACAGCTACTAGTACTTTTATTGATCATCGACCACAAGGAAAACCCGGTGCTGGTTTTGGATTTCAAAATATCAAAAAAGTCACTAAAACGGCTCCAAAGAGGAAATACAATTGGAGAGCCCGGCTAGAGCGTGAGAGAGCCATGAGAAAGGGCGTCGATCTGAGTTCTTCTAGCGAAAGCGACAACATGGACGAGGATGATAGTGATGATGAATCTGATGATGATGAACTATCATCAAGTGAAAATTCAGACGACTCTGGAGATGATGATGCTCAGGAGGAATGGTCAGGATTTGTAGAAGATCAAGTGCCAACTGCAGCTAGCAGTAACGACCAGGAAAGCAACGACGACGACCAGGACAAAATCGATGAAGAAGAAGAAGAAGAAGCGGAAAGCAACAACAGTGGTAGCGAAGGAAGTATAGAAGATAGCGAAGAGGAAAGTGATTCTGACGTTCCTAAGCAGAAAGCATCTGACATATTTAAGCAGTGGGCCAATGACATAATTGCACCTGTCAAAGAGGGTGTCGAGTACCCTGAGTTCAATGGAGAATATGTGCCATTAGATCGACCGGAAGATAGAGAAGAGATACCAGAAGAAGTTATGCACCAAGCCAATCCTCTCCGTCAGGGTCATTACGTGCATGTGTCTCGCTCAGCAGAAATTCAGGAACAGCGACTGAACTTACCTGTTGTTGGCGAAGAGCAGCGCATAATGGAAGCAATTCATAACAATGATTGTATTGTCGTATGTGGTGAAACTGGTTCGGGAAAAACAACTCAGGTACCCCAATTTTTGTTTGAATCGGGTTACGGTAGTCCAGACAGTCCCTCTACGGCAGGTATGATTGGAATAACACAACCTAGAAGGGTTGCTGCAGTATCTATGGCGCAGCGTGTGGCCAATGAGCTTGGTGATCATGGAAGCAAAGTAGGTTATCAGGTCAGATTCGACACCAAGGTTGCCCCTGAGACTGCTTTGAAATTTATGACTGATGGTGTTCTATTAAGAGAGCTCACTATGGATCTCACTTTATCAAAATACTCTGCTATCATCATCGACGAAGCACACGAAAGAAATGTGAATACAGATATTCTAATAGGCGTTTTATCACGAGTCCTTAAGTTACGAAGGGAAATGAGCAAGGAGCCTGAATCACAGATCAAGCCCTTAAAACTCGTCATAATGTCAGCTACATTGCGTGTTTCCGACTTTACTGAGAATCTTACTCTGTTCGACAGCCCGCCCCCTGTTCTCAATGTACAGGCTAGGCAATTTCCAGTTTCTGTGCATTTCAACAAGCATACAAAATATGAATATATTGATGAAGCTTACAGAAAAGCCGTCAAAATCCACCAGAGACTTCCACCTGGAGGTATTTTGATCTTCATGACTGGCCAGAATGAAATTACTCAATTGGTCAAGAGGCTTCGAAAAGCTTTCCCAGCACAGCAGAAAACAAAAGAAAGTGATTCAATCGTATCTGTGAGGGCTGATGCTAATGAAGGGACTATAGAAGCGGAGGAAATTGAGCTTGGTGCTAATCAAATGGATCTAGACTATACTAAGATTAACGAACTTGAAGCCCCAGAAGACGATTACGACTCGGAAGATGAAGAAGGTTTTGACGAAACACTTGAAGAGGGCCAAGACGCTAATGCACCCCTTCATGTTCTTCCCTTGTACTCACTCCTTCCCACTAGTGAGCAGATGAAAGTATTCAAAGAACCACCAGAGGGATCTAGAGTTTGTATTATTGCTACAAACGTTGCAGAAACATCCTTGACAATTCCCGGTATTAGATATGTTATTGACAGCGGCCGAGTCAAGGAAAGACACTATGATGAAGAAACTAAAGTACAGAGTTTTAAAGTTGGTTGGACAAGCAAGGCATCAGCAGATCAGAGAGCAGGTCGAGCGGGACGTACAGGGCCTGGTCATTGTTATAGGCTTTACTCTTCTGCAGTGTATGAGACTGATTTTGAGCAATTTACTGTCCCTGAAATCATGAGAATGCCGATCGAAGGTCTTGTTCTTCAAATGAAGAGTATGGGAATTGATAATATCGTGAATTTCCCCTTTCCAACTCCTCCTCCAAGACAGAGTTTGGCCAATGGATTGAGATTGTTAAAGTATTTATCAGCTATTGATAATGAATCTGACCAGCTGACAGATCTTGGAAAATCAATGTCATTATTTCCGCTGAGTCCAAGATTTGCCAAAATGGTCATTATTGGTAACCAGCTGGATTGCCTATCTTATATCATTGCAATTGTGTCTGCTCTGTCTGTGGGAGATGTCTTTATCAGTGAACAGGAACTTGGAATTCAAGAAGTAAGTGGTGAAGACGAGGAAGGTTCAGACAGTGAAGAAACTGTAGAAAGCAAAGAGCGCCGACGACAGCTGCGAACAAAATATTTTGCGGCTCAGTCACGTATGACGAACCTTGATGGCAAGGCAGATGCTCTGAAAACTCTCTCGGCGGTTTGTGCGTTTGATTATGTGGTGAAAGACCGTGCTAAAGCTGAGAGGTTTTGTCAGGATAACTTTTTGCGATACAAAACAATGGATGAGATCAGGAAGCTGAGACAGCAGATCAGCTATTTGGTGGCTGTAAACTGCTTCCCTAGGCAGATAGATGCTGTGCAGGCAAAACTGAGCAGTAAACTGAAGCCCCCTTCTACTCCACAGAAACAGGCACTCAAGCAGATGTTGGCAGCAGGCTTCACTGATCAAGTGGCTATCAGAGCTGATCTAATAGACTTGGATATCAGCACTAGAGCAAAGAAGAACATCCACACATATCCTTATAAGACACTATTTCCTGTGTCTTTCAAGTCTTCTCATGATGAAACGGATCCTTATGTTTACATACATGCTACCAGCATCTTGAACCACGCTGGAGCAACACCTCCCGATTATCTTGTATATCATACTGCTCAGAAAAGTGACAGGGTTAAAGAGGGTCAGCTTATCAAGATTAGAATCAAGCCTCTCACGGATGTAACTTCCTCTCAGCTATCGAACGTTGCAAAAAATACCGCTCTATTGACATATTCTAAACCCCTCGGGCCGCCATACGGACCAAAGGCGCTCAGCTCAACGAAGAGAGAAGCTTGGGTGGTACCCCGATTAGGAGCAGCCATTGGCGAGGGAGGACTAGGATGGGATCTTCCAGCTAAGAAGGTAATTCAAGAAAAAGTGGATGGACACTGGAAAGTCCAGTAAATAGCATGTTTCATTAATTATATTTGGCATTATGAATCCTTAATCAAGCTCCTAGCTTGATTTTCACAGTAGTACTGTTCCTATGAGTAGAATTCGATGATTGTGCTCCAGCACTTGCTTGCTGGCATCCCGGACAAGTGTGCAGAGTCTTATGACAGAAAACATCGCAGTCGATACAGAAAATATTCCTGCATTGAGAACACATGAAACGGTGGGTAGAGGTATCATTAGGTTTTGGAAGTGATATCTGGCAGCCAAAGCACCGCTCAATAGCGATTCTCGCAGTATCATTGGCAGCGACCTCGCGAAATGCTTTTAATGGAAACAAATGATGATAAGATCGCGCCAAATGAGTCGATAAAATGAGTGTAAGGTTGCAGCATGGACATATTGACGGCAAGGTAGATACCTTGGACTTGCACCTAGGACATATATATCCACCCTGAGTGAGCGTAGAGTCACTAGCACCGATTGTAGGCTTCACCTCAGAAACACGTGAAGGAAAGCCCATCTCAACCAGAGTGCTAGATTTGGAAGATGCTATTTTTGACATTGCAGGAGGGTTCGCTGCTGCCAGAAGAAGATCTTTGAAATGAGTTTCGTTGAGAATCACACCGTATGCAGACTGGTCACCGTAATTCGACTTTACCGCCATCTCCTTGCAAATAGCAACCTGAGCAGCCAGCCCAATCACACGAATTCTTATTTTCTCGCTGACGAGAGAGTCTACTGTTTTGTGGATGTCTCCCGGATCTGACGATAACAAGGCACCGAATATGATGACAACCTCTTTTGTACAATGGGATGGAACATGAAACAGCAGACTTTTGCATGCTTCCAAAGCATTTTGAAGAGATGGGTCACCTTTAGGCTGTTGCTTTTTCAGAGCAGTTAATGCGTTGATATGTTCATGTGGACTCGAGTCCAGGGCCGATATCAGGGTCGCAAGACCGTCTTTCATGCCAACAATGCTCAATTGACTGATAGGATTTTGATCGAAAAACTCTGTGACAAAATCTATAGCATAGTTGAGCATCATTTGATAACGGTTTGGACGAAGGTCCTTTTCCAGCATGAATATGCTCAGATCAAGCACCAAGATGAGATTCCGTATGATGCCTCGCTGGACCGGCTTGACGTCCGCCAGAACACGCTTCTTCTTATTATCCTCGACAATTCCCGCAACCACTCCAGCTAGTGATCCATCTACATCTTCCTGCACCACATCCCACGATCGCTGGTATTCGTTAACCCATGAATACCCCCCAGCTCCATTAGCGTCATGACCAGTAGCTCCTTTGCCCTTGCTACGCGACGATGCTCGGGGGTTATTTCTCGTCCTCTTGGAAATCCCTTCATTTTCCCCATATAGCGGATCATCTGGTGAAATATAGTCTACATATTCATCATCAGAGTCTTCCATTGCCGATAGCCTATTCAACACAGTCCAGTTGCCTATCTCCCTTTTGATGATGGTTCAGGTTCTAATTTGCACCAGGGTAAGGCTGTGCAGCTCTGCTTCAAGCACAAATCTTACAAAGGCTTTTGGGAGTTTATCGTCGATAACCACCGACCAAACACAGTTGGACAGAACGCAACGCAACGCAACGCGACTTGGAAATGAAGGGTATGTTGGATGTTGGAGTTATAGGTGGAACTGCTCTGCTGTTGATAGTTGAAAATGAGATGCTGGTGTGTCGTTTTTTTCTTTTTCATGTCGGGTTTTTGCAGCGGATGATTGTGGAATATTTGTTTTCAAGCTCGGTGTCTGGTGGTAATCAAACACTAACGTTCTTTAGATTCAGTTAATGGAAAAGCCCACGGGATGGAGCTGGTTTCCAACATTATAAAAGCAGTTTCCAGGTAAGTGTACAGGCTGAAAAATATTATAAGAGTTTTTGCAGCTAACATTGCAGCAACCCTATAGGAACATCAATCATACAAATCAAGGTTCCAACAGTGTCGAACGACGTGTCTGTGGAGCAGTATCTGGAGAAATTTGAAGAGCTCAGTCCAGCAAGCACGATATCCCAGAAGGCAGAAAATGGAAGCTACGATGCTAATATATATGATCTATATCATGATTTCAAACTGGTGACGGTACATGAGTTGGTACAGCATGCTATTGGAAGCGAAAAATATAGAGAGCTTCGATCGCTGCACGAATCTGTGACAGACCTCATTCTGCGAGAGGGTGAAAGACTGGGATATTTGAAACCAGAGGAGCCAGGTAAAACCCCCGAGTCTGGATTTGAAGGGGAAGTATTTAATGGTTATCGCCGAATATGCACAGATGTCCAGGAGTCCTATGGTGAAGCTTATTTCATTGTTTCACAGAACTCTGGCCCATTGTTCACCTCCATCAACGGAAAAGCTGCCATAGATCCTAGAGACACAGAGACCCATGGCCAGTTTAATACTACCAAAGTGGTGCCATTAACTCAGAATTATATCACACCTTACCAGCTTGGTTTCGTGTCGCCGGCAACAGCTTCAGTTCCTCATCCTGCAGTACCCCCCACAGAGCTTCTCAGAGAATTTGTGCACCCAGCACAATCTGCATTACCTGCCACAAAATGGCTCAAATATGACGAGTATTCAAGCTTTGCTCCCTCCATGGATAATTCTTCAGCTGTCCTCTCGGATGGTGTATCCGGTGCCATTTGGTATAACAGAACAGAAGAATCATCTGAGAAAGTAGAAAAATCTAATGGCAATGATGTGAGCACGGTCACTTCAAACGATCAGCAAAACGAAGAGGTGGAAAGCAAAGTTGCCATCAAAGCGGAAGATGTTCCTGAAGCCGACATTGATTTACTCAGTGTTTTCGAGTGGACCCCAGGAAATGAAATCGACGAGGAAGAATTGGAGTCCTACAATTCCCCGGAAGGCATCAGTGCCTATCTGAGTAAATTACTACTTCAGATCCAATATTACCAACGTGCTCGGTTGTCATCCAATGACGGCTCGGAATTTAAAGTCGATGACCAGGAAAAGCTCGTCGCCCTTAAGGCTCAGAACTTGTTGGCACGTCTTGCTTCTGACTACACACCTAAAGAGTTAGGATTCAATGTGTCTAGCAATATCCCTATGCTTTCTGTCAATTATCAAGGCACTCTACCTGGTACCGACCGATCAATCCAGCCTCAGGCAAGATTCCCTAATATGACACGACCTCAAGGACGGCCTCGTGGTAGTACAAGAAGATGAACGGTTTAATGCTGTATATATATATTGTTTTAATCAAAGCTATGAAGAAAGCTGTTGGTTTTAAAGATGGACATCTGCTCCAGCAGCCATGGAGATGATCAGAAATCCGTTCAAAAGAGCAACTAATGCAAAAATAGATACGGCGATAATGTTAGTCAGTCGACTGTTACTCATATTCTTGTACCGGACTCGTCCGTTTTCATCACTGTCGAGAACCTCGTAAGTGCTGAGTCCATCAGCAGCATATCGTAAATCCGACTCAGAATGTGGAGCTTCCTCGGGAGAAGAAGAATTATAGATAGGGACTCTCATGATAGTCTTGCTAGCGGTGAAATACAAGAGAGGTGCAGAAACAAAAGGCAAGAGTAGAGAGAGAACAACCTGTGAGGCATTGAGCACATCGGCAAGTCCTTTTCGTCCGACTCCGAGAGATACAATAAAGCAAGGAGCAATAGCCAAAGCACGTGTGATGAGACGTCTAATCCAAGGTTGGAATGACCATCTCAAAAAACCCTCGGAAACCATCTGGCCAGCAAGTGTGCAGACAATACCGGCGCTCTGACCTGAGAAGAGCAAAGCCAAGGCGAATACAATAGCCGCTGCTTTGCCCAAAAAAGTCTTGAGCATATCATAGATAGAGAACAAATCTGCATCTACTGCATCAGGTCGGTTTGCCAGTGTTGCGCCAGCAACAATCAGAATTGCAGAGTTGACAAAAATAGCTACCGTGAACAATGATATAACCAATTCTGCAATGGAATAATGCATTGAGTCTTGAATAGCACTTAAAGAAGGCTGATATGCCTCATCGACATCATCATTACCTTCTTCGGGGGGCTCATAGAACCCATGTTTGGTATCATAGTCACGAAGTCTAGGCTGTACCAAGCCTGACCCAAGATACAAGCTGTGTGGCATGACAGTTGCACCAAGAATTCCACAAGACAAATATAACCCCTGTTCCTCCAAAAGCTCGGAAGATGGTAAGAATCCCCTAAAAATGGCTCCATGATCAGTGGGACCAATAGAATATAGTTCTATCGCAAAGCAGACGACAACAATAAATACAAGAGACGAAACGAGATATTCAAAGTAGCGGACAATTTTCAGAGGGCCATTTGGCCTGTATGCCAACAAAACAAGTAAGACATCAACCACAGTAACGGCAACCCCAAAAGGCAGAGGAATTCCAAAAAGAATGTTAAGTGAGATTGCGGTGCCAACGACTTCAGCAAGATCTGTAGCAATAATAGCAATCTCAGCCAAGGCATATATAACAATGCACTGCCATCTTGGAAGATGCTTTCTACAGTTTTGAGCCAGATCCAAACCAGTAACAGAGCCGAGTTTAGTGCACAGTATTTGTAGAAAGACCGCAAAAAGGTTTGAGACAAGAATCACAAAAAGATGCTTGTACTGGTAAAGCGCACCAGCAGAAACTGCAGTAGAATAGTTTCCAGGGTCCATGTACGCAACAGACACCATAATTCCCGGCCCGATGAATTGAGCGTACTTTGTCATGACATGCTTTACAGTCTGAATGAGGCTGTCGACTCTAACCTTTAAGCTGCTAGGGAACGACTCATTTATGTTAGCAGCACGGTTGAGACCAAAAAGAGTAGTTGTTTCACGACTTCCAGGAACAGACTGCCCAAAATCTATGCTATCATCTTCGTCAACGCCTTCTATAAAACGCGAATGTTCGTCATCCTGTGAGTTTCGACCGTCAGCAGATGAAGATGCTCGTCTTAAAGGTATGCTGGTCGGCTTGGTCTTGGACGATTTCTTGTCCGGACGCCCTATGTCTCTTGAGCTTGATATATCATCATGCCTGAGATGCTTCACTAAGGATTCTTTCTGTAGTGTATCCTTCTTCGAGGACCCCTCATCTGACGTGTGCTCATCATCCACCAATGTGTTTGGAAGATTGCCGATATCGACCAGACCTTTACCGCTTATTGCAGATTCATGATCGTTCTTATGGTAATTCATAGTTACTGTGAAAAGCTTACAACGCCGGATCTACGGCTAGTTCAAGCCAGAGTTCCGAGTTATTCCTATACTCTCACGATTTTCCAGCTGAACGCTTTTACACTCAAAATTATGAGCAGCAGCACAAAGATTTTTCAATAACTGCAAGTCAGAATGACTTAAGAGCTTTGAAGTCGCGACTGAGCGTTCGTAGCTTGAATCTTAGCAAAGAGCTAGCGCCAAGGTACAAGGTGAGGTGAGGTGGTACGTAGATGCTCTGAGGAGTATAACATCAAGTACCATGCGGCTGCGAGCATGAATACGCCAGCCAAGCCGAGAAGAGCGATGAGGCAAGATAAATTCAGCGCAAGCTTATGCTATAGGTGAATAGCAGTAGAATAGCAGTTGGAAAAATAGTGGCTTCGGGGGGTTTGTTTCCTCGATCCAATTGCAGGCTGGAAAGTCGCTCATAGGAGTTTGAATGCTTGTACAATCAGAGATGCAGGGTATAACGATCATTTGATGAGTGTCCCGGAACTTCATGAGCCAAAAACTGAAAATGATTTTAGAATAAAAGAAAAAATCCATTGGCTCATAAATGTAAACTTCGGCTTTATCAAGCCAGCACTCGTTCTTAGATTTGTTCATCCAGTATTTCACAGTTCTTCGTTCTACAGCATCACCAGCATTACCCGGAAACCATCGCCAAAGTAAACAGAAAATGAACAGAGCTAGTAATGGCAACTGACCGCATTGCGCGACTAGAAGCTCGAGTCCAATTTCACGTGTTTTACGTCGGAGGTTTACGTTCTTTCTGGTCCATCGCGCTTACTTCTTTCCAAAATGGTCAGTTCGTCGAGGCCTTGGAGAAAGTCTGGCAGACCTGCTGTAGATAGCAATTTTCAAGAACCTTTGATCCCTACTGACATTCTTGATGTGGGGACGCAGAGAAATATTGTCTTTTCCCTCTTTATTCTCATACAAAGCTTTAAATGCTATGAGTTGGTTTTTCCAAAATCCACTTATTCGAACGAGATGTTCGCCATCAAATACTTGTTCATTGACGGCCTCTTCTTATGGATCTTGCCCATATTCAGAGTTCCTTGGCTCTGTTTTTCCTCAATGACAAACATATTTTTCACAGCTCTATTTTTTGCCTTTAATATCATGATCAGCAGGCAGGGAGTTGCTACTGGAGCTTTGTTTATGGCTCTCTTGAAAGGGTTATTTCAGTCTGAGTACACTCTCTCTGGAACAAGAGCTTCTCATTCTGATCTGGATGATGCGAGCTTTTTCCATGGGCAGTACATGGTCAAAATATTGCCTGAGAGTACTGCAATTATGAACCCGTTTGAAGAAAAGTTCTGTATCGACGATAAGTTCAATACTTTTGTTTATATTCCTTTCGTCTTCAATTCGACTGATCCAAATAATTTGATTTTGAGCAAGATTGATTTTGAAGGTGTCCAGACAGATCTTCATTTTCAAGGTAAGGATATCAAGCGACTAAAGACCAGCGACGCAGTTCCTGATTCCGCAACAGATCATTTTTCGTTTGGTTCATCTGCTGCCTTCGCTGCCGTCAAAATTTCAGAAACAGGTATTTATCGGCTACTTCAAGTAGCTGATGCCGAAGGTGTTTCTTCAAAAGTTTTCTCATCGGACCTTATAATTCCAAGGTGCCCATCTGCTTCTTTTGAGACGAAACAAGAGGGAAATAAATGCTTGGGAGACATTGATTCTACCATAATTACCGTCGTTGGTATACCCCCTTTAAAATTGGAGTACTCTCGTCTTGTCTTAGGCCGCGAAAGCATGCACTCAATTGAGTCAGTGCAGCCGGAAAATTTCGCTTCTCCTTTGTTTTCTGGCGGTCTTCCCCAGCAGCTGTCTTCTAGTATGGATTTCACGTGGGCCAAACCTCAAGAAATTGAGGTGGCTATTGATGCTCCTCTGAATTCAGTCGGAGAGTGGATCTACAACATTGACCAAGTTCAAGATGGACTGGGAAATGTCATAGCTTTTGATAAGCTGTTTGAGAAACGTGGTAAACTTTATCCAGCATCTGCACCGTCCGACATATTTTCTTCTCTAGTTGTACATCCAAGGCCACAGATCCGATATTCTGGCTGCGATTCACAACACCCGTTGGTGATGCCTCTGGGAAGTGCTTTAAGTCTCCCATTAGACATTGTCGGTGATGCAAGTAATGGGCCCTATGAAGCTGTTATGGAATTCAAAAAATTGGAGAATGGTGAAGTATCGGAGAATGGTGAGGTTTTCAGCCATGTCTTTGAACACAAGGGGTCAAAGCTAGTAGTCAACCGTCCTGGCGCATATTCACTGGTCTCAGTGAAAGGAAAGTTTTGCACAGGAAACGTGATAGAACCATCCAATTGCCTGGTTTATGTGCCTCCCGTACCTAGAGTCAATGCTGAGTTTGTGCCCATCGAGGACAAGTGTGCTGGTCCAATTGGTGTACAGGCTGACTTGACATTTGTTGGTACTCCTCCGTTCAGCATCTCATATAGAGTTTTCAAGGATAACAAGCTCATTGATGTGCGGCACACATCAATTAGAGAAGCACGACACCAGCTGAAATTCAATCCTGAGTCTGCTGGTACTTATACCTATGAGTTTTTCGATCTCAAGGATAGCGTTTACCAGTCTCAGGATTATTGCGAAGAGAGAATATTTACTCAGTTAGAAATCAGAGCCCTTGCATCTGCATCATTCAGAAATTCTAATAGAAAGAAGTGCTGTGCTGGCGATTCTGTCTCGTTCGATCTTGAATTATCTGGTTTACCTCCTTTCAAGCTAGCATATGAAATCATTGGATCGTCTCGAAGAAGTCCTGAAGTCATTACAGATATACAGGAATTGACTTACCGTATCGATGTTCCTAAGTTAAATGAGGGTGGTAAATATGCCGTTTCACTGGTATCGATTGAAGATAGTAGAGGCTGCCGCACTCTTCTTAAGGAGGAAGCTAATATCGAAGTTCGACGACAACGTCCTCAGGCTGGATTCTTAGCTATTGATGGAGAATATTCTGTCAAGACTCATCAAAATGGTCATGTCGATCTTCCATTGAGACTCACTGGTGAGGGCCCTTGGAATGTGGAATTCGATCATTCAGCCAACGGCGAAACTGTAAGAAAGGAGGTAGTCCTAAAATCAGCCAAAGACACAATTCAGGTTGGAGATGAGGGAATTTACACTCTTGTTCGTGTCTCAGATGCTTACTGCCCAGGTGAGGTTGCGTCATCCAAAGAATTCTCTGTATCATGGTATGAGAAGCCTAAAGTCTCATTAATTCAGTCAGAGACACTTGTCTCGGTCAAAAAAAATGTATATCAGAGATCCCCGGTTTGCCAATCTGGTGAAGATTCTTTGAGACTGCAATTGCAAGGATATCCACCATTTACTCTGACTTATGATGTTACAGGACCGATCAAGATGAGTAATCAGAAAGTTACCGTTGCAACGAAATATGCCAACATTAAACTTCTAACTTCTAAATCCGGCTTGTATACTTACACCTTTAAAGGGATAAGTGATGCGTTTTACTCGTTGAAAGACGGAGAAGCTGACCAGTTTTCCATTCAGCAGGAAATTCGTGATTTGCCATCAGTTTCCTTCAAAAAGAAGGGTCAAAGTATCAAGGCATGCTCACAGCTGCGAGAGTCTGGTACTGTTGATACTGGAATACCTATCAAGCTTAAGGGCACGGCTCCTTTTATTGTGAAACTAAGCATATTCAGTGAAAGTACTGGAAGGACAACCGAGAAATCAATTGCGGGAATTGAATCCGATACTTATACTATTACTAGTGTATTCCAAGATCTCCAATTAGGAAGGCATATCATTCGATTTGACTCCGTTTCCGATTCAGTTGGCTGTCAAAGAACTGATTTCCCTAATGACGAAGTGGTGCATATAATTGCTGCTGAACTGCCCAAGGCAGATGTTGCAGATTTGAAGACAGACCTTTGTGTTGGAGAGCGAATAATGGTGCCTTTGAGCGGTGTTTCACCATTTGAAATTACTTATGAATTCAATGGCAAGCTTCAGAAGGCTAAAACCGACTCGCATTTCTCACGGGTAGCCTCCTCACCAGGTACTTTAATGCTCAAAAGCTTGGGGGATTCTGCTTCGTCATGCATGCTCAATATTGAGGAGTTTGCCAAACCTATAACAATTCACCAAAAACCCAGCGTGGAAATTGATGAGAAATTGTCGAAGCAGGTTATACGAGAAGGCGATGAAGCCAATCTAGTTTTTGCATTTACTGGTACGCCGCCGTTCTCTTTCACATATACCAGAAGTGAGATGGTTGGCAAGCCATTGAGGAAGAAAATAATGGAGACTCATAGCGTGAGCAATATTCAGGGGCACCATTATACGATTAAGACCCATACCCAAGGGTTCTATGAAGCAATTGCAGTAGAGGATAATTTCTGCAGCGCAAAACTTATGAAGTAGGGCAAGTACTAGTTTTTGTTTTTTTAATAATTCACCGCCTTGTACTTCTCTTCTTTCAATGAGACTAAAACAGGTTTGCTTAGTTTAATCTTCCACCTATCTTGAGATTGAAAATGACACCCGGATTGTCTTTACGAAACCTGAATATCAATCTTCTCAGCTGCTGTAGGGTTTTTTTGCTCTGGCAATTCATTATGTATTTCTTAGCAGGATGTCTTTGGAAGAGATCACAGATCGTGATTATCGTCCCATTCTGCATGCCAATTTTTCCTACTCTTTGACTTATGCCTTTTTGATTGATATTCCAATGCTCACCACTCATGTCGTCTACGGACCGTGTAGCTATCCTGATCAACCGGCAAGCAGGGACAATAGATAGGAGTTTTTCATGTAGCAAGCTCCTGGCATCTTCTATCTCCTCACTTCCAAAATACGAGTTTCTACTTTTTTCTTCGATTCCCTCTCCATCATCTCGTATCACAATTATCCCGGTACTGGTTGAATCCACGAAAATTCGCACAGTTTTAGCATGAGACTGATTCACTGCTATGTCTACAAGTATGTTGACGATGGCTACAGGATCAAGCTTGAGAAAATCTTTTTCAGTTATATCTGGCTGTTGATTTGGCATGGTTACAATATACAATAAACAAAAATTCTCAAAAAGAGGATTATGCTAGAAAAGCATTTCTGATCTCAGATATTTATATTTCCTTAGTAACATGACAAGAGTTTTGTTATCAGTTATCAGTATGGATTGCTCAATTGGTCACCTTAGGTAAGCACCAGCGGCCGGCATGTGTTGAAAAAACATGGACTCTGAAATTCATTCAGGCAAGAAGCCTGATTTCTACAAAAATGAAGGCAAAGGAAGAACTGAATGACGTTGAAACGTCCCAGCAAATTCTGACAGTTTTTGCTGATGCGTTTTGCAATATTCTGAATG
The DNA here is from genome assembly GCA_030564625.1 of Zygoascus hellenicus. Classification (NCBI taxonomy): domain Eukaryota; kingdom Fungi; phylum Ascomycota; class Dipodascomycetes; order Dipodascales; family Trichomonascaceae; genus Zygoascus; species Zygoascus hellenicus. The sequence continues at coordinate 469,070 of JAJLWE010000004.1, forward strand.
ATGCTGATCTGAAAGCCAAGATCCAAAAGGTCAAAGCAGCACTTTTCAACAGAGACTATCTTGAAGCATTCGGCAACCAAGAAAATCTTGAAGCATATATAGTTAAATGGAGTCCTTCGAGGGCCCTATCATATTTCTGGTTTCTGAAATCATTAAATTCTATCTCTCGTAATTTCTTAGCCCAAAGAGATGTTCTCAGAGTAATGAGCATTGGCGGAGGTGCTGGAGCTGAGGTGTGTGCCTTTGGTGCTATGGCTTATGGCCTTGGATCACGGAATCGGCTGGTTCAGCCTACGACCATGATATCGGTTGACATAGCAGACTGGGGTTTATGTCTCGACAAGTTGGTTGGCGAGATGTCCCGAGAGTGGAAAGCCCCAGCTCAAGATACTGATATGTTTGCACTCAAGTTTGTTTGTAAAGATGCCCTGAAACTAGAGCCTAGCGATGTTGATTTCTCTAATATCGACATAATCACATCGTTTTTCACTATCAATGAGCTTTTTGCTGAAAATAAAGGGGGAACAGTGAAATTTCTACAAAAATTGAACCAGTGCAGAAAAGGCACCATCTTCATATTCCTGGATAGCGCAGGTTCCTACAGTGATCTCAAAGTGGGGAATTCAAAATTCCCCGTCTACTTTCTGATTGACCATACTCTCACAAAAGATAAATCGTGGGAAATTGTTGAACATGAAGATGGGAAGTGGTTCCGCTTACCAGAAGGACTGTCGTACCCATGGAAATTGGAAAACATGAGGTACTTATTCAGAGTATACCGGAAAAATTGAGTGAATACTGAAAAAGTTCAAGTTTCAAACTCACTATGCATACGAAGGGAAGAAAAGCTCTCAATATCGGCATATCAAAAGACATGATTAATCTACAGCATTCCAGCCAGTAATTGACTAATTTGAAGCATAACAGACTCATTAACCGTTTATTTTAAAACATTTTTATAATAAGAAATTTTGAAGCATGCTTACTCTTCATCTTCATTGTCAGACAAGACCAAGTTGAAGAATCGGAACTGGTAAACGTTTCGAGAAGAGGCGACAAGTCGGATCCATTCTCTTAGTCGCTGCTTCTTCAAGAACTTCTTGGTCAAGTACTTGACGTACTTACCAGAGAACTTGGTAGAGGAAACAATGAAGATCTTGGAGCCTTCAACGTTGACAGCAACATCTTCGCCAAGGTTACCGGTTCGGCCGTCAACCTTGATGTGCTCAACCAAAAACTTCTCGAGCTGAGCGAGATCGATCATCTCACCGGCATTTCCGGAGGCGTCGAGGACAAACTTCTTAACCTGCTTGGAGGACTTGGACTTCTGTGGGGAGTTAGCACATGCCTACCGCTTATAAAAGGTAGCAGATGAAACAGCAAACAGTATAGCAATTTGAATATTCAAATTGTATATCTGGTTCTTTGTATCATCAAACAGCAAAGCTGTGCAAACCATGGAGAGTCTTATGGTGTTTTACGTACAGTAGGGGCCATTTTTGTTATTTAGAGTTGTTGTAAAAAGAGAAGATGCTTGAGCTTCCTTGATTTTTCAAATGTGAGTGGTGAGTGGTGAGGTAATTTACACCTGGACTGTAATATACCTCGTTGAATCTGACCACTGGATTATTATACTTTTTAATTTTTGGTTTTTCCTGCGCCGCTAGAAATGCGGCTCTGAGCATTGTGAACCGTTGGGCTACAGGGGAATGTCATCAAAGATTCGAGCTGAATTTCTAACAACAGTCTGGTTATCTATACAGTGATTTAGTGATGATAATAGTTATAAGCCTTTAGTCGTCATTCCAAGTTCATTTTTGTTATTTTGTGTCCCGATTTGAGAAAGAGTCATCATGATCATTCGGCACCTTAACGGTTTTGATGAACTGCCATACATCTTTTTTTTCTCTCGGGTAGGCTTTCTCAGCGCCTTCTTTGATTTCTCTCACTAATTCAAATCCATTTTTCTCGAGGACTCTCTTGCTAGCATAATTTCCAGCGAAAGTTAGCCCAACAAATGTTTGAAGTCCTAGGGCCCCGATTCCAATTTGTTCAACAGCTGTCGAAACTGCTTTTGTTACAATTCCTTTTCCTTGATATTCAGTATCTAGCCAGTATCCGAGCTCGCCGTAAAGTCCGTCTATGTTGGGGTTGAGAATATCTTCCTTGGCATCTCGAGTGTCTTTACGCTTCACAAATAGACTACCGATACAGTTTTTGCCATGTCTAATAGCATAAAAGATGTTTACCTGATTTCCATGAGTGTCTTCAACTGTTGCATTAATGGCGATTTTCAAAAAATTTGTAGCTTCTTCGATTCCATAAGTTGGCCCCAACGGTCCGCGAGTGTATTTGGTGATGCGAGTATCATTGTGATTCCTAACGATACAGCCAACATCTTGCATAGAGTGTCTAGTCAATTTGAAATTTCCACAAATTACATATTCTACGTCATCCGAAAAAGGATTTTCATCCATTATTTTGGTGGCTGTGGTGCTGGATTGGTGACTCGACAAGTTATTGTCAGAGATCATTCCGTACTTTATCTCATTGCTATGCGGCCTGGGCCAGTGATATTACTTATATTACCCATATAAGCAGGAGCTAAATAGTCATAGAAGAGTCATATACAATTATTCGTCGATCCGGATAAATTCCCATAGATCCTTGACTTCTCTTGGATACATTTTTATAGAACCGTTAGGAATTTCTCTTTGGAATTTCAGTCCGCATTTCTCTAGAGTTCTCCGACTTCCAATATTGCCAGTGAACGTATGGCCCACAAACACCTTCAGCCCAAGCTTTTTCTTGGCTACTTCTTCGAGAATTGCATCCAACGCTCTACTCATGATACCGCGCTGATGATATTCAGGACTGAGCCAGTATCCTATGAGACAGTAGGGAGCTGAAACATCAGGCACTGGGTCGGAAAACTCGCCTGTGGTGTCGATCTGAGAATCTAAAGTCAAGCCAATAGTTCCAATAAATTTCTCCTTACTTCTGATCGCATATACTACAGGTACTGGACCCCCATCTATACCTTTGACCGTTATCGAAGCGATCTTGTTGATGAAATAAAATGCGTCATCTGTAGTGTAGATAGGACCGACGGGGACCACCCGGGTCCATTTATTAACCCTCGGGTCGTTTATTGCTTTAACTATTTCTGGTGCATCTCCTTCTTTCAGTAATGTCAGATGATAGTCATCAAACAATTCGATATTAACCTCTTGTCCATCGCTGGAAGTCATGTTTGGACTAATGTTGTCAGTTATTTATTCACGTTGATCTAGTATACTGGCTGATTATATAGTATAGTAGTGAAGCATACGGCATCAAGCTTCAGAGAACTCCGACAATGACTAACATCTATGACTAAGACTGTGCTTTTTTCTCTCCCACCTGCATGTCCTTGCTCATATTACATCTCTTTTAATTGATATAATAATAATAATAATATTAATACAATTGCCAGTGTCCAAACTGGCTAAAGAGCCTAGCCGACGGAAAGATTCGGTTGCCATGGCAACAATCTTAACTTTAGTCTGCCTTTGAACATTCACCACCAGCCTTGGCAGCTCAGCTAGACTGAAATCTCAGATTTCGTCAATTTTACGAGTTTTAAGTAACCTTTCACTCAACAGTCTTTCCCCCCAATTTCATCCCCAGTGTTGATGTTCCCGTCCTATCCACCCAGTTGTCAACGGCCCTGATCACGTTCGTCAACCCACCACTGTCCCAACTGTACCACACAGGAGCCTTACTACCGGATAGCGATAGACCAGCGCAGCTCTACTGTGTCGATTGTGAAGATTAATCCTGAGGCTGCTGATAATCCAGGTGATTCAGGCAGTTTACCCTAGTCTTGCATATCTTGCTGAGCTGCGATTCCATCACCAGTGCTCCGCTACTACTGCCGTTACTCAAAGTACCCTTCTCAACATTCAAAGCCTTGCTTGAGCCTATTCAACTGCGCCAACACCGGTGATATCTCACCCAGATACGTGCACACTGAAAAAGTATCAAATAGTCATTTCACTGCATTGCTTATTATAAATGGCGCAAGTCACCGACAGCGACACTGCTAGTGAGCAGCATCCTGTACCTCAGACCCAAAGTCTTGATCTCGAGCTCAACAGAGCCCATATCACGGGAAGCCTTGAAAGTGAACCGGACAAAGGGCCGGTGAATGAAGCCGAGGCGGGCTCGATAGAGCAAACACTAGATGTGACTTCTGAAGTTGTACATCCGCCACATGAGAGTGAGACACAACATGCTGGTTCCGAAACCCAGGATCTGGAGGATGACTTTTTGGAATTCCGTATGGACCAGAGGGATGACGGAATCATCAGATATTCTGTATCGGATGTGGAGATAAAGCCTCAAATGATACGATATACAAAGCATGGAGTTGAGAGTCAGACAAGCATTGATTCTCCGATTTCCCCCATAGGAGCAGGAGCTAGAAGCTCTGTTGGAACCACTGTTCGTCCTTCTTTAGATCAAATGTCTTTAGCATCATCTCCTAGCATTGTCTCGAAAAGACCGATTACACCAACTAGGGAAAAGTCTAGTGAGACCCACCTTGCCAAACCTACTCGCACTACTGAGAACAAGCTGAAAACACCGGAGCAGAGTACGGAAAGAAGTCCAAAGTCTCCTAACCAGCCTTCTGAATATAGCCACATGGAACTTCAGTCACATAATCCGATCGGAAGCTTCCCAAACCTGGGCACGGAGGGAGAAAGCGATCATGAGAACATGTCAGAGGAAGAGGGCTGGCAGGAGATGAAGACGGTCGGTGACTACGATGTCTATGATGATCAAAACAAGATCATTGTGCATAAGCAAGATCGCGAGGACAATTCTGAAAAAGAAGATTTGAGCCATGTTATGGCTGCTAAAGGCTACACCAAGGTGACTAGAGATGAGGATGCCAAAAGCATCACAAGCATGGACGAAGAAACAAATTATTTATTTGATGAGGATGAGCTACAGAGAAATCCGTTATCACAACTTCAGGCAACAAAAGACATGCTGACTGATGCACAAAGAATTGCTTATGTGGGGTTGTGTCGTTTGATAATGGTGGACCTGGCTACTGATCTAGCTCACATTAGAGCTTCTCGGAAGGTGAGCAAGCCATTGAGCAATGCACAAGGAAGCATGGCAATGTGGACACAGAAAATGATGATGAGACTTTATGCACATATGGACTTGAGCTCTGAGGAACAAATTATGATCGAACAGCTAGGTGCTCATGGCGTGGTACCGTCGGATTTGAGTCCTTCTCTGATCCAAGTATCTACAGTGAAAAATCCATTTTCAAATCATACTCACGACGGAGATGATGAAATCACTTTAGCGGACAATACTAACAATTATGCTGCTCCTCTAGAAGGTGTGCCAAACGTATCGGGCTTGGAAACCATTCAGGATGACGACAAATTGGAGATTGACATCCGCTGGACTTTGCTTTGTGACTTGTTTCTTGTTTTGATTTCGGACTCTGTATATGATAGTCGTTCTAGAACCATGCTCGAGCAAACTGGAAAAGCTCTTGGTATATCTAGCCTAGAGATAGCTCAGTTTGAAAAGAAAGTGACGGATGCTTTAGAAATCGAGGAGGCTGGGGAGCAAGAATGGGATGAGAGTGATATCATGGAGAAGAGAAGAAAAAAGGCACTCAGAAAGAAGTATGCTTATGTTGGTCTAGCGACTCTTGGTGGCGGATTGGTGATAGGCTTGTCTGCCGGCCTACTGGCGCCTGTAATTGGAGCAGGTTTAGCTGCTGGTTTCACCACAATTGGCATCACCGGTACTAGTGGATTTTTAGCTGGAGCTGGTGGAGCAGCAGTTGTAACAACAACTGGAGCAGCCATTGGTGCAAGAATAGGCCAAAGCGGAATGACAAAGAGAATGGGTCATGTCAAAACCTTTGAGTTCAGACCACTACACAACCACAAGAGAGTCAATGCAATAGTAACAGTTTCAGGATGGATGTCCGGAAAAGAAGATGATGTCAGATTGCCATTTAGTACTATCGATCCAGTGATGGGCGACCTATTTTCTGTTTTGTGGGAGCCTGAAATGCTCCAGAGTATGGGACAGACCATTAATATTTTGGCGACAGAGGCCCTTACACAGACTGTGCAGCAGGTCTTAGGATCTACTTTGTTAGTTGCTCTGATGGCCTCTATTCAGTTACCTATGGCGCTTTCTAAGTTGGGCTATCTCTTGGATAACCCATGGAATGTTTCACTCGATCGAGCATGGGCTTCAGGTCTAATTCTGGCCGATTCTTTGATTCAGCGAAATTTGGGTGTTAGACCGATCACCCTTGTTGGCTTTAGTCTTGGTGCCAGAGTAATATATTCTTGTCTCCTAGAGCTCTCCAGAAGAGGTGCTTTTGGGTTGATACAGGACGTGTACATTTTTGGAGCTCCCGTTGTGGTGAAGAAAGATCAGCTAGCTTTATGCCGTTCCATTGTTAGCGGTAGATTTGTTAACGGATACTCCAGTAAGGACTGGATTTTGGGCTATTTGTTTCGAGCTACTGCTGGTGGCTTAGGACGAATTGGCGGTCTAGCTCCTGTCTCGGAAAATGGTATTGAAAATTTTGATTGCACAGAGATGGTAGAAGGTCATATGGGTTATCGAAAGGCAATTCCAAAGCTGCTGACTGCAGTAGGATGGGAAGTGCTCAGTGAGGAATTCGCAGAGATTGAAGACCCTGACCCAGAGCAGCACAGAGAGCGGCAAAGAAGGCTGATAAAAGAGTTTGATGAGGCTAAGAAGAAGATGGAAAGCGAGCAACGGCGAAAGAAAAAGGCTGGTATCTTTTCATGGATCAAACCCAAGAAGAAGGAATGGTGGGAAATGGCTGAGGAACCCAACAATGCTAACTCGCCTTCGACCAGTAATGCTGAATCTGGAGGCGACTCACGACAATCAGTAAGTTCCGAAGCGACTGAAGTTGTTTTCGATCTAGATGCTATTCAGAGGGAGGTATACAATATCGAGAAAGAACCCGGGGAGAAAATCGACACCTCGAAATTGCCGGATGTCGTTCCAACAAAAACGAACCAGCTGGAGAATGAGTCCGAGGCGTCTAGCAAAATAAGCATGTCTTTTGATGATGGATTTGAGGATGACTACAATGAGAGAGGGGCTGGGCTGCCTGATCCAGTTGTGACTAAAGTAGCAGACTTGGCAACGAAGGAGGTGATACAACCAACACCAGAAATCGATCGATCCTCCATTGAACAGGGACCATCTGAAGATAATGTAGAAAAGCCCTCAAGTGAGACTGAACAGTCTGTGACGAAGGTCAAGAAGGCTGAATCAAGCAAGTCTGAAAGGGTGGAAAAAGAAGAACCTTACACTGGAGTTCCTGACTATGACGACGACGAGTATGGCAGAGAAGAAAATGTCACAATGTCTTTCTTTGAGTAAATAGATTGCATTTCTCGTTTGCATGTATATCTAAATTTATACAAATGTACCTTTTAGATAACAAAATGGCGGTGCCTGTTATTGGCTTCCTTCCATGGGGGGAATTTTGTTTCGATTTTCCCAGTATTTGATACAGCTGCCATGACCTCCAGAAACAGAACTCCAGCTCTTATTGGGCTTTTCGCCCTTCACGAGTTCGTTTTTTGCTAGGCCACAGATTATGCAAGTAGTAGCTGTAGTGGAGGAACTAAACACAGCAGCCGAGCTGATTGCTATCAGATTATAACCATGGTTTGCTGGTAGTAGCGAATTCAAACGAGAACAAAGTTTGGTCCAGGTATCTTCAAGCTGATTAGCTGCTCGATCCGCATCGGATTTCTGAGAAGCGGAGATGGATCTTCTAGCTCTTCCAGCCATGATGCGGCTAGCAACGAGGATTATTTCTAGAAAACCAGGAAGAAAAGCATTGAACTGAGACTTTTTCATAGCTTTTCGTTTTAGTGGATATGCAAGAGGTACCAAGCTATTCAGGAAGCTTTGTAGTATAGGCAGAACGTTAATGGAGATTCCTTCCATCAACTCTACCGGAGAAGGAATGACCATAGAAGGAGCCGACTCAAAATCATTGAAATCGTCAATGTCATCATCAGATTTGTTTTCTGCATCGAAACTCCAAGGATCAAGGTCAATGAGCTGATCACCAGCTTTCTTTGAAGAGGACGGCTGGTCTTTAGAATTAGAGCTAGTAACAAGGGAACTTTTGGCAACTTGGCTACTAAATTTTGGATTAGTTGATTCCACACCGGCTTTTATTTCATCACCTGCAGGTTTGGCGCTCAAAACCTTGTTCCATTGATTAGGAGTGGTGCTAGTAGTTCTTTGCTCCATTGCTCCCGTATACGGGTTTTTGGAATTGACCACATGCTGGCCAAACTTCATTTTAGAAGAATAAGATGATATGTCCACAATTTGATCAGCCACAGAAGGCGTAGTTTTTTTCTGGGCACCAAGTGCAGATACACCAGAGGACTGGGCCATGACATCGCGATCAAATGCAAGATCAGACTCCTGAGCTTGACAAGCCTCATCAATGGATATCAGTGAGTCTCTTCCAGAAGAATTGTCTGTATCACCCGACGGGGACTCGAGCGGAGCTGCCGCGGAAATGTCAAGGCCCAAAGGAAGACTAGTTTCAGGGGTAGCAGTACTTCTGATCAACAGTTCTTCCCAATCCGAGGCAGAAGGCTTTGATTTTGCTACTGGCTCAGGATTAGTAGATGTTTCTGCAGACTCAAAGTCGCCAAAATCATCATCATCATCATCATTGTCTTGGCCTTGTTGTTCTTTAGTTGATGCCGTAGGTATTTCAGCACTTTGGCCCTCAAATCCTGTAGTCAAGCTACCCCGAGCAGGTTCCTGAGCGAACGATGAGGAGCTTGGAGTAGACAAGCTTTCAAAAAAGGCCAGCTCTTCTGCTGATAGAGGCATTGTCAACAGCTCTTAGCTTCCAGTGCTGCTGAGCGAAATAACAAATGGCTCTGGCCGCCAGCCGTACACCGGTGATTCTCAATAGAAACTGAGAGCATGGCGGAACAATAACAACTAGCAGTTTTTCCGGAAAATATTTGTAAAATCCACCTCGGATTCTGTTTCAGTGAAATAAATGTCTACCAATGCTTTTTTTTTTCCGTCGACCAAGTGCGTTGTTCTATCAGCCTGTGTCACTCGCTCCAACTCTACCTAGCTAGTTGATTAGCCAAATTGGTCCATGGCTTGAAATGTCTCCATCGGCCATGAACGTTTACAAGCCCAGTCTTTGCCATGTCGGCGCAAAGCCATGTTATCGATATATGTTAGCTCGTGCTTTTCATCAGGGCCGGATTAATTTAGCATCAATACATAGTCTAAATGAGCTTCCTCCAAGAATCAAACCGCAATATAAAGGTGAGTCAGAACACTAAATCACTGGATATGCAGTCTTATTAACATCAGCATCACCAAACTCTTCATCTCTACACTCTCTGGTTTGGGAAACACCACCAAGAAACATATTCTTTGTTAAAAAGCCATGGGATAGTTTTGTCCGAGACTCCATGTTGAATCTGATGAAGACTTTAAACTCCGATTACCCAGATATCAACATCATGGTGGAGCCCGATGTCGCCGAGGAGATCTCCAAAGATCTGGATGACTCGATCAAATTATATCAAGGAACAGGCAAGCTTCTATATGAGACTACAGATTTGCTCATCACACTTGGGGGAGATGGAACCATTCTCAATGCTACATCGCTGTTTGCTCGGGGAGAGGTTCCACCAGTGTTATCCTTCTCACTGGGCACTTTAGGATTCCTACTGCCATTTGACATCAAAGATGCTTCGAGACTATTTAACCAGGTGTATAGCTCTCAGAGCAAAGCACTCAATCGTATCAGACTCACCTGTGAAAAAATCAGTACCAAAGATGGCCTGCAGATCAAGACCCATGCCATGAATGACATCAACATCTATAGAGGTCAGGATCCCCATTTAACACTCCTGGAAATCGAGGCTAATGATCAACATGTCACTCAAGCTATTGCAGATGGTGTCATTGTGTCTACACCGACTGGATCAACGGCATATTCTTTATCGGCCGGAGGTAGTATAGTGCACCCGGACGTCAAGTGCATTCTCATCACCCCTATTTGCCCGCGATCTTTGAGTTTTAGACCGCTCATATTCCCCGAGAGTTCCAAGATCAAAATCAGCATGTCTCCACAGTCGAGAGGAAGGCTTTCTGAGTTCAGTGTCGATGGTATCAGCCAAGGAACGTTCCATGCTGGCGACTCTCTCATTGTAGAAAGCGAAAAAGGTGCCAACAAGGGAATCTGGTGCATTGCAAATAATGAAGAAGACTGGGTTCACAATATCAATGGATTGCTAGGATTCAATTCTCGGTTCGGAGGACTCAAGTCCAGACATTGAGCATTTTGATTTAGAAACCGTTTATTACTGTACTGTATAAATATAATAACAACTCTTTGCAAAGAAGAGACTTCATAAGCAAAGTCAAAAGCCAACGAGATTGGACAAAAAACCGAATGGTTAGAAATCAACCGTCGACTTCCATTTCATTGAAGTTAGTAGACCCGGTCTTCTTTCCTCCACTCTTGTCCTCGTCATCATAGAATTCATTGTCAGCCTCGATTCTTGTGTCCTTCGCATCCTGAGTACCGCCTCGTGATTCTTTGGCATATTCCTCATCTTCCTCTTCGTCACCAAGCTCTTCTGCATCCTTGGGCACATCCTGGATTTGAACACTAGGTGCAAACTTGGTTCGGCTGAGATTCTGCATCACCTGCTCGGTGATTTTTTTCAAATAATCAGGAGAATTTGCGTTATGCATATTTCCGGGCCGGACTTCAAGCAGATAATCAGGTCCATAATATTCGTAGTAATCATTGTACGGGATTTCTGGACCAACAATCTTGCCTGTGAGAAGACCAGCCTCGAAACACCAGGTTCTGGCAACGTTTCGCATGGTATATCCACCGCCGCCAACAACCAGGGTAGGCAAACCAAAACTCTTGACAAATCTTACACAGTTGGCATGCCCCTGCATAGATAAATTGAAGCATCCAAGGCTGTCACCTGACAAGGAGTCACCACCACACTGGAGAACAACGGCACCGGGCTGAAACCAATCCATGATTTTCTGGATGATGGGTTCAAACATGCTTTTGTATGTTTCATCGTCAATACCATCTCTCAGAGGAAAGTTGACAGCATAATGTTTTCCTTTACCAACACCGATATCTCTGACCTGACCAGTACCGGGGAAAAACTCACCATACTTATGAAAAGAACAGGTCATGACTCTATCTGTAGCATAGAATGCCTCCTCAACACCATCACCATGATGAATATCGATATCAATATACAAAACTCTCTGATGGTATCGAAGAAGTTCAATGATTCCCAGCACAATGTCATTGAGATAACAAAAACCAGAGGCCTCTGATTTTTTGGCATGATGCAAACCACCAGCATAGTTGATAGCAATGTCACACTTCTCTCGGTTGAGTCGAGCTGCACCTTCCATGGATCCACCTCCAGAAATTCCACAATATTCAAACAACCCGTCGAAGATGGGGCAGTCATCACCGACATTGAATTTGACCTGCTCTTTGGCAAACAACTCCTTGTTATCAGGAGTCACCCGAGACAAGAAATCAATATATTCATCTGTATGGAACTGACACATTTCCTGCTTCGTGGCCGGCTTGGCTCGATAGATTTCCATGTTTTTGTACAGGCCGTAATTCATAATCAGCGAGTGAGCCATCCTTATACGGTGGGGTTTCATGGGGTGACCAGAGCCGTAAGCGTAGTTGCCGACATCGCTATCGTAAAAATAGGCGACGCGCTTCTTATCGCTCGGCTTCATCACAAACGGGTCCAATGGCGGAGGGACGGGCATTTTCGCTCTGGATAAAAGGTGAGAGAGTAGTGGTTGGGTGGGTGGGCGCTGATGATGGCTGAAAGATTGGGCGACGGGGTTCGAGAAGCAGCCTGTCAATAGGGTAAATGTGGAGCTTAACGCACGCAAGAGCTGGAATAGAAGAACACAGGTGGGATGATATGCTGCAGAATAGTTTGATTATGATAGAAAACGGCTTATTTATGATATGCGTGGTATTTTTAAAGTTATTGTTTCCGTGGAGGGTTGTATAGCAGAGAAGGTTCTAGAGCGTCTGTCCTCGGCATGATCTGACGAATTTACAGAGGCTTTCTGAAAAAAAAACCCCAGCCTATTTTTTAGCTTATTCCTAATCAAAGATATCATTTTATTATCGCTGATATTTGCCAAAGATCCACTTAATTAAGGCATGCGTAGGACGAGAGCTCTTCGAGTCGGCGAGACGGATTCAGCCGTGCACTTTCTATTTAGGGATTAGCCGTAGATTAGGCATTGAACTTGACAGCATCACACTCAGAATGAGCGGAAAAAAGCTTTCAGACCACGAGGAAAATAAGAGAACTGTGAGTCCAGCTGATCAGAAGAGTGTTCTAGGCTCCAGTGTGCAGCTTTTGATATGCGTTGGGGGAATCTATGCATCTTTCCTCACGTGGGCCGTTCTGCAGGAGCGTATTAGCACTACACCTTATGGTCCAGACAACAAGATATTCCGGGCATCACTGGTAATTAATACTGTTCAGTCAATTTTGGCCTCTATTGTTGGCTACATTTATTTGAGCGTGAAGAGAAGTACGGGGGATGAGAGATCAAAAGCACCAGTGTTTGGATCCATTGGCGTGATTCAGCAGTATTTTTTGGTCGCAATTGCTCAGAGCCTGTCATCACCGTTTGCATATGCTAGTCTCAAATATGTGGACTATCTGACTCTTCTTCTTGCCAAGAGTTGTAAGCTGATTCCGGTGATGGCATTGCATCTTGTGCTTTATAGACGGAAGTTCCCTTTGTACAAGTATCTGGTGGTATTTGCAATTACAGCAGGAGTTTCTATGTTCACATTGTTTCATACTAAGCCAAAAAAAGACACGGGCGCCGAAGCTTCGTTTTATGGTTTTTTTATTCTTGGAATCAACTTGTTTCTTGATGGGTTTTACAATACCACACAGGATAACATGTTTCACACTTACAAAAGCGTCACTGGCCCTCATATGATGGCTGGACTCAATGCTATCAGTACTCTTTTGACATCTGTCTTTTTGCTAACTCCATTTACCAGTCAGCTTAGCGATGCCACTAACTTTATTGCCATGCATCCGACCATTCTCAGAGATATCCTACTGTTTGGTATCTGTGGAGCCTTGGGCCAAGTATTCATCTTCTACACATTGGAAAAATATGGTTCCGTACTACTTGTTACAGTAACAGTCACAAGGAAAATGTTTTCCATGCTTCTCAGTGTTATTTGGTTCAATCACACTCTAAGTTTAGGACAGTGGGTTGGAGTGGTCACTGTTTTTGCTGGAATCGGGGCAGAGAGCTACATAAAATTCAGACAGGCCAAAAGCAAGGTAGACTAAATGTATAATAGAAAGTGCGTCAGTAGTGAAATTCCTCTAGATTATCCTATGCATTTACTCAATTAGGAACGGTTCAACCATCAGTTCAACTGCACTAGCAGCATATGGAATGTCATAGTTCTCCAAAACCTCGGGATGGAACACACCAAGCCATCCGACAACTTTAGCATCACCTCCAGCCTGCTCTCGGAAATAAACCTGGGCACCTCTTCCTGGGAAGAAAGTGGGGTTCTTTGTGTCTTCCTCTATCCAGTAACCTCGGCCCTTTTTGTCTTCACCTCCGAGCCATGGGATATTCAACATCTTCATAACTCTATCAAGAAGACCGTGAACAGACTCGAAACCAGAAGTCTTACCAGCATAAATAGCACAGAACCGCCTTTCGTTTCGAGCTTGTCGCTCCAAAGTCAAATCCTTGAAAACAACATCGCCCACTTCGAAAACTTTGATGGGCAATGAATGCTGCAGATTCTCCTTGATAGTCTTCAAAACGCCAGGGATGAGCGAAGTTCGTACAACCTGATATTCTGTGGTCTTGGGATTAGCAAGCACAACAGCAGTGGTGCCTTCATCCTTTCGTCTCAAGAACTTGAAGTTCTCATCATGCGAGCACAAAGTGAGAGGCATGACCTCAGACCATCCAGACATGGCAACTTCCTGTCTAAAGATATCGGAAATTCTGTTGATAGCAAAAGGAGCACCAATAGTGAAAGAGTCAGCAGGGAAGGTCTTTTTCAAATTGTTGAAACCATATGCAATACCAACATCTTCCATGATATCACATTCGTGGAGAATATCAGATCTAGTGGCAGGAACCTTGACGTCAATAATGTTACTGTCAGTGCTATTGGGGGATGCAATAAGAGACATTTTGCCCAAAAGCTTACTGATTTCCTCGGCAGAAAGTTTCAAACCGACACACGAGTTGATGTAATCAACTTCAGCAACGGTATGTCTAGGGGAAATTTTCGGACATTCTCTAGACTCTCCATTGTGCTCGGAAATAATTTTGATGGGTTCGACTGTGAAAGGCTCAGCACAGTACTCGGAGAACATTGTCACAATCTGGTTGACAACTACTTCGATTTTGGTTCGATCCGTTCCTGACAAATCAATGAAAACATTCTTGGTATTCAAATCAATTTTAGTCTTTTCAGAATTGATGATAGGAGGCATGGACATGACATTTCCTTCAGCATCATAGTAAACAAGGTAGACAGGGGAGTCCCGAATCAAAGGCAGAAACTTTCCAAGATTCTTGTCCTTCTCGTAAAACTCCATGAGCTGCTCACCAGTCATTTCCTTGGTCTGATTCAAGGCCACAAACTTGACGTCCTTTGGAGCAACACCTTTGTAGTAAAGATCCTTTCCAGGAGCCATTTTATCCAAATCATGGGTTCCAATAGCGACCAATGATCTATTTCGGCACAGATTCGAATGCAACTTATCTTGCAAAGCAATGAAAGAATCATAACGGCTCTGATCAAACTTAAGATTTCGTAGAACGGCTCCTGCAACATAAGGTCGTACCTTCTCGGTGTTAGCGTCAACATGAATAGTATAAGGATCGTTGGCCTCTACCAATCGATAATTAGGCACCTGCTCCTTGCCGAGGAAAATGTTCAAAGCTCGAGCAATACCTTCGATACAAAGCATATCATATCGATTGGCACCGATTTCAATCTTCAATTCCGGCCGTTCTCCAGGAGCGGTCTGGCCCTCTGTATCTTCATCCAGCTCTATTCCAAACTCAAAGCACAGCTCATCAAACTCCTCCGTGGTGTAGGTTCGACCAAGTCGCTCAAATAGCTCTTGCTTGTCAACGGCAACGGTAGGCATCTCTGGAAGCGGAGCGAGGTAGTTGACGGGTCGGGGTGTGTGTGGTGATGGTGGGGTCTTTCAAACCTTTTGAATATTTACAAAGAAAGATTCAATTGAAAATCGTCAATGCGTCACAAAATTTCACCGTAGTTGTTCCAACACACCTTTAGCTGGGGGGGGGGGAGCGAAGAGTGTTGGTTGGGAGTTTTGTAGGAAGACGAGGGAGGAGAGAAGGATCCACAGCAGGGTAACTTGCTCAACTAGCCCAACCGGCTTGTTACTCCCCTTAGTCTCAAAAGCCATAGTACAACGCATTTAGGTACAACATTGAGACGGAAAGCATTAATTGCGGGCAGTTGAATCATTGATACGGAACATTTGGACGTAATTACTAGAATCAGATCATGTCGTCTACAAGAACTTACGATCTACTTATCAAGCTTCTGCTGATTGGCGATTCCGGTAAGTTGGTGTGACATTGCTTTGTTGGTCAGGGCGGGTTGGATGGATTTGCATAAAACCTGGGATGAGGTTGCTGCTATTGTGTTTTTTTTTTTTCTTGACCAGGGTATTTGACTGGCAGAGGGGATTTCATGCTTCTATACAATGAGGATGGGTCTGATGTGATGGAGAAAACTGTTGGAGTTTTGGCTGCCTATTAATAGTTGAGCTGGTTGTTCCTTGGTGATGGCTTGTCAGAAACGATGTTGAAGCATAGGAGACTGCCAGGAGGATCCTGACAAGTCATAAAGTGAAGCATGAGAAGAAGTCACAAGAGAAACTATCAGGAGGGACCGCAGCAGTAGCTGTCAAAAAATAAAAAAAAGATGCCGTCAAGAACATGGAAATGCTCTTGCATGTTAGCAGCCGTCATTTTCTGGGGGATTGAATCCGAAACCTAAAGCAGTGGTGCGGTGCCACTGCTAAATGGCTCAGGTGACCATTAAAAAGAAAACCAACAAAAAAAAAAAATTTCGAGATTTCTCTATTACTAACTATCACAGGCGTTGGAAAGTCATGTCTTCTTTTGAGATTCTGTGAAGACCAGTTCACTCCTTCTTTTATTACCACCATTGGTATTGATTTCAAGATCAGAACCATTGATCTCGATAACAAGCGGGTCAAGTTGCAGGTTTGGGATACTGCTGGCCAGGAACGATTCAAGACCATCACCACTGCCTATTATCGAGGTGCCATGGGTATATTGCTCGTCTATGATGTCTGTGACCAGAAGAGCTTTGATGATATCCACTCTTGGTACTCCAATGTGCAGCAGCATGCCAGCGAGAATGTTGTGCTGATTCTAGTTGGTAACAAGTCGGATATGAACGACAAGCGGGTGATTTCTACTGAACAGGGCCAGGCTCTTGCAGACGAGCTTGGAATTCCTTTTATTGAAGCATCTGCCAAAACCAATGATAATGTCGAAGAGACGTTTTTCAGCTTGGCCCGACGAGTCAAGGAGCAAATGGGAACTACCGATGATAAGAGCACATCGACCGGCGTCCGAGTGGACGGGGCCTCATCCGGAGCTGCAGGAGGAAAGTGCTGTTAAAGAATTGCAAACAAACGGGGATAGTGCTGATAGCCACGTTTGGTTAGATTATTATTTTAGTGGAAATGCATGGGAATACACATTAAACAATAGTAGCATAGAGCTTGCTTCCAACTGGCTGCTCTTATTGGAAAACATTATAAGGGGAGGGGGTTTAGAAAATACACACAAACAACAAAGACCGACATAATACGACATGCTTGATATTATTGAGATAATTAGATAAAGGGGTAGTTCATCGAGTCCATTGGCCCTCAGGAATCTTCTCCTCCAACTCTTCCCAAGGCTTGAGTTCCGCAAGCTTCTCGGCAAGTATATATTCATCAGCAGCCTGGACCAGGATTTCTTCAATGAGACCACATCCGATTTTGGATTCAATCACTTCACGGACGTCGTTTTCTTCAATGATCTTCTTTCGAGCACCGATAACGTTTTCAACCGATTGTCTATAGATAGATGATTCCGGGTACTTGGACTTGAGCAGTTCCAAGGTGTGTTCGTACACTTTTATCAATGCAGGTCTAGGATTCGGGTGTTCGTACAAAGTGGTGATACCAGTAGGATCTGATGTGTTAGTATTGAAGAGAAGCACCATGTAATGCCAAGTGGAAAACTAGACGTCAACAGAGCAGACAAATGAATGGACAATATCAGACGAATACAAAGCATATTTCAAGAAGAAAAGCGCAAAATCGATGCAGTATTTCTCCGTATTCTGATCTGTTCTGCTAGTTGGTGATTCCGTACTTACTTCCTTGAGCAGTTCGAATGACGATTTCCTCCACACCCTTGGCAGTATTGACCCGGAGAGCCAAGTCCTTGGGATGAGGAATTCGACGACCAGAGGTAGCAATGGCTCTGAGAACAGGCGTGAACTTCATTGTTAAGGTCTTTTAAATAGGTTGATAGCAGATGTTGGAAATTTTGACGTTGTAAATTCAAAGCATATGGTTGGTGGATTGGGTGGTGAGAATGCGGCAGCATTAGTCAGCATGCTCACCCTTGCTTACGTATGCGCGCGCGCCCCTCTCGCTCGCACCAGGCCAGCAGTGTGGCCCAGTAGGCGGTCAACCACAGTAAAACCCCACCTTAATATCCCCAGAGGTTTCCTTCTTGTTACCATTGACTATCTCACTGAATATCCAAAATGCCATCTGCCGAATTCCTAGAAGCTGTAAGTGTGGAATTATGCTTGGAAATAGCCAAAGTCTATTGAGATGAATATTTTGTTTTGTTTTGTTTTTCTTCTTTTATTAACTGCTTGGAATAGGCCGACAAAGTCCAGAAGTTGACCAAGCGACCTGATGACGACGAATTGCTTAAGGTAAGTGGCAAACTGATACTGCTCAATGCTCACAGATTTCCAGTGATATATTGGACTGGTTCATATGCTCTGGATTCAACTGAAGGAAACCAAGTCCGAGGTTTCATTTGTGGTTGTACTGTTAATGTTGTCTAACAGCCTAGCTCTACGGCCTCTACAAACAGGCCACTGTTGGTGACAACAGCACCCCCAAGCCCGGTATTTTCGACTTGAAGGGCAAGTACAAGTGGCAGTCTTGGAAGGATCTCGAGGGAAAGAGCCAGGAAGAAGCCGAGAAAGAGTGAGTATAATGTGGATTCAATGGTCTCAAACGCCCCTCAGCTTGCATCTGTCAATGCCTACCTCTCTTTAGCACCCACTGTGTTCATCTTCTAACCCAATAGCTACATTGAATTGGCAAACTCTTTGATTGCCAAATACACCGAGTAAATTGCCCCACATGGCTGATTCCTCCCAATCTCTAGCTTTTAGTTAACATATTCTAATATAATTGTAACTTGATGTTTTTGATGTTGGCTTGGCTTGGCTTGACTCGGCTCGGCTGGCCGGGGGTTTGCTCATCTCTCCTGCTATTAATTCGTGTGCTCATGTAGTTTATGCTCGCGTCATCGCCCTGAGATCAAACTCTCCATCACCCCCACCACGCAGCAGATCGCACGACAATGTCGTTGTTGTTCGCTGCCGAGAGATTCTGCTTATCTTTAAGCTGGCAAATATCCAAACTCTTTCCTGTGGTTTTGGTCAATGGCCTTTTGACCTGGGGCATCTGGTCGCTGATATACAGTGTATTGATTCCAGAATACTCCCCCGGATGTTATCGTCAGATGGTCGGGCTGATAGCCACTGTAATATATGGGCTTGCAGTATTCACCTATTTCCAAATCATATATTATGGCGGGGGCTCCCCGATTGATATTCCTGGCTTTGCGATGGTCGGGCCCAATGGCATGGAGCTAGATGAAGTCGGCCCACCTCCAGCAGTTGTGAATAATGTCACTGCAAAAGATAATGGACAGATGAGATACTGTTCGAAGTGCATGTGCTGGAAACCTGATAGAACACATCATTGCAGAACCTGTAGGACCTGTGTACTTCGGATGGATCATCATTGTCCCTGGTTTGCAGCTTGCATTGGCTTAAGGAATCACAAATCATTTTTATTGTTTCTTCTTTATACAGTGATTTTTTGCTTTGTGGTGTTTGTTCATTCATTCTTCAGTCTTTATTTATTCATGAGTGACGACGAACGGTTAGTCAACGACGACGTATCCGTCAATGTTGTTTTCCTGACGGTCATTTCTGGAATCATGCTCATCGCGGTTACTATATTTACAGCATATTGCTATTACAATCTGTTCAAGAATCAGACCACCATAGAGGCATTGGAGCATATTCGTTACCGAACCAGCATTCCTGCTGATAAATATAGATACACCGAAGCCCCGACAAGCATCAAGACTGGGAATATTTTTGATATTGGTTACAAGGCCAATATTCGTTCTCTACTAGGTGAAAATCCATATCTTTGGTTTCTGCCTGTTTACACTACACCAGGAGACGGGACCTCTTTTCCTATCAACCAGAAGGTTTGGAGACAGATACAAAACATCGCCGACAAGGAGTCCCAGGCAGTTGAACAAAACAGGGTTTACCAGCAGCAATATCCTTCCGTGGTTTAGGGTGTCCCCTGGTTACGTTTGTATTTTGTTGACACACGGAGATCATGCTGGAGACTTTATTGCATTGACATAGTATAGCATTCATATACCTTTTTAGCTTCAAACCAGTTAGCTTCACATTGGCACGCTTGCAGTACGAAACCTATTGTTTAAATTTTTATAACTGGAATATTTAATAATGCTTTCATATTTGATGTCATGTATTGGCTAGGATCGAACTATTTCTACATTTCCTCGTTGCTCTTCCTCTCATCCACCGCTACATTAGATGGTCTGGCCTGCTATTCTGGCAGGCTTTGGAATAGGCGCAGCTATCACAACTGTAAGAATCGACTGTAGCATATAAGAGGCTCAATTTTACTCTAACATTACAGATCCGAGCAGCTAGCCGCGCTTACCGGCGATTTAAGCTGCTCCCGCCCGATCTCTTTGATCCAGCGAAATTCACCGACTGCTCGTTCCAGCCAAAGGAAAATGAGTATTTCCACGGCGGATTCGAGGAAAGGATGACTGTTCTTGAAGCGAAAATGATTCTAGGCTTAGAGCCGACAGAAAAAATGTCTAAAGAGACTCTTCAGAAGCTTCACCGAAGAGCAATGCTCATGAACCATCCTGACAAAGGTGGGTCGGCATATTTGGCACTGAAGATAAACCAGGCTCGGGATATACTCAATAAGCACGTATAAAGCTGATGAACCAGCCATTTTGTAAATATATTTAATTCAAGCACTTTACTCATCACTATACTATTTGACGTTTGTAGTAGATCAATAGCACTAGCATTGGTCGACAATGATGAAGCATATTACAATACGAACCGACACTGCAGATTGATTTGATTTGCAGAAATAAATATACACTTACTACCAAGATGATACGCAATGACTACCGCTTCAGCTCTTGCAACTGCATTCTTGTCATGTTGGGATGTCGATATATCCAGGTCTCATCCTTTGAGCTCCTACCAACCATCACGGAATACCATGGTATTGTTGAAAAACCGGCCTCTTCTTCAGAGGAAGAAAGACACATTCTACGTGATTTATTTGTGAGCATACTAAATATCCAACAATTTCTGAATTGCTTTCTAATGCCTTTAGCATAACCCACATTATTATTTCTGTGCTGATTGATTCGACAGTTGTAATCCCTCAGCAATACCAACTGGACATTCAAAAGCAGATTTCCGAATACCATGTCACTACCAACAACGACATTCTGCTCCTCAATGCTCCAGCTTGGCTCAAAGCTTTTGTATGGTTGGAGCTGATTTTCCAAGTTCCGTTTTTCCTTGTAGCTGCAATTGGTTTGATCATGGGTAAGTCCATTCTCCTGATTTCATAGATTCACAACTAACCTGTAGACTCTGCTAATGTCTATTCTGCCTGCTTGGTATACGGTGTCGAAGCCTCTATTACTACCTATGCCTGCTTGACAGAAATTGCTTTCAGCGGTGTCGAAAGCTCCATTCGAGATAAGCTATTGCTGATTTATCTTCCAACCTTTGTGATTCCCTTGTTTATTGCTTTTGATTTCTACAAAAGACTCAACGGGTTTCTTCCACGCAAGCAAAAGCTGACCTGATCTGATATATAATTATAGTTCAAATTAGTGTAGTATGTGTTCGCTGCGCGGATTCTTTGACTACCCATTTGCTCAGCCTGTCCATTTAAATGATTCTTCAAACTGGAGAATCCGATTTGGCTACAAGGCCAACAGGGATGGTTTTTTGATCCCACTTTTATTATAATTGAATACACATTGAGGAATTAAACACACTCAAATAGCTGTCCTTCTTCCTCACTGCTTTCTCGGAACGGTTCTGTCCCCGATTCTTTGGCCATTTGGTAGATCCATCTGTTCAGCCCACCCCGTCTCGGCACTTGTCCCTCCCCCCGCATTCGTTTGTCACTTACAACCAACAACTCGGACAGGATGCCGATACCAATTCCAAGACCAGCAAAACGCAAGATTCTTCAGGGAACCTTGCTGAATTCCACAGGTAGCAATGCTGACAGCGGAATAGAAACGCTGAACTTGTCCAGGGACCTATTTGATAGCCTCGGTTTATCTACAGACTCCACTGAGTTCACTGCCTTGAGATCTGGGCCAGGCCATACACCACATTTCGGATGGACAGTGTTCAAAACCATTTTAGATGGCTCTTTACCAGAAGCCTCTTGTACTCTCAAGAGTGGTAGGTTGTTTTTCCCGGGATCTCATCACATTGAGATTGTCAAGGCCAACCCTGTTCCGTTGGATCAGATAATCGTGAGTTTCCCGAGCGATCTCTACGACCGAGCCAAGGATCGAGAGCCTGAAGAACTCAAGAAACTACTTTGGCCCAGCAACAACCTTGTGAGGCAAGGTGAATTTCCCGGTGAGACGGGCTGTCGAGTTAGGCTTTGCGAACCTGTTGATCAAGGACAGATCACTGGCAAAACCACCATCTTGATCGTGAAAGAGCCCGAATTTTCTCATGATACCACATCAAGTCTTTCTAAAGATATGAGAGGCTCATTGGAAGAGGATTTTGATGATTTGGATTTGGAGATTGCTAGCTATTTGGAAGCAACTCCTGCTACCAATCTTGATTCTACGCTTCAGGCTCGCTCGTTCGCAGAAGAGATCAACCAGATCTCTTCGTCTTCTTTCAGACCTCTAGTAATGAAAGCATTACCTTTGGAGAAATCTATAGACCAGAGGTCCATAGTTCCCCGACCCAATGGGCGTGAGGACTCTGAGAGCTTTGGGTTTGTCAAATTTGAGAGACTCGCCAAAATGGGATTATTCTCTGGAGATATTGTTTACATTGAAACGGACAACGTAAAGCGACCCATACAACTGTTCTC
The DNA here is from genome assembly GCA_030564625.1 of Zygoascus hellenicus. NCBI lineage: Eukaryota > Fungi > Ascomycota > Dipodascomycetes > Dipodascales > Trichomonascaceae > Zygoascus > Zygoascus hellenicus. The sequence continues at coordinate 491,791 of JAJLWE010000004.1, forward strand.
TTACCCAGAGCCAAGCACAATTGCATCCGATGTTATTTATCTATCTCCTCTATTGCTGTTCAATATGGGAGCTACGGGCAAAAATGATTTCACCCTCACTATTACCAGAGAAGTTCAACCTCATGGAATAGATTGCTTATCCAAAATGGTACCCACTTGTGGTGAAATGACAATATCTCGAGTCGCAAGTCCTATAACGACTGAAAGAGCTTACCAGTCTTCCTTTTTGGGAGGGTTGCGATCTTACTTTGAGCTGTCTCGCCGAGTAATTTGTCTGAATGATGTTATAGCAATTCCTTTGGATACCCTACTTGCTCAAACGCTTTCTTCTAATCCGATCAAATCTTCGGGTATAATTCCGACCGGGCGACCCGATAGTGTTGCCTGGTTTAAGGTTACAAGCATTTGTCCTGAGAACTCTAAAGTCAAAACCACCATGAGTGCTGGACTTGTAGATCCGAGAGCCACTAGAATGGTGCAGTCTGGTTTGGTACAATCTGCCACTCTCCCCAGTACTCTGCCATGGGGAAGTTATTTGGGTTTGACCAGGTCAGTGTCCTATGATTTATCCGGTGGAGATTTTGAATTTTACAGGAAGATTGAAGGACTATTGAAGGTTGGAATCTCTCGAAAAGAACAATTATTGCATACATCTATCCTTCTAGAATCTAGCAAGCGAGGCACAGGTAAAGCTACTGCATTAAAAGCAGCAGCAGCGGCCTTGGGAATTCATTTTTTTGAAGTTGATTGCTATCAGCTCCTTGGAGAAGGTGATAATAAGACCATTGGTACTTTAAAGGCCAAGCTGGAAAGGGCTGCAAGCATTAAGCCATGCGTCGTATTGTTGAAACATATAGAGGCAATAGCGCGCAAATCTGATGAAAATGGACAAGACGGGGGAATGGTCGCCAACATTGTCGAATGTTTGGATGAGCACCTCAGTGAAAACAGTTTCATTCTCACAGCAACTTCAGCGGACACTGATAAAATATCCGAGGCTATCAGGTCTAAGTTTATGTTTGAAATCAATGTTGGGGTTCCTACTGAAGCGGAAAGAAGAAAGATCTTTCAGTTCCATGCATCAGGTGGGGTGCTTCCCCGAAAAGCGCTTTTGAGTCAGTATGACAAGAACTCATCATTTTTCACTGGTTTCAAATTCAGAGATGATGTGTCGATTGCAAATTTGGCACTTCAAAGTGCAGGACTGACACCTCCTGATTTATTGTCTATAATAGAATCAGCTAAAAGTGCAGCGGAGAAAAGAATTAAGAAGTCGGCTGGCCAAGAGGATTTTGATGACTATTTGATTTGCTGCAAGGGAGTGGTTGCTATTATAAGTGAAGATTTCGAACATGCGATCACTGATGCACGGTCAAAATATTCAGATTCTATTGGCGCACCAAAGATTCCTAATGTCAAATGGAGTGACGTCGGTGGTCTAGAAGGTGTAAAGAAAGAAATTCTTGATACCATCGAGATGCCTTTAAAACATCCACATTTGTTCAGTGATGGCGTTAAAAAGAGAAGCGGTGTTCTGTTCTACGGTCCTCCTGGAACAGGCAAGACATTACTAGCCAAGGCAATCGCGACAAACTTTTCACTCAATTTCTTCTCGGTTAAAGGCCCGGAGCTTTTGAACATGTACATTGGTGAGTCTGAAGCAAACGTTAGAAAAGTATTCCAGAAAGCTAGAGATGCTAGACCATGTGTCGTATTTTTTGACGAGCTTGACTCCGTGGCACCAAAGCGTGGCAATCAGGGCGATTCTGGTGGTGTCATGGACAGAATCGTATCTCAGCTTTTAGCCGAGCTTGACGGTATGAGCGGATCAGGAGGAGAGGGTGTTTTTGTGGTTGGTGCGACTAATCGGCCAGACTTGTTAGATGAAGCATTACTTCGACCTGGTCGATTCGATAAAATGCTGTACCTTGGTATCAGCGACACCCATGATAAACAGAGAACCATTTTGGAAGCATTAACGAGAAAGTTCACACTCAGTCCAGAAGTTGACCTGTCAAAAGTGGCAGAAAAGTGCAGCTTCACTTTTACTGGAGCTGATTTTTATGCTTTGTGTAGCGACGCATTGTTGAATGCCATGACTCGCACAGCAGCAGAAGTGGATCAGAAAATTCTTGAAATTAATCGCAAGCGACAAGAATCTGGCTTGGCTGAAGTCTCTACAAGGTGGTGGTTTCAAAATGAAGCAGTAGAGGACGACTACAAAGTGGTGGTCCAAGAGGAAGATTTCACCAAAAGTCAAAATAGCTTGGTTCCCAGTGTCAGTGCTGATGAGCTTCGACATTATTTAAACATCCGAGAGAATTTTGAAGGGAAAGCAGCCTCTAGTGAGATCAAGTCCGAAACAGAGACAGTTTCCCAAGGGCAGGAGTCTGAGCTACCAGAGACAGCGTCAAGGAGGAAAGCTAAGGGAAAAGGAAAGGCAATAGCCGAATGATGTAGTAAATGTGATACGTTTTCGAAAATTTTATAAATAAATCACTGAAACAAAAAGTCGATACTACCCATAGATGCAATGTTGATAATTACTGAATTTAGCCGTGACCATGATTGGCAACAGCTGAGATTGGCAATAACTGTAATACGAGTGTGACCTTCGTCAAATTCATGAACTTTGAGACAGTGAAGAGGGGGTTAACAGATCTTAATGGAGGAGACTCAACTATTATTTTATTGTAATCTATTGACAGAATAAAAGTTTTTGAGTTTTTGAGCGAGATCTCAACAAGCAACAGAAGCATCCTACAACTATCAGCACCAGCACTACTGACGGGACTCTCCTCCAATCGTGCTCAACAGAGTTTGTATCAATAAAACGAATTTCGCTAGCTATAATCATTCAACATTCAATTACTTCAGTCATATATCCCACAATACTGCAATTTCATTATTCCTTTCAGCGCTAACATAGCCGGGCCGCAATCTCTCCAGCCGAGCCATCTTAAAGCCAGACCTGCTTCAGCCATGCCCATCTCCAACCAAGGCAACGAAGCCACAAGCTATCACACGAAAAGCTACACCAATGGGCATCCGCTATTCTGAGCCGAATGTTTTATCACCTTTTTGTCCAAGAAAAAATAAAAAAAAAAAAAACCAAAAAACCAAGAAAACTGCTAGTAAATCAAACTCAATCCTCGCCGGCCAAAAGTATTGACTGCAAAATACAGGCCACATATGCCTTGACCCAACACAGCCCAGCAAGAACAAGTTACTCACTGTAGACCAAGTATGCCGTATTAAAATAAGACCCTCATTAAGGATTCTTTTAAGAATCCAGCAATTCGGGTATCGTAAGGTTGTGGCTCGTTAGATACTCATATCGCTTTTTCTTTTTCCATGGCCAGCTAGCTGCGATGGGAGTGCAACATGGCTCGGAGTTAAGGACATCAGGGCTCAGCTTTATGCAAGTACCACAATTTTACGGAACAACACATGAATAAAATTGAATCCGTGCCTATTAGCAACCTTAAAAAAAGACATTCTCATCACTTATACTGCGGATGAGTAAGTCTGGCTGGCATGCTCGGACATAGCCTAGATTATATCCCGGCGCTCTTAAGTCCGGCGCAACTGAACTCAGATATTGCTTATGTCAGCAGACATCTTCTACCCACACCTTTTGGCACCCACACATATTGGCACCTCTGGCACATTCTCGCTTGAGCTTTATACTTGTCACTTGTCGTAGGTCTTTCAGTGGCGCTACCTCTATTAGTCCAAAATCTTGACTGGGCATTATTGAAGTAATTCCGCTGGTTTCTGATACTTCCCCCTCTAGTGCTTCCAGACTTTAACACATATCTATTGCAACCCAGTCTTTCCGATACTCCGCACACTATTTGTGTTGACCTTTTGGAGATTTGACGGGGCACTTTATTAATCTTGTCACGGGAATCGACAATATACCAATCCCCCCTCCCCCTCTCGAATTATTGAAAAACTGAAGCGAAATTTGGTTTGAGAGAATTGGACATGGATAACAACGTCGATATAACGCTTGAAGGCGATGATGGAGAGCTTTTTGAGAATCCTTTGGGCGACAACAGAAACTCCTCTGGTAGAACGCCACAGGACTCGGCACGACGGTCGAAACGAAGAAGAAAGCCAGTGAGCTGTCAGTTCTGCCGAGGCCGTAAGCTCAAATGCGATAAAAACCACCCTTGTTCAACATGCATCAAAAGAAATGGCGGTGTTTGCGATTATGGCACTGTGGATACTCTTCAGCGGCCTTCTCATTCTGCCGGACGAACCATTTTAAAGAACAACACTGTGCCTGAAACAGTAACCGCGCATTTATTGAACCCCTCTACTGTTCCACAAGAGAAACCTGGCTTTTCAGAGCTAGTTATTCCTGGCATTCAACGACCAATTTACAACTCAAGGGCCGCTACAAAGTTGGCTTCTCCTCCAGCCAAGAATTCCGTCGGGGCAATGCTTTCTGTGGAGGAGTTTGCCCAAGGACAGCGCCAAAATCGACAGGCAAAGCTCAATAGTGAAAACAGCACTGCCATTCAAGACAGATTGGACAAAATGGAGCAACTTATCCTCACTATGCTAGCAAGCAAAAGCGAAGGTACACCTAGTGATTCAGGGAAGGCAAGCCCTGATGATGTGCTCGGAAGCTCGGAAAGCAACGATGACATCAAGTCAGATCTTATGGAAGACTTAGGAGAATCGCTGGGAATGTTGAAGCTAGACCAGCGTGGAAAGTCTATTTATCATGGTGACACTCACTGGGTCTACCTATTTCATGAAATGAGTGAAGTTCAAGAATTCTTCAAAAATCTCAAGAAAAATGATGATGGAGTAGGAAAGAATAACGAATCTTTTTGCAATACCCTTGAAGGTGGGAGATCGCAGTCGTCATCTGTCATGGCTACTGGTGGCTTTTCGTATTCCGGCGCAGAAGTTTTGGAAAGTATACCAGACAGAGCAACATGTGAATTTCTCGTCGAAAGATATTTCCACTCGGTAGCTCCACTTTTGGACATGGTTAATCGTTCACAATTCGAATTGACTTTTCATCAGTTTTGGGCCAATCCTCAAGAGACGGAAATACTGTGGGTTGCTCAGCTTCTTTGTATGCTAATCCTATCATTGGAGTCTTATGGACCATGTGATGTTCCCGAAAACTTGGTAGGCCTTTTGGACAAAAGACGTGATATCTGGTCTCAGGGAGTTGAGCTCTGCAGCTCTATCGGTAAAATCACCTCGAAGCCTGGTCTTATCAATGTAAGAGTTCTTTTAATGTGGATGTTTGCTCAGTCTCCAGGTGCTGACTGGCATGAACGTGGCTGGTGTACGTTGGCACTTGTTATCCGTGTTGCCCAGAGTATGGGATTACACAGAGATCCCAAATACTTTGTACTTTCTCCATTTGAAATGGAAGAGAGACGAAAAATATGGTCTGTCATTATGTATCTAGACGCTTACTGTGCTGTCGGACAAGGTTTGCCAATGGCTATTAATTTCCAAGAACAAGATACAATGGAACCAGCTAACCTTGACGTCAAAGACATGGTGGCCACTCTTGGCCAAGTACCTATACCTCGCGACCTTTTCACTACTCCGACTTCGACTTCGTTTATGATTTTCCAGCACCGCCTTACCCGTCTGAGAATCAATGCATACACAGTAAACCTTGGAATCAAACAGTCTTACGCAAGCTATAAAGAGCTATGGCGGCTGGATGCTGAAGTGAGAAACTTTTACAATAAGCTTCCTCGTTATCTTCGACAGCGATGTACAGAGAAGACGAGTAAACGAGTTGCTGGGTCATCCATTGATCCGTTGGTTTTACAGGGCCAAAGATTCATTATGGAATGTGATTACTTGAAAACGCTGGTTGTATTGCATCGAGTTTATTCACAAAAAGCATCGATAAACAACGGCTACATGGCTAGTAGGAAAGTGACAACTGAATGCAGTATTCAGTTGATTGAACTACATCAATGGTTATTATGCACAGAGGATGGCAAGGCCGTCTTGAAGAGATTCATGTATCCTCTGGCTGCAACGATGTTCCCATATTTCATGCATGCATCCATCGTTGTATCAGTGAGATTGATGTCAAGGGATGCAATGTCATCAGAAGACAGGGCTGATCTATTTGATGCGGTGGAGAAGTGCGAAGAGATCATCGGAGGCTTAGCACAAACAGGAGCGTTCTCGCCAATGTTGCTCAATCTTTCCAAATCGATTTTCCAATACACAAAACGTGCTGGAAGTATGTCAGAAGAAGAGCGGGCCCAGTACGAGCGAACAATGAATTCCGTCAGTGATTCTGAGAAGACGGTTGGAATGAATCGTCTGCCTGGAGTTCCAGGTGCAGGAAAAAGCCATACATTTGAATATTTTGGTGATATTCGTGGAACGGGTCAAACTAGGTCAGAAAAGGCGCTGATTTTGGGCTTGGATACTAGCGATGTTGATTTCAGAGCCGAGAACTTATTCTCACCTGACAGACATTCAAACTCATCGTCAGCCCAGACTGGCAGTAGCAATTTAGATGACACAAGCCCGCAGTCGCTGAACACAATGAACTCACAAAAGTCCAATTATGAAGTGTCACCAGATGTTTTTGAGTACATGGAAGATGGTGGGGCAGGACAGCCAAATGCCAACAATTTTCCCACTGAAGAAGACCTAAGTTTCCTCCAGATGAAATCGCCAGCGGGAGGAAGTAACATCCCCATGATGGACTCTATTTTTGGAGACGAGGTTCTCAAAATGCAGCAAGTTATGGGTAGCGATGTCTGGGATAATTTTCTCAAAGATGCTGAACATGATCAAAACTTGTAGATAAATTATTTACCCACATGCCTATGTGACCAAATAGCTGTTATTTTTTCAATATGTAGTCAAATGGTATCAACTTAGTCGGATCATCATCAGTTAAGCAGTTGAGCAGTTGAGCCATGCCGACTGGCTCGAAGAGTCTGTTCAATTGAACTGTTCTACTCCACTTCATCAAAATCCCCCCCAGATCGAAGCAGTGGCCCATGGTAGATTTTGAGCTTCGTTCCAATCTCGAGATTTGATGGTGACTTCAAAGCTTTTCCACCGGAGCCAAATATCTATAGGCTGAGACTTGGTTCCTCCTCCTTTCTCAAGAGGTTCACCAAATATGTCTACTAAATTTTTACCAGTACAACCTGATTCCAAAGGCAGAGGAACACATTTGCTGGCAACTTTTGCGTAGTCTGAGTTCTCTTGATATAGTTCTACGACATCTACAAGGCCGTTTTGCATGCCAATAGCCACGCCATGGTGGAAAAAGCAGTAGTAGACAGTACCGTCAGTATATTTTCTGATCTGAGCTTCCTTAACATGCAGACAATTCAATCCAAAAAGCTCTTCACACTCAGAAAGTTGTTTTCCCAGGCAATCAAGCAGACTCATCTCATGCTGTGATGGGTTGGGTGCAGTTAGCTACTGGCTTTGGGTCTTTTCAGCATGTATCAAATTTCATCACTTGGCCAGATCATCCACCTTTCCATTCCATCACTGCACTTCAACAATGAGTTTCGATAGCCCTTTGTTGCAGATTCTGGAAATGAGAGCCGTCTCTTTGATGAGTGGTGCTCCATCTGATTATCAAGAGCACCGGCGAAAAGTCACCAATCAAATCGGACGGTTGAGAAAGGAGCTCAAGATTCAGCTCAAAACAGTCAAGGGTTCCAAGACCATCAAGGGAAAAGCTGACATTTCACTGGAAAGTCTTGAAAATGATCCCAGATACTCTGAGCTGATCATTTTTTCAATGGAGCGGTTGTGGGCTCAGGCAATGGAGACCAAAGCTATGTTGGAAGTGAATTCTTCAGCTTCAGGACGACGACATGTCATCAGTAAACTTGCAAAAGCTTTGAAATATTACAAAGATTCTGATCTTGGAAGCTTTACGAAGCTTGACAGCAATGGCCAGAGTCCGCTGTGGAAGTTGGAAGTTGTTGTTTACAAGTCTCTTCTTGCTGGACAGCTCGCTTTTGAGCAGCATCGATGGACACAGGCAAGCCAGAAATACTCTGAGGCTCGAACTGGTTTAACAGTTGTTGCAGAAAAATCCAAAAATGATGCTCTCAAGGAAATGATTGGTGAGACTATCAGTGCAACAGTGGATCCGTCATTGCGTTTTTCGGTTTATCAGACCCAATCCAAACGTGATAAAGATATTCCGACCTTGGCTCGAGCACTCGCCCAGAAAGCCGATGGTGACTTTCTGGATCTTATCAAAGATATTGAACCTTCTGCTTTGTCACTCAATAATGATCAGAATCCTTCGGCTGAACTCGGTGAGATTGAATGGAGACAGCACAAGGCCACTGTTCAGGACCCCGATCTTGCTTCTGCTATTCTTCAGGCAAGGAAGGTCGATAGCAGTGCACAGTCCATTGAAAATGTCGAGGAATTTGACAGTGTTCTTCAGAGCTGGCAAGATTGCGTCGACAAATTGCATGAGATTATTGAGAAGGCAGAGTCGTCCGGTAATACTGATCAAAAGCTTTATATTGTATCCAGTTATTTGCGTTACAATTTAATTTTCCGAAGAATCCAGCGAGATATGCTCATCATTTCTCATTTGGAAAAGAAACAGTCTACACAGCAAAAATTCAGCACAGTTTATGAGCTTGCTCGTGATAAATTGCGTATTTATGGTAGCATTTCTCAGTCTTGTGCTGAGCTGCTTGAGCTACCTGGTGTTTTCAACGATGAGGCACTGCACTCTTCGCTCACCACAGTCAAAAAATACTACGAGGCTCTTGGAGCAGTCAATATCGCTGAAGCTTATTCTTTGAATGGACAACGATCTGTCAGTTTGAGTATTTATGAATCGCTCAAGACCACTATCACCAGCGACGATGTGTTTGATATTCAAACCCCAGGAGATTTCTTGTCAAAGACTGATATTCAAAAACTGGCCTTGAAGCTAGAGTCTGAGGCGAAAAAGACCCATGCGCTAGCCAGCGTGGACTATTTCCACTCAGTGACTCAAAAATCTGCTGTTTCTACTGATATCAGCCGATACCCTAGTGGGTCTCCGGAAGAGGTGCTCTCCAACATTGTAGAGCTCAACGGCAAGCTGCTGCCAGTACCTGTTAAACCTGTATTTTTTGATATTGCATTCAACTACATTGCTTATAACGAAAAGGCCAAGGATGAGGTTCTCAGCAGCAGTACTGATAAGCACCAGCAGCAACAACAGCAAGACACTCCTTCGAAGAAAAAAGGATTCTTGGGTGGAATGTGGGGCCGGTAAAACGACTGTATATAGCTTCAAGTGTACAAAACCAGCTCTTTTCAGTAGGAATAATGCCAATTTTTTCAGTTAATAAAAGTGTTTTTATGCCCACCCCTGGAAAGCATTCTAGAGCCGGATGGTATATATATCGCAGTTTTCATCCCAAAATGTATCACTTCTGGAGATGATCTCTCGAAGCTCAAAGTTCATTACTAAATTAACTGGGGGACTCACAGCTCGACATTTCGTTTCTGTAAAAAGATCTGTATATTATCACGGCATACCTAAGAACAGATTCGCTAAAAAAATGCCGGGGCCTATGGTATGGATTGACTGCGAGATGACAGGGTTGGATCATAAAGAGGACCGCATAATAGAGATATGCTGTTTGATATCGAACGGCAAATTAGAGTTAGTTGATGAGGTAAGTTTATTTGATTTTCATGGTGTTTTTGTTATTTAATGTGCTAACAAATAATAGAATGGGTTTGAAGCTGTAATTCATCAGCCCGAGTCAGTGATGAACAACATGAACGAATGGTGTATCCAACATCATGGAAAGGTATGGTGAAATAAAAGTCAAATAATTATTCAGAGTATGTGCTAACTATAAAGAGCGGACTGACTAAGAAGGTTCTGGAGTCTACCAATTCACTTGAACAAGTCAACAAAGATCTACTTGCATATGTAAAGAAACACGTCCCTGAAGCTAGAACAGGTATTTTGGCTGGTAATTCTGTTCATCAGGATAAAATGTTCTTATGCAGAGAGTTTCCTGAATTGGTTGACTATTTAAACTACCGTATCGTCGACGTCTCGACCATAAAAGAAGTGGGATATCGTCATAACCCGAACCTGATGGCAATGGTACCAAAGAAAACATTTGCACATACTGCAAGATCTGACATTCTGGAAAGCATACAAGAGCTGAAATGGTATTATGAACATTACTTTGTGAAGCCAGACAACAGTAATGTTGCCAAAGGGCAGTAGTCTTATCTTAGAGCTTGCTGATAGTCGCTTTTGTTAAGTCATGAAGATAATTTATAATGCAATGAATTAAAGTTAAATGTGTATAGTATTTTGAGATACCTCGTGCACAGGCACTCAATTGAAGTTTTCTCGAGCCATGAAAATTGCAGACATGTGCTTTTTTCTTATAAATACTAGCACCAGAATAGCTCAGGCTTTGGGCTTGATACCAAACATATCAGTAATACTCTTCTGAAATCGTTTATCAGCAACGGGTTGGGCCCTTTTGACAGGGGCCTTTCTCTTTATAAGCTTAGAACTACCTTTAGCTTTTGAAGGAGGACCAGCATTGGTATTTTCTGAAAGAGCCCTCTGAGTCTCTCTGACAGCTTCATTAGCAGCTGCTAATTCTTCAAGATAGGAATCCAACTGCTTGAAATTTTGAGCTAGTAATAACTCATTTGTCATTGTCGCATTGAGATATGTAGACACAAAGTAGAATGACAGTTGTTCCAAAGCAGCTTGCCTGATGGTTTCAGGAGCTGTTTTCGTGATATCTGCAGGAGATATTTTATCATCCACATGTATTTTTATCAAGTTTTTAGGCAAATTTCCAGTCACCCTAGTTTTTAGCTTGTTGAGCAGCGAGACGAGCTTCTCACTATCCAGTTTATAAGCCATGCTTCCATTGGCTGCAGTGCGACTTTCACACACCAAAGACAGCTTGGGTTCAAAATAAGAGACTGCTAAACTCTCACATTTCTTGGGTTCTGCCATGGCATCCATGTAGTCTTCAATATTCTCTGATGTAATGAAGCGATCTCGGCCGTGCTGATCTAGAATAGGCAAAGCAAAGAACAACGGGTTGATCTTTGTGGCCACCAAGACAGTAGCACCAGAGCGTGCTTTTCCATGTGTGAACAATATGCTTCTTGCTTCGTTCAAAGCTTTCTGAACCCCCTGAGGGTTCGTATGGGGTAATGATCCTGATATGGCCGTGATCTCATAAACAGCCTGTGCAGAACGAAGGAACTTACAAGACACGCCAGTTCTGGGGTGAAGCAAACTGACAAGTACCAAATCAGAGTCAACCTGCAAATCACTTGGGAGTACTATGACTAGTTCGCTCATAATTGAACGTATATCTGAAGAGATCACGGTCTGGAGCTCGAGCTTGACGCGTCCCAATCGGTAATGTCTCCCACCGTTGTCGCCATGACAACTGTCCGTACAGAGTGGAAAAAAAAATTAGTTTAAATACAAATCGATCCCCCCACCTCATTCATCTTCTTCACCTCTGGTGTCTATCGCGCTTACTCGCTTACTTAAGAGTAACTTGTTATTCGTCTCTTGCGAGTGGGAAATTCGGTGGAACACTTCTCTCTGAAATACTTGAACTCCTCCTGAGAGGTTACTACGCGGAAGCGTGGAGCAGAGCCATCAGAAATCTAGGCGAAGTAATTTGCCATGGGAACGGTTCTGTGAGAGATTGGATTTGTCAGGTAACTGGCAATCTCTTTAGTGCAATGCGCGATTCAGATATCTGAAACTCGATACCGATCATGATATCAGAGGTCTATGGAAGGATTATGGTTTAGCTGATAGCAGCTGAAGCCAATCATCAACATTCAAACCGTCATCCTTACTCGATCTCTAGTGTCCTGATTTGTGAAAAAAGCCAATTGTTTATAATACCCAAATTAAGCTAAGAGTGCTAATTTAATAATTTACTAGTTGAACCGGATCGATGCTTTTCAAATGTATTCTTCAAGCACAAAGTTTTCTGCTCGTTGGAAAAAAGGCCCAGTCAAGGTTGTTTTGCCAGTGTTGAATTCATCAAGTAGTAGCCGTTCAATTTCCGCAAGAGTTTTTGCTCGCTCTGCTGCTTCCAAACGTTTGACTACTAATTGCTGCTTCTTGATCTCGTTATTGCTGAGTTTCTTGCCGCTGCAGCCTTCTGCTCTGTTCCTTTCTACGTCATGACTTGCTTGATGCAAGAACCAAGAAGCGTAATTAGATTTAGACGTCGAGTTGTTGACATTTTGCCAAGATTGACATTTGTCACAAAAGCCAATTAGCAGACCGGTATTGAGCATTCGATCGGTCCTGTGGCTTAGAATCAGTGGAAGAGCATACCGCTGTTTAGTACGAGATCTGATTCCATGCGCTGATTTCATATGATGGAGCCAGTTGCATTGATCTCGCTTATGCCAAGACTTGCAGCACCCGCAATAGCACTCCTTTATTCTGGTAACAGGGTGATGACGGACATAAAATGAGTCGTACTGGTTTTGCAACAATTCAATGTCGCTATCATGAACCCGCTCATTTCTTACATGCGGGTAGTCGGGTTTCGATTGGAACTCCACGAGATCAAAATGGTACTGCTGCTCTGGAGGCAAATCATCCATATGGATCCAATCCTTATGATCAACATATCCTAAGGGGTAATATACTTCAAGGGGATCCCATCGCTTAAGCATCAATCTTTTTGCACGAGACCTATCTGCCTTGTTAGGGACCCCTTTTTTAACAGACTCAAAGATATTACATTCGAATTCAAACTCGTCATTGGCGGCAAAAGGATTGCTACTGGGAATCTCGAGCTGATGAAGTCCATCTCCTGGCCGCAAAATAGCAATATACATGCTAGGATCCAAGTCTTTTTTGCTGGTATTCTGATCAAAATGCTTCGGGATCCAAGAGTAGGAGCTAACGTTTGCAAAATTTCGTCTTTCGTTGATCATATGAGTGAGCGAAATTAGCTGCTCTGCGGTTGGCCGTTTGGACAAGACATGAGCGTCCACTCTAGACGAAATAACATAACTGTTAGGGGCTTGAATGTAACTCAATTTCAGCAGGTTCAAAATTCTTTGCAGATAACCTATCCGCACTGGTATCACAGAAATTGCAGAAGGCCATGCATAAATAAGACCGTTGCCGACGTCAGAAGTGCTGCTGTCGGCCGCTGAGTATATATCGCTGAGGTGATCAGCGTCGCAGTCAGCATCCTCGTCAGCGCTGTTCCAGGAGTCTGTTCTTTCTGAGCTTTCGGGTTGATAGTAAAGCATATCTTTTGTAGCATTTGTGTTTTCAGATTTAATTGAACTAGCAGATGCAGCTGAAGACAAATATGCTGCAGACACAGGGTGCTCAATATCCATTAAAAGTGCATCTTCTCTGTATTCATGGCCGATGCTATATGAACCAGCTGATGAATACCGGCCTGGAGCATTCATATCGTACATGTGAGAGTCATTCTCTGAGCAGAAAGAGAACTCATGTTCTTGTTTGATCATCGGCTCTCCTTTGACAATGACCCTACTGAAGTCTTGGTCTTCTGAAGGATGCTCTTCTTTGATGATTATCCTGTCAAATGTGCCTTGCCCAAAGCTGACTCCTAGTATGTGATCATAAGCGTCATATTCAGCATCATCTCTAAGCTCCTGAGATGGCAAAGAAGTCCGTGGCCGTTTGCTAAGTGGAGCTTCTGCAAACTCAGAGTCACTTCGAGCCGGTTCGATAAAACCAGGTACTGCTGCAAGCATTTCTTTCTCTGGGTTTATTTCATAGCCTGAATCGAAAACATGGCGCGGTTCGAATGTTTCAATTTTGAAGCTGGCAGACATTACAAGTTAAGATATTCAGCAAAATTGATTGAGTTTTTTCTGTCAGCTATTATTTTGAAGACTAGCGTGATGATAAGCAAAGGCGATTCGCCGCTGATGTTATATGTAGCTGGTTATTTAAATCGGAGGTGCTTTCCATGATTTATGGTTCGCGCTTATTTGTTTAGCGCTAGGCCGACATCATGATATCTCAGATCGAATTATGGAAGAATATTCACTCTTGCAATAAAGAAGAGCGCAATTTTTTCGGAAATGTAGGAACTAAATTTTGGTCCGAGGTTGAATGTGTCTTCTGGAAGAGATCTGGTGAAATGACTGGCATCTTACCAGCAAATAAGAGTAGGATGGCCATAGGCACCAATAGTGCAATGGTCAATTGTAACTTGGATAACAAAGGGAAGCGTTTGGCTCGGCTAATATATCTCACCGTTACCTATTAATGGACTTCCGAGGATTTGTCGGAGAAGAATGTCCGATGATGTTTCTGGAAAGCCATTCATGACCAAAAAATGAAGCTGTATTACGGCCACCCATTCTTCAATGAATTGAATAGAGTGCACCAATTCGTCTTGTTCGACGTACCTCTGGGGCCTGGAGATACATGAATGACGCCATGCCAACCTGTAGAATACATCGATATTTTTACGTTCAAAGTCTTCAAGCACATCCACCCTAAGAAAAAAAAGTATATTTACTTTTCGCATATTGATAAAATCTTTATAGTATCCCCCTATAAGCTTTATAGCTTTCAAAGATTCTGCCTGGTCAAAACAAAATGGAATAATGGGCCCAATAGCAATGTGTTTACATTTGAGCTCAGACTCTGGTTTTTTAAACAGATCTTGTTCAAAACGTAAATGATAAGGTGAATATTTGTTTGGTTGTGTTAAGTAATGCATTTTTTGGTGGATTGTGGTTTCGGCGTGCAAACTGACAGACGTGAAAATAGAAATAATGGATACACATTAATTAATTAAAATAAATCAGCGGGAACAAAAAAAGCACATCCATCACCAGTCAGTCTTGGTCTTCTTGGCACTTCGGGCATTAACCTTCTGCTCGCCCTGTTGCTCCAAGAAACTAAATTTGTCCTTTCGAACATCCTCGTACTGCTGGATGTACTTCTCCTTCTGCATGGTCAATCCAATATCATCAAGACCATTCTCCAAGCAATGCTTTCGGAACTGATCAACATCAAAATGATCCACCAACAAGTTACCATGAGAGTCGTAGATCTTCTGGGAAGTCAAGTCAACCTTGAGCTCCTCACCCCGGTCGGCGATAGGAGCAAGCTTTTCCTTGATAAGCTCCTGAGGAAGTCGAATCAACAGCAAACCATTCTTGAAAGAGTTACTAAAGAAAATATCTCCAAAGGAAGGGGCAATGACACATCGGAAACCGAAATCACCCAAAGCCCAAGGAGCATGCTCACGAGAAGATCCACAACCAAAGTTATCACCAGAAACAACCAAGACCTTGGCCTTGTCCCAGGGATGCTTATTGAGCAAGAAATCAGTCTTCTCCATCTCGCCGGTGGTGTCGTTCTTCTGGAATCGCCATTCGTAGAATAGACCGACACTGAGACCAGTTCGCTTGATGGTTTTCAAGAACTGCTTGGGAATGATGGCATCGGTATCAACGTTTGCACGACTAACATGAGCGGCGACACCCTGCTCAACAGTGAACACTGGGATACCAGTACCACCGGTTGTTTTGGATGCATCAACAGGCTCATGATCCTTGGCTGAAGGCTCGGCGCCAGCAGAAGATTCCGCAGGAGCATCTTCAAGAACATCAACATCATCAGGGGTCTCTGCTTCAGGTGCAGTGTCAATGGAAACAGAAGCTTCATTAAGATTTGCATCAGGGATATACTTTCGAGCATCAGTAAGGTGACCATCAATGGCAGCAGCAGCAGCCATAGCAGGTGAACACAAATGTGTTCGAGACAAAGCACCTTGTCGACCTTCAAAGTTTCGATTAGAAGTAGATGCACATCGCTCATGAGGGGCAAGAATATCGGGATTCATACCAAGACACATAGAGCAACCAGGCTCTCTCCATTCAAACCCGGCAGCTTCGAAAATCTTGTCCAGGCCTTCCTTTTCGGCCTGTTTTTTGACAAGACCAGAGCCAGGAACAACCATCGCTCTGATGACGGAATCAGCCTTCTTTCGGCCTTTAACTATGGCAGCAGCTTTTCGCAAGTCCTCCATTCGGGAATTGGTGCAAGAACCAATAAATACCTTGTCGATCTTAACTTCCTGAAGAGGCACACCAGCAGTTAAACCCATGTATTCCAAAGCACGCTCAACAGCAGCTTTTCGAGTAGCATCAGTGAAATCGGCAGGATTGGGAACCTTGGAAGTAATGGGTAAAGCATCTTGAGGAGAGGTACCCCAGGTGATAGTAGGTATAACATCCTTGGCATCAATCATGACTTCAACATCAAATTTGGCACCAGCATCGGTGGTCAAAGTCCTCCAGTAAGCTACAGCCTTGTCCCATTCAGCACCGGTAG
Organism: Zygoascus hellenicus; assembly: GCA_030564625.1. Taxonomy (NCBI): domain Eukaryota; kingdom Fungi; phylum Ascomycota; class Dipodascomycetes; order Dipodascales; family Trichomonascaceae; genus Zygoascus; species Zygoascus hellenicus. The sequence continues at coordinate 508,169 of JAJLWE010000004.1, forward strand.
GAGCAAGAGGACGTCCCTTAAGATAGTCAAAAGTTTTATCATCAGGAGCAACCATACCAGCTCGAGCACCACCTTCAATGGCCATATTGCACATAGACATACGAGCCTCGATAGAAAGATCTCGGATGGCCTCACCAGCGAATTCAATGACATGGCCTGTGCCACCAGCAGTACCGATCTGGCCAATGATATGCAAAACCAGATCCTTTGATGTGATGCCATTGGCAAGCTTGCCGTTCACGAGAACTCTCATATTTTTGCTCTTGGACTGAATAATAGTCTGAGTGGCCAAGACATGCTCAACTTCAGAAGTACCGATACCAAAGGCCAAAGCACCAAAAGCGCCGTGAGTGGAAGTATGCGAGTCACCACAGACAACTGTGGTTCCAGGAAGAGTGAAGCCTTGTTCGGGTCCGACAACATGAACAATACCTTGTCTTCGGTCATCGAGACCGAAGTAACGGACACCAAAATCCTTTACATTTTCCTCTAGAGTTTCACACTGCAATCTGGAATCATCTTCTTTGATGAAAGAGGTGATATTCTTGAAAGCTTTTCTGGAAGTAGTGGGAATATTATGATCAACAGTAGCTAAAGTGCAATCAGTTCGACGAACTTTTCTGCCAGCATTCTTGAGACCCTCAAAAGCCTGAGGGGATGTGACTTCGTGGACCAAGTGACGGTCAATGTAAATGAGATAGTTCTCACCATCCTTGTGGACTACGTGATCAGCAAACACCTTATCGTAAAGAGTTTGAGGATTGGTAGCAGAAGGCATGTTGATTGTGATAAACGTCGGTGATGAATGACAAAATCTATATGGTGGGCTTTTGATTTGCTTTATATATCGTGTTAGTTGCCCAAGGTGTGACAAATTTCGACGCCGTCTCCGCTCCGCTTGCGCTCCGCGGGACTTTTCGGCCAATCGTGGCCTGCGCATTATTCAGTGCTGCGCACATCGCCCACCTATAGGAGATGTGGGGTACTAATGGCCGATACCGGCCCGTTTCTTCCAAGCAATATGAGTAGGACTATAGTACTGCTGATGCTAGAAATCATTGTATGATTTAAGACAAGGGATAACCGACTATTTCATGATGGCTCTGTAGGAACGGAGAGTTGGCGGCTCGTATATCAATTGATAGCTTACTCACCAGTAGTGTTATTCAATCACAGTGGCAGTAGTCACTATCAGCCACAGCTCGGTCGCTAGGATGAAACCTAGCTATCATCCATCAGCTTCAAATATCGTATACAAACATATTCTATATATTTCTCGGAGTACAATCTCAGCCTTGTTGCAACTCAATTTGTAGTGGCTCCATTTTACCTAGGAGACAATGAATCGAGCCGCTTACTCATCATCCAGTAATACTGCCTAAACAATCACCCCAGCCCCGTCTTCCAAAACGTTCCGTCATCACCATCACTTGTCGAATCATCAACCATGTTAGGACGTCGGGGAGTTTTGGGTGCAGGGAGACTGACAACGCTGACAACAGGGAGACCTTTTGCGCAGCCTGTCATGATTCCCATCGCCCGATCGTTCTTTCTTCCTCGGCTGAATGTTAGTCAATCTATACGAAGACTGGGCAACCTCAACAGCTCATCTTCCAAACCGACCAATCTTACAGGGCTGAGTGCCAAAGAGCAAGCAGCAAATCGATCCTTGGGATCGCCCTCAGTGCAGGCTGATTTTTATCGATCGCTGATTGCTGCGAACTATCCTCATCTGGTTGTGTCTCGATATGAATCTACTGGAGTCGCAAGCAATGATGAATGTGAAGCCTTATACGTTCAGGCATTACGAATGATTGGCCACCTCGACAAGGCTGATTCTGTAGAACGAGCCATGCAGCAAAGGGCTGCTCAGGAAGCTAGTTTGCATGGAAGTGGGTCTGGTGCTTCAAATGCTCTGGCAAATGCTGCCAATGGCCGTGGTACCCGAGGAGATCCGATTCATGTTATCATCACTGAGACAGCATTATCTTCGCTATTGAAATGGCTCAAGTGGCTTATCCCCATGGGATTAGCTGCTTGGGGTCTTGTAGTTGGCTTGACATTTTTCACCGAGTCTGCTTCGATCCTGAAAGGTGGCGCTGCTGATCTGGGATCATCCAAGCTTGATGGTTCCAACGGTCAAACTAGCAATGTCAGGTTCAGTGATGTCCAGGGTGTCGACGAGGCTCGAGCAGAACTTGAAGAGATTGTTGAATTTTTGAAAGATCCTAGCAAGTTTACTGGTTTAGGTGGCAGATTGCCCAAGGGTATTCTGTTGACTGGACCTCCAGGAACTGGTAAAACATTATTGGCCCGTGCGGTTGCTGGCGAGGCAGGTGTTCCTTTTTTCTTTATGTCGGGTTCTGAGTTTGATGAACTTTATGTAGGTGTCGGTGCTAAACGAGTTCGAGAGCTTTTTGCCAATGCTCGGTCTAAGGCACCTGCAATTGTGTTTATCGACGAGTTGGATGCTATTGGAAGCAAGCGAAACCCCAAAGATCACTCGTATTCCAAGCAAACACTTAACCAACTTCTGGTCGACTTAGATGGATTTTCCCAGAGTACAGGTGTCATTTTCATTGCTGCTACCAATTTTCCCGAATTGCTTGACAAGGCTCTGACAAGACCTGGCAGATTTGACAAGATTGTTCACGTCGAATTGCCAGACGTACGAGGAAGAATTGCTATTCTCAAGCATCACATGAAAAAAATTGAAGTTGCTCCTGATGTGAATCCTTCCATCATTGCCAGGGGTATTTCGGGCTTTTCCGGTGCTGATATAATGAATTTGGTCAATCAAGCAGCTATCTATGCATCTCAGCAGAAGGCAGTCTCAGTCAACATGAACCATCTTGAGTGGGCCAAGGACAAAATATTAATGGGTGCAGCTCGAAAAACCATGGTTCTCACCGAGGAGTCGCGAAGAAATACTGCATTCCACGAAGCCGGTCACGCAATTATGGCTTTGTACACACCGGGGGCTACCTCTTTGTACAAGGCCACAATTCTTCCACGAGGATCTGCCTTAGGTATCACTTTCCAGCTCCCTGATATGGACAAGTACGACCAGACCAAATCCGAATTACTGGCAAGACTGGATGTGTGTATGGGAGGTAAGATTGCTGAGGAGCTTATTAATGGTTCTGATAATGTCACTTCAGGATGCTCATCTGATTTGAAGAATGCCACTCAGGTTGCCAAAGCCATGGTCACATCATTTGGTATGTGTGATGCAATTGGACCTGTGGACCTGGCCGAGAACTGGAATGACTGGTCAGATTCCACCAGAAATTTGGCTGAACAGCAAATCCGAAATATGCTGGTTGACAGTGAAAGCCGAACTCGAAAGCTTCTGCACGATAAGAGTGTCGAGCTGCATCGTCTGGCTGAAGGATTGTTAGAATACGAAACGTTGGACAAGGAGGAAATTGAGAAAGTTGTACAGGGACAGAAGATTGAGAGGGAGAAGACTCAAACTAATACCGTGGTCAAGAGTAGTGATATTAAGGACCAAAGAGGTGGTAAAGTCTTGGCTCCTGAAAGAGCTTAAGCTTTGCATGCTATTGCATTGATACTCATGATATGTAAGTATAAGAAGTAAATAAAGAGTATTTAATCGTTAATATTTCTATGCACCTGCATCTTCTATGACTGCAGGTTTTTTCTTCTTCTTCTTGATGGTTGAATCTTCCTTCTGTCCTGACTTGCTATCACTGTCTGTCAATTTCTTCTTCTTTTTCTTCTTTTTCGGCTCTCCCGTAGTCGAGCTCTTCTTGATTTTTTTGTGAACCACGGCAATTTCAGACGGAGCATTGGAAGCAAACGATTCTCTGATTTTTTCTACCTCGGTCTTGGCTTGCGAGATGGAAACATCCTCTTCATCGGATAAATCCAAGTTTCGAAGCCTGGATTCGACGTGAAGAAGACCCTTCTTTTTGCTCGGCTTCTTCGGCGTGCTCTTTCTCTGTTCGTCATCTTCCACATCAACGTCTTTCAGGATTTCCACCTTGGCCCTTCGAGTACCTGGGAAGGAGCTGCTGGAAGGTGGCCCACTGATATTTGAAGGAGTTCCAGGATATCCGCTTGCCAGGGATGGAGAAGCTGATCTGGTTGAAGGCATGCTATTCACATTGCTACCCAGGTAGAATGGATCGTTTTGAATGCGTTTTTCCCGTTCTTGTCGTTGTTTGTCAGACTCTTCGTCCGACTGCTTCTTATCAGGGACGAAAATCTGTTCCTCGATGACAGGTGTATAATTAGGGCCCAAATTTTTGATATCTTTGAAAATGTCATAACTGAAATCGTCGTAGTCATCATCGGTACTATTATCCAGCAAAGACCCGGGACACAACTCTTCGTTAAGGTCCAGGCCTTCAGGCGGTGGTATTCTTTTCTGAGCTCTTCGGGCAACCGGTTGAATTTCGTTACCATTAAACAAGGAGGGAAAAGCAACAGTCAAAAGAAGAGGTGGTTCATCAGCACCTGATTGGTTGTGCTCCTCAATGGCTTGTTCGGTGACTTTTAATAGCTCAAGAAAGCCCACCGCTCTCTCCTGGACCTCAAAATCGAAATTTGTGGCATTTTTCTCCAAATATTTGACGACTTTTTTGGTGAGGTCAAGTACTGAATGAGAGCGATCAACAGTCCAAGCTTGCGTCTTACTGCTCGCGAATCGAGTATAGAGCTTCATGATTGCTTGTATGAAAATACAGGACAATGACGTCAATTCATAAGGAGCACGGTTGCCAGAAGTTGAAAGTTCGGCTTCTATCTTGAGAAGAATATCAATAGTATTCAATGGATCTCTGACTTCCGATGAGTATTCACCTATGGCCCATACAACGCCAAAGAGAACAGAGGGCATGTTGAAGGTTATTTTTGAGAATTGGTTGGTCAGCAAATTAACTGCCGCATAAATGACCGACTCCCTGATAGATTTGACGCGCAATGCAATGTTTCGAAACTCTTCACCTATTAAGGCACCAACGCTTGTTCGAGGGTCGCTATCAAAAGCATCCTGATCAGGTGCCAGATCAACCAACTCTACTAGTAAGCCAATATACCAATAAAAGTCAGGAAGAAGTTCATAAGTTTTGGAGCTGCACAAATCGATTATCTTTCTGATCACCTGAACACGATAGGGAATGTAAGAGTCCAGGTTGGAAAGCCCACCACGCTTGTGTGCACTTGTGCTGTGTACAAGTTCTGCAAGGGCCTCAGCAGCAGCTGAGTGCTCACGTTTGGTTGAGCCATTTCTGAGCTGGTCGAGTAAACGTGTCACAATATCATATAAATTATCTTCGTTGACAGCCAAACTGAGAAGAGAAAGACACTGTTCTCGAATAGTCAGATCACGGTCATCAAGACATCTTAATATTAATGCTTGCTGGCCTCCTAAAAACTGTGGGTGCATTGTGAGAACCTTGGTTAATGCCAATAGACCAACATACTTGAGGTTCTGATCAGTTTCCTCCAAAAATACCATGAGCTTATTGACGCATTTTGAAGCCAGTTCATAATCAGTTTCATGTAGCATTCCTCCAGAAACAATACAATTGATACATTCATAGAGCAGAGACATGGCCGATGTGGAATCCATAAGCTGGAGAATAGGAGGCAGAAGTTTTGGTTTGAGCCTAGGTTCTCTAGGAGCCAGACTCGAGAAAAGTTTGAGGATTTTTATCAGCATCCAATTGTTCTTGGAAGTAGTTAAGATCTCGTAAAGCTGTGGGGCTAAAGAAACAAGATTCTTAGCAGGGCTCTGCTTGGCCAGCTCACATATGACATTGACAGTGGCAGACACAACTGATGGGTCGGGATCGTTCAGACGATCTCTCAGGCGAGGAAATGCAACTTTGAAAGCTTCAGGGTACTGGAGAAAAACTTTATACATGGCTAGTATGGCCTTTTTCCGAATATACGGCCGGCTGTGAGTGAGCATCTTGATGATATCATCGGACAGATCCTGAGCCAAGGAAGGAGTGACCATTGATGCTATTCCTGACAATGCAACTGAAACATCGAGCGGTTTGGCAGAGCCAAGATCCTTCTTGAAAAGATTGGTCGTAAGCATGAGTACATCAGTATCGGTTCTGAAACTCTGCATGGCAGCCAAATAACCGACTCTCTTCTGCTGGAACTTCGCAGACGACATCACCTCCAGCACATAAAAACTCGACCAACTCATATCATAACCATACATTTCCAGATATGTGAGTTTCAACACTGCCATTGTTTTCGTGTCCATGTCCGCCGACCGCACTTCGGTATGGCAGTCGGTGATGGCCTGGCGCAGGTACGCCTCTCTAGCCTGAGGATCTTTGGCAGCCCTGATTCCACGAATCAGATCACTTAGAGATTTCTCAAACACAATGCCAAACGGCCGCAGCCGAGAAAGCGTCTCGTCGCGATGCGACATAGTTGAGCTTCCGAATTCAAAACAAGTGGTGGTGGTTTTGATGGTGAAATCACTCGAAGCTCCACCCAATTTCGGTCTGGCTGGCCTGGGCTGGGCTCGCATAATCTAACTGGAGCCATTGCTGTACCAAGAGACAAGCAACAGGAACAACCAGGCAGAAATGCCACATACAAGAGGGCCCTCGGTAGATGCACGAACATTTGCGATTCCTGATGATGGAGATGAGACGTTTTCTACAGAGTCCAGTGACTCGTCCTATGCGGGCTCAGCACAAGAGTTTGAGATGGAATTCTCCCCGGTAGATTATTTACAAGAACAATTGAGCAGTGCATTTGATTCCACTGTACTGGACCGAGCAGTAGTTTCTCAGATAAAAACCAGTGCAACTTTGAATGCCAAAGGACAGGAACTTGCCGAGCTTCTCGAGGAGATGAATGATCGACTGGTCGGCTTGAAAGGCATGTTTGCAGCAGGAATGGCTACTGCACAGCAGACTCGGAAGGATCTGGAATGGGCCAGCTCTAGGGCCCAAGCTCTTGATCGTAAATCCAAAGCTGCATTTCCTATAGAATGGGAGCAGGTCAAAGACAAGTACCAAAGCTAGACGTTCCAGTATGGGTTGCCAAAGCTTATGAAAGGTGATGTAGAAATTTCACAGTCACAGGTGAAGTACTCAATTGTGTACTTTGTTTTGATTCAAGATCGAGAGGAAACCGGTGTTGTGGTTTTTACTGAGCTATCCGTTCTACATTTCTGTTGTCAACTGTTGCTGGGTCTAATTAATGAGATCAATGCTAAGAAGGAGATGGCAGTGTCAGATTTACAAGGAACAATTGCTCTCTATTATACTGATAAGAAATATCCAGGTTTGACCTCTAGAATGCCGGATTGCTGTGGTTTGCTGCAGTGCATTGTTGAGTAGTGATTCTTGCATCTATCTCATTTTACTCAGAACCTCCCGCAGTGCTCTACTCCAATTGAGGTCAAGCATGAAAAGCACTTGACAATTACTACGTTACAATAAATAATGCATTAGTTACCGACTATCCAATACGCCAAACCTCGATGCCAATAATGCGGAACTTGTTTGAGCCAGCTAGAACCTCGTTTCCAAACGTCAAACTTTGGCTACTGACACCATGTATCAAATCATCATCAATCCATAGACCATAATGACCATCACCTCCACCAAGACTCAGAAACTTGTGTGTACAGTAAATGACAAAATCATTCAACCCGGTGTAAGGAAAGGCCTCGAATCTGGTTTGGCCGTCCTTCAGGATCCGAGTACGCCATAGAAAGCATTCTCCATTGCCATAGAATCGGCGGGAATCAGAAGGATGAAAATGTTCATTTGTGTAGGCTCCAAATACATGGCCAGTATCGTCCTTTATCACTAAAACATAACCAGATCTGCTCTTCTTCTCTCGCGGAGTATTGTTCGCATATAGTGTCTGCAGGCTAGAACCATGCTGTTCTAATGAATACAACAAATTCCATTGATCAATCAGCCCTAGACGAGCTGGAAGAAGGTGGCGAAGATCTTCAGCTATGCTGGGTGAAAGCAGCCGAGTCTTTGTGGTGGTAAGATAACCAACAAGCTCTATCGGTGATAGCTCAGGCACCGTGAATTTTTCAGCCCTATCGTCCTGATGCTGTTTTTCATTGGATTCATTATTGTGAGACCAACGGGCCCGGATTCTTTCTCCAAGGCTCCGTCGAGGTTCTCCATCATCTGCCATGATATTCTCTGTAGCGTGGACACCACATAATCAACATGTTGCTCAGCGGAGGTGAGGTGAGGTGCAGGCATTCATGTTCAGCCTTGCCACCTGAGCATTTCGGCACGAGCCGATGAGAAATCGGATGAGACACAAACAGAAGCCATTGCCTGTTAGATGAATAAGCCCCGACCTGGAATTCATCGCCGACATTTTTGTGATCTATAACACCAAATTTTGGTCTCTTTATAGTAGTCCTGATAGATTATAAGGGGTTTTTGTGTTCCCGCTACTCAGCCTAAAGCTCTGGTCCATACCTTCATCATGAAGCATTGTGATTGAACTGCTCCTCTAGTGCGAAATATATTTGGCTCACCACTTCGGATGTTCTGGAGAAACCATTATCCTTTTATACGGATACTAGTAGTGTTCAGCCTCAAATACGAGTGGTTTTGATCTGATCCCATGATACACCGCTGTGCTGTGAGTTGCCGGCAGCTATCTGTTTCCCAGCAAGTATGTTTAACTAGCTTTTTGAGCAAGCAAGCTGTACTTGCGTGCTAGTACATGGACTTATTTAATAATCGTCAAGCTGCTACTTCTCCCCGCGTCTTCCGAGCGCAGATGCTCGCAGTGCAGTGAAGCTTGGCTCCCACCGGGCCGTTGTCAGCTTTACTAAAAGCTGAATATGCAATATGCAATGACCTCATACCCATAAATGTACCCAAAGGTGGTTTAAGGGGCTGCTTTTTTTCAACCGTTTGAAGTTCAACCAAGGGAATATTAGTGCACAATGGCTTATAATTGATAGCAAATACTCCGCCGGGTGAGCTCTTCACCTGACGAGGTGCCCGCCAAGAGCTCGCTACTGCGCCTCGCCTACCATGATAAGTGCTCGATATTGACAGAAGAGTAGGAGATACCCAGATACAACCCAAAGCCCTGGATCTTCGTCAAAGACTCTATTCGAGTTCAATAGTCTATTGAGTTATCTATCGCTTTGAAATGATAATGATTCACATATGACGTTCTGATAACCTATAAAAGAGCCATTTAATGACAATTAGCCTCTTGGAGTGCGGCTCACTCGACGACTCTTGGCAGATAATATTATGGAGAATTGGAAATTACACTGCCGATAAGTTGGTCACTGAAGCCAAAAAAAAGCCCATGTTAAAACTAATGTTAAAACTAGGCTGAGCATACTCTGGGCAGTCCTGATAATACTGAGGAGCGTTTCAATTAGCTGGGTTGTCATGCTGAGGTCGTTGTGATAGACGAGATGAGCTCCCCAAAAAAGCAACGATAACACATGCCCCTCCGGCCAATCTTTGTATGGTACTATAAAAAAGAACAGTGGAGATATTCCCTGCCACCAAACCAAATTAAATAGTCGTTGCCGCTATTGTTTTTTTTTTCTATTCAAAATTAGAGGACCGTTGGAACTCCTAATTGAAATTCATCAGGCATCCGTCAGTCGGCACCTTTCAACTACATCTCGGAAGGTAAGTAGCAAAGCAAGCAGCAAAACAAGCAGCGGGTATCAACTATTCTTCACTAGCAGCACCTCCCTGGTCCATCTGATAGCAGCCAACCAGTCATTGCGGTATATTAAATTTAGCTACTTTGCACCGCTAGCTGAGTTTATCTCCGTTCATGGGTCTCGGAGAAGTGTGACAGCCGGCCGACGGACTAACTAATTCTGAAAGCCTCACACAGCCTCATAGGAGTGAAACCTGGTGTTTTAGAAAGATACTTATTAACAATCTGGACAGCAACTTGTGAGCCTGTTTATTATAGAGCTTGAAGCCACAAGCCACTGGTATTAAGAAATCATTTTTATCGAACCGCTCGGTCCCCGGATTTCTTGGATTCCTTTATTCTTGCGGTGAAAAACTATACCCACCAGCAGTCAGAGGTTTCAGTGGGTAGGTCTTGTGTATCTCTGCTTATTGTTGGTCAGCCATGAAACTCATGAATAATGGTCTAAAGGGCCGCGAATACAGCACCACATTTGCTGTTATATTACATTTGACATTTTGTATTCTTTTTGCATCTTGTACATCAGCAGCTTCGTTTGGTCGAACCAAGCCGCTATCTCACATTTCACCGGTTAGTGATGTGATCATCCGGTCGCCCAATGGTCGGATTAATGCTCACAGAAAAGTCATAATAGATGTGTCTTTACCTGCATCGAAACAATATCATAACATCCAAAGAAGATGGTGGGCTGCTTCTGATCCCAATAATTCTGGGTTCCTCAGCAGTCTGAAGCTCCGCCGAGACCTTAGCCTTGTTTCCTGGGATCCGGCGCAGGATACTTATGGAATGCCGTCGGAAAAGCTTTTTGCATATCTAACTAGAAACACATCTATGGAAATGGAATATCCTGAGGAAACCATAGATTTTCGCCTGGTTTTGGAGCCTAATGAACATCTCTTTGATGTTCCTGTATATATTCTTGGAGAGGATGGTGCCTCAGCAAAGACACGAACGCTAGCCCGCCGACAAGATGCTGACAATGGCCACGGATTTTTACCAATGGCTTTCAGAGGCGAAGCCTATAGAAAAATCAGAAAATACTCGCTGAAGAATGGCCGAGTGCACGAGAATTGGCATCCGGTGGGTTGGGCTCGAGTGACTGTTGAACAGGATGGCTACGACCCTATAATCGAGGGCTCTTGGAAAGTAGATGACGAAGAGAATCTGGGTGTTCCTTCTTCAATCTATCATATCAATACTCTCAATTCTATGCAGTCCACTGTTGGAAAGGACTTTGAACTGGAAAAAAAACTGTTAGATGACGTTTCTGGCTCTCGTCTTGTGATCTGGAGAGACGCTGACCTGAGAACTATACAGTACAATTTTTTAGACATTCCTGAAGATGATTATTCTGCTCTGGTAGCTTCGCCGAAACTTGAAAAAAGAACTTCAGAAGTACTAGATGATGACAGGCATCTATCTGAGATTATAGCTAACAATGGCCCTCAGTTTGGCATTTTCAAAAGAGAAAATGTAGCTAATGATACAAGTGGCTCTGGTTTCTCCTCTGGAAGTAATTTGGCGAGTACCATTGGTGATAGTAATGGATGTCCGCATCCTCGAAAAATTGCTTTGATTGGTATTGCTGCGGATTGTAACTTTTTACAACAATTCAATAGCACTTCTGAAGCCAACTCACATATCATTTCTGTGGTTAACTCTGCTTCCGAGGTATTTGAGACTAGTTTCAATATTACTTTGGGTTTAGCAGAAATCACACTTGTCAATTCTTCTACTTGTCCTTCAAGCACTGATGCTGCCCCAGCAGCTCAGAAATGGAACTACGACTGCTCTGCATCAAGTGATATTGGCGAACGTCTTTCTTTGTTTTCTGCATGGCGTGGCAATAGATCAGATGACGGCTTGGCAACATGGTCGCTGATGACTAACTGTGCTGAAGGTGGCGTTGTTGGTCTATCATGGCTTGGAATGGCCTGTCAGGCCGCTGCTTCTTCAAACGGAAACTCAACCACCGTTGCGGGAGCCAATGTCATTTCTCATACTTCGCTAGACTGGAGGGTGCTGGCTCATGAATTAGGTCACTCTTATGGTGCTGTTCACGACTGTACTAGTGATACTTGTAGCCAAGGGTTAGAAAACTCGTCGCAGTGCTGCCCCTTGAGCTCATCCACGTGCAGTGCCAATGGCCAATATATTATGAATCCAAGCTCAGCAGACTCTCAAGACTCTTTTTCTCCCTGTACTCAAGGAAATGTATGTTCTGCCATTGGCAAGAATTCTGTCAATGCTACTTGTCTCACCTCCAATACAGGTGTCAGGTTAGTGACGGAAAATGAATGTGGAAACGGCATAGTCGAAGAGGGTGAAGAATGTGACTGTGGAGGTGAAGCCGGCTGTCAAGGTAACAGCTGCTGTGATCCAACAACTTGCAGATTCACCTCTGGTTCGCAATGTGATGATTCGAATGATGATTGCTGCTCCGCTTGCAGGTTTGCTTCATCTAATACCGTCTGTCGAAGTAGCGAAAGTGATTGCGATCCTGCAGAATACTGCACTGGAAATTCTACCACATGCCCATCGAACAGAGTAGAACCCGATGGTCAGTCGTGTACCTTGGGAAATTCTTCTTTGTCAGGCTTGGCTTGTGCCTCCGGTCAGTGCACTTCGAGAGATTTGCAGTGCATTACACTGCTGTCTAACAGTAGTTATACTGTCGATGGTCAACAGCTCAATGTGAGTAGGGCTTGTGATGATGATAGTTCCTGTCAAGTTAGCTGTATGGATCCCAGATTTGGTACTACATGCTTCACAACAAGCCAAAATTTCTTGGATGGAACTCCCTGTCAAAGCACTGGACACTGCGAAAGAGGTCGATGCGTCGGTGTGTCTCCTTATTCTCCGAATAGCAATCGACCAGAGTTTGATGGTGCTTGGTTTGATAGACACAAGGGTGTGATCATTGGTGTCATTTGTGCTGTTGGTGCACTTATTTTGGCATTCATTCTCTGGGGTTACGTTCGACGACAGATGATACAGCGAAGAATGATTAGTGCATACAAGAATCAGTCTTCATCAATGGGCCAAGTTCCTGGTGTGCGTCCGCCCCCACCTCCTCCTCCTTCTCAAGGACAAATTTATCCGGCTCCCCCGGCGTGGCAGCCTACTTATAACGCATCAGCAAACTCCGCTCCTTTCTATGGTCCGTCCACCAATATACGGCCTCCTCCCCCACCACCTCCCGCTAGATATGGGCCTGGGCCTCCTGCTTACAGTTGATTGCCGGCCTTGCACTTTGAGGTATTAAAATTGATAGCATGGTGTGATCCAGATATAGAAGCATCAAGTTGCTCTCATACCTGTTTGCATCAGCTACATTACACATTTTCTGTCATTTAGCATCTGATTCATGGCGTTCACTCGATCCAGAAATGCATTTACGATTTGCATACCTTTCATTATTTATATAGTTTTTCGTACTGCGAATCAAATAAACTCAATGAGTTTTCAGTAGATAAGATCAAATTATGTTATACAAAAAAACTAGCAAAGATCGCTGATTGAGTTTTGCACTTTCTGAACCCCAGCTGATCATTGCGGTTTGGCCTTGGGCCCCCAATTCTCAGGATGAACAGGGAATCTAACAACCTTGCTATTACGAAACGCTTTGAGTGCTAGTGCCTCTTCATGATCATCAAAATTAATTGGCGTCTTAGTTTCTAGAGTTTTGACGATTTGCGATGCAGGATTGTTGGCTTTTATGTTACTCGGAGGCTGACCATCATTATTTTTGGCAATCCATGCACGAATGATATCCCACAAATATTCAAAAGGAGCATCAGTCTTGACACAACCAGGCTTGCAATGAGTATTGCTTACTTTGTATCCAGCATTGAAAAGGGCGCTTTCGAATGTGAGCTGAGGCATAGAAGATGATTTCACCTTAGACACCAGTGTGTTTGGATTGACATAAAAAGGTGCATATTCCAATTCCGACTCTGCCTGTGCAAGCATTCCCTCTGTCCATTTCAGGGTCTTATAAATTTCAGGATCCATAGTTTTGTGGATTTCCTGCATCTGTCTGATGAAGGCTCGATCGTGTATTTTACCACCCCACATTGGGCCGGCAATATGATGAGTGGATCCACAATGGGAACATTTCTCTCCAACAGTAGGACCAGTTGCCCAGCCATATTTATATGCAAATTTTTCCTGTGGAGTTGCTTTACCTAATGGCTGGCATGTATAGGCTGAGCATCCAGTGCAGTGATAGACAATCATTGTCTTGGACATATTCAACTTCACCTGAGCAGGGGACTTCTTCACGCGAATAAATAGACGGACATAAAAATTGATGCTCAGAGACAGCAGTGGTTCAATCGACTTACCGTACTTGGCAGCCGTAGAGGCGACCATATTAAGAACTAGACGGAGAGCACTTTCATGGCATGCATCTCCATGCAAAGTAGACCCACCATAATAAGAAAAACACTTCTCGGGGTACGAATTGCCTGCTAACACCCCCAGATCAGTGCAAGTGACTAACAGAAGGCCCTCATCCTTGACTGCTTGTACAGCTGCGTCCATAAAAGGTGTGGCAGATCCATAGGGATCCAAATCAACCACATGAGCAGGCTGTTGCTTTCTAGTGTGCATGTATGCATTGGCATCACCCTCGTTAGGAATGATGATGTCAGATACCTCATTGTATGTAGCGTTGGACCGAATCGACTCCACAGCTGATGGTAGCATGTCATTGGCTATAACCTTGTTAATCTGTGGTATCTCTTTAGCATACCGAATAGCTCTCAGGCCTGTAGCGCTCAGAGCTTCTATTATATCAATAAACGGCTGCTCATGGTCACTCTTGTCGTTAGCCAACGCTGAAGCTGCTTCACAGCCGGTGCTCTCCCTCTTGCGCTTATTTCGCTTGAGCTCTTTGCCCAAGCTCTTCTCTTTATACAATTCACTCCAAGCTCGGATTCCAAGAATACTGAGATCACGGTTGGTTCTTTGGACCTCATTATAAAAGACCTTCCCCTTGGGCACCTGGAGGTTGGCCTTGCCCTCGGAGATAATATCAAACTGGTCCTCTGAAGACATGCTTTTATCAGGAAAATAGCAATAACTCCGACACAGTGTCTGTAGCCTCGCTGAGTAGGCTATATTTTTTCGAAGAATTTTGGCTCAATACTCAATTTTTTTCAGCTGACTGTCGATATATAGTATGCTTACCTAATGGGCCTTTTTAGGTTCCGTCGTATGTGGAGCTAAGCTCTTTCATGAGCAACTGGCACTGCAGCTGTGATAAATAAATAAATAAACAGTTCACGGCAAATAATATCGTTATTTTTTATAAATTCTGTTTTTCTTCTTTGTTATGGAAGAATCATGTCGTGCAACTAGTACACGACACTCCACCGCCATTTGAATCACCCCGTTCCACTTGCTGGCTGTAGAACATCTTCTTCAACATCTACCAATGGACTTCATAGAGTCCGAAGGGCTGGCTGCCCACGGACAGCGAGATGTCATTGAGGCAGTTGAAGAGTTGCTCGAGAACTCGGATGGAAATGTTATTCTAGACCAGCCGGTTATATTAACTGGAGCTTCGGAAGAAGAAGGTTCTCAATATGACTCCGACGACCAATCCAGTGAAGATGAGTCGGAATATGAACGATTGCGGAAAGATCGAGCTCAGGAAGAATGGGACGAATCTATGCGTCAACTAGAAGGGCTGTTTCATTTTCTGGTGATTCCCATAGTTGGCAAGTTCTTTGGAAGGAGATTCAGCTATTACAGTAAGTCTTACAACGGGCAAAGAGCTCAGAAATTGGCTAACATTGTAGTATGGAGAAAATACGTCGACTGGTCTTTGAGTTGATATTAGTATTATAATCAGCTGGTAATCAACGATCCAGTTCATGGTTTTGAGTTCCGTTGTTGGTTGATTGATAATGAACTGATGAATCTTCAAACAAGCTGGCCAGAAGGAATCAAAGCTACACTATTCGGGTTTTGGACGCGCATTGCTCGATTACACACATTATTTTATTCATTGCATAAATAAAAGTATTTGCCCCTTGAAATAGATAAAATACAGCTTCACACTTGGGCCGAGCACAAGCCATAGCCCAGATATCAGATCAGCAAATTGCTGGCTAGCAATTTTAGCATTTGCCAACTCAATAAAGAGAGTCGTAAGAAGCAAACAAACAAAGACATTGAAAAGAATACCACAAGCAGAGTATGGCACACTGAGAGAAAGAGGGGGATGGGGACTGGTGTTATGCTCGAATCAACATCCTGTTGAGCTTACTAGTATCCTCGTAGGCTAGACCCTTTCCAAGGCTATCAATATCCTTGATGGTCGGCGCAACAATATTCTTATTGACACGATTGTCAAATTTGAGAAGGATTTCAAACACTTCTGACTTCAGTCCTTGGTTGTTATCTTCCTCCTCGAGATAATGCAGAATCAGCCGGTAGCAGTTTAGCAAGCTCTCGCAAAGGCTCACAAAAGTTTGGTAGACATCCGGCATAAATGGCAAGTGGTAAACGACCAAATAATGCAAGTCTACTTCGGGAGAAGAAGCAACCTTCTCCGTGGAGTTGCTCAGAGTACTCCAGCTACCCCCTGACCTTCTCCGATCCTGTGCCCCAGTCATCTTATCACCACTTTGGCTTTCCTTTCGCTGTCGAAACAGTCGTTTGCCAACCATAGCCATTTTTCTAGTAGCAGTGGGATCGGCAGTACTCTTCTTGAGATTTTCATAGTCTTTGAAGACTCCCGTCAATGCTTTGAGAAGGTCCGGCAGAGATGTATACCTAGCAGCTAACATAGACACGCTACTGCCTAGAAAAAAATTATAATAGGCATTAGAAGGCTGCAACTTGGACGACTCGTTGTAGATATTAGCAAATTCACTTTTGCCAATTTTAGTAGTATTCAGCCAAGGTAAGGACCCAGTATGACTACGCAGAGTTAGCAGGCCATAATACAACGACAGAACGACCGACAACCAAATGAAGAGTCAGAATGGGCTCATTTCAGTGGGGTTGTAATAATATTTAGCCACGAAGGATGGAATATTGGTAAATTCAATATTATCCGGGGGCCAGGCTGCAAATTCAAAAAAAAAGTCGAAACAAGTAGAATCAATACTCACACTCTAACAATGTAGTCAAGCGTTGCTATTCGCTTTTCTACAAGCTCAATGCTATTCACACTCATTATAGACTAGTCAGCCAGATAAGGACCGCCAGTCAGACTACGCGTTATATCGCACCTATGCAAATAACTCGTTCTCGTTGAGTTCAGTCTGCTCAATCAAACTTTTCAAAGCAACACTCGTAAAAGGGGTCAATAAACGATAAGATGTAGTCTCAAAGCCTTGTTAACTTCTCTCAAACTTTAAATGGCAGTGGGAGTGACCGACTGTGCGAGGCTATCCTATATAGAAGTAACTTTACTGGGAAGTAACCACGGAGATATAAGGGGGAGGCTGGGCTAGCTAATTGGCTCAGGGAAAAACAGCAGACCGATGGGCACCTGGGTCCACAATAAACAGTATTGCTGGTTAAAAGCTAAAGTGGCGTGGAATGGTGAGATGGCAAAAGTGAATCTGGCCTTTAAGTGATACTTGTGCCTGCCGCCCCCCCCCCCTGTTCCCTGGTTTTTATCCCTGTTACTTGATCGTCGTGGGTGCCTTGAATTATCGAATTGGCGAGCAATTGTGCTGAGCTAAGCACTACCGGCTCGGATCAGCTCAGCGCAGCCCAATCCAGCACAACTCAGCCCAGTCGGGTGCGGCGAGCCATGAAGCTTTGGGTCTGCTTTGGCCAGTAGTGCTGGTAGGCAACGAACGGTTCATACCAGCATGAAACTTACAGTGTATAGCTATCTGCTAGGATGCTTAATATTCTCGCTGGTTCTTCTGATATGCTTGTTTGGAAGCCTGCCTGAGTACCAGGATTCTTTGATTGCCAGACTCCGTAGACTGCTTTTGAAGATTCCTGAATCAGCATTGGCAATTGATAGAAAATACTTTGGGCGGGCTGTCCATAGAAACTCGCTACGTTTTTACAATTCCTATAGTCATGAGCTTGGATATCTAGTTCCTTTGGGATACGCAATCATGATCGGTGTATTTCTTTTTCTATTTTTCCGGGATACTCGTCCTTTGATGGAGGAGCGCAACCCGATTACCAACTTCTATATCTACTTGAGTGCTGCCATGCCATTTGTCAGTGTTATACTTTGTGTAATCAGTGATCCCGGCAAAATCAGAAGTAATCGTGCTCATTCTTTCGCATTATGGACTTTCCCCTATGACCGCATTCTATTCTACCCTGGAACTCCCTGTCGAACATGTCGATTCGAGCGGCCTGCTCGATCCAAGCACTGTTCCTCCTGTCGGGCTTGTATTATGATGCGGGACCATCATTGCATTTGGATCAATAATTGCGTTGGCTACAGAAATATCCGGTGGTTTCTGTTATTTCTTGTGTCCAACTTGAACATGGTGATCCAGGGCACTTATTATTCATTGGAGGTGCTCAATTCTGTCAGAAAGGCAGAGTTCTCTGATGAGTCTTTATTTTCTGGGTTTTTCAATACTTTTTATTTGACCAATTCCCTTACAAATACCGGTGCTATTCTGATCATTTGTTTTCTGACTAGTCTGCTCACATTACCATTTTTGGCTATTCATCTCAGATACATATATCAAGGAACTACCACAAGCGAGAGTGCCATGTGGGAAGACATCGAATCGGTCATGAAAGACGGAGGGTTATTTATTTACGAATTTCAAAATGAACAAGATAAGCTTACGACTCGTGAAGCCGGTATCCCTAGTATAGTTCTTCAACGCGAAGATGATGGTACATGGCATCGGCAGCTTACGCCACAAGAATTTGACCTTGTAAGAAAATACAAGATGACTCCTCGCCAAGTGAGGACTTATTCTGATCTTCACAACATTTATGATGAAGGGTTGTGGAAAAATTTCAAAAATGTGTTATGGCCCAAGAGCTGCTAGTTGGCTCTCTGACGAGTAAGCTAGAATAAGGGTGAGCCGTTAAAGGGTGATTGTTTATCCACAGCTTGTAAGTGGATGAAAAAAGGGATAGACTTTTGAAAAGAATCTCATACTCACTCGGCTTGATTTAAAGTGTGGATATTTGACGTTGTATTGAATGAGTTCGAGTTTGACTCAAAGCAACGCGCATGTTTTCGACAGAGCGCATGTAGCTTATGAGAGCAAAGAGCATTTTCTCCAATCAGTCAGAGACATATTTCTACTTAACGTCTTCTGAAATATCTTCATCATGCAAACAGCTGGGCCATTATCTATGATATTGAAATCTACACACCACACCTCGTAGAATGACAATACCGCTTTAAAGGCCCACTAACACAATGCACAACTGCATATCTCATATCCCCGAAAAAAATATAGAAATGACTCAAAGATTCACCTGTAGATAATCGAATACACTTGTTGTTTTTTAAGCCTCCTATTTCTCATGACTTTTTGTTCCTGGACAAGAGCCTGCACAGCCGTACAACTCCGACAACCTTCCCGCACGGTCGTCTGAGATTCCCCCACCTTCTTCATCACTCCACGCATTTTAGGCTTTGTTGATCAATAAGATCGGAAGATACAAGAATCAATAATGGTAAGTGAACTTGTGAATCATGTCTCATGATGATGTGGCTATTGCTAGATGGTTACGTAGAGCTTGGAGCCATGATAGTTGCCACGTTTTGGCTTGCTGCTTGCTGCTTGTTACTTGCTGTTGTTGATCGGTTGGTGGTGGTGGTGATGCTAAGGCAAATAATCACATGGTATGGTGTGGCATTGAATGGAACCAGAGGCTAACCAAAAAATGGTATAGAGTAGTTCAGAAACAGGACTTGTTAAAGGTTGGGAAGTGAGATTGTCGAAATCTAGAAATCTCCCTTATTATTTCCATACTGCTAGTGGAGAATCATCATGGGAGCCTCCACGAGGATCAGATGCAGAAAAGCTATCTGCATATATCTCGAAAAAGTTCAGCAATATGCCCCCTTTGACTTACAATAGTCTGAGCGGAGAGCAAGGCAAGGAAGATAAGATCCGAGCTTCTCATTTGCTTGTCAAGCACAAAGATGTCCGACGACCTTCTAGTTGGAAAGAAGCCAATATCACTCGAACCAAGGATGAGGCCATGGCTATTATTCTGGCCCATGAGGCTCGGATCCGATCTGGCGCTGCTACCTTGAGCGAGCTGGCTACTTCGGAATCAGACTGTAACTCTGCTCGAAGAGGTGGAGATTTGGGCTACTTTGGACGAGGAGACATGCAAAAAGAGTTTGAAGATGCTGCTTTTGATCTCAAACCCGGCCAGATGAGTAGAGTTGTCGAGACCCAGAGTGGTCTCCATTTGATTGAGAGAACTGGCTGATTGGTTTCCTTTTTCTTTATTTGTAGCTCTTAGTTTTGACAGGAATGCATTTGATTTATTTCAAACTGCTGTTCGTTCAGTAGTGAGTGACCCCGTGCTTGTTTTCCTGGTTAGCAAACAGCAGATCAACTAGTCAGCACAGAATCCACAGGGTCCGGTCTCTGTCGAGCTTCTTATAAATATTCCCGTATGCAAAAATAAATAAATAAAAAAAAATAATCAATGGCAATATTGTGGTCTTTGTCCATCCTCACCGCTCGGCTCTGGCAGTCCTGCATGTTATCGGCCCAGCCAGCTATCGGTGGGTCCCCCCCCTACTAAACCCACTGATTGATTACTCCCGACAGCCCAGACTCTGGGCCCATTCATTCTCTCACCAATCTGCCCTTGTCGTCTCCGCGTCAGCTCTTCAACAATGCCCGAGTCTGATGGCGACTCTCATTCGAGCGACGACCAGCTTCGCAGAGAAAATGACGATCTGCGTGCTGCTACGAGTCAAAATAGCAGTATGGTGTTGGATTTGAGCTTGGATGGCTGCGATGTCCGATATCTGAGCAGTAACTGGGAGGATCTAATAGGGTGAGTACAAGGTTGGACCTGCTCAAGAATTCAAGGAGGGCGGTGTCATTTTCTTCTATTAGCATACTTTGTGATTTGGAATATCTATTTTCCTATGAATGTTTCTTCTACTGGCGGTGGTTGGAGCCAGTCTTTGCACAAGCATGGAGCTGATTGTGGGGCAATGCAAGCTCGCTTTCTATCACGGCAGGCCCTCAATGGTGAGGTCTGCGCAATTCAATTGCGGTTGTTTTCAATCTGGCTTCATTAATAAATACCCTGTTCAGTGCCGAGTGTTTTTGTTCCCTCACCTTTTTGCTATGGCTATGTGTTGGTTCTGCTGCCAACTCCACCTTTAATGCACCAAATGCTAACATTTGTAGGACATCTGTGAAAAAAATCATCGGCAGGCCCATCTCGCATATTATTATGGGCTCTGATGACGATAAGGAGATTTTCCAAAGAGCTACAGACATAATGATCAAGGAAGACACTTCATTCAGTGTCAGGTTTGTGACTCGCATGGGCTCGCTACGGCAATTTGGTAGCGACTCTGATCACTCCAACGATAGTGATGGTTTGAACTATCATACCCCAGGTAATACACCAGAATTCGGTGCTGCCGATGGCTCTCTGGTGGGTTCCCCGCAGAATCTTTCATCATATTTATCATCTCCTATTCTCGATACCCCGGAGACTCCGACTGCTCCTGCCATGCCTCGAATTCGGGGCCCTGCCATTGGCACGTCACCATCCCCTTCGTCGCATAAATCAGATAGTTCTGACTCATATCATTCAGAGTTTTGCATCGAACTTGAAGGCCAGGGGTTGTTGATAAAGAAAGAGAATCGTCCAAGTCATACCATGTGGATTGTACGGCCATATGTTGCTATGCAGCCTCTGAACATTGCATTGCCAGAAAATTTGGTCCAGTCTTTGGGAGATGGTGCACATTTTCTGGTGTCGTTTCTTGAAGAACTCAGTGACTCGATTCTTCTTGCTAAAGACACCGTGCCCGCTCCGCCTGTTGAGCTCTGTAGAATCTGTGAAAGGCATGTTCCAAAGTGGTGGTTTGAACGTCACTGCGATATTTGTGTCGTCGAAAACACAGCAGAAACTGCTGTGGAACAAGCTCAGGAACGTCTCATCGAGCATAGAAATATTATTGCATCTCTTATATCTAATTTTGAGCGCCAAGGGGAGGATACCTACAACCGCAGTTCCACGCCTCCTGCAGAACGTATCTCAGACATCACCGGTACATCATCACAAGATAAATTTAAGCCTATATATCGTGGATTCGAGCTTCCTTATCCTGATAGACCTCTGACGCCAGAAAGTCCACCAAGTAGCCCTGGTTTCTCTGCACTTGCGCAACGAGCCCTTTCCAGAAGCTTCAATGGTGCTGGCTCTGGTTCTGTTTTTGGCTCTGGCTCTGGCTCTGGTTCTGGTTCTGGAGCATCTTCTCCTAATTCCGGCAAGAGGTCAAGCAGAAAGATCTTGGAGCTGCTAGGCGAACTTTGCGAAATGGCAATGGAGATAAAAATCCCCGAGGTCAAATATGAACGAACACAGCAGGGTGAAGTGGTCGATGAAGATATTGCGGACGGCTTGCATATACGAACTATATCCCCAGTTTCAGAGACAAGAATACACCAGGTGCTTGATTGGGGCAATATCACGGCTTCAGAAGATCCAGCGCTGAACCTATTACTAGAAGATACTGCAAAACTTACACAAGAGAAAGTGGAAAGTGTTATAAGAATGAGCTCCATCCTTGTTTATGGTGAAAAGGTACGTCTGGAGGTTGAGCATTCTGTTCAAATGACTATTTCTGATACTGTGGATAAAACGATAGCTCAAGCCGAGACAGATCAATTGCTGGATTCAGACAATGAATCTCCAGTGGTGAACTCTGATCCCATTTTGGAGGATCCTTGTAAAATTGTTTTGGACCAGGCTGACGAGACGGGGAATGACTCGGCAATAGTGGACAATACAGTGATTATTCATAGCAAAGATGATCAAAGCTTGAAAGAGATGAAGGATTCGGAGGACACAGAGGATGGTGATTCTGAAATATTTTCCAGCTCTTATCTTCACTCTGATGAAGTTCCAGGCGGGCCGCCGAGAAGAGCATCAGCTATTGCGGTCTCACCAATGCATCTTCCGACAGAGTCGCCTAGTGCGCCAGATTCATTTGTTTTCCACAGCCAGTCAAAAGACGTGCCAAGGAAAAATGGCGCGAGAAACATCAATGCTCAAAAATCAATGTCTTCTTTGAAAACGGATCTTGTAACACCTAATTCGTTTCTGGAAATAACTGACTCTACTGTTAGTCCATCGTTTCCAAATAATTCTAGGAGTCCCACTAGCTCAAGACGTCTTTCTGTTTCAACAAATATCTCACTCAGTCCATTGAACGATTTTCAACGAAAAACAGCATCTTATAATGACTCTGGATCATATTCGAGCACAGATAACGACGACTTTTCTCTTTCTGAAGGTTTAGCTGATCTCGATTTGAACTCTCCGTCGCACTCTGCAGGAAGCACTAGTGGTGCTGCTGTTCAGCGAATTCGGTCGCGTCACAGTTTTGGCTCAGCAGCATCTCCTCGTGCCTACAGCAGTTCGCCATTGAGCTCAATGCAACGTAATCGAGTGCCTTTGAATACTCAAACTTCGAGTCTAGGTGAGCCGTCCTCATTCTCACCAGCATCACAGTACTCTGGTTCCCCACTGATGTTTCCTCATGATTCTGATAGGCAGAATCATCACCATAGGCGTCCTAGTGTTGCAGTGGATTTCTCCAGAGCTCCAGTATCACCTCTTTTGAATGCTTCAGTACCGGCCCCAAAACCTTCAGCTCCTAGTATCAAAGATTATGAAATAATTTGTCCCATAAGTAAGGGAGCTTTTGGAAGTGTTTATCTTAGCCGAAAGAAACTCACGGGTGAATACTTTGCCATCAAAGTGTTGAAAAAAGCTGATATGATTGCCAAAAATCAAGTCATGAATGTCAAAAGTGAGAGAGCTATTATGATGGCTCAAGCCGATAGTCCTTTTGTGGCCAAGCTATTCTGCACGTTTCAGAGCAAAGATTATCTTTTCTTAGTTATGGAATATTTGAATGGTGGAGACTGTGCAGCACTAATAAAAGCTTTGGGCGGTCTACCTGAAGGCTGGACTCAGAAATATATTGCTGAGGTGGTAGTCGCTGTGGATGAGTTACACAAGAGAGGAATTGTACATCGTGATCTCAAACCAGACAATCTGCTGATTGATTCTAAAGGTCATTTGAAATTGATTGACTTTGGCTTGTCAAGAATGGGCGCTGTGGGTCGACATACAAGAATTGAGAGACACCGTGCAGATTCAAACTCTTCGACGGGCACTGTTTTTTCAGCTACAACAAAATCATTTACAGCCAATAATGCACCAGAAGGTGATGTTGGTGGTTCTTCAACGAATCCTGGCTCAAACACTGGGACAGGGCTCAACAATCAATCGGGATCTTCTTCGATGGGAAGTGGATCAAACTCGTCTGTTGCGCTTCATGATCCTTCTATCAGCTTAGTTCCTGGTTACTTTTCATTAGCCGGAACTTCTTCTGAGAAGAAAAAGTCTCTTTCAAATTATCGTACAGAGCTATCTGATGTCATTGATGATAGTGCTTCTCACGTGTCTTCGGCTGGAAGCTCCGGTCAAGCAAGTCCAACAATGGCTGCTCATAGTAGAGCTGGAAGTACTTCTGGTGGAAGTACACCTGCTTCGCATCATGGAAGCACTACCAGTCACATTGTCCTTTTTGATCCTGAAGATAACAGGGCTAACAAGAGGTTTGCTGGTACCCCAGACTATCTGGCACCCGAGACAATTAGAGGTTTTGGACAAGACGAAACAAGCGATTGGTGGAGTCTAGGCTGTATCCTATTTGAATTTCTTTACGGTTATCCCCCGTTCCATGCATCGACCCCGAATGAGGTTTTCCAGAATATTCTTGCGCGAAACATTCAATGGCCTGACCCAGCTGATGTGGTAGGAGAAGATTCAGAACCCATTGCTAGTGTGGCAGCAATCGATCTCATCAATAAGCTATTGTGTGCAGATCCGACATTGCGTCTCGGTTGCAACGGAGTTCAAGAAATCAAAAATCATGCATTTTTCAAAGGTGTAACTAATTGGGATAGTTTATGGGATGATGAAGCTAGTTTCATACCAGTCATTGAGAACCCCGAGAATACTGACTATTTCGATAGCAGGGGCGCTGTCATGGAGGAGTTTGCTAAAGATGCTGATTTCGACAAGGCAGAGGCTCATAATATTTTGCAAAATGCTGCTGCCGGTATTGACAGTTCCGATGAAGGTTCTGTCGGAGGCTCAAGTCATGGTACCCGATCAGATTCGCGTCAAGGTTCCAGTGACGTCAATAGTCCTGGGAAACGAGAAAGACCCGCGAGGGGAGCATTGCCGCTACATATACCGCCTCATGTTCGTGAGGGGCGCTCAAGGCGCCTCAGTGAACCGATTCCGGTAAATGACTTTGGAACTTTTGCCTTCAAAAACCTTCCTGTATTGGACAAAGCCAATAAAGAAATAATTGGCAAATTGAAAATGGAGAGTTTGGAGCACCAGCGAGAATCATCAAGAAGTGGGAAATCAGTCAATTTGCGTAGCAGTGTGGCCTCTCCTCTTCAGTCTATTAGCAGTATTTCAACGGCCAGCACTCCGTCAACTGGAAGTAGTAGACACAGCAGCCCAACAAGGCACATAAGTTCGAGCGCCCAGAGACTTGTGCCTGTCGTCAGCAGCACATCGTCGGGTAGTGAGAGCCCGCAAAAGGCCACTGTGGGTTATACTGGCGGAATAAGTGGAGCACCGTCCTTGAAACCAGTAAGCATAGATGAAGAAGGTTATTTTGGGTCCAATTGGAATGATGAAGGACGAACGGAATCAGTAGGATCGGGGTCAGATAAGAATTCGTCTGTTGGATTGGCAATGTTAAGCTCGTCCCCCAACGATGGTAGCATTTCATACTCACCACGCAAAGCTGGATGGGCCACAAAGGAACCTGGTGGAGATATTGGGGAGCTTCGAGCAAGAAAATTCAGCAATGTGTTTGACATGAGTCCAAGTGGTAGTGATAACGAAGATTTGGGGAAGAGCAGCTCAAGCTCTAGCAATGCAGCACTGATTCGTGTGCAAAAGAGGCGAGCCATGAGCCGTAAAATGAGCCGATCTAGCATGAGCTCGGTGAGGGCCAGCAGTGGGGAGTCTACCGGTATTGACCCTAAAGAAGCAAGGGATAATACTGTACTTGACATTCTTGTCTGTGACGTGAATCCAGTCTGGAGATACTCATTGGAGAGAATGCTAGTCAAAGTCGGATGTAGGGTTGTCAGTGTTGGCGTAGGTCAAGAGGCTATCAGAAGGGCCACGGGAGATATCAAATTTGATGTCATTATTGTCGACGCAAAATTGAACGATATGGATGGTGCTGATGTTGCTCGTCTCATTCACAACACCATGAATGCCAATGTGGAAACTCCAATTGTTATTCTGACCGCTCTGGAGACCATGCCTGAAGGAATGGAGAGTACTTTCAGTGGTTTCATCACCCGGCCTCCCACAGAAGACAAGCTGGTCACAGTGTTGACTGAGTTATATCCTGGATGGAAGAAAAAGATGAAGAAGCGAGCCCGAGTTTAGTCTTAGTTTGAAACAGGTTACACAGATAATGATTTGCATATGAAGAGATCAGCCATTCTCAATTATATTTACAACTATTCTATTTTGAAATACCTCGAGCGTCCAGTGCAGCTTTAACGTCCTGGTACACCTGCTCGGGCTTGTGGTCGCACTGAACCTTGACAACCTTATTTTCCTTTTCGTAATAGTCGACGACTGGCATGCTGGTTTCAATGAAGGTTCTGAATCGCTTCTTGATAGATTCAATGTTATCATCAGAGCGTCCCGACGATTCTCCACGCTTGAGGAGTCTCTTGAGCATGACCTCTTCAGGACATTCAAAGAACAGAGTAAACTGAGACTTGGCAACGTCCTTTTCAAAGGTAATAGCCTGATCCATTTTTCTTGGGAAACCATCAATAAGGAACTTGGTCTTTCCTGCCTCCTTATTCTCCTCAATGGCTCTCTTCAGCAGACCAATAGTGATCTCCTGAGGAATGATCTTGCCAAGTTTGATGTATTCAGCAATGAGCTGACCATCTTTGGATCCTGGGCGCTGCTGTTCGGCTCGAAGCAGGTCACCAGCAGACAAATGAACAAAACCATAGTCACGAACCAAGTTCTCGCACTGGGTGCCTTTGCCAGCACCAGGCCCGCCGAGAACAAATATCACGGAAATGCCATCATCAAGGGCCTGCTTGTTGGAAACAATCGTGTCCAATGCTTCTTGAGGAGGCTTTCCTTCAGACTGAGACAAATAAATGAGACCACCGACAAGAACAGCACCAGCGGCAGCCCAAACGCCAACCCCTGGGCCCCCCGACGACTTTGGAGGCTCGGGCGAGGACTTGGGCTCTTGAGATGCTGCTGGAGCTGGAGGTCGGACAGCATTGAGACGCCTTGAAGCCATTGATAAAGCTCTGGTCGTCTGAATTCGACCACAGGATGCGCCGACTCGGACGCCGCTGGAAAAAACTCGCGAGATCATCTTACTGTTCAGGAGAACTGGTGTTGCTAAGGAGAGGCTGCATGGCCAAATCATCGTGTCGTTTGTTGGCAGGAGCGTGCACGGCTGAGCTGAGCTGAGCTGAGCCGAGCCGAGCGAGCTGCCATGTGCTTGAGAATTCGCAGCTAAGTTGAAGCAAGCAGATTGGGTGGGTTTATTTAAATTTAGTATTGAATTTTGGGTTTACTGAGAAACTTCTTTCATGCGTTGATATTTACAAACTGTGATGCATCAGTGCTTTGAATTTAGCTTTCTCAGTATCTCATCGGGTTGGATAATTTATCATGAACTATTAGCACTGAGATGAAGAATGGTAATTCAAACAGATCGGTGTATCTTAATAGAATTTTCAGGGATCCGTGAATAACATATTCAATACAGAAGCTTGTGGGAAATGGCATTTCTGTCAAATTATATATAGTCCATCACTGTTATGATTTCGTGTTGTATAGAACTTAATTAGCTGACCTATAAAAGCTTAAGTGATCTCGGGCACCTATGTCATACTTAGCTAACATCAATTTTCAATTGACCGTTAAGCGTAAGCCTTCAATTGCTCATCATTATATCTCAAATATTTGCCATTGAAATCACCTTTGGCTTCAAGAACAAGATTGGCAATGACAGCTCCAGGAACTTCGGGCTTCAATAAACCACCAGTCTCGTGGAGATCCATGAACTTTCGATGGACATCGCCCATAGCCTGACCATGATTATCCCGAATATTATTCTGCATACCAGTGTCTACAACACCAGGTGCAATTGAAACAGAGAAAATGGTAGGCTCCTCGACAGAAAGAGTCTGGATGATGTGATTCAACGCAGCCTTGGAAGATCCGTAGGCACCCCAGGCAGGCTGATTGTTAGTACCTCACTGAAGAAAAAATAGCGAAAACAATTTCCATCTCTGGGAAATCTCATATACTCACATAGGATGCAATGCTCGCACCGGAAGAAACAGCAACAACTCGACCACCATCCCGCAGATAAGGGATTGCCTTGGAAAGCAGACCAACAATGCTGAAGACGTTGATGTCGTACAATTTCTTCCATTCAGCAATATTTGCATCGGCCAGCTTGGAAACTGGGTCAAGAACACCAGCATTGAGAACCAAACCTCTAATTTTTCCTTTGGAATTGGCAACCTTGATCACTTCCGTCACCGTAGATTCCTCCGACAGATCACCGGCTACATAGCTGTAACAGTCAGTACAGTGCTCTAATTAAGCATTTGTTGGATAAAAGTTCCACATACCTGAAATTTTCATGTTTGAGATCACAAGAGCTTCGAGATACTCCTACAACATGAACATCTTTCTGTAAAAGAATCTTAGCGATGGAGAGACCAATACCTGAAGTTGTTAGTACGAACATTGTCTACTGAAAGTCTTTCAACTTCATACCTCTGCTAGCTCCAGTCAAAATGTATACGCTCATTCTTGATAATCAAAGTCAGTAATCACACACTAATTGATTTGGAAAATATTGTGCAACGGCAAGATACTGCCGGCGATGAGCAACCGGTATATATGAAGACCTCCCAAAACGGAAGGCTTAGTCATCTTGACATTTCTTTCCTGGATTCTCGCTATTACCTGCAGTTTAAAATAAAGCTGGGTATATGATCTGAAATCTCATCATTAGAATAGATACTCAGATAATTCTGCTGTACGGGTGACTGGTTTGACCTCCTCTGCGGCGAGTTTCATCGGCTGTTAGTTCCCCGTATTATCGGCATGCGTAGTACCAAATCAACCGTTCACACCTAAACACAATAGAACAGCAGCAATCTGTCATCTCAAAGCTTCGGCATGAGCAGCAAAGGTATGTCATGAATCAATGTACAAACACGATTGCATTTTCTGACGAAATTTCATAGCAAATCAGATTCCTTGCAGGAATATCCTGATTCACGGATACTGTAAATATGCCGATAAGGGATGCATATTCAAGCACGACGTGAGTATCTAAGAGATGGCGTAACTATTTGATCAGTTTCAAATAAGCTTCTGAAGATTAGGAATCCTTCTTGGGGTGCTTTTTATGGATGTAATGCATTTTACTGCTAAACGTGGAACTGTTCATGACAAGCTAGCTTTGACGCGTCTGGTCTATCCAGCTGATTAGGCAACAAATATGGGCAAATATATCACCACTTGATCTAGAACTTAGCATCTAACTGGTTTTACAGGATCCGACTTCTTCAAGTGCAACCAGTGCACCACCTGCTTCTGGCTCTACTGTGCCTCCGACCGCTCCTGTTGCGTGAGTATTGTAAAGCATCTGATAACTATAGATGACAGCTACTGACTATCAACCAGGTTGAAAAAGAAGCTCAATGCTGATTCTCCATCTTTCACACCGTTTTCTTCGACAGCCAAGGCCTCTCAGAGTGCAACGGCGACAGTCAGTCCTACTAATTCACCAAATGTCAGTGCAGCAGCGTTTGTTCCCCGCGCTGTGAAATCAGCAGGGGCACCTGCTTTCAATGGCAAATCACATTTTGATCCTGGCAAGATATTTGTTCCTGATAAGACTCCTTTTGTTCCTGAACAGTCTATTGCGCATTCTGATGCTGGTGTTTACAACATGGGCATGCCATCGGACAATCAAATGTATACTACAGGTTCTGCAGAGCCAGAGCCAATATCGATGAATCCTTATGCTCAAAAATCTGTGCCACCAGAAGGTTTGGATTTTGATAACCTCAGTGTTTCCAATGCTGCTGATCCCTCAATTCCTTTTCCTCATGCTTCTCAAACCAGCATCTATCAGCATCACAGTGCGTACCCATTAAATTATCACTTATATGCTCCTACGCCTTTAGGCATGGACAAAGGACTTTTATCGCCTCATCAGCGGATGGTTGAAGATTTCTTCATTTCCAATGACCTTAGAGAGGAATTACAACGCAAAAACGAAGCCACTCTACAAGCCATACCTGGTCTGTCTTTACCAGAATTTGTTCATGTCTACCATAGCTTGGTGCCTCTGGATACTTCCTCTGAGAAGTCGACGAAGATATTTGGCTATCCTTCTTGGGCTTATAAGTGTGAAAGCAACCTTGACGGCAAGATATATTGCATGCGCCGTATAGAAGGCTACCGTCTCACCAATGAGAAAACTATGAAGCTACTCAAACTGTGGGGGAAAGTAAGCAGTCCAGCTGTTGTGGCTTTGCAGGAAGCTTTCACTACAAAAGCTTTTGGGGACAACTCTTTGGTTTTCATATACGACTATTATCCACTCAGTGTGACACTTCAGAGTGCATATCTGAGTCCTTACGGATTATACCAGCAAGGGGGACACAGGTTAGCTGAAGATATTATATGGGGGTACGCTACTCAGCTTATATCGGCAATGAGAATAATTCACGGATGCGGACTAGCAGCAAGAACAATTGACCCATCGCGGATTATAATGACCAAGAAAGGGCGGGTTCGGATCAACTGTGTTGGAGTATTGGACTTTCTTAATTTCGAGAGTGATGAGCTCATGTCTGAGCTTCAAAAGAAAGACCTTACTGATACCAGTAAGCTGTTGCTGAGCTTGGCCACAATCGTTCCGGCTAGTGCGAGTCGTAACAAATACAGTGAGGAACTGACCAATTTAATTGCAGATCTTAATCAAGAGGACAAAGAGACATCTCTTGATACTATAATTGCGAGATATGCACCACATTTTCTGGATAGCTTTGATTCCGCACTGTTTGAAAACGATAATCTGGAAAGCGAGCTTCTTAAAGAGTTGGAAAATGGCCGTCTGGTACGTCTTATGGTGAAGTTGGGCTTTGTCAATGAACGTCCAGAACAGGATCTGGAGAAGGAAGCTAGTAACACTGGAGATCGATATTTGCTCAAACTTTTCAGAGACTACGTTTTCCACCAAGTTGACGAGAAAGGCAATCCAGTTTTGGATCTCAACCACGTTCTTATATGCCTGAATAAATTGGATGCAGGCATTGATGAGATGATCTTACTGGTGACTAGAGACGAGCAGAACAGCGTTATAGTAAGCTACAAAGAGCTCAAAACATTATTGGAAGGGTCTTTCAGAACGCTAGTGCGATCCTCGAGATGATGAGCTTTTGAGAAGCAAAATCAATTGTTATTTATGTACAGGCTAGAGACGTAAGTTGCAAATATTACAATCTGAAAAAGTCAGTAAAAAGAAGTGACAACACCGCGCGAGAAGACAGCAAAAATGACTGAAAACTCTTGAAGACACAAGACTATTACCATTCTTTGGCTGTTGCCGAGGGAAAAAAAGGCAAATGCTTAGTCTGGCCACCAATACTTACTGAGGAGCCAAGTTGTCCATCACACTGCTCTTGATCAATGCAATTCCTGCAACAAAAAGAGCAACGTTAATAAGAATAGGTCGAGCAGAACCCTGAATAGCTTGGTTCAAAGCGTTGGCGACAGAAGATTCTTCAGACATTATGATTGCGTTGGAGGTGAATGATGAGAGCAAGAGTGAAATTTTGATGGTTTTGGGACAAAGCTCGGTCTAAGAGGCTGAAGGAGGGACTCATAGAAATCCCACAGATCTGCTACAATGAGAAATGGCGAAGCGAGGTCAAAGCTTG
Organism: Zygoascus hellenicus; assembly: GCA_030564625.1. Classification (NCBI taxonomy): domain Eukaryota; kingdom Fungi; phylum Ascomycota; class Dipodascomycetes; order Dipodascales; family Trichomonascaceae; genus Zygoascus; species Zygoascus hellenicus. The sequence continues at coordinate 540,100 of JAJLWE010000004.1, forward strand.
AAGTGGGGTCAAAGATATGATTAGAGTATAAGAATTTACATAGACGAGTTTTTCCGGTCATTGGCGTTGGCTTTTGGTGAATCAGGGGGGGTGAAAAGTCGCCCTAAGTAAAACCCCAGATCAAGCATCAGATACACCAGTAAAGGGACAAGACATATAAAAGACAAGGCCAGCTAAAAGTTAGATTAAAATTCCTCGCTGCATATGTTGAAAGGAGTAAAAAAGACCGCTACTTACAGCCATCTTGATAAGAGCAGGCTGCTCGTGATACTCCATGGCGGAGCTGAGTCAGACACTCGTTGTCAAAGTATGGAGTAGTTAGAAGTAGTAGTAGTAGTAGTAGTAGTAGTAACAAGCCAAACCAAATACCACTTCCACAAATAGCCCCCTTCCCTTCTCCATTGCGGTGACAAATACCAGCATGAGCGACGCCTGGGATGACGACTGGGTTCAGGTCAGTATTTAAATATATAGAAACATAATAGTAGATGAGGTTGAAACGGCCACTAATATTCTATAGCAAGCACCGGCTAGTAGATCATCAGTTCCTTCTTATCAGATAGAAGACCAGACTAGTGCCAACCCGGTGACCTTTGAAGCTCGGAAAACGATTCTCAAGCGGGAAAAAGATCAAAGTGAACAAGCTCCAATAGTCCAGGCCAAAACCGCTGAAGAGCTTGCAAAGCTGCAGAAACAGCGGGCTGAAGAGTATAGGAAGACCCGGAAACAGCTTGGGCTCTAAGTAGCTAGCTAGAGCAAACAACCAGTCAGTTTATGACACTATAGACATAATGAGAATATGGGATTATTATTTGTTTGGTAAAGTACCGTCAGTTCTGTGAATATGTCTTTCATTTTCTTTCATTTCTATAACTGTAGTGAGTTCTCTCTGCCAAGCAAGGTTGTTTCTCAGCTAACTTTACTCTCAACCTCCTCACCCCGAGTGACAATATAATAAAAACCAAAAAAGAACATACTTTCTCCCCTCCACTCACACCGGCACAATTCCAGACGATACTTTGACCGATTTAACATCTTGGGTTTCTACCCAATTTGACAACCTATTGCACCGGCTACCAGACAATTGGAGCGAGACCATCAGTGCTAGTCTTGCAGAACCCACGACATCTCTAGCCATTGGAGGCGTTGCTCTTACTTCAATCATCATGTTTCGAAAGCTGTTCGGAGGCTCGACTCCGAAACAAGAACCTCCGAAATCTGTCATTGTTCAGGTCGGCAAGGCCACCACTTATACTGTCACATTTGAAAAGGGGGATGCTGCTGATGCAAGACTTGGTCCGACAGTAGGCTTTCTTCGCCAAAAAGTTATAGAGATTTTACAAGCCAATGGAAAGGCTCTTGATAATGTTACACTGATATTCTCTGGGAAAAAGCTCACTAATGATAAGGCTGCGCTGTTGGACTACGGTGTCACTACTGGCTCTAAGATCTTGGTCACTATTCGAAAGCCTCCAGGATCTCAACCTGGTGCTACATCTTCCTCTACAGCTTCACCTTCCCCTGGACCTAAGCCTCAGTTGACCCCGAGAGAAAAAATTCAAGAGGCTTTGGATTTTGTCAAGAGAGAATTAGAAGAGCCTATCAACAAGTTTGTCAAGTCTCCTCCAAAAGATGCCGATCAGCGGACTGATCAACACCGCCGACTATCGGAAATGGTACTACAGAAAATGTTTGCTTTGGATGATGTAGATGTATCTGAAGACCCGGATCTCAGATCGTTTCGAAAAGAAGCTATCAATAAGTTTCACAATTATCATGCTGCTTTGGATAAAGCCAAGAAGGATAGCGATGAAGCAGCAGAAACCTCGGCACCAGCAGAAGTTGCAAACGATTCCAGTAGCCAGGGCTCAAAAAAAAAGAAGAAAGGTAAGAAGTCCAAAAAATAGATTGCCTGAATCGGCTTTTATTGTAAACTTTATGTTGAGAAAGACTTTAATTCGAAATGAACGAACATAAATAACCAATGAATCTTATGCAATTAACCAAACCGACACATTCAACTCAGATCCTTCTTAGTGAGACCCGGAAAATAGACCAATTTATTCGAAAGACTCTGCTCCCCCCAGAGCCAGAGCTTGATGAGGTTGTGGATCTGATGCGAAGTGCCTGCAATACCTTGCATTTCCAACAAGGCTTCGTTGACTTTACTGGACACTTTCCACCGGAGCTTGACATCCATCAATTCATGCAAAGGGCTGACCAACTGATCTTTAGGGAAGCAAAGTAATGCCATTGTCCATTCCAAATCTTGAAGATACTTGCTGTTAGCAGCAGCACGATGCGCAAGGTGGGTCGACGCAAAATCAAGGGCCCGCGTCGTAGATTCCATATCACCAGCCTTTGGTATTTCCCTTATGAGCTCAATTAATTGCAGACGCAAAAGCTCGAAATGTAACCCTGGGTTGGTGTCCAGGAGCTCTGGCTCGATATCATTGATCAGTTCAATCGCATGCTCCACCTTTCCAGCATTGATCAAAGATTTGATCTTCATTCTGCTCTTGATACTTGACAAATCTACCGAGCTTTCAACTCCGGCTTCTCTGGCAAATTTGATGGCACTACTTTGATATCCTTCGTTGATAAGGTAGTTCATGATCAAGTTATTTAGAACTGGCCGGGGAACCTGGATCTCATTCAATCGAGCCTGCCATTGATCCTTGGTATACTCCTTTCTCACTTCCATTGGTATTGTATGACCAGAGTCTGGTGCTTGCTTGATAATGTTCTGATCAGAAATCTCCGCTGGACGGCCTTCGGAATCCAATAGCGCCGTTCTCTCGTAACTTTCCGTCTCGTCAATTAACAGCTGACCCAAATCTTGAATAGCTGCAACAAGACTAGGTGTAATCAGACTTCGAGTCCCACGCCTGTTGTCTCCAGTGGTGAATATCCTCGGCTCTGTATCAATTGACACCGCAGCCTGTCGAGCACCAGAAGACGAGGCACCTAGGTCTGGCACTGTGTATGTACTGATATGAGAAGGAACCCCACTATATATTTGAGGATTTTCTCGAGATAATCTTTGCAATCTCCGGACAAGTAACCAGTGCGAAACACGGGAATACAATAGCCAAGTGCTCAGAGTGGCTGCTAAGAGTGCAGTGTAAATGAGAGTTAACCACGTTTTGAACCGGGGAACTCGGCTTTTACTATCAACACCAGTTATCTAAATACTGGCTCTATTCCTACTGAATTTCTGATTCTGGAGTTACCTAATAGCTCCAATATGATGCTGATGTCAACAATCAATGGCGAAGATGATTCCAGCAAACTAGCTTTGGGAGTTAGTGGAGATTGGCAGGGACGCTATAGCCTCGTGCCTGGAGATAAGATATGAGAGAGACGTTAAAAATTGGACATTACTATATGATGAACCAGACTAAAGTTTTCCAAGTCTGCAAAATCAAAAACTATTATTCCTGAAAGCTTGGCTTTCTTTGTGGAATCCACTATGGTTTTCGCCCTTTTTTTGGAGACGTTTGACGGCCAATATTTAGGATTTAGTAGTCCAGTGCTCGAGACAAAATTGATGTACAAGCCAGGACTATTCTGATCTCTGTTTTGTACAGATGCCTTGATAATCTGGTCAATGGCCTGCTGTTTTTGTTGAATAGTAGATTTGGAGTTCACTTCGCAAAAGTCCTGGATAGATAAAATGTCTGAACATTGATGCAGCAGAGAATTATAAGGCCAGTTTGTAGCATCGATCCCCAAGGGAAATGGGAGCATAGAAGAGAATCTGCGAAGTAAAATACAGTGTCCTCGGCACTCTGCAACTGTTGGTAGAGTCTTTGTAATGCAATTCTTCATCCAGTACTTGCTGTAGTCTTGAGACTCAACATGTTGTAACACCAACTGAGAAAACTCGTCTTTGAGCCAAGTACCGGATCCTTCTTCTTTCAAGCTAATAACAAGAAACTCACTGCTATGACCTTCAAGAAATTCGTATATAGTGCTCAGAATATCCACGAGCCTGAGCTTCCCAGCCGTTTTCACAGAGAAAAATCCATGTACTGCATACAACTCGTTAAAAGATGCAAATTTGAGTCCTGGGCGTTTTCCTATGCGCAGATCAAGAAATCTGATACCATTTTGTAGTTGGTGGGTTATGTTGGTGCCCTGGCACCGGAGCCCAGGTAGGATGCTAAAATGGCTTGCAGCGGAATTATGGGTCCCCGCAAGGGCAATGTCATTTAATTTTATATCATCAGAAAGAAGGGATTGCCAGTTTTCGTAGCTATTTACAGTTACTCTATGCGTGCCACTCAATTTTTCTTTCAATGGACCGGGTTCCCGGGCCATTACTTGGCGGATTATGCGTAAGTATGATTACAAGGGGTAAGACTATTCTGGCCGGCTATCTGCTGATGAATGCCGTTTAGAATACGTCAGAGCATTACAATTAAAATCAGTATTTTACTATCATTAGTTTATAAAGTTCAATATCTTCGTTTGTCATCGTTTATAAGTTTGTTATTATTAGTTTTGCGTGCAATGCCATTGTCTTCAATGCTCAGACGTGCGAGTCTTGACAGCCTCTAGCTTGTCATCTGACTGCTCGGAACTACCTCTGTTGGGCTCTTCTAAAATATCCCTTCTTTCATGTTGAGCACCAGCCTTGAAATCACCCAGGTAATATCTCAGTAAGACGCAACAACCGGCAGATATGATACTGGCACCCAGAATAGCGACCATGACCATATTAGACTTTCTGAAGCCATTGGCTTCATCAGCAGGCCACCCAGTATACAAAGCGTAAGTAGTAGCAACTGATCCCAGATTGCCTAAGCCCGATACTAGCGCAGACGCAGCACCGATACCAACATCTCCGTGTCGAGGACCAAAAATTTCTGCCGCAAGGGTCATACAGATAGGCACAGTAGAACCAAGACCAAAACCACAGAGGAGCAAACCTCCCCATCGAGACCACGATGGTTTAGCATATGTAGTCACAAAAAGACCAGCGATGATGATGCATGTGGACAGGGAAAAGATGAGCGTTCGGTATCTCTTGAACTTGTCAGCAAATGGCGTCACGGTAACGATTCCAGCAAAATCAAATAGCCAAATAGGAGCAACCAAAAGACTGAGATCAATAGAGCTGAAATTAGGATTGATTTTGTTGATGATGAGTGAGGCGAAATTTTCGAGTCCAATACCTGTTCCAACGACGCCAAAGTACATCATAATTAGTGGCCAGATTCTAGGATCCAAGAAAACGGCTGCCAAATTTTTGAAATTCCACTGGACTACCGAATATCTTGCAGCCATATCTGCAAGGTGAAGCTTTCGGTCTTCCTCATTCAAGGGATATGCAGCCTCAGGCATCCATTTATCAAAAAATCGTCCGACCTTGCTGGTGGCTGTTTTCCGAACAGCATAAGGACGATCAGGAAGCCACCAGTTCATGGCGATACCCACAGCCATAGCAAAACATCCATAAGTAAGAAACATCCACTGATAACCAGTGTAGCCTCCGTTTCCATCAAGGTGCTGAAACCCTGCAGATACTAATCCACTTACGGCGGCAGATATCTGGGCAGAAGTAAAGTAGTAACCAATTCTTCTTGCTGTTCGATGGTGAGGATACCACAAGGATATGTAATAAGCCATACCTGGCCAAACACCGGCACCAGCAATACCTTCCAATAATCGGAGAGCAATAAGTCCACCAGCATTACGCAGGGCAATATAGCAGGTATAGATAAGACCCACGCTAACCAAGATTCGGCTAAGCCACCGTTGAGCAGGAACTCGAGTCATGATAAGATTCATAGGAACATCAAATACAATTGTACCAACATAGCTCATTGCGGTTGCAATACTAAGATGTCTGCTAGTTAGGCCCAGCTCTTGAATCAGAGAATGCCCTTCAGACATATTCATAGTCAGTGCTACACCATATGCGGCACCTCCAAACATTTCCATAAAATATAACACCCAAAGAGCAGGGATAATTCGCATATCCAGTTTCCAGTATATTTTGTCAAGACGCTTTTGTATCTCAGGATCATTCTCATCAAAGCCTGGGTAAATCTCCTGGGGGTCAAGATGCTTTTGCTCGGGACTGTCCGGTGTTGATAAAAACATTTTCAGATGCTCTAGTAACCACAAGACTGGCTGATGAAACTGGAGACTGAATGCTACCAGACTAGCCCTTTTATAATTGAAAAGTTTAAAGTTTGGCTCAAAGTCGTTGGGTGACTACTAGTCGCAAATGTGACTCAGAGTCATCCGCAGGGTAATGAGGTAATCTCCCCGCCCCATGCCAAATCGGCGACCAGCCGGTCTGCTAACTGACGGTAAAATAAATATGGATACATTTCCAAAAACAATCTAAATGATATGATACATGCAGTATTTAGCGTCTTTGAAAATCCATTCAAAATTTTCGACGTTCTAGTTCCTGTTTTATCTACCTGGCCATTTTTGTTTTCCTAGAGGCCGACAAAATTTTATTGGCATCCGCATGGATTACCACTAAATGCAAAAGAAAAGACGATAAAAAGCAATAAAGAGCCATTCAATGCAACCAGAAGTACTCACCTATCGCTCAATACGATATTAAACCAATGAGAAAAGCTCATTTACTGAGTCTAACCCCATCAATGGACACAACAGCCTCCTTAACCTTGCCCCATCAGAAGAAATCAGCCCAACATCAAATCTGCTCCGCGGTCCATTATGACCCCCCACCAGTCTGCATCTATATTTCCGGCATCTCGGCGTCTCCATACTTCCCTGATAATTTCATTGGCTAGAGAATAGGTTCCTAGGCCCTCCACACACATTTGGTTGAGCCAGATATCAAACCTAGTCCTCAATGGCAGGCCATTATTTCTTCCCGGTCGATTTACCGCGTCGCAGCCTGCGATGAATGCCGGAAACATTAGTGGGACAGCTAAAGGCTCAGTGTGCTTTGCATTCAGAGCTTGAACATTTTCCAACGCATTCAAAACATCCTCGACTTCCTCCTGAATCGTCGAAGGATCAACGTTTCTGCTCAATCTTGCATAGTAAATGACCAAAGCTCGATGAAATGCTAGCATATGATGACACATCACCTCATGTCGATCTCCTGTGAAAGGGGAGTTTACTTCATTGAAGTGGTAGCCGTTTTTCCAACGAATAAGACTGCTCTCAACTTCAAAACAACTTTGAACAAAGCTATAGGGAAAGTTCATGCCATTGAGACGATAAAAGAGAGCCTTTCTTGATACAGAGACTACCTGAGAGAAAATCAAAATGAGGGAATCAGGAATGCCATAAAGACTTAGCATTGTCACCAGCTCTTTGTTATAAAACTCGGCTGGCAAGCTATTGAAACCCACTTTGGTACTCTGCTCATTCCAATAATCCTGAAATTGGATAACATCATTGAAAAATGCCGAGGGCGAAGGTATGTCTTTGTCCATAAGATTTTCTGTCGGAGCGCTGACGTCATCATAATCTTCTTTCTTCAGATCAATCCATCTTTCCAAATCTACATTGGAATCAAGAGCCTCCAAAGATTTCACATTAATTGTTGTCGAATCTTGTAGAATAGTCAAAAATCCTGCAATTCTATGAAGTAGTTGTGCTTTTTTGGATATTATTGGGCGACTGTTGTTTCTGTGGTTGATCATATTTTCACAAGCAGCCAAATGACCCCTGCACTCTGGAGTAGTCCCCTCAATAACATTGATGGTTACCATACTCAGAATAGATGCCAGAAGATCTTTATATTTGAATCGCTCTTCAGGAAGAGACATGCATAGCTGGATGTTAGCCACGGCTCTGGCTTTAAGCTCTATACCACGACCAAAGAAGTAAGCTTTGTCGGAGCCTTCAAGCTTGGAAGACAGATGAAATGCAGCAATAGCTAGTAAGGAATGCAACAAAGCACTTCGTGGAAGTGATGTTTTACCCAGAACTATAATATCACCCACAGCGGCATAAGCTCTGGGAAGATATATAGTGTTCCATGGGTTTTTATCAGAGCAAATGACACTCATGATAGGTGAAATATGATCAGTGTAGTGTTTGAGAAGAAATTGAGAGTCGGCCGTAAGAATATATCGTGTTGGAATAGGTATGTTGAGAGGGATTTTGGAAACAGATGCCGTTGCAGCTTCAAAAACATCTGTTGGACCTTCGTACAAATGGTCCTTGTCGTTAAGCAAGTAAGGTAGTCTGGAAGAGCTGAGATTACTTGTAGTAGGAGAATCAATTGAAGAGGGAGCCACCGAGCCGTGCTCTGAAAAGGCCGTTAGCCTAGGGTCCATAACCATTTCTGTAGCAGAGGTGGCAGTATTGTCGTTACTTGTATCGGTTGTCTGATTCATTCGGTCGGCAAAGATGCTAAGTTCCAATTCAGTCAATGACGGACTTGGTGGATCCATTCCTTCTAGTACTGTGTTGTCTTTCTTAGGCTTCTTCTTCTTTTTCCTACCAAAAGTTCCCGGGGTTCCTTCAAATACGCTGAAAGGACCCTTGGAAATGGTCTCCTGACTCTGGAAAGCGGGAGAATTCAGCTCTGCCAAAAGGTCATCCAAATCTTCATATGTCTCATACTTCATATGAGGTGGATATACCACAAAATCAACCTGTCTTCGCTGTAATGCACCATCCTCTTCAACCGAAGAGCCATCTCGCAGGTTCCGCGAGCCTTCCCACCGTAGCTTTATAGCATATCCTTCGCACTGGATCTTGGCCTTCTTACATTTGTCACAATGAGGCCGTTTCAAATCGCACTTGATTTTTCTTCCTCGGCATGTCCAGCAGCCTGTGAATGTCTTGGTCCTAGCAAGCTTGGTTTTGGTTCTCACTGCAGGCATCTCCAAATGATTCCAATGCACTGAAAAAAAATAATAAAAAAAAAAGACCGGGCCCACAATCCGCTAAACCAATATGTAAAAACTGAATCAACGGTCAAGTTCGTCACAGACTTGTAGCACAGGTGGTAGCGACTACAGTCAATCGCGAAGGTATCAGCTGGGAGCCAGCGTCACCAAGATGACAGAAAAAAGCCTCTTATTCTGTCACCGATATCTTAAGTATCTCGTGCCGTCGCCTTCAAGTACAAAAAGGCCGCTATCTAGTATTTTCTATTCCTTTATGTTTATGAGAGTTCTTGTTTAACCACGGCTGCTTCAACCGAAAATAATATATTTTGTAGAGTGAGCCAAGGGTACGGCTGGGACTTGTCAACCCCGGATCACTGAGAGGTATTGAAGAGCATTGGATGGGTTCAACAGACTTAGGAATAGTCGACCTGATTTGGATTTATATGCTGTTAGTGTGGATAATAAAAGACTTTTATTTTGGAACTGTTGGTTACCGGAAATACTCAATCAGTGACAGAGAATTGGTCATCTCATCTCGCTTTGTTCCAGGCCAGACTCTAACCCACTCTTCCACTGCTGATTTAGAGCCGGGAAAGGTGCACTGTAATACCCAAACAGAGCCCAACCTACCATTGGCATTGAATCATGTTCTCAGAGGCACCAGTGCGTCGAAGAAAGAAGGCCAATCTATTTGCCAATGATTTGCGATCTTTGCTATATGCATATGGAGATGTGGCCGATCCCTATCCAGAAAGTGTAGCTGTTTTAGAAGACATTTTACAGGAATATGTCGTCAACATGTGCCACGAAGCTTACCGAGTTGCTAAGACAGCCAATCGACAGAAGATCAAAGTGGACGACTTCAAGTTCGCGCTGAGAAAAGACGCGAGAAAATTAGGAAGAGTCGAAGAGTTGTTGATCATGCAGAAGGAGATTGCTGAAGCCAGAAAGACCTTTGATAACTCTGAGGGCAAATCTTTGAAGAATCTTGACGACCAAGCAAATGATAACAATCTAGAAGAAAACGAGGCGGAAAACAAGGGATCTGATGGCGAGACTGCTCAGAGTGTAGTGGATTCTGTTTCTGGTAAAAAGAAAAAGAAGGATAAGAAGGATAAGAAGGATAAAAAGGATAAAAAAGAACGCAAGAAGAAAAAAACCGAATCAAAATCCTCGGTCCCTCAGACTCCCGTGGAAGGAGTACCGTCTTAAATTATTTATTTGTTCATAAAGTCTGTTTTTATATACTATTACCAAGGAGCAGAGCTCGAATGCAAATATCCTGATACTCAGAGTTCAAGTTTGGTCTGTCTGCCCACTTCTGGCCTCGAAATGAACTTGTTCCAGTGAATAGTAGCATGGCTAATGAAGAGATGCCACAGGTTTCGTGGGAATTGCACATAGGAGTTGAGAATGAATTTGATGCCTTCCCAAGCTGCTGCCCACTCGGGATCCCACTCGCTTGACGAATTCTTGCTTGCGCTTCGCTTGGCTTCTCGTCGCTCTCGCAAGGCCGCACGAGCTCTCTCGGCAGCTTCAATTTCCTGGGTCTTTGCCTGCTTTCGGAAGTAGACGACAGCTTCCACTGATTTGGAAAGTCGGTCAAACGTGTTGATCAAGGCAACCAACTCTGATCTTCGGAAGCTGGCCAAAACAAGCTCTGATCTTTCCAAATCATCACTGGGCTTTTCGGGAAGCTCGAAGAGTAACTTCAAAGCAGTTCCATAACCAGCTGTCTGCAGCTTTCCCCACAGTCTACATCTGTCGCAGCCAACACAACTCATCAGAGCATTGACATTTCTGACTCGTTTTCGGAATTCATCTTTCAAGATTTTGCCCTCCGGAGAACTGAATAAAATAGATTCATTGAAAGCAGCCTCTCCCACAGATGAAGTAGCAAGTTCACTAAGATCCAAAAGTTGGTCTCTAGTATTAGAATCACTGCTGCTATCTTCACGACAAAAACTCAAGCTATCAATATAGTTGTGAAGCTTGGAAACAGCTCTGCTGACAAGGGCATAGTTGAAGTAGAGATTAGACAATCTTTCAGGATAGTCACCAACTCGCTTAGTGAAACACTCAAGATTAGGCTTCCATTCTCCGGTAGACTTATTCAAGTATTCAAAGCACAAGTGAGATGATACTGAGGCCTGCATTCCAGAAAGCAACCGGTAGAATAATCGCTGTTCTGTACACTGACTTTCTCCAGCAATCATGGCAAGTCTACCTGCCTCGCCACCAACTTCCTGCTGCTCATATTTGTTACCTTCCATGATGACGGAAGAAAGTCCACCGCCAAGTTGGGGCTTGATTTCACTTTCAGCCAATGTTGGCTGCTCGTCGCCATGATAACCAAAGCAATTCTCCTGATATACTGCCCTCCACACCTTATGTGCGTGAGCACCACCATAACCGGTGAACCTTTCTGGATTCTCAACTAAATCAACGTATACACCAGGGCCTCCTCTAGATTCATCCTCGGGGTAACAATAGTCAGTGTCTCTAACTTCCGGAGTGAGAACCTCAAGAGAAGACTGGTAAAGTGCAGCTGATGGGTGAGGTTCCGTAGACATACACGAAGACACGGGAGAATCATCTCCTTGGGGCCATTTAGGATCAGTAGTAAAAGAATCTTTAGCCAACTTTCCAAGATACTGGGTTCTCCAAAATTCAGGAATCTCAGTCTCATCTTCAATAGGATCAATGGCACAGGCTTTGTTTCCACACATACCCAGTTCATCATCGTGGAAAGGACACATGGCATCACTAAGATCAACTTTGTAATATCGGAAATAATCAGTTTGTACCAGATCCTTGCTGATTGGTCTCAAACCAATATTCATCTTTTCGACACTGCTATACGTAGCACCACAAGCATCCTTGATTTCTCCTTCAAAAAAAGTTTCGTCCAGTAAAGCGGATCCATAGCTGGATCCGATAGACAGAGCCCCGATGGCGCACAACAAGAATGATTTCATTCTCGGGCTTATCTGCATGGTAATGTAAAGGCCAGCAGTAGACTCTAAAAAACCAACCAGCTTATCAACTAACAAATACAATCAAGTTCAACCACCTCCACGGAGAATAAGCTTAGTCACTTGATAACTTCGATTCAGACGTAAATTATTCCGGTTTTAACTTCTCTTCCCCTTTACAATAAAGCTAGAGCGGGCTCTTAGGCGTGGCGTGTTCCGGAGTAAAGATTTGGCCGAAAGCTTTTGTCGAAAACGTAAGCACGTCAAATATCAAACCAAAATGAAAATGCAATACCTGCTTTTTATTCAAACCTCAAGAGTATTCAGTTACAGTGTAGAAATCTTCTTGTAAGGTTTTTCGTGGCTTTTTTAGTCCGAATCCTGCTTCAACACTATCAGGCGAAAGTTAGACCGTGGAAGTCCCCCGCTACTGACAAATCTTAACTAGCCGCTCATCGCCTCGCCTCACCTCACTCGCCACATGGAACCACGCGACAGCCCTAGAATTAAGGCAGTTTGCTAATGGAAGGGGATTAAACTGTGAGTGGCGGCGTCATTTTGCGGAGAGGAGAGCAATATATGTATTATCAGTATATAATGTCTACGTAATAAGGTGGTTTCTTGGTGAAAGAGTGGAGGCGGGAGAGACAAGGGCCTTTTTCGAATTAAAGCTGGGTTTGTCAATTTGCCTCGTTAATGTGAGCATCTGAAATCCCTGATATGATTGTTTCAAACACATAGACCCAAATCACGATGTCAATGGAATTTTAGTTTATTAGATAGTGGATAGTTTATTTGATACCAGCTGCTGGGAATCTGACAGCTCATGGATCTTCAGCCCTGCCTTGACTCTTGCCTCGATTTGAGATATTTGCTATTTCAATGGCATGTAGTATTCTATACAGCGTTTGCAGCAGCTAGTTTGAAAAAAAAAGTGCTCGCATCCTAATACTTGAAAACTGCTCGTTTGTCTCTTTTGTTCTCGTGTGAGCAGGATAAGAAACTCCGACAATTCGTTCAGCATCGGTCGGAGGAATGCGGCTGAACAATTTCATTTTTCATCGGGAAAAAAAAAAATATTCAGATCTGCTAACAGTGAAGAAATATGGGAAAAAGTTCAATAGACAGCAAATCAAAGAAGGAGAAGAAGCCTAGAGCTCCAGATGCTCCAGATGCGGAGATTCTAGAGAAGAAGAAGGAGCGAAAGGAAAAGAAGGACAAGAAAGACAAGAAAGACAAAAAAGACAAGAAGGATAAGGAATCCAAGGATGGAAAGAAGGACAAGAAGGACAAGAAAGACAAGAAGGAAAAGAAATCCGATGATATTTCCGATTCTAAGAAGCGTCAGTCAGATTCCAGTTCTTCTGTTTCAGAGAAAAAGCAAAAGACTGAAGAGAAAAAGGAGGTCACCAGCTCAAAGGATATCGAAGCATTCCTCAAAGAGCACAATATCAGTATCGAGCCAGAGGATGGATCGACTTCTGTGGCTTTGGCCTTTGATGATTTGGCATCTTCATTGCATGGTGACATCATGTCTTTCCTCAAGTCTCAGTATAAAGCTCCTACGCCCATTCAGTCAGCTGCTTGGCCTTTCCTCGTTAAAGGCAAAGATGTTGTTGGTGTTGCAGAAACCGGTTCCGGTAAAACAATGGCTTTTGGAGTTCCAGCAATTCATCATCTTTTGACTAATAAGAAAAAGGCCAAAGGTGTTCGAATTGTGGTGGTTTCTCCTACTCGTGAATTGGCCATGCAAATTCATGATAATTTGACCACCTTATCTAAGAATTTCAGTGAATGCTCTGCAGTCTGTATTTACGGTGGTGTTCCAAAAGAAGAACAGAGACGTGCTTTGAGAAATGGGGCTGCTATTGTCATTGCTACTCCAGGGCGTCTCAATGACCTTCTCAATGAAGGTTCTTGTGATCTCAGTAACGTTGATTATCTTGTGCTCGACGAAGCCGACAGAATGTTGGAAAAAGGGTTTGAAGAAGATATCAAGAAGATTATCAGCTATATACCTGGCAAAGAAAACCGACAAACTCTCATGTTCACAGCCACCTGGCCCCAGGAAGTGCGTGATTTGGCATCGACGTTCATGAGAAACGACTCCACCATCAAAATCACCGTGGGCGACAGAGATGAGTTGAGCGCAAACAAAAGAATTACACAGGTTGTCGAGGTAATCGATCCATTTAAAAAGGAAAACAGACTTTTACAGCTATTGAGAGAGAACCAGTCTGGCGCAAAGAAAGATGATAAAATTCTTGTGTTTGCTCTGTACAAAAAAGAAGCAGCCCGTATTGAAAGGTTGCTGCAGAGCAAGGGTTACAAGATTTCAGCTATTCATGGTGATTTGAACCAGCAGCAGCGTATCAAGGCTTTGGATGAATTCAAAACTGGCCAGACCAAGATCATGTTGGCCACTGATGTTGCAGCCCGTGGTTTGGATATTCCTGCAGTCAAGGTAGTCATCAACTTGACTTTCCCTCTTACTGCGGAAGATTATGTTCATAGAATCGGCCGAACTGGTCGAGCTGGTCAGACCGGTCTTGCAATCACTTTATTCACTGAACAGGAAAAGCATTTGTCCGGTGCCTTGATCAACGTTCTTAGGGGTGCTGACCAGCCAGTTCCTGAAGATTTGCTCAAGTTCGGAAGCCACACAAAGAAGAAGGAGCACAGTGCCTACGGTGCGTTTTTCAAGGATGTTGATGCCTCGAAAAAGGCCACCAAGATCAAGTTCGATTAAGTGGTGTGTTTAGAATGTGATATTGTATTGTTACTAATTAGATCTGTGCATTAATAGCCGAAATATGGATACTTATTCCCATAGACACCTGATTATTTCAAAAAAATTTAAATCCCCAGCCTTGTAATTTTTTTTTCAAAGACTCATCTCAAAATTAGCTGAATTTTCTTTAACTCATTTGCTCTTCAGCTATCTTTCTCGGCCTATCAGATAGATTGGAAATCAGCTAACATCATCACACAGCCTCGTGTGTCGTCGGATGGTACTTCATCATCCCATTACCGAGCGTCGTTGTAGACAATTTAAGACAGTTCACACCACCATGAGTGCCAAACGTGTTTTATCGCGACATGAAGTGGAGGATCGCATAAGTAGAGACGAGGTGATTGTGATATATGAGGGTCATGCACTGAAGCTGAATGCATGGCTGCCATATCATCCTGGCGGTGATAAGGCAGTGCTCCATCTAGTAGGCAGGGACGGCACGGATGAGATGACCGTCTATCATTCTGACGAGACTCAACGAAGAATGTTAAAATTCTCTATCGGTCAAGTGGAGTTGCCTTGGAAGGACTTTCTTCCGCCGATTCAAGGTGGAAAGTTCCGGTCGCAAGCTGAAATACAGGCTGATGAAGCCTTGTCGCTGAGTGAGGAAGAGGAGATTGGCAAGATTTCACCTCAAGATGAATTCCTTATACCGGATAATGCTGACATCACTATGAAGGTCATTCGAGATTATGATGATGCTCAGGTCAAGGCGGATCTGGAGAAATATCCCAATCTTGATGTTGAGACCCAGCAGCATATAAAGCGCAGATTCAAAGAGCTTCATAGGCTTTTGGAAGAAAAGGATCTTTTCAGATGCACGTATTGGGGCTATGTTCGGGAGTTTTCACGAATCACTCTATTGTTTACTTTGAGTCGTGTGTTTTTCAAGTGGGCTCGAAATGAGGGCTCGTCATTTTCCATGCTTTGGCTTGGCCTATCTGCCTTGTGCATGGGTCTTGCATGGCACCAAATCACATTCATTGTACATGATGGTGCACACCTTGCAATTACTCATAACTATTACATTGACAGTATTTTCAGTGTTCTGCTAGCGGATTACGTTGGAGGCTTGTCTGCCGGTTGGTGGAAGCGAAATCACAATGTGCATCATATTGTCACCAACGACCCTGTGCATGATCCTGACATCCAGCATTTACCATTTTTCGCAGTTTCTGTGAAATTTTTTGGCAATGTCTGGTCTACGTTCTATGAGAAGCGACTGTGGTGGGATGCATTTGCCAAAAAACTCATTCCTTTCCAGCATTATACTTATCATTTGATTCTGTGCTTTGGCCGCTTCAATCTATATAGACTAAGTTGGGAATATCTTTTGAAGAACCAGGGCCCGAAAAAGGGTCAAGGTGCATTCTTGAGATATGTTGAGCTTGCAGGATTGGCTTTTTTTGCCTATTGGTATTTTTACATTTTGGTCACTTGCAATCTGCATAGTTCTGGAGAGCGATGGCTTTATGTGATGGTATCTCACATCGCTACCATGCCAGTCCATGTTCAGATCACCCTTTCCCATTTTGGAATGTCTACTTCTGATCTGGGATTAAGAGAGTCTTTTCCCCAGAGGCAGATGAGAACTACCATGGATGTTGACTGTCCACCTTGGCTAGACTTTGTTCATGGAGGTCTCCAGTTTCAGGCCGTTCACCACCTATTTCCTCGTATGCCGCGACACAATTTCCGAGAAGCCCAGAAGTACGTTCGTGATTTCTGTGACGAGCTTGGCTTGCATTACACCATTTATGCTTTTAAGGAAGGCAATGAAGAGGTGCTCAGTAAAATGGCCGAGATTGGCAAGCAGGCTAGGATTCTCGCCGATTGCACCAAGTTTTGCGAAAAAGAAGCCGAGGAAGAAATCTGGAAAAAATCCAGCGATGTTAAAACCAAATAGAAATCTTCAATATCAATTTCTCTCCACTTATTTCATATTGTAATACTACGCTACAAATGCTTCTGTAGAAAATTAGCTACCTACCAGTCTTGACGATCAAGATCAGCCTCGCCATACGCGTCCCAGTTTAACCTTTGTACATCAACACTAGAAAGAGCAGCTCTTACTATTCATTGTCGAGTATTTCCCAACTCTTTACCAACAACCGCTATTTTTTGCCTCTGCCGTGTAACTGTTTACGTGACTCCTGCAGCTAAGTCATGTCGCGTGCCGGTGGTGGTGTGCATTATCCGGGGTACGACGACGATATGTACATGGCCAAGCGGAGGGCCCATTCATATGCGGAACGGCCTTATAGGTCGCGAAAGCCTGTATCAAAGGCTCACCAATATATCGAGCAGTATGAAGAAGAGCAGTTCTACGAAGAGCCGGTGGTGAATAATTCAAAACGGCTTCGTGCCGTAGGATATCCAGGTGGACATGGTTCAAGCAGGGCACTGGAAAATACCCCGCGTCCAGGAAAATCCAAAGGGAATAATAGAGATATCAGGGAATACTTTGAGAGTAGAGATTACAGTCGATCGAGACAGCAGTATGATGAGTCGGAGGATGATCAAATGGTCCGCCGACTACCACTGCCATATACGACAACTGAAGCACTTGATCCCAATGAATCTCAAATTATGGCTCGCAACAAGGCCATGCGCAATAAAGCTCCAAAGAATAGAAGATCATCGTTGTCGCAGCGTGGAAAGCGACTGACGTCAATAGGTCTGAGCACAGTAGCCGTTCCTCATGCTGAAGTACCTCCTCAAGACTACCACAAGCTACTGGATAGCGATGTGCCTGATGAAGAAAGAATGCGTCAGCTTTTGGTATGGTGTGCAAAGAATCAGCTGGAGATGACCAATAAGTTGTTTCGGGAGAAAAGGGAGCTCATAGCCAGCTCAGCTGACGGGGTGAAAACTTCGGGGGATGAGCTCAATGCCATGAATATTGCCAAATCCATTGAGGAGGATCTACTCAAGGACCTCTCATCAGGGAGAATCGACACTGCTTGGTGGCTGCGGGATGAACAGTCTTCATCCTTGTATACGGGATCCTTAAAGCCCAATGCTCAGAACCAGGCAAATCTGGAATTATATCGCAAATTTGAGAAAAAGCTGCATGATTTGAAAGTGGAAAAAAGTAGCTGGGAGGAGCAGCTGAGACATGCTGAAAAACTGCGTAATGTAGACCGGTTTTTGGTAGAAGATACTCTGTCAACTGCTGCGAAAGAGGCCATCGGTAGTATCCCTGGCTCTCACAGGGAGCTCTCCAGCAAGCTCACTGATATGGAGCGGACTTTGAATCGCCTTCAAGATCAGGTTAGCAGAATCGAAGCAGTGGAGAAAATTTCAAGTAAATTCATTGACGGACAGCAGAAATCACTCAGCAGTGCTGTGTATAAGCATGAAAAAGATGGACCCACCTCCGGAGCATACTCTACAAGAGATATATTGAAAGCTTTGAGTAGGAGCCTTTGACCAGCTTTGTTATGACTGGACTGTATTATTATTTAACGACTATTTATTACGAATAATTGAATGTATTTATTGGATGGTTCAATGAGCCAATGAGCCATGGTAGTTAGCTCCGCAATAGCTATTTATTTGAACATGGTTTCAAAAGTCCAAGTAGAGAGAGCATTGAGAAAGTCTCTTGCATTTTTTCATGCTTGTTTATCAGCACACGAGATCGTTTCTAAATCATTATGGAGCTTGTGTGAGTGTTACTAAGGAAGCCTACAACCACTTGAAGAACCAGCTCAACATCAAGCAGCATCAAACAAGCAAATAGTCAAAGAATTGGATTTATTCATTATGCAATCTATATATAAATAATCATGCTCAATTTTAATAGCAAAATCAAAGGTATTTCCGAGCAAGAGCACGGACCTTGGAGTCAAAGACCGGAGAAGTGATGGGCTGGTTGACAAAATAAAACGGACTCAATAACGTCTTGGTGTAAAGATCATAAACCTCATTGAAAAACTGGCGAATAGAGTCTTCGTTTTTCGTATTGTGAAGAAGCAGGAATTTAATATCTGATGACAGGTTAGCTGGTGATGGCTTGCTTGGAGCCAGAATGATAATGCTCTCTATACTTACTACCGGCAGTAACGAACGCAGAAATGAAATAACTATAGAAATTATCAACCACCTTCAAGAACAACCCATTGGTAGACCATTGTACATCTTCAACAACGTCCAAAGCTGCATGCAGAATGAACGGATTGAGCTCCCGCATCTCTGGAGGAAACTACATTACATTAGTATTGGCCCATTTGATCTCCTCCTGATACCATACCCACCTTGCTCTGACCACCACCGCCCTGTCGGTTGGTACCAAACTCAAGCTCATAAATAGGAGTATCTTTGGTTCCCACCACTGCTAAATAGAAAGACATGATCGTCGTCGTCGTCCTCGTCGTCGTGCTGCTAAGCCGGTTCTTTGGAGTTCTTCCCATTCTCAAGATAGCTTCATGTTGGTGGGTTCGGCTGGGAAACCAGCCGTGCCGAGCCGCGCCAGCGATGATGGGATCAGCCAAGCAAGGGAAGGGGGGTACCGGCCGTCCGAACTACTACCTTAAACCAACAAAAGCAGTAGAAGCAAAGACCGGTTGAGTAAAAGGGGGAGCAGGATATTGTGAAGCTATGCCTTCATATGAAGAGCTCGATTCACCTAGAGGCATGGATTTGCCAGGACAGAAGGGCAAACCAAGCTTCTTCCTATCGGGGCCTGGAGCTTCTCTGCCATTAGCAGGAGGGGGATCTAAAGAGAATCATGATCGGCCGCCGTCGAGTCCCTCGTCACCTCTGACGACCTCTGGCTTTTGGAGGGCCAAACATCATTCTAATAATAATGTTCGCAGAGTGCGAGAATCGTTTGATTCTGCGGGATCAAATATGAGTGGGGGTGGTGATGTTGCGTCAGGAGCCAGTAGCAGTTCTAGACCAACTATCAGTGAGCCATCTGCAGGTGCAAGTGCAGGTGCAATCGATTTCAATTTGGAGCGATCAAAAGATGCTGCTCGTTTGGGCTCTCTCATGGTAAATCTCAAGTACTCTCACTTGGATAGTACTGGTGATACTTTGTTGAGCCAGCGGGGCCTAATACCAGAAGAACATCTTGTTGGCCATGCTCAGGCTCATCATAGGATCACTCATATCTCATCTGGGACACGTGCGAGAGTTTTGAAAGCAAAAGCTGCCATTGAGCTCAAATATCAGATGATTGCTGCTTACCAAGAGCCCATCATCATTGACGATGATGGGCTTGGTGCCTTCAGTGCGGACCTGGCTAAGCTTTCCGCGAATGGTGATGTTCGGACACTTCCTTCAAGATACAATCCTCTTCAGATTATCAGGGACAGAACTATGAGGCTAGCCCATGCCCAGTTCCATGAAAGCTCTCCTCAGATCTGCTATTGGTTTATTGACCCATCTGAATATGTACGAGACTTTTCCTGGCGTGAAAGGCATTTGGATCTGCTCAAAAACGGTAAAGGAAAATATGTTTACCCGAGTCTCCATGTATCGAAAGATCATCCTGGTAGGCTTACAACTCACAGCAGAACGTCCAGCTCCAGCAAGACATATGCACCTGACGAGCTTTTACACCGATTGAAACAGAAAATCAATCAGAAAATCAATCAGTCTGCTTTGGAAACAGACTCTTCTGTTTCAAAGTCAGAACATTCTGACAATAGCGAGCTATCAGATGCAATACCTGGTTCTCCTCAGCTGCCATCTGACAGAAGTCGGTCCACATCTAATGCTAAGGCTCCACGCAGACATAGCCAGTCCCCTGTTCGCGCAGCGAGAATTGAAAGATTGAGCAGCTCTGAGAAGAGACCAGATTTTAAATCTCTACCAGTCACTCCAAAGCTCCTTATGGACAAGTCTCCTATGGGTCTCTCGCCAATAGAAGCACCTGTGCCTTATAAATCATCACCGTCAAAAGCAAGTAAAGATAGGCAGCAGCCAATTGGCAGCAGCTCTGAGCAGGAATCACATGAAGTATCTGAACAAACATCTCCTCAGACATACCCAAAAGACTCTTCGGCCATTCGTGATTCCACAGTGGAAGAAGAGCCGGTTCCGTCCAGCTCTCCATTGGCTCCAGATGACTCTGATCAGCAAATTCTATATTTTGAAACTATTTATTATTTGAGCATGAAAGGGTATGCAAGGATTCTACAAAACTTTGACAAGCGTCTGAAAGACGAGGCTCTTCTGAATGCTCTGGCTAAAGAAATCGATCTAGCAGCAGCTCGAGTCACAGAGGAACTGTCACCTTATTCACAACAGTTTATAGCGGAGAGGCTTCCTACTGTCAGTCATCTGAAATCTTCAATGCTTCGGGAAAAGTCCGTCAAGCTGGAATCGGTATTGGTGGAGTCTGATCGAATCCTAGGAGAAGCATCTACTACACTGAATCTTGAGATAAGACGACTAGGTGAGCGAATCTCACGAATCGAAAACAAAAGCACTACTTTGAAAATATTTGGAAACATTGGTTATACACTTCTTGCATGGACTCTCATTACACTTTTATGGATCACCTGGGTCATTGCAACCGTCATTATGGCTATTCAAAAGACCGTCAAGATGAGCTTCAGAGTTGTAAAATGGCTCTTATGGTGCTAAAATACACTACCTACTGTCGAGCCACTGCATATAAAATATAGTACTCGCAATCTTTTTCGGTGAGCGAGGCGTGAATAATAATACTAATAATAACTACTTGAGTACAAAAGCTATAAATATTGGCTTTAAAAGAAGCACTAGCTGCCATATCCATCAAGCTGAAACAGTGCAGTTCGCACTCGCTCCCTGATGTCAAGTGTAGCATCAAGGTTTCTTTGGCTAAGCTTTTCTTTGAAACCCAAAGCCACTAGCTTTTGAGCTCGTGCTTTGCAGGATTCATTGACCGGGAAGTTTCCAAGATCACCACCGGCATATGTGAGATTGATTACTAACCAGATACTTGCTGTTCTGATCTCGACATTGTTGCTAGTCACCAAAGGAACCACCAGCCTCAGAAGAGACTCTCTAGCGACTAGTAAATCCCTATGCTCCTCTGAGCCTGCGGCAATATGGACAAGCACATACAGAGCCGCTACAAGAACTCTGGGATTGATGGTATCACTCAATGAGCACTTTTTCTCAATCATGTCAAATAAAGAGTTCGGCCCGTAGCGAACGAACAAGGAGTCAAGGCCGGACACATTTCTGCAAACAAAGTTTCGCAAGAAGCTCAGCGCCTGCTCTTGAACCTCCTCTTCATTGTCATCGCACAGCTCAAGCAAGAACGGCCATGTTATTTTCTCCATTACGGCTTCTTTTTGGGGACAGAGAACTTCGTAAACTACATTTTTCAGCGCCCAAATAGAATTTAGCCGTAGTGGGTCATAGGATGAATGCGCACAGTTGACAATGATGTCAAGAAATCCTTTTTCAAGAATAGATTGATGCAAAGGTGAAAATTCGAGAATTAAGTTGCAAATAGCTGCCATGACAGCTGTCTGAACCTCCAAGTGCTCAAGGTCCTCTGCTTGTGGAGAATCACTCTCATTTGTGACACTTTTCAAACTCGAAGATTCTGAAGACTTTAGACCCTCGACAATCTGATGAGCGGATGCGGTCACATCTTCCTTATACTTCAACTTTGATGTTTTACTTTCGCGTGTCAACAAATCTTTGAACACATCGGCAACATCGACAGCTGCAAGAGAAGTCCTCAGTAGCTTAACTGAACGTCCTAGAACTCTCAAAACATGACAAGCAGCGACCTTGACCTTTCGGAACACAGAAATGTCGCTACACTCACTCTGGTCTGCCATGTAGTCAGGAGAAACAATTTCGATAACAACACTCAAAGCACCTGTTTCAATAATTTTTAGCCTGTAATTATCCTGATGGAGGCCTATTCCGGCAAGAGCCAATAGATAACTTTGCGTCAACTCAATGCTATCAGGTGTATTCTTCTTGTACTCTTCCTTCAAGTGCCGTGCAATTTGAGAAACAAGTCCAACTTCAACAGCGACTGCTGCTGATTTCTCATCAGCTACAGCAATAGAAGCAAGTGCCATCATAGCTTTCGTATTGTACGGGGATTTGTCAATGATAGGAAGAAGTACTGGAATAATAAACTTAGTAAGCTCCTCTTGCATTTGCAAAGATTTCGAGAACCCTCGAAGTTTTGTTAGCAAAGTTACCGATGTCAGTCGTAAATTAGATCTTGGTGATCGGGTAAGAGAAATGATCATGCGTAGGAATTCCTCATTGCTGGGCAAGTAATCGGAGTAAACAGGCATATCACCTGACTCTCCACTCAATAACCAACTAGCATGATTACTATCCAGTACCTGCGTAAATGCGTATAATACGTTCTCAAGACAGACTAGTTTTCCGTCGTGGACATGTCCAGCAGACTGTCGATATAGCTGAATGACACGCACTGCCAAAGGCTGGCTTAAAGAACTTAATTTAGCCACCACAGAATCGCTTTGCCGGGAGCTCGAAAACATCATCTGATAAGTTGGGCACAGACACGAGATGAGTCGACATGCTTGATCAGCCAAAGTCAACGCAGCATTCGAATCGTTTAATGATATGAGTTCTGCTAGAATTGGAATCAATTCCGGATAGGTGCTCACCACGGAAGGGTCAGGTTTAGCAGTTAATAAAGCCACAAGCGTCTTGATGCAAGCAGTACGAACTTCTGGTGATGTGAAATAGGCCTGTAACTTGAGGATGAGAGGGATTGTTGGATAAGAAACAAGAACTGAGATCGTAGCGGGATTTCCTGAAGAAGTTAGTAAATGAAGTGCAGGCTAACTTGAGGAGATCTCCAAGAAAAGACCAAGCTACCAGCTTATGAGTTGTACAGAAATAAAAACTCAACTGATCAAGGCTTTTGTAAATGAGGAGATTAAACAAAACATACCATGCGCCAAGCTCCCGATAATATAGGCAGCCTGGAGTTGCTCATCGCTAGAACCCTCCTCTAATATTCTAAGAATATAAGAAATGACTTGTTCATCTTGGACAATCTCCAGCTTTTTCTGCTGATGGCCAATAATATCATTTTTGATCCGTCGCAGTGCTTCCGCTCGGTCCTTGCCAATGCTAGCGGCGAGAAGAGCATGCTTGACAGCAGTCGTAGAGTTCTGCAGCGTCATTTCAAAACAACTGATTCCAGTACCCAGAAATGCTGCCTGCTAGTCTTTGAATATCAGTGTAGAGGGAAAAGGGGTTTAGAACAATAACACAAGATGCGTCGTCAGGTCGGTGACTTGGTAAGCTTGCTTTGTGTGGTTGGTGCGGCAAGGTGATTACGGGGAAGGTATAGGAATAGCGGCAACATTCTGAACTGTAAGCGGCAGGGAGCAGCAGACAGGCATTGATATCATCACCAATTGGTTAGGCTCCTCCACACCAAGTCTGTTTCGGCAATAAGAGTCTTGAATTTATCATCTTTCAGCAACTCAAGGATTTTTTTCTTTGTTAATGAATTTTCACAATCTTTTAAGAATTCATGATCATTGCCGGGCGATGGATCCATCTCAGGTGATGGG
This sequence comes from Zygoascus hellenicus, assembly GCA_030564625.1. NCBI lineage: Eukaryota > Fungi > Ascomycota > Dipodascomycetes > Dipodascales > Trichomonascaceae > Zygoascus > Zygoascus hellenicus. Next base: position 564,245 of record JAJLWE010000004.1, read on the forward strand.
GGGCTGCTGTTGTGTGAATCGGCAATATCACCATCCTCGATTGGGATGTTGGCTTGATAAAAATGTAGTAAGACGTCGTTGAAGTGATCTCTGGTGAGCTTGAGCTCGAATTTCCGGCATGTCTGGCCAGCTTGGAGACAAATCCCAATACTTTTCTCTGATTCCACATAGACCACTTTTTGGCTTATTGGTGGTTGCCGAGAAATCAGACGTATCTTCTGTATTTCATCCATAGAACGCGGGCCGTTCTGATCGAGCACAACAGTTAGCTCGACATAAGAGTTTATAACATTCGACCCATGAGTGAGCTCGAGACTCAATTTCTCATTGCGCCGAAGCTCTGTATCAGCCCAAAGATTTGGGTGCTCACTGACTGTAAAGCTGTAGGCCTCCAGTTTGTATCTCATGGGTATAGGATGCATCTAGGATTACGGTCCGGAAAAGAATAATAATGAAGGCAGAATAGATTGATCTCAATAATTTTATAAAAAATACATATGGTAGGAATGGTAGCTAAATGACATGAACACTGTTGTAGCAGCACACTGATTTCCAACAGGGCCGACGTTTTAAGGCATGTTTTATCAGGGTGCGATATTCCTTTTATGGAGAAGAATGCGGCTCGGTATCGCCGTCACGTGCTTTTTCACAATAACGAGCCACGATCACTGCCACAATTCAGCCTTAGAGCCACACGAAAAACATGAGTAAAAAGGCGAAAAGAAGTGAGTTTCATGTCCTACACTCACATTGAAGATAATGTCCTTCACTATTCCTACTGAGTACGAGAAAATTGAAGGTTCCGTTTATGGAACCTTGCAACTGGCTGTCGAACAGTCAGTTTATTCTATTGCAGACACTATTTTTGACTATTCAACTCCTGAATTCGCTTTAGGATCTGCCATCAAATTATGGCAGAAGAATTCTCAGAAGAATGCAAGCGGTGCTGCTCCCAGCTTAGTTGAGCTCGAAACCCGAGTGGGTGCTGCTTCTGCTTTGCTTGGCTACATTTACTCTCAGCATGACGGCTCTGATTCTCCAAATGCCGTACTAGCTACAGTGAAGACTTTGAAGTACATGCAGCCTATTCTTAGTCAGTATGTGTTAGCAAGACAGGCTTTTGCTCAGGTGAGCTCGTTGACTTTCCATATTGCTGCTGTTGACTACGAGGATGGGTTTTTGGTGAACAACTACTCCACTGCTGAAGAAGTAACTCAGACCCTTGGATTGGGATTGATTTCTTCTTCAAATGCCCAGGAGTCCCAGGATATTAGCATTCTTGCTTCTCTTGTCTCGAAAATCAAGCCTACCGTTCATATTTACGATGGTGTGCGAGGTTTGTCAGAGTCCAACAGATTTGAGAACATTGTGTCTGGAGCTGATTTGGCCCACAGATACGCTACCTTGTACTCCAAAATTTCCAAGGAAACTACCATTTCCGAAATCTTCGAGCTTTATAACCGTGAGGCAGGTTCGTCTTATAAGCCTTTCGAGTATTCTGGAAGTGCTGATGCTGAGACCGTTGTGGTATCTTTTGGCTCTAATGAAGCAGTCGTCTCCAAACAGGCTGTTGAAACTTCTGGGGCTGGTTTGGTCGGTGCTGTCAATGTCCGTCTTTTTAGCCCTTTTCTTGAAGAGGAGTTCCTTTCAGTTTTGCCCAAATCTGTCAAGAAGATAATTGTCTTGGATAATGCGACCGGACTTTTACATGCAACTGTCTCCACTTCTTTGAAACTCAATGGCATTTTTGCGGAAGTCATCAAAGAAGAAGGTGCTCCTACCCCTGAGCTATTTGCCAGAATCTTGAACGTCAGTGGAGCGCCTTTGAAAAAGGATGTTTCTCAGTTTGTTTTCTGGGATTTCGATAATTCTTCTGTGTCGAAGGCTCCTGCCGCTCTTGCCCATACGCTTTCTCTTGACCGAACCCAATTCGTGAACTTTTTGGCCACTTACAACAACGATATTCTTGGAGGGCTTGTAAAGAGCGAAATCAGGTTATCAGAATCTCCAATCAACACACCTTACAGTGTCTCGAAAGCAGATGTCACTTTCGTCAACGATCTTAAGATTTTCGGCGAAGTTGATGTTTTGGACACAGTTTCTCCTACTGGGTCCCTGATTATTTCTGGACCTGCTGATCTGGAAGAAAAACTTGCTCCCGAGATCCAACGTGAAATCGCTGAGAACTATTCTGATCTTACCGTTTATTCTCTCGACTATGAGTTCTTGTCTACCAGTGCCTCTGCTACAACTGATTCGCGAACCTTGTCAATGGCTGAGCAGATCGCTTTCTGGAAGATCACCCACCAGCACTTGTCTCTTAACGAGATTACCCCCAAAATTCTTTTTGCTAACGGAGCTGAGACCGAGCTTGTAGCAGCCACTGTTGTGTCTTTAGCCGAAGTTGTTGCTGCGAAAGGGTTCTCTCTTGTCGACACCAAATCATGGCTCGCTAATGGCCATGTCAACGGTGAGGCCAATGGTAGTGCTGATGGACATGCCAACGGATCTGCTAATGGCCAAGTAAACGGCCAGGTCAATGGCAGTGCAGAACCTGATGCCGATGTTGAGATGTCAGAACAAGATGCCTCTTCCCGAGTTTCTCAGATTTTTGCAACATCTTTCAGCTCCTCCGATAGATCAGCATTTGAAGTTCCTGAACCTAGCCCTACCAACTTCTCCGTTACTGAAGTCGCTAAGACCATTGTCTTTAAAGAGGCCTACGAAACTGAACAGTCATTAAGACCAGACTTACCGATCAAAAATTTTGTTTCCAAGGTTGCCGTAAACCAGCGAGTTACCCCAGATGACTATGATAGACATATTTTCCATTTGGAGTTGGATATCACTGGTACCGGGCTAACTTATGCCATTGGAGAGGCTTTGGGCGTTCACGCATCAAACAATATTGACGATGTCAATGAGTTTATTGAGTGGTATGGAGTTAATCCCAATGATCTTGTCAGTCTCCCTGCTCGAGATGATGCTAGTCTGACCGAAGTCAAGACTGTGTATCAAGCACTGAAAGACAACCTTGATCTTTTCGGAAAACCTTCAAAGAAATTCTACGAGAATCTATCAGCATATGCTACTGTTGATTCAGAGAAAAAGGCTCTTTTGAAAATTGCCTCTCCTGCAGGTGCTGACGATCTTAAGAAGCGGTCCGAAGTTGACATGGATAACTATGCAGATATTCTTCGTGAATTCCCTTCTGCCAGTCCTCCAATCGAGGATCTTGCCAAGATCATTCCTGCTTTGAAGCGAAGAGAATACTCAATTGCCTCTTCTCAGAAAGTTCACCCGAACTTTGTTCATCTTCTTATTGTAGTAGTTGACTGGGTTGATGGTAAAGGAAGAAAAAGATACGGGCAAGCATCAAAGTTTTTGGCAGATCTCAGCATCGGTTCGGAAGTTGTTGTTTCCGTTAAGCCCTCTGTCATGAAGCTTCCAGTTTTGTCTACTAGCCCTATCATTATGGCTGGACTTGGTACAGGTCTCGCACCTTTCAAGGCTTTTCTGGAAGAGAAGGCATGGCAGAAATCCAATGGTCAGGATATCGGTGATATCTACTTATTTTTGGGCTCTCGACATCAAAGACAAGAGTACTTGTACGGTGAATTGTTTGAAGCATATAGAAATGCTGGAATTCTCACGTACATTGGTGCAGCATTTTCACGAGATCAGGCTAAGAAGATATACATTCAGGACCGAATTGTCGAGGCCAAAGATAGACTTGTTGATGCTTTTGTTCACAAGAGAGGTAATTTTTATCTTTGCGGTCCTACTTGGCCCGTTCCTGATATTTCCGCTGCCCTGGCCGATATTGTTCAAACCGATGCTTCTACCAAGGGTCTTACCATTGATCCCGCTACCGAGATTGAGAAATTGAAGGAAGAGGAGCGATATATCTTGGAAGTTTACTAAACACCCAAATTTATAGAAACAATTTACCAAGTGAACACTCAGGGGGGTTTCTCCTATGGTGTACTATTCAAAGCCTTTAAAAATCATTTTTTTCAATACACTTTTGTAGTTTATCCATCCTTTCTAGCCAGCCAGAAACATCGACGGCTCCTCGGTTACGCTTCTTACCCTACCACCTGAACGCCTCTCAGCATTTGCTCTCCACAGTGCTTGCTATTTAACTCCTTTTTGATTCCACAAACCTTCAAAAATAAAGAGTCTTGTCGAAAACTAATGTCTGCTCTTGAGGATTTGATTCCGGTTGTAAATAAACTGCAGGACTTGGTGTTCAACACCATTGGCTCAGACACTCTCGATCTGCCCCAGGTCGTAGTGGTTGGAAGTCAGAGTTGTGGTAAAAGCAGTGTTTTGGAGAATATCGGTAAGTTTTAAATTCACTGCCTATCTGGCAATCAAGATTTATGGTGATTTTGTTGTTTTTGTGTGATAGCAGTCTGCTTGTTTTCATGATTGACCTATTGTAGACTAACACCAGCTCAGTGGGTCGTGACTTTCTTCCTCGAGGAACAGGAATTGTTACCCGAAGACCTCTCATTTTGCAGTTGGTGAATGTTTCAAACAAGTCATCGGATGCGTCTAGTATCCATTCCGGCTCGGAATCGGCCAGTCCTGCACCATCAGGTGGCGAATGGGGCGAATTTCTGCATATTCCCGGACGAAAGTTTTATGACTTCAGTGACATTCGACGGGAGATTGAAAGCGAGACTTCGAGAATTGCTGGAAACAATAAGGGAATTAATAGAATCCCTATTAATCTCAAAATCTATTCTCCTCATGTACTCAACTTGACTCTGGTAGATCTCCCGGGCTTGACAAAGATCCCTATTGGCGATCAGCCTACTGACATTGAGAAACAAACGCGAACCTTGATTTCGGAATACATTGCCAAACCCAATAGCATCATTCTGGCTGTAAGCCCTGCTAATGTTGATCTGGTCAATTCTGAGTCACTGAAACTGGCCAGACAAGTCGATCCTCAAGGTAAACGAACAATTGGTGTCTTGACCAAGCTGGATTTGATGGATCAAGGCACTAATGCTTTGGATATTTTGTCCGGTCATGTATACCCATTGAAACTTGGATTTGTTGGTGTGATCAACCGATCCCAGCAGGACATCCAGGAGAATCGTCCCATGAGCGAATCTCTGGAGCATGAAAAGCAGTTTTTTTTGAATCATCCTGCTTACAGAAACATTGCCCACAAGTGTGGCACTCAGTACCTGGCCAAATCACTCAATCAGACTTTGATGACTCATATCAGAGATAGACTACCTGATATCAAGGCACGTTTGAATACGCTTATGGGTCAGACTGAACAGGAGCTTGCCTCTTACGGAAATGAAAACCTTTTCAATAAGGAGGCTCGAGGTCCTCTCCTTCTTCAGCTGATGACCAAGTTTGCTTCAAGCTTCACTGCCTCTATTGACGGTAACAGCTCCAATATTTCAACCAAGGAGCTCAGCGGTGGTGCCAGAGTTTACTATATTTATAACCAGGTATTTGGCTCATCTCTCAAAAGTATCGATCCTGTGGCAAATCTCAGCAATTCTGACATTAGAACTGCTATCAGAAACTCCACGGGTCCTCGTCCATCACTCTTTGTACCCGAGCTTGCCTTTGATTTGCTCGTAAAGCCCCAGATCAAGCTACTCGAGGCACCTTCTCAGAAGTGTGTGGAGATGGTTTATGAAGAGTTGATGAAGATTTGCCATAATTCAAGTTCTCCTGAACTTGCTAGATTCCCCAAGCTGCAAACTAAGCTGATTGAAGTCATTTCTGATCTTCTAAGAGAAAGACTTGGTCCTTCTTCTTCTTACGTTTCTTCTTTGATTGATATTCAAATGGCATACATCAATACCAATCACCCCAATTTCTTGGGGGCTGCTACTGCCATGTCTAATATTTTGTCTGAACGACAGGCCAAGGAGCGTCGAATTCGAGAAGAACTCCTAGCGGAAAAACGCCATGAAGAGGCCGTTAACAGTGGTGGAGACGTAGATTTGACTGGTTCTAAGGAGGAACATGCCAAAGAAGCAGCCAATGCCGCTCTCAATGGCAGTGTCAAAAAGACCAAGGCTAGCTCTCATGCTGATGCTCACCACAGGGTATCGTCTCATGGTTCCAATGGACCGTCCAAAGACTCATTTCTCAACTACTTTTTTGGCAAAGATGCTGCTAACTTAGATGCTGCTGGTTTGGCTTCTGAATTTCATCATGAGTCTCAAGTGTCCTACCCTACCGGTTCTTATAAGATGAACGATTTGAGCCACGAATTAGAAAATCTTGAAGGTTTATCTGAGAAGGAGGTGTTGGAGTGTGAATTGATTCGAAAGCTTATCACAAGCTATTTTGGAATTGTTCGAGAAACCATTGAAGATCAAGTGCCAAAGGCTGTCATGCACCTTCTTGTCAATCATTCAAAAGAGAGTGCTCAAAATAGACTTGTCTCTGAGCTTTATAAGGAATCACTTTTTGATGAGCTTCTTTATGAAGATGAAAATCTTGCTCAGGAACGGGCAAAATGCGCAGAAATGCTCAAGACTTATCGTGAAGCCAGCAAGGTTATCAGCGAGGTTATATAAATGCGTTTATTTGTAAATATTTTGGAATAAAAATCTCATGCAAGTTTTTGTTCAACTATATCAGCTTACGGTTCTAAGCTGCGAGTTGAAGGCATCAATGTCAAGGTAAGTTCCTTGGAACCATCTTTTGCCGGAATTTTGATCAAATTCACGTCTACCATGCAGGATTCTTCTATTGAAGAAACATAAGCATGAATTTTCTCCTGTTTTGAGTTCCAGCTGGTTTTGAGGATCAGAGATGTAGTTTTCGAACAAGTTCAAGCCTCTTCGGAAAGCTGCCAGTTTTTCAGGTGCTATGTCATCAGTGGTAGCGAGGCTATCTATTGGCCCCTGGAAAGGCGGTGAATAATTGAGATGATCAATTTCATAAGTGCCATAAATTGGGTCTTTTGGACTGTTTTTATCTTCAACTATGAGCGGCCGTTGGTAATAATAGTGATGACCATCGTTGTCATAATTGAATGTGAAAGGTATCTCAGTCAGTGCTTTGTATGCTTCAAAATCAGTAGCACGGACATGAAGAGCAGCGGCATATGCATCGGCGAAAAGAGATTCACCCCCTGTGGCCTTGTTTTCAATCACGTGTAGAAGCTGAAGTCCAGGTGGTGATTCATAATAACATAGATCCATGTGCATCGGTAGATAGACAGCAGTATAGGCAATATTTTTGGCGTTGGGAACGCTCTTAATGTTCCATGAAGGACCATAAAATGTCTGCTTGATGTATCCAATCTGGCGAGCAATGCTCTCAACGAAAGGTGGCTCCTGGTCTGGAGTTGGTCGGGGGATATCGGTGATAATAACTAGTCCGACATCATGCAGTTTTCGAAGAGTTTGTCCAAAAGCATTGGGATCGTTCATGTAAGAGTCATATGATACTTTGTAAATATTATTCTTAATGTCATTGACTCCATTTTCCGTGAAGGACCCCCAGGAAGTCCAATCTTTACGACTGATCTTGCGGAGCTCACGCCGGGAAAATTTCGTGGCATATGAAGATAAGAATTTCTCAGAAAAGGTCGAACGAACGCCATCGCTCCAGTCCACATGCAAATCAGAACCGATCACTTTAGCTTTATTGGCATGAATATCCAAGGAAATGTCTCCAGTTGAAAATAGCTTTTGTTTTGACGATGAGTCAATCGAAGTCTCCCCGGCATCAGCATCCCGCAGAAACAGATTAAGAAACTTGACTGGGGTCTCTGGCTGGTTAGGAACTAGGCCTGACACTGAAATTTCATTTTTATTGAAATAGTCGAGTGTAATTCTCCTTGAGAATGTCCGCGAAACAAATTTACTGGTTGTGTTGCGACCAATTCTGCTGAGCATTTTGTGATATTTGATGTGGGGTGAGAATGTGGGGTGGTAACTGATATTTAAATGGCGCCGGTGACATGCTCGGCATTACACGACGTGTGTGATGTCTGTGACTCTTCCGAGGCTTTTTCGGCTCAACGGGAACATCAGTGATGTCATGCGACTACCAGCGAGAATGGAAATGACGGGAAACGAAAAAAGCTGTTACAAGAATTTGCAGTGCGAGAAACGTAAAAGTTTTATATTGTAGATACCTGGATTACCTGTAGAATAATGTTTTTCTTCATCTTTATTTTCCCGCGTTGACTAACATGATGACTAGGCATCGAATCCAGGCTATTATTGGTGGTATTAGTCAGAATGCCCAGGACGGCCAGCCATTGGCTTTGAAACTCAGCAGGTTTGAGCCCACGGAAACTTTTGCTTGAGCGCAAATAAGATTAACAGTTAGCAAATGGTTGAAATTCCCAGGAGCTTCGACTTCTGAATCAACAAGATTCGTGGTTGCCGTCCGAGTCCTACAGCTTTTGCAGGCTAATTTGAGATCGGGGAAAATCTCCTCGAAACGGGACTTGTACTATCAAGATGTGAAACTTTTCAAATCGCAAAAAACCTTGGATAGATGTTTAGAACTTTGGATGAAGACTTTGGGATGCTCTAGAGAGGATCTCCAGGTAGTAGCATCACCCAAAGGGCTGGTGTATGGAGATATCCGTTTGTTTCAAGAACAACCACAAGGCATGTCTGTGTTTGATATCCAAACAAACAATGGGCCTTCGAATATTCCAGAGATCAAAAAGATGACTCAATGCCAGTTGTTGAAAAAACCGCAGTTTGTACTTGTGGTTGAAAAAGAGGCAGTATTTCGCGACCTCTGCAAATGTTTCCTCCATCAAGCAGTCGTTGTCACTGGCAAAGGATATCCAGATAAAAATACTCTAGCATTTTTGAGCTGTTTATTGGAATCATATCCCCATATTCCAGTCTATGGTCTTATAGACTCTGATCCATATGGTTTCCAGATCCTTGCAAACTACAAATTTGGATCAGCCAACAACCCTGAGTATCCCGGGATAAAAGATATAATATACACTGGGTCCAAAATTCTTGATTTTATAGACACAGACAACACATTGCCATTGTCGTTGAATGATAGAAAGCTAGGATTTTCAATCCTGAAGAAAGACTGGATCTATAACCAGGGGCTTGAGGAATGGAGAAATGAAATCCAGCTTGGGCTATTCGTGGGTATTAAAGCCGAGCTGAACACTGCTGGAAATTCAAAACAAATCGACTATGTTTTGACAATGCTGGATGCATTTCTAAGTAGCCAATGATATCTCATGTGCAGGCTGCTGGGCAATCGTTCATGGTGAATGAGAAGCAGTAGAAGTAGCCATATATTTTTTGCGTAGATTCCCTTCAGTTTTTCTTCTTTTTCCTGATGAGGCCAACATTGAGTGTATTTACAACCGGCTCTAACTGCTTCTTTTTCTTTTCACGGGGTGGAAGCTCGCCAACAATCTCGTAAAGAGATTCATCCCCTAGCTGCTCGATCAAAGTAGCCGTACTAGTTTCAGCTTTTGATCGAGTAGAAAAATCCTGACTCATGATACACTCATAAACATCAATGAATTGACTGTACTTCACTGCGGGTGTCAAATCAATACTGGTCGAATTAGGCTTGATTCGACCCTCAAGACCAATGATACCCACAACACTCCCTAAACGGAACTCCTGGCGAGAAGGTAGCTCTAACCAGAATTGATTCCGAGAAGTTTTGAGAGCTCTTTTTTCAGCCACCAAGAAGTCTAGGAACCGGGACTTGGGATCATCGGGAAACCGAGGAATGCATTTCACAGCTGGCAAATCCGGATCAGCATCGAAAATATCGCCCACAGACCACTGCATCAAAGCCGACTGCGGAAAACAGGCCCTAACAGAGTTGTCATCAGACCCGGGAATAGCCATGCGTACTTTGTCAATGGTGAGAAACTCGTTGGCTAAGGGATCAAGCACACGAGCCCACCATTTGACGAGACTGGTATCCTTGAGTACATGCTTTTTAGTATTGAGCTCTGAGCCAGGAAATAAATATCTTGATGCTGACTTCGCAAATAAACATAATCGCACAGGCTTGGAAGTATTTATGTAATCGTGCAATATTATTCGGATCAGCTCAGTAGACAGGAGAGCATATGAAGGCGCGTTGTTCTCTTCACTTGGAAAATGGCCCGTTGTGTCAGCTTTTGAAACGAAAACTGTCACCAGCAAGGGAGATTCAAAAACATAGAGTTCCATTGCATAGAGAGCTAAGTTCTCGTAGGTGAGGGTGAAGAAATGGACAGTTTGAGTATCCAATGGCGTGGTCTTTGCCGATTTTTTTGGAATATATACCAAACGTCTGCATTTCTTTGCAACTGTTCTTACATGATGCAATTGGAACGGTTGTGGAAGTTTCGGTAGAGCTTTAGCGATAGCCTGATCCATGGTGGAGAAAGGTAGGAGGAGGTTAAGTGGAGGAGGGAGACAATGCGATACTTATATTAATATCCACATGATACATACATATATGACGAATATCAGACGAGGAAAGCCCGTGATGAGAATTTTTGAAGAGCAAAAGACCCCCATTTGCTTAAGCTAATATTCACCAGGATAGAAAATGAGACGTTCGACGGGCTTTTCAGTCAGAACCACCATTCTAATCACCCCACCAGATGATCCATCCCAGTGGATAGCCTGGCCGAGGGAATTGCGCACAAACTCAATGGCCTCTTCTTTGGTCATGTTATCTTTCCACGTCTTTTTCGTCAATCCGTAGATATAAGAAGAACCAGAACCAGCAATTGCATAGTCTTGTTTGTGAACAGATCCGCCAAGAGGAATCGAATAGACTTCGCCTTTGGTCTTTGGATCCCAGCCAGCGAGAATTATACCAGCAGTGAGGTTATCTTTATTGGAATAGCAGATTTCCTGGAAAATCGATGCTGCAACTTTGGCAGATGGTGCCTGACCGTTTTCTGCCGCGTATGATTGCAGATGGTAGTGAACAATGTCTGCCACTGCCTGGGTGTCGGCAGCTGAGCCTGATCTGCAGCACCAAATCTTGTCATGAACTTGGGTGAGTTTGTCGGTAACACTGACCTAGTTAGGAGGATGAAAAAAAGCAGATTCCTTATCTTAGCTATCACTTACCGATTGGCGATGAAAGCGCCGGTTGTTGTTCGACTAGTAGAGGTTAGCGGGACATTTTGAACATGACATCCATTAGAGAATTGCAGCAATCACCTACCTATCAGCACCCAATATAATTCCGTCTGCAAATTTCACAGCCATACTGAATGTATTAGTCCATTATTCATTCTCGGTGAAAATGATCTCTCTTGTTGTTGATGCTGGCGAACCCGGGGTGGTTCGCCTCCCTCTCTCCGAGCCTACTCACATTGAAGTGCCGAGACTATTATGACAGTTAGTTACTGATCCAATAAAGCCAATTCAGGAGCCAATGACTGCGGTCACCAGAATGACATGATATACTCACTTCACTTCTCCCTTCTTCAGGTGGTTTATATCTACTGAAACACCGTTCATGATTGTTTGAGTCCAAAGATGCTTGTGGTGATGCAAGTGCCACTGGTAAGCAGACTACTCTCAGTGATGGGAGGTGGGAAATGGTGATGTCCCAACGGCCCCGTGCTCCTGATTACTCCACTCTGAAAAATTCTTCCAGTGATGATATGAATATATTAACATTCACAAGACTTGACACTGTTCTCTCCATCCAACAATCCCTCTCGACAATGAGCACTGTTCCTAAGCTTCCACAATTGAGCTCAACTTCTGAGTCCTGGGGTCCTCCTGCCACTGTTCCTGCCGAGCTGCGGTTCAACGAGGTTCCTTATGCACCCTTCTTCAAAGGCGACAAGCTCGGTAAGGTGGCCGACTGGACTGCTGAAGCCACCAAGGACGGCAAGGACCAGCGAAAACAGCAGTATGGCCGGGGTTTCAGAGATCCTTATCACGCTTATGGTGCCTCTTCAGCTTCTTATTTCACCAACGAAGAGGAGGATGATGTTTCGTCGTTCTCTTTAGTTGATTCGTCTACTAAAGCTGTTCCCAAATCCCGTGGCCAGAACGCCGTCTTACGTACCGGTGGAAGGGGGAACGCCAATCCTCGAACTGGTGGCCGATTTGGCCAGAATTCCAATGCTCCATCTGCTGCTGGAGGAGCCAAGTCTGCTGCTCCTCAGCGAAACAACCAATGGAACAACAACAATGCCCGACGAAAGGGTGGAAACTGGAAGGATTTCGACAAGCCCAACAGAAACCGAGAGCCATCTGTTGCCATCCAGGACGACTGGGAACTCATTCAAAATATTGGCTTTTCAGAATTGCAAAAGTTGTCTTTCGAGACTCAGACTGCTCCAGAAGATGTCGGTCTTTATGGTTCGCTTCATTACTATAACCGTGCTCTTGACAAGCCCATCATTAATAGCCCCTTGAAGCCTTTGGATAGACAAGTATTCAATATTTCAACGTCTGATGATCCCGTCATTCAGGAGCTTTCATCCAAGCATGCTGGTCTCATCTATGCTACCGACTCTATTATTTCTCTGCTCATGTGTGCTACAAAGACCATCAATCCCTGGGATATTGTTATCAACAAAAAGAATGGTCAAGTCTTCTTGGATAAGAGAGAAAATGGACCTTTGGACTTTATCAATGTCGACGAAAATGCTGCTGATACTCCTCTGGACGTTCCTGAAAAGGATCTCATAAACTCCACATCCAAGTTAGCTGTTGAAGCTACTTATATCAACCAAAACTTTGAAGCCAATGCAGTTTTGGATAACACCAATTATGATCTTGAAAAGCCCAATCCTTTTGTTACTGGACAATCTAGTGAGCCTTTGTTGTCTCGTGGATACCGATACAGACAGTACAACCTTACTGACGATATCGAGGCCGGCGAATCCATTCCTTTGGTCATTCGAACCGAGATTGATGCTGTCCAGGAAGGTCCTTCTGGTCCTCAGTTTGTCACTATCAAGGCTCTCAATGAATACGGTGGATCTACTGGTGTCTTGGACTGGAAGAATCGATTTGTCAACCAGCGTGGTGCCATTGTTGCTGACGAAATGAAAAGAAATCTTTGCAAATTGTCTCGATGGACCGTCGAGGCTCTTCTGGCCGATGCTGCTAGTATGAAGATTGGTTTTGTTTCTCGAGCCACTCCTAAAGATAACACCAAGCATTCCATCATTGGTGTACTTGCCAGAAACCCTGCTCAGTTCTCTTCTCAGCTCAATTTGAACTTGACCAATGGTTGGGGTATTGTCAAGTCAGTTGTCAACATTGCTACTGCATTAGATGACGGAAAGTATGTCTTGTTGCGAGATCCTAACAATCCTGCCGTCAAGCTTTACAAGGTTCCCGAGACTTTTGAGTAAGTCATGATGTAATTTATATAACGCATTGCTATCAAGGTATGTCATTTCTTCATTATTTCATGCGCGCCTCTCTGTAGCAAGAATTTCAAGTCTCTTGCTGAGAGGGGTTCGATTACGAGGGGTGAAAGCTGGTGTGCTCTCTTTGAGCCGTCTCCACCGATCCACAGTAGTAGCTGGCACAAACGTTCGATTCCTCACTCGGCTTGGAGTCTCAAAAATGGCTGGTAAGTCCTCACTTTCTCTTCTCCTACTGCGAGTTGGTGACCCTAATGGTGTAGATGGTCCACTGTTGATCTCAAGATTGGAATACTTCTGATCCAGAGTATTAGCGATCCAAAGTTTGAGTATTTTTTTGAACCGAGTACTCTGTAGTCGGCCGTAAAAGTTCTCCGCTGTCTGTTGCTGTGAAAGCAAACGAAATGTTCTAGTTCTCCAAACTCGATACAGTTGTTCTTGAACTTTCATGTCGTGAATGTCAGACAAGAACCCTGCATCATCGCCGAGCTCTTTGACGGTAGCGTATTTCGTCTCCCATTTGGCCAGAAATCGATACTTCAGCTCTTCCTCATACAACTGCCAAGCATTATTCGACATTTCAATGTGACTATTTGTTTTCAAAACCCACTGTTCCAGGAGCTCAGAGGCTTTGTTGCGAGTTGCAACTGTCTCTGATAGAGAGGCGATTTTTTCATTCTCTTGAACAATCAAGTAGCAGTTCCTCCATAAACTGAAAAAATTGCTCAACTCTCTCTTTCTCCTTATTTCAGTAAACTCCCTGTTAGCTATCTTCAGTCGTTCACCAATACTGGTTATTGCTTTCTTTTGCCAATGGTGAAACACTGTTGCTAGAATTTTTCCATTGTTGATCGAAACCGCCTCCTCCTCTTGAATCTTTACTTTGAATGATACGTCTCGCATATGCTGTAGTACCTTACTGCCTAGTATCCTTATACGAAATTCCATAGATTTCACGTCATTTCGTGCAGTCACGGCAGTCTTGTTAAGCCATACTGACATACCAAGTGATAGCAGTCGCAGTTCGTCCATTCGGACTGACCTACGTAAACCCCTGATATCACGTTTATAAACCTTCGCTCCTTTATCAAGCCAAATCTCAAACGCCACTCTTATTAGCTGACCACTCTTATATCTTTCGAATAATGCTAGTCGTTCCTGTAGCACCCATTGCTTGAATTTCTCCTCCACAAGCGTACGGTCATGCACTCTAGTGAGAACCTTTTCAGCTGCTCCAATTTTCCAGCTAGATATAGCACTACTAGCAAGCATATACCTGCGGAATCTTTTGGCTTCTAATACTTGAAGCGTCAGATAGTGCCAGCTCTGCAAGCAAATGCGCAGTGTTTGTCTCTCGCGCCTTTTTTCAACTATATTTAGGCGCATTGTTAAATCAGAATATGTGTACCATCTGTCCATATACTTTCGCAAAAGATTCTTTGACCTTATTTTGTCAGCAAGCCTTATAGCTGAATTAGTATCATCAGCTTTCGCCAGCCAGCAATTAACAGCTTTCCCCGCGAGGAAGTAATGATCAAGTTCTTCTGAAACTTGACGGTTATCAGTGATGACTTGAAAGTAATTCATCCACGAATAAAATGTCTTGTCAATCAAATAATTATTATAGTTCTTTTCAGCACGCTGCTCATACGTTCTGAATAGCCATTGTGTAAGTGTAATTTGAGCAGTTTTTCGCAGCAGCATCTCTTTAGCCTTTGCTTCATTTTCTTGAATTATCACTTTTTTGCTATGCCATGCTTCAAAGTATTTTTTGCTCTCATATGTCTTGAGTAACTTTCTCAGTGAAATACTCTTATGCGTACGATCCTTCAGTCTTCGAATGTACTTTATAGCCAATGTTTTTTTGTGCCATATAGCAGCATCCTTCATATCCATTGTAATTTGCTCTGTTTGTGAAGCCCACAGATTTAAACTTTCTTTCAACAGAGATCTTTGGTCCTTAGTCTTAGCGATTTCATTCATGTTCTTAGCCATCAGAATAGAGTAACTGGTCTTGGCACGCCAGAAATTGAAGAACCGGAAAACAAATCTATCTTTCAAGATTTCCTTCCTTGCTTTCAACTGCTTGTACTTTTGGTCAAGCTCGCCTTTTGACGAGTATTCATCAATAAACGCTTTCAAGCGCTCGGTCCAGGTAGGTAAGTCATAATTGCATAACAGCATTGTCACATAAATACAAAGATTGTAAGCAGAAAAATTAGACGGGTATAAGTTATTTGTCCGATAAAAGCTGTCTAGTGTCGAGTAGAGATTCGCATAATTGAGCGTGTCTTGGTCGTGAGGATCCGTCTTGTCTGCGCCAGTGCAAACCAGCTTTAGCAGCTCCAAATCACGATAAGATAATGTCGATTCGGAAGATGTATTCTTCAGATCGGCAACCTGGCGTTTGGACGGAGAATTCTTGATTGTGGTTATTGGAGTGATTTCATGGCCGTCACTGTCGTAATTGATCATATCACTGTCATCGTCACTTGAGTCATGTTCAGGATCATAAACTGTCAAAGAGCTGGTCTTGGAGGTGACCCGTCTATAATCATCCCCGAGAGTTTCGGACATTGTGTCGCTCTCGGCTGGGAGATGCTCTTGTCGACTGGAGACGAAATTTCGTGTTTTGATGATGGATAGTCGGAGCCGATGCTACAAGCCGATAGCTGGAGAGAGCTGATCAGAGAAGGCTCAGTGCGGAGGAGCGAAAAGAATGAAATACATTAGCAGATTCATGCAATAACATAGATCTTTTCCAACTAACTCAATATTATGAAATAAAGCAGTTGTTTTTTTCTATTTATTAGCCATTGTGTAGCATAATATCAGCAGAGATAGCAGAGCCTGTTGGTTCTGAAATGCATTGCTGCCAGATACAGTAGTCTTACTCAGCACTGAGTCAGCCAAAGCACAGCGCCCGGGATTCTACAGATCACCCACCGATCCCAAAAGGCACACGTAGCTGAGTTTCTCAACTGTCTTCAGCAATGCATTTCAGAACCATTGGCGCGGCAACAATTGCTCTGGCAATTAGCCAGGTAGTTGAAGGATTCGTTCCTCCTGCTGTGTTTGAAAACACCGCCTATACACAGAATTACGATGTCAGTGGCAGTTATATTCGGAAGAGTATCAGTCTGAGTGTCAAAAACATTGACAGCGAGCCTCAGTCTGAGTACTTTTTCGCTGTGACCGACAAAGAATTTGATAATACTGCTATTGTCGAAGGAAAAGTGGTTTCAACCAATGCCATTCTCAAGCTGGAGGAGTCTGAAGAATGGGTTGATGAAGAACATGGTTTGGTATACTACAAGGTGACACTGCCCACTGATTTGGAGCCTGGTTCCAACATCAACTTGCTGCTGGCTCACGCTGTTGTCGACAGTGCTACACCATTACCAGAAGAAGCCAGTCAGAATGAGAGACAGCTGATGGTGCTACATACCAGTAAATATGCACCATCTGCTTATGATACCAAATCTATGAGCACTCGAATCAAGACTCGAGGGGGTACATTGACAGAGATCACTGCTGAGGAAGATGACATATTCCAAGTGGACAACTATCTATCGATTTGGGGACCTTACCAAGATGTGGAGGCATTTTCTGTGCGACCTTTGAGTTATAGATACGAATATGCAGCACCCTTGCCAAAAGTCACAAAGCTAGAGAGAGATATTTGGGTATCCCACTGGGGATCATCCATTTCATTCCAGGAGACTTACTGGCTGAAAAATGTGGGTACCAAGTTGAAGGGGGCCTTTTCTAGACTGGATTTCCAGAAATCATTTGGTGGAATTTCATCGTTGAATACAGCCGCTATCAGGGATATTCGGTTGTTCCTACCTAGTGGTGCTAGAGATGTTTACTATACTGATTTGGTTGGAAATGTCAGCACCTCTAGATTTCTTCAAGGCGGTGGACCTGATTCCACTGATTTGGAAGTAAAGCCTAGGTACCCGGTATTTGGAGGATGGGTGTACAACTTCACAGTTGGTTGGTCTAACGATGCCGATCAATTTCTCAGGCGAATCTCCGGCGATGATTATCTGTTAAAGGTTCCGTTTTTGGAGGGTCCAGGCGACATCTCCTATGGCGAAGTTCACGTAAGCGTCATTCTGCCGGAAGGTGCTACTAATATAGAAGTGGTACCCCCGGGAGGATCTCCCATTGAACACAGTGAAACTTTCAGTTACTTGGATACAGTTGGACGACCGACAGTTAAGCTGAGTTACAAGAATCTGGTGGATTCTCACCGACGGGGCTACATCTATGTGTCTTACAAATATAGCAAACTTGACAGTTTGAGGAAACCACTCACCATTGCTGGCACATTTGCTCTTGTGTTTGTGGTTGCTCTGATTGTATCCAAAGTCAATTTGAAAATCCAGACTCCCAACACGAGCAAAAAGACCACCACTACGGTCGACAAATAATGTATCCGGTCGGTAACTGGGATCGGCAATATGCATGCATGTCTTTTCAAGGCTTGTTGGTTCGTATTTTCTGTTCGACCCTAATATGTCCTTCGTTGGGAAAAGTAGTTATGAAGCCGTAGAAATAAAATTATGTGCAGCCCATTTTCCCGATTAGGCCCATTGATGGCCCAGGTCATTCCCCAAATTCGACTTGCTATAGTCGGTTATCAGATCGGTCCCTTGTGCTTTTTAGGCTACCGGCTGTGGAACTGGCGCTGCCTATAGCGTTTTTGGCTTTCTGCTTGTCCGCTCCGGGCCGACCAGACCGCAACAAAGATGCTGATTCCGTGTTGCACAATAGCAATAGGCTCCAACTATAAATTGGGCACAGTCTGCTCTCTTGTCAGCTTACGGTACGTTCGGATCTAGTTGATTTTTCTTCTTGTAGTAAATTTGCTGGTTTTGAAATCATGTGGTCTTCTCTGTTATTGGCTGCCACTTCGCTTTTGGCTCTCCCTGCCAATGCTGTATCTTTAAGCACTCTTAATCTCACATTGTCTGAGCAATTGGAGCTCACCAGTTCTCAAGCTGATCGAATTGAATTACTTGCTTCCAAAGGAGGTAACAAATCATTTGAGTTTGACTTCAACGAGTCTTCAAATAACACCAATGGATCGGTTGTCACTGCAGTTGGCACCACTTTCCCTGCCTTGATTGGTTTAGACATTGCTGTTTTCAAATTCACTCTTGGTCCTTGTGGTCTCATTGTTCCTCATACTCACCCTCGAAGTGATGAATTTGTGGTCGTTACTGAGGGAACTGTCACTACTCAGTTTTTGGCTGAAGCTGGCACCGAAGTCTACACTGCTACTAATATGACTGAATACCGAGCTACTATTTTCCCCAAGGGATCCGTACACACTGAATGGAACCCTACTTGCTCCGAGTCTATTTTCCTCGGTACTTTCAACTCCAACGATCCTGGCACTGTGCTTGTTGCTCCCGCTCTGTTCGGCTTGAACCAGGACGTTTTAGGTGCACAGCTTGATGGTGTCGTCAATGCTGAAGATATTTCATCTATTCGACATGCTCTTCCTCCTGATATTGTCTGGAGCATTGACAGCTGTATGAAGCGATGCAATATTTCTCAGTAATTCTTGAAACCATTGCTTGTTGAAGAGATACCCCTAATTCATTTAAAAAATCTCGCCATTATGCTATCTTAGATTCATGTCATTCCTTTGATAATGATATATCAAAATGTATTTTTTATGATATAATTTTCCAATATTATTCCTATTTTTTTTTTTATGATATTGTGTAAGTTGCGCTCATGGCTTTGGTTGATTCCCTGGTACTGCCTGTGGAATGGAAAATATTTGAAAAATTGCTTTTGATGACGGTATGGCATTCTTTTGGACTTAAGATTTCATGAGTCGAATTTGGAAAGTGATTTACGTGAAATGCAGTATTTGTGGGAAAAAACTGTTGCTAAAAATGATGCTGAATTTAATCAGATTGGAGCCTGTTGGGGCTGATCTTCAATGTATCAAGCATGAGTATACTAAAAATACATTTATATAATTTTCAGATACGGATCAATTTGCAATATCAAAGCTGCTCATTACTTTTCAATTGATATTTCAATTCTGCTCTTATGGAATTCTTGGTCCCTGGTTCCTGTTCTTAGCTTTTGTGCTAATGTCCAATTGCGCACCTTCACATGCACCTCATCCGAACCTCCCGATTCCCTTAAATGCTTGGCTCCTGCTCCGACGCCTCGGACTTCAATTACTATATTTCCATCTCACCTGGAAATTTGTTGAACATATTTCTAGGCACATTATGGGCTTTTGATATTCTTCATTGTGCTGCTGCTTTCCTTTCCTTCCCTCCCCCCTTTTCGCATACAGATGTTGTTCATCCCATTCTAGCTCATGGTTTTTTACTATTAACGTTTTCCCTTACGGTGATGCGGGAATTCCAATTACGCCAGAATAAACCCGAGCATGTTGCCTAGGAAATTGTCTCTCAGCTGGTAAGAGCCAGCCGCAAATGGTTGTTGCTTCTCCGCGCTCAACGCATTTCTCCGCCTCTCCGGCCGGCTAGTCGAGGCCGCACCAGCCCCCACACAGCTTTTAGACCCTCCAGTGTGATTCACCGTGCTGTTAACTTCATCACATTATATAACAAAATGACTAGGGATTTATTGCTTATTCCGGGACCTATCGAGTTCGATGAAAAGGTTTTGGAGTCCATGAGCCATTACTCAGTGGGCCATACGGCACCTGAGTTTATTCAGACTTTCCAGCAGGTTTTGCAGGGTCTTCGAGTGCTATTTCAATCAAAGGCATCTGATTCGCAGGGTCTGGTTGTGGCAGGATCAGGCACTCTGGGATGGGACATCACTGCTTCAAACCTGGTGGAGCCTGGTGAAGATGTTCTTGTTTTGTCTACTGGATTCTTCTCTGACAATTTTGCAGAATGTATCAAAGCTTATGGTGCTAAAGTCGATATTGTAAAACAGAACTCTGCTGCCGAGGCCGTCGAGCTGTCTAAAGTGGAGCAAGCCCTCAAGGCCAAGCAGTACAAGGTGATCACCATTACTCATGTCGACACATCATCTGGTGTTATCAGTGACGTTAAGTCTATTGCTGCACTTGTCAAGAAAGTCTCTCCAGAAACTCTGATTGTCGTTGATGGTGTATGCTCTGTTGGTGTCGAGGAGCTCCGATTCGATGACTGGGGTCTCGACTACTGTCTGACAGCTTCTCAGAAAGGTGTCGGTGTACCTAGTGGTCTCAGCATCTCATTCTTGTCAGGACGAGCAATCAAGACTGTGGAATCACGAAAGACCCCCATCACTTCTTTTTTCGCTTCTCTCAATCGATGGCTTCCCATCATGAGAACTTATGAATCTGGAAAGGGTGCATACTTTGCTACCCCACCTATCCAGCTCATCTATGCTCTACACACTTCGTTGAGCCTGATAGCTCCCAATGATTCGGCTTTGGAAAAGCGATATGCTACCCACCAGGCCGCATCTGACAAAATCAAGGATCTACTCACTAGTCTCGGCTTCAAATTGGTTGCCAATCGAAATGTCGCTGCCCATGGTCTCTCCACAGTGTACCTGCCGGAGGGTGTGTCAGCCCCAGACTTTTTGGGCTTCTTCAAACAGCACAATATTGTCATTGCTGCTGGTATTTATTCTGGAATTGCTCAAAAGTATTTCCGAATTGGACACATGGGTGTTACTGTGACTAACCCTGGCCTCGGCCATGTCGACAAGCTTGTGCGAGTTCTCACCGAAGCAAAAAAAAACTTTGCCCAATAAATCAAAACTCATTCTCCGTCCCTGCCTCTAGGCCATCGGTGAATTTAGCCAAGCTTTGACGTTTGTTGGTGGTGTGGTGCTTTGAAAACTTAGATAGCAGATAGAGCTCGGCAGCGGCAATTTTCGATATAGCTGGTTGATTTGACTATTATAAAATAAAAACTTCTTTTATTCAATTATCCAATTTTCATTCTATTCAGTTTGAATCTGTTGTAACAACGTTGTTGACAGAGCCGATGCTCTTCATTTTTGCTGGCCGGCCATCTTTTTGGGCCGGTTTTTTGCTGATTCCTCGGCCTCGGCTTAACGGATCGTCACGGTTTATTCTCGGCACTACCATCAGTTCGGAAAAAGACAATTAGAGGCCGAGAAAGCTTGGTTCTTGAACTTGATATTCATCGACTAAAATCTGACAGGATAATAATAAATTGGTTCGCGCTTGCAATTTTACAGCTACAGATTCCCTCTAATCAGATAGGCTTGTATCCAAGGCATTACACTAATAGAAGCAGAGCAACACATCTCCAACATTAATTTGAAATCAAATACATGATATAAATTAGCAATCTTAGGCTGTATAGCTACTACTTGAAGGATCTAGCGACTTTTAGTTATATAAATCATCATCTTCGCCTTCACCACCGAAAGAGGCTCCGCCATTACCATCGGCACCAGCAGGGGCAGCAGCACCACCTTCAGCACCGAATCGGAAATTGAAGTTTCCACGCGATGACTGGATCTGCTGAGCATATGCTTCATATCGTCGCAATTCACTGTCGCTAACCGATCTCTTAGCGGTCTGCATAGCAGCTTCGAAATGATGTCGGGTGATATAAGGAACAGGATCTTCCATGGCAATATCCTCCTCGACCACTTCGCCAGTCTCTTCAGCAGCCTTTTCAGCAGCAATACTAGCTTCGATGGAGTCTTTTATGGCAAACTTGGCAGCTCGCTGAACAATGTATCCCAAATCAGCACCAGAGAAGCCGTGGGTGATCTTAGCAATTTCACGCAACTCCAAGCCGGGTTCGAGAGGAGTCTTTCGCAACTGAGCTCGCAAAATACTCAATCGGCTGTTTTCGTCAGGTAATGGTACATAAATGAGCTGATCCAATCGTCCTGGTCGCAAAAGAGCAGGGTCAATCTGATCAGGTCGGTTAGTAGCACCAATAACGAAAACATTCTTCTTGGCATTCATACCATCCATCTCAGTAAGAAGCTGATTGACAACACGATCAGTTGCTCCACCAGCATCACCAACAGATCCACCTCTAGACTTAGCAATGGAGTCCAATTCGTCCAAGAACACTACACAAGGGGCAGAAGCACGTGCCTTGTCAAAGATATCTCTAATATTGGATTCAGATTCACCAAACCACATTGAAAGCAGTTCGGGTCCTTTGACGGAGATAAAATTGGCAGATACCTCAGTAGCAACAGCCTTAGCCAAAAGAGTTTTACCAGTACCAGGGGGACCATAGAACAACACTCCCTTAGAAGGAGACAAGCCAAATTTGGTGTACATTTCGGGATGCAACACTGGATACTCGACAGTCTCTTTGAGTTCTTCTTTGATGGAGTCCAATCCTCCGATATCGTCCCAGGTGACATTGACACTCTGGACAACGGTCTCTCGGAGAGCAGAAGGATTAGAGATACCAAGAGCAAACTTGAAGTTCTCCATGGTAACACCCAAAGAGTCGAGAACCTCTGCATCGATGGTCTCCTCATCAAGATCAATGAGATCCATCTTTTCTCGGATTTGCTGCATGGCGGCTTCAGAACATAAAGAAGCGAGATCAGAACCAACATAACCGTGAGTCTCTGCAGCAATGGTCTCCAAGTCGACATCGTCGGCAAGTTTCATGTTCTTCGTATGAATTCGCAAAATCTCCAGTCGGCCAGTAGGATCGGGGATGCCGATATCTACCTCTCTATCGAATCGGCCAAATCGTCGAAGAGCAGGATCAATAGAATTAGGTCGGTTAGTGGCAGCAATCACAACCACATTGGCTCGGGCCTTCATACCGTCCATCAAAGTGAGCAATTGGGAAACAACTCGTCGCTCAACTTCACCGTTGGTCTTGTCACGCTTAGGGGCAATAGAGTCAATTTCGTCGATAAAAATGATAGCAGGTGCATTTTTCTCGGCTTCTTCAAAAGCCTTTCTCAAATTGGACTCTGATTCACCAGCCATTTTAGACATGATTTCAGGACCGTTGATCAAGAAGAAAAATGCACCAGTTTCATTAGCAACGGCTCTAGCCATCAAAGTCTTACCAGTACCGGGTGGACCATACATCAAGATACCTCTTGGAGGCTTGATACCGATAGATTTGAAAAGCTGAGGATGTCGCAGAGGGAGTTCGACCAATTCTCTGATCTGAGCCATTTGACGTCTGCATCCACCAATGTCATCGTATCCTACTTCATTGAGATTATTCTCTTCATCCTCACGATTGATGGGATCACCTTCGCAATGAATTACTGTGTCTTGGGCAACAATGGCATATTCAGGAGGATCGACTTCGACAACTTTGAATTCAACCTGCCTCATACCACCTCGCACAGTGAAATAATCACCCTTTCGGACGGGTCTGTAAGCTTCAACAAAATAGGGCTTCAAATAAACATCAAAAAGAGAACCAGTAAGACCCTCAACAGTGTCAGCAATTGGCAGGCAGCTGATTCTCTGGGCATATTTGATGTCAGGACAAGGATGAACAGTTACAACATCACCCAGGCGGACTCGGAGATTGTTACGAACAACTCTATTGATTCGAACCAATCCATCTTCAAGCTCCTCATCAGCAAGTACAATGAGTACAGTATCCTTTCTCTTCTTTCCCTTGACAAGAACGGTGTCACCTCGGAACAATTGCAACAGATCCATTGTGTTTGCGCTCATGGAGATAACAGAGTTGTCATCATTGATAGCATCTTCGACAACCAAGGCATTGTCCTTCTTCTTTCGTCGCAGAATTGCCGTAGCAGTGGCATCTTCTTTATTCTCAGCTCCAGATGCATCTAGCAAGCTGGGCTTATGCTTCTTTACTTCATCAGACATTGTGAATTGAGTATGTGGTCAGAAGTATAGTGTGAGTGGCAGGAAGAAGAGCCTCAGTGCTTAGCTTGGTGGCGGAAGGTAACGTCAGTTGGGACTGAGATTTATGGGGGGGGCGACGGCCCAACCCAACCTTCGAGGCGATTCTATCGCTGAGTAAGCCGTCACTGGGGTAATGGCATTTTTGCGAGAGTAGCGAAAAAAATCCCAGTTGGCACGGCTCAGAGAAATCATTCAATAGTCTCTGGCACTTCATTCCGTAGGTTTGTGGCGTTGTGTTTGGTTGGCTTGGTTCTGGCTATTATGTATGGGTGGTTTGGCATCATGGTGTCCAGTACTATACCCCGGAACGCAGACGGCAAGAGCCGGCACTCCAAAACAAGTCCACGAGTATTATTATCAGATTTGGCTATATAGCAGTTGTGGTTTTAAATTATTTATTTGATTCTTCTGGCCTGGATGGCTCAGGTTTTGTATTTTGTATGCTATTCGGTTTGTGGTTGCTGGAAGCCTACCTATGCTTTGATCTGATACGCATACCTTGCTTTGCCATATAGTGTGATAACTTGTTCTGCTGTAAAATGTAATGGTATGATCTGCTCTATCGGGTTGATGTACTTAGCAGGTGCTGATAAAAATATTTGGCCAAGCTGATCAATTGTTTATTGGTTTTCTATTGGTGTGCTATTTTTTATTGATTTATAGTTCATTATCGGACCCTCCATTCTTTTTGCTACAGAGATAGCATCTCGTGGTATACAAAAGCCTCGATGGTCTGGTGAAAAGAAGCTGTTTTGCATTGTACTGAACTGGGAATAATACCAGCTAGCACTTGGAATGGG
Organism: Zygoascus hellenicus; assembly: GCA_030564625.1. Classification (NCBI taxonomy): domain Eukaryota; kingdom Fungi; phylum Ascomycota; class Dipodascomycetes; order Dipodascales; family Trichomonascaceae; genus Zygoascus; species Zygoascus hellenicus. The sequence continues at coordinate 589,260 of JAJLWE010000004.1, forward strand.
TCTTTTAATACAAACTGGCTAGAGGGATTTACGAGCTCGTATCATATTTCAATTGACTAACTTTCTGATACAATTAGGTTCACCTTTACTTTATCTTCAACAAGTCTTGTTTGGCGTGCTGCTTGTAAACCCTTTAGCTAGCCCAGCGTTGATTGGCGGATCTCTGCTTCCGGTAATTACTGATAAGAGTGGTCTGTTTAGGGAGGCAGCAGTTGAGCTGCATCATTTCATCAACGGTAGGTAGGCCTTGTGTTCCAACACAGTCTATTTGTGAAGTAGCCATGTGCGGAGGAGGTGCTTCTTATAGCGATGCTGACAAGTTTGAGCTGGAAAATGAGTGTTACCTTGAATTATCCGCATTTCTTGAAGCGAGACGAAAGTTGGACGAATCTTGTGCTATGATTCTAGAGAAATTGAGATTGCATACCTCCAGAGATCTGGCAAACAATTGGGAAAACATGATCACGACAGCCGTCAATTCTTCGAAAACTATGACTGTAGGAGAATTCGAGTCGGCTGTTTCTGAGGTGAGATGCTATTCTCAGCCAAAGGCCGAACAAGAATTGTCAAGTTCTTCGTTCAGCATCAATGAGCACAATTTTCTGGCTCCTGTCATAACCTGTGGTGACTTGGATCAATCCGAACCAGTAACACTTGGCTCCTCCGCTTTTGCTGCATCTGGAACACTTCCTTGTGATTTGGATGAGCCAATGACACCATTGTGCACTGGTGTTGATGGAGATGATCTTCCCTCGATTGATACGATTGAGAATCTTTCCAATGTTTTGTGAGATGGCAATCTGTATCGATACATTGTTTTGTGTCCTGTGTTTATTCAATCATTTCCTAGTGGCAGCTCATAATCATATCATGCAGGCTAATCTTCTCTTTCAACAATGAGACTATCACATATTTACCACATTGATATGGCCGTGTCTCGCGATTAATAACCAATATGACTCTCCATCAGTAGGAGCCTCATTTCTATAGAGCTTTTTGACAATTGAGAGGATTTTGAAAGCCGTGTTTAATGACTTTTAGAGATCTTTCGAAAGTCGCACTGCACAGAATGGGCAGATTCTTCACTGTAATTATTAGCTGGTAATGTAGCCTTTTTTGTCAATATGACGGTTCCTTGTACATCTTTCTCATGAAGTTTAGCTATATTATTTGATCCATGTGATAAATCACACAATTTGTAAAGCAATGCTTATGTATCTGTTTCTCAGAAAAGTTCATCGTACTCAAGCAAAGTCAAACATTCAATAATTAGATGAGAGCTATTTCTGTTTTGATTGTATGTTCGGCTTTTACATTTTGCAAAATATCTCCTCCCGTTTGCAGCTAATTTGCTTATTGTTTTCAAGTCAAATCTCGATTTGGTCACAGTCCGCCTCCTATGTGAATATTTATAGATCCAGTAAGTATTTTCAGGAATTAATTTTGCCATTGAGTCAAATTTACAGACATATTCAAATCTTACAATATGTATTTTTTTACTAATATTTGTGCGACCCCTCTAATGCGATTCCTTTATTATCACGTTCTAGCCACTTATTCCAGCACCTTATCCGACATGTACGGCGGTATACGTTAGATCAGCAACAATGTCATCCCCCCCTCCCCCACCTGTAGAAGCCATGGAACAGAACTCACTCAGCCTATTTCTATTGACATTCAATTGTGGCAAAAAGAAGCAGTCTCCCAGTGATGTGAAGGATTTTGTGGTCCCGCATTTGCCGAAAGGTACTTCTCCTCCGTCGCTCATAGTGCTGGGCTTTGAAGAGCTGGCTCCCATCATGGATGGCTGTTTTAACACGGTTGATGATTATTTGGAGTCTTTCCTGAAAGGCATCAATGATGCAATTTCTGCAACCTATTATCAGAGGTACCATCGTCTTGGTAAGAGCTTGAAAGGCACTTTGGGGGTGGTTGTTCTTGCATTGGAAAACAATGTCCATAGTAACAAAGTTCTGGTTGCTAATACTGGCGTGGGCTACTTCAAATCAAGTCTCAAAGGAGGTGCTGGAATACGCATCCAGCTGACAAAACCTGTGGAAACAGAGCTCACCTTTGTCAATGCTCATCTCGCTGCAAATGAAGGTATGACGGCCCAGCGGAATCTAGATTTCTTATGTATCGCGCAAGGTCTAGATTTTGGAGATGGCTATGCTCTTTACAAGCCCAATTCACACACCTTTTTCATGGGTGATCTTAATTATCGAGCCAAGTCCAATTTGGTCAGAAGTGAATCTTCACCGACGGCCAGCACCGAAGCAAATGAAGTATCAGATCGGCTGTTAACGGATATTTCTGATGAACAGTTTAAATCGAATGATGAATTAACCATTGAACATGAAAATGGTTTGGTACTTTTCAACTTCAAAGAGGCAGAGGTGACATTTCCGCCAACTTACAAGTTCGTGGTGGGCACTGACAAATATGCCACAAAAAGAATACCGTCTTGGTGTGATCGTATTTTTTACCTCAATTATTCTTCAGAGATTGGCCCAAAGATTCTGGACTACAATTACATCAAAGAGGCCCGCACGTCGGATCATAAGCCTGTCTATTTAAGCTTGGAGATTCCAGAGAAATACCCTCAGAATCCATTGACACCTGACCTTTTCCTCGATAATGGTAAAAAGGACATTTATCTTGGTAAATATACATATCAGTATGTTACCAATGCTTATGGTAATGCTGCCGACTCTGCTATTGGGTGGGGTTTGTACGTTACAGGCACTCCCCGTGGTCGCACTTATGGGGCTTATGGGCTAGCTGCAGTAGTTGTTGTCTACCTGGTTTATTTTTTCTTCTGGTAGTTGCGGAATTTACCCATATTTTATATATGATATTTGCATTTGTATGGATTAATTCATCTTTCAACCGTAAACGATAATTTTCTAGGCTGTTATATAGCTTTGCGGAATTACCCTTTTAGGTAACTACGCTTATTGTCATTACTCGATGCAAAAACTGATTCTTTATCTTAACTGACTTTACCTTTCAGTTGACACTTTATCTACCAAAACAAGCGGGTCTTATGTCAGAGTCTCCTTCTCGTAAAAGATCACGCTCTCCAAGTCGTGCCCTGGTCGAGAATTTGAACAAAGGGAGGATAGAAGTGCTTAGAGACGACGACGGCTTTCGGATTAGGGGAAGTCGAGCATTGGATGCAGAAAAAGCGTTTGCAACAGAAGCTGTAGAATCAGAAGGCAGTACAGGGGGTACTGGGGGAAGTCTAGAAGGTCTCAAAGTTATAGATATTAGAGGTGATATGACTGTTGGTGCGAAGTACATTATTGAAGGATCACTTCGAAAAGTCGTGCCTTACTATTATACATATCTCACTTTTTGTAAAATGAGATGGCGAGATCGAAAACTGATCGATATTTTTACAACGGAATTTCGTGACCGTGATGAAGCATACTATGTGAGTATGAATCAGCCTTTGTTCAAAAGATGTCGCTGTACCAGCTTACAGTACGTCAGCTCCACAAAGCAAATTTGATCTGATCTTGAAACGATCTAACTGTCAGCGCTGGGCCATTTCCAATGGACAGGTTTTAGTAGATCAGAAAGTGGCAACATTGGAAACAGTTGTTCGAAATGGCAACTCCATCTCACACAGAACCCATAAGCATGAACCACCAGTGACATCAAGGGAAATCAAAATTGTTCACCAAGACGACGACATTGTTGTTATTGACAAGCCCTCTGGGATACCGGTAAGCATTTGCTGATTAAAATCAACCTCAGCTATTGCTTGGTTGGCTTTTATCTGGGGTATACTAACAAAATTAAGGTTCACCCGACCGGCAGGTACCGTTACAACACAGTGGTGGAAGTATTAAAGCAAGAGCGCGGCCTGAATGTTCATCGTAAGCTATTAAACACATATCTGTTTTTTTCAGCATTTTTTCCATCTAACATTTCAGCTTGTAATCGACTAGACCGACTAACTAGTGGGTTGATGTTTCTTGCTCGTAATCCTAAAAGTGCAGATAAAATGGGTCAACAATTACGTGGCCGTGAAGTGAGCAAAGAATATCTGGCTAGGGTGGTTGGAGAATTTTCCACGTAAGTATGAGCTGGTGGCAGAAGATATTTTTTCTAAAATAAACACGTTGCCTGGCTGTTGATGATTGTCAAGCTAATGTGCTAGTGATACCATCACATGCGAAAAGCCACTGAGTACCGTCGATCCTCGGGTAACTTTGAATCGGGTTGATCCCGATGGAAAAGAGGCCAAGACGGTTTTCAAGCGAATTTCATATGATGGGGAAACATCCATTGTCAGATGTAAGCCGTTTACTGGTCGGACGCATCAGATCAGGGTGCATTTACAATACCTAGGCTTTCCCATAGCCAATGACCCTATCTATTCAAATATCTCAGTATGGGGGCCTGAGCTCGGAAAGGGTGGAGTTGGTAATAATGAGGAGATTGCCAAGAAACTCGATGCGATTGGCAAAACAGAATCGGCTCAAAGCTACATGTTTCGAAGCGGAGGAGAAAAGCTCACAGGGGAAAAGTGTGACGAATGTCAGACCTCGCTTTACACGGATCCAGGGCCAGCTGACTTGGATCTTTGGCTTCATGCCTTGACCTACCAGGCTGATGATGGTAGTTGGAAGTACAAGACTGATCTTCCGTACTGGGTAAAAGAGATTCATATGCCTTTTATGAAAAAAGCCTTAGAGGAAGCAAAGAAATGCGGGCCTACTGAAACTGCGTTTTCTGTGGGAGCTTTGTTGGTGAAGGACGGTGAAATTCTAGAGACGGGGTATTCTAGAGAGCTTCCTGGCAATACTCATGCTGAACAGTGTGCTTTAGAAAAGTATTTCAAGAAGCACAACGTTGCTGATGTCCCTGAAGGTACTGTTATTTACACCACTATGGAACCATGTTCTTTGAGATTATCTGGCAATCTCCCATGTGTCGATCGAATCTTGGCTACAAGCATTAAGACAGTGTTTGTTGGAGTAGTGGAACCAGAGACATTTGTCAAGGAGAACGATGGCTTGCAAAAACTAGAGAGCAAGGGAGTCGAGTACATTCATATCAGTGGTCTGGAAGAAGAATGCTTGAAAGCAGCCCGAAAGGGTCATGCTGGAGAGGAATAAATATGCAAGGAAATATTTTGGTAAAATAAGGTAATTTTGTCGCTCTTATTAGCCACTCTGACGCATCACAGCTCACCCCCCCCCGGATCCAATATTCAAGATATAGCTCAATGCTATGTTTTAGCTCAATTCCCATTTGCTTGTTAGCGGCATTCCGATCGCCTGTTCGGTATTGCCCGGGATTTATAGTCCTCTACCATAGCATATAATCGCAAGGACTCTGGAAAAATACACGTCTTTGCAAAATAAAATGTTTTAAAAATACTATTGAAAATTGCTGGAAAATCATCTCGAATCTATATATCCACCTTCATATCTTTCCAAAAATCTGAATATTTTCTCCCTCATCTACCTATCCTTCTCTCGGCAGCCCAACACTCATTTCACCCTCCTCACCGGCTCGCAGGCAGAACAAGTGGTGGTGGGGTGGGGACCCACAGCTTTTCACACCTCAGTCACTCATCATCGCATTTTCAGACAGACAGAAAATGAGCGCTGCTATTCCAAAGAACAGGCAGCTTCCAACTAAGGAAGCAAGTAATTTCCGGGCAGCTCTGAAGCTGTACGAGTCGAAGCAGTATAAGAAGGCTGTGAAAACTGCGGATGGGATTCTCAAAAAGCACCCGGATCATGGCGAGACTATGAGCGTTAAAGGTCTTTCGCTATGTGGACTGAACAAAAAGGAAGAGGGATTTGATTTGATCAGGAAGGGATTGGCTAAGGACATTACGTCGTATGTGTGCTGGCATATTTTGGGCTTGTATTATAAGAATGAGAAGAATTACGAGGAGGCCGTCAAGGCCTATACCAAGGCTAGCAGCATTGACCCGAAAAATATCGGGGTACTGCGTGATCTCAGTATGCTTCAGATGCAGAATCGTCAATATGACAACCTTGTAGAGACTCGTAAGAATATTCTTGTTGACCAAGCCGGTTATCGTATGAACTGGACTGGGCTGGCTGTAGCTCAACATTTGGCGCATGATTATACTGGAGCAATTGGTACTTTGGATAATTTCCAGAAGGCTCTTCAGGAGGGATTGCCTAGGAGTGACCAAGAAAATAGCGAACTTCTCATGTACAGAAACTATATTCTGTATGACAGCGGGAAAGTCGACGAAGCCTTGGCCGATCTGGAAGACATCAAGGACAAGGTATGTGATGTCCTCGGAGTCGAAGAAGCAAAGGCTCGATACCTCTTGGATATTGGTAGAACAAAGGAAGCTGCTATCCAGTATCGAAGCTTGATTCGTCGTAACCCCGAATGCGCCTTTTATTATCAAGGTCTGGAAGATTCTATGAGCATCGCCGAAGATGATACCACTTTAAGATGGGTGCTCTATAGCAATCTCATTGCCAAGCATCCTACTGCTGAGACTCCCAAAAACATTGCATTGAAGTTTTTGAGCGGTGAAAGTGACGAATTCAAAAAACTCATTACCACCTACATTGGAAATTACGTCAAGCGGGGAGTCCCTGGAGCATTCGGCCTCATCAAACAATACTACGAAGACCCGTCCAAAAAATCAGTCATATCAGACTTCATCGAGAATCAACTTAATCCAAGCACAAGTGATTCAGAATGGTTCTGGAGCCAAAACATCAAAGCTTTCCACTATGACCATCTTCGTCAGCATACCAAGGCTCTTCAGTTCATAAATGCTGCTCTGGAAGCTGACAAAGAGCACAAGATGCTTGAGCTCTTCATGACCAAAGCCAGGATTCTCAAGCATAGCGGTGACTTTTCTAAAGCTGCAGACTCGATGAATGAAGCCAGACAGATTGACAAATCCGACCGATTCTTCAACACCAAGACAACAAAATACATGCTTCGAGCCGACAGAATGGATGAGGCTATCGATATTGTGTCATTGTTTACCAAAAATGACATTGGTGGTAATGGCGTTTACGATTTGCAGGATATGCAGGCTCTTTGGTTTTTGATTGAGCAGGCAGAATCTTACGCTAGAATTGGTAACAAGGCACTGGCATTGAAGCGTTTGGATGGAATCTTCAAGATTTTCGAAGAATTCAAAACAGATCAATATGATTTCCATTACTATGCTTGCCGACGGGGATCTATGCGAAATTACCTTGATATGCTTCAATGGGCTGACGGCCTTTACAACAACGAGACCTATATCCGTGCTTGTCGCCTTGCAGTGGATATTTATACTTCCCTCTTTGATGCCGAACTGGTTGAGAAAGCTGCTGGCGTTGGAGCTGGTGAGTTGGTGGGTTACGAAGGTTTGGATCCAGCCGAACGAAAGAAAGCTATAAACAAGGCTAAGAAGTTACGAAGTAAGGAACTCAAGAAGGAAGCGGAGGCTCAAGAGAAATATACTGGAACAGATACAGATATTGCTGGCCGACAATTGCTGAACACCAAAACTCCTTTGGAAGAGGCTTACCGATACTGGAAACCTTTAGAGAGCGCAGCCAGTGCATCTCCTGAAACATGGGAGATTGCCTTCGAGATATATGCACGACAAAAGAAGTTTGTTCTCGCCATCCAGGCTCTTTCAAAAGCTAAACAAACAGGATCTTCACCAGAATGGCTGATTGCTAGTGCCGTTCGTGCTCGAAAGCTTCTTGAAGAAGATACAAAAGCGCCGGCTGCATTGAAAGCAGTACAGTTTGCAACAATTGGAAATGCTATTCCAGATCGAAGCGACGAAGTTCCTGAAGAAGAGGAGGTGGAGAGTGTTGAAGACGCCTTGGATGTTTGTGGGACAGACACTAATGTCTTTCTAGACAACGCTATATGGGCGGACCCTGACCATCCAACGCCCTCTGAAATATTTGAATGGGTTCGCGGTAAGATTGCTTTGAATGATGGCATTTCCAACTGTATTGCACCTGTTGAGAAGAGGTTGCTTCAGCTGCCAACTCTCAGCTCCACCACTGGAGACGATGCTCGAAAAGGTTTTCTTTTATTGAAAAGCTGGAGCAGTCTTCAATCTGGCGAGTTTCTGAAACTGGCTGAGACAAAATGGCCTAGTTCAACTTTCAATTGAGTGATGTTAGCGGATCAGTTTATGTACTATAGTTTAGATAGCTATGATAGATGCCGACCTTGACGAGACCAACCTCCCATTATCTGATTTGAAAAATATCCCAAAGCAAAACATAGGCGGACAGTTCCAGTCGTTTTCCAATCGGAATTCCAGTTGAAAAGAGTGCTAGTAGGCAGCACTACAAGAGACGAATCTTCTCAGCAATGTCTGCTTGGATCTCTTTGATCTTCTCAGCACCCTCCTTATCAGTGGGCCAACCAACACCCAAGCCAGATTCGCTGTTTCTCTTAGGAATCATGTGGACATGAACGTGATCGACCATCTGGTGAGCAATTCGGCCGTTGTTCTGGAGAACATTATATCCATCACCTTCTGGAGAATCAATGTTCAAATCCTGAGCAATGGCGATTTTCTTAGCTACAGGGAGCAATTCAGCAAGATATTCGTCAGGTATATCATGAAGCTTAGCGCCATGATATTTGGGAATGACTAGAGCATGTCCAGGAGCAGTTGGCTGGATGTCCATGAAGGCCAGGGTTTTGGCAGTTTCATAGACCTTGAGAGACGGGATCTCGCCTGGCTGTTAGAAGATTCGCATGTTAAGTCTGCGATGATACTCACCTTTTACAATTTTGCAGAAGATACAGCTAGCGTTTGAAGCCATTGTTGTTGTTCAGATTCAATAGAAGTGATGTGCGGAGGTTAAATTCCCGACATATGAGTGTGGAGTCAGCTAACCGACCAACCATGTCAGATGATATTGTAGAAAGAATGAATAATGAAGGTAGCAAATGGAAAAAGCTACTCCAGGGGAAGACTCTCAGCGAGGAGGGAGCAGCTGTAAGTTAAATAGAAGAACCAGCATCAGGGAATTGCATGCTGAAAGCTTTACTGACGTCCAAGACTGATAGCCAATTCTCGATTGCTGATCTACCGGAGCCTCGTCGGATTCTCAAGCCTGGATCCATTGCGACCAGAGACATGCGGCCCGACAGGTATAATATTATATTAGACGACCATGGAGTTGTAGAAAATGTTTATATGGGTTAATTGAATAAACTTAGTAGGAATGTTGATATGGTAAAGGCATTAGGGGGGGTTGATTATGCCAATCAGATTCAACATTCGAGTGATGAATATTGCCTCTAGGAAGCATGAAAATCAGGGAGTGTAATGACCATCAAGCATGACGCTCAGTAGCATAAGCCGGAGCATGTGCTACTGAAGACCGAATGAAACAAGGTTAAAAACAAGGAGTAGAAAAAGGTGTAGATATATCTACCAACGACAACTGGTTGCGCATGATGCTCACCTTGGAGGTTTTCATGTGCGGAGAGGGGCCAGACGATAAGCAGAAGGAAGAGAAGTGTTTAGTCTATAAAGCGAAAGATTGAAGATCGAGAAAGCCTGCGTCAAAAAAATACCTCGAATTGCAACTACCGGCTCTGGTGATGTAGAGTAGCAAAACCAAGTAAATACTGAGATTGCAATGAACCCAGTAGAACAACTAAAAGAGGAATCCAAACACAATATGCAAAGATCAATTCATAAAGTACACAAGCTCACTAAGTAGAATATGCAAATACCTATTTCACCAAGTACCAAGTCAAAGCCAAACAGCCCTACCAACTACTATATGATACAGGCACAAAAGCCATGATATCTCCAACCCTTTCTCACGTCACAAGTTATAGAGTAGTAGCGGGAATTCAGTTCAGAAGCAGATCAGACTATACGCAGGCTCTAATAGACCTGGGATGTAGTTCAATTACAAGGTCGGGCTCAGTGGTCCAATAGGTCTAGGAATTGATCCAGGCAGTAGCCTGTCTAGCACCGATTCGACTGGCAAACTTGAGGCTCTCGACGCCCATGGGAAAGTAGCTAACAGTGTACCACAAAGCAGCCAGCATCTGAACAATACTGGCAAGCATGGTGAGAATGGTGCTTCGAAGTCCTAGACTGAAGATCAGCGTCAGCAGAATGCTACTGAAATATGCAATAGTGAAAGGAAGCCGGTGAGGAGAAACAAGATGTGTCACATATGCAACCGGGCCTTGTAAGACGCCAAATGAAATCACGAATAGCAGTGATCCCAGAGTCCACATGATGGCAAACTTACGAGGCCGGAATACAAGAAGAGTGAAGCACAGCACGAAGCAGAGCACGGAGCCGATGAGACAACCGCCGAAAATCAACAGACGATCCCATCTACTGAGGTTGAACCACGAAGGCTCTTCAACTTCTGTGGCAGTGGCCTGGGCCTCCCGTTCAGCGAGAGGAAGCTGTACATAACCACCCTCTCGGAAAGGGTTTAATCTGCCGAGTTTGCCAAGAAAGGTAGGTGGAGAATCATCCAGGATCGGGCCTGAAGAGCGGCCGCCGATCGATGACCGGAAGCTGCTCAGCTGAGAACGGAAGTTGTTTTCTGACATGACAGCCTACAGGGTTGCAATAGGATTCAGAAGTTTCAAAGCGACGTAGTCCCAGCCAGTAGAGCCCGATTGAGTCTGGCTGGCTTGGGAGTTGGTGAACAGCCGTAGAATGCCGTACGGTTGGCAAGGGGGATGGGTGGGAGAAAGAGATTGAGATTGGGAGCTATGGAGGGAGCGGGAGATGGAGATTGGGAGGGAGCGGGAATAGGAGTGAAGGTGCAAGAGTTAGAGCAGTGTGAAAGAGTAGTTGAAAAGTAGTGCGAAAAAGTAGTGTGAAAGAGTAGTTTTCAGAGTAGCTACAAAGATTTCGTATAGTAATAGGGAAAGTAGCGCGTGGAGTAGCGAGAAGAGCAGCCGGAACAGAAGCGGGATTTGCACCGCACAAAACAGTACAGTCGCAATGCAGTGTCAGCTAAAGGAATGAATGAGGGTCATCAACAATTAACATGGCATGCTAAACACATCAATCAAATAGTCAACCCGCCAAGCCCAGAAGCAGAAGTGCCATTTTTAATAGATTAGGCCCGAGACTCGCATTGCAATCCCTTTCCATTGTAAGACCAGCTCTACTCATTCTGTTGTTGAGTAACACTTGTGGGTCTTCTCTGCCAAACACCCCTCGTACAGTCTTCCCCCCACCCCCCATTCCCCCCTTCCTTCCAGCTCTAATTGCCCCATTAAACCCACCCGTGGACCGGTAACGTACTATACCGACATAGCAAGCAACGAATCAAGCCACAGCAGTACACCACAACCAAGGAAAGCCCAAGGCCTCAGCGACGAGTCAATGGCCCTATAACAACCTTCTAACTGACCGCCATTCAGCCATCCAATTTCCTCGTCTCCTGTTGCCTGCACAGTAGACAACTCTGACAGCCTTGTCAAGCCAAAATCAAACCTAACAGCCCCGTCGGCCAGCGACCGTGTCTCTTCTCCCCCACCCCAACCACTGACTTTATCAAGCAACACCGCACGTTGCTAGGGTAACCTTTTGGACCGCCACGAAGCTCCATGGGTGGTTTTGGCCATATCCCCACATCCTTCCCTTGCGTCTTCAAACTGTTCGCCAACATCCTTGACATAAATTTCTAGGCAGCATTCCAAGCAGCAGAGCTTAATCACGTTCCATCCGGCCTGAAAACATCATGGAGCCGATCATCAAAGTGGAGCCAGAGGACGAAACCCGCCGTCCCGATAACTTATTATCCCGAAATGTCTTGACCCGAGGGTTTGGCTCGTTTGAAGGACCGAGTAGCATGATAGATGACAACGACTTATTAAATATTGGCAATTTGCGATCTCCAGAGTTTGAGGCCCAGGATGGCTCAGATTTGACTCATCTCAATGACTTTTCTCATGTGAATTCCATGGTCGGAACCAGCGGAGGCGGCGCACGAACTAGTACCAGCAATAATCCATCGGTCACGGCTGCTTCTAGCATTGGGTTTGGCCTCACAGGACCTGGGAATCGCTTGGATAGTGCAGGTTCTCCTTATGAGAATTTCCTTCTTGATGCTGGAAAGAGTCCCGTGCAATCGTCATCAGTTGGCGGCGGCGGTGGTGCTGGTGCTGGTGGTTCTGCTTCCAAACCCATCACCGTTGGTAGCGTCCCTTCCAATTCTTATACACAAAGACTTCTCAACGACAAATACGGCTCAAGCTATCTAAGTACACCCATGGGCGGATCATCTATAGATTCTGTTCTGTCCTTGGGTGAGCTTCCTGGTTCGGGCAAACTGGGCCCTTCTTCTCTGGGAGCTGCACCTAGAAACATGGAGTCCAAACAGCATCTCATGGCGGAGAAGAAGCGGCGTCGCAGAGAGTCACATAATGCTGTGGAACGAAGAAGACGCGATAATATCAATGAGAAAATCAAAGAATTGAGTGAATTATTGCCCGAACAGTATTTAACGGCAGCAGCCGAATCCTCCAGCAAAGGAAATGCCAAGGATGACAATCGCCCTCATAAAGGCACCATTTTAGCTCTCAGCGTTGAATACATACGGAAGCTTCAGCTGGTTATAGACGAGCAGAATCACAAGGAACTGGAACACCAACAGACAATCAATGACCTGGAGACTCGACTGGGTATCACACCTACTGAATTCACTTATACTACTGCTGAAAAGGCTCTTTCAAGACTTGGGTTGAGACCCATTGAAGAGTCTCCTTTTGAAGAGGAACAGCTTGATGATCAGGATCCCTCTCAGGCTCCAAGCCAGAAGAGCAGTAGTATCTCAGCTAAGCCCACTCCTGACACTAGCCAACAGGGCTATGATGATCCAAGCACCAGCGAATTCATTACAGACTATGGCAATTCTAATAATGGGTTCAGCTATGACAATAATGCTTATATCAACGATTTTGACCAGCCTTTTTTGCAGGAGTAAGGTCCAGCACGGTTTGAAGGGATGTAATTTAATGTTTGTGTTATGAATAAATTAATGAGAATGGCTAGTACTGAGAAGCAAGACAATGAAGCTATTGACAACATGGCTCTTATATGCAACATTGAAACGATTGATTATGACAGCAGGACGAGTCGCGTTTCATTGCGGAGTGCGAATTGCCTTCACCATTTGCTGCATTTCAAGATGACTATTTATTATGAAGTACAGTAAAACATGATCATTTTTTGAATATTACTTCACAATAAAAAAACCAGTGATCTGAATCTTTTTCATAGTGGAACGGACCAACAGAATGACCATTCTCTACAGTGACATGCTCTACAGCGAGCAAACCCAGGTGTTCATCTGCCCTGCAGCAAGATTATCCGCTCGCTTCCCCACAACTTCAACTAGTCCATAAAAAGAGAATTTATATTGTCTATATACACTGTAAATATGAATGGGAGAACCCACCCCGAGCTCCATGAGCTTTACAAATCCGGCATTCGATAAACTGTTCGCTCTCGATTCTCAACAATTTCTCGGAGCTTAGCCATAATCTCGCTCTTTTCCCACTTCTCAGGGCAGGGCTTAATATCGTAGTTTCTAGTGGCCCAGTAGTAGATATCCCAGTCTTGCTCGTCCAATAGCTTGTCATATTCCTCCAGTTGCTCCATATTCAAAGAGTCAAGGTGCTTTTTGGCAAAGTTGCTAAGCAGTAAATCGGTCTCTAAAATGCCCCGTTTTCGACTCTGATAAAGAAGACGAGCTCTCTTAGTCTGAAGATCCTCTCCAACTCGTGGAATTGGAGGAATTTTGATTTCAATCACTGGAGCATCTGGATCCTGCTCGGGATCAATCCATTTGATTGGGCTGGCAGATTTCGAGTACATCCGAGCCGAGTTGAGCGTGGGCTTTGCCATTTGAAAAGTACGCGGAATTCGCATTATGCTTCTTGATACCGAGAACATTTCTACAAGCGTTGGAAACAGTAAAAAGGAGAGTACAAGAAAGTACAGGAAAGGATGAGTTTTGCCGACCGATTTCTACGGTTGCGGAAGTTGGGGGGTGGAACGGCTGAGGAAGCTTGGTCAGCCGTTAGGTGAGCTACCTGATTAGGAAGTGTCATTTCTCAGAGCCCGTCAAGAAAACAATCGGATTCGTTTAGAAAACATTGTGATTGTTAGTTTATGACTGATGCTTAAGTGAAAATAATTTTCTAACTGTGTTCATCTGATATCACTGCTATCAAATGTTATTGTCTAATTGGTGCTACTGATTGTGCTTCTTATTCCTTTTCCTCGATCTGTCCGTCACGCTTCTTGTACTATCCGACATCTCGAACACGACTTTCTCTCCACCTTTCAAGCATCTCAAGCATCACTGCAAACAACATCATGAGTTTGTATTCAGGCAGAAATCCTGGTAGCGTGGCACCTAGTACGCTGCGCAGACAGAAACATGCCGATTTGCCTTTCCGGCTTTTGGATCTGCGCGAAATTGCGGATTCCATGAACTTGATTGTCACAGGATTCAGAGTCTCGGAGGATCTTTTGGCGCGTCCAACGTCGCATTTCACCGTCGCTCTTTATGGAGAACTGATTGCATACTTTGTGGGAATTACTGAAGAAAACATAAGGAGTTCGCTGAAGAAAGTTGATGATACCAGTGAGAATACCGACGCCGATCCTACTGCTGTTACCTTTGCTTTGCTTCGCCATGTGAGCAAGTTTCTGGTAGACTGCGGAGTCGATGATTTTAATATTACTGATATTACCAAACCTGAAAGTTCGCGACTCAGAAAGCAGCTAAGTGCTGTGATTGCATATGCCCATTTCCGGGAGTTGAGAATGGCAGATCATGACGACGTCATTAGGGAGTGTCAGGAGGAAAATGACCGATTCCGTGAACTTTGGAAAGAAAATGAAGATCTAATGAGCCAGATCAGTCAGATTGAAGAGTTTTTACAGGAGAACAGCGCGCGAATGAAGGAAACACAAGATCACAATAGCCAGGTGGAGGCTGAACTCAGACGATTGAAACGAATACAAGAGCAATTGACTGACGAATATGCAAGCTACAAAAGCGAGAAAAAGGCGTCACTGGCCAAGATTGAGGAGCAGAGCGGTTCTATTCGTAGCGTTCGTGGAGAAATCGATAGAATCAGACACTACCTTGTGGAACCTCCTGAAGCACTACATCGTGGCAACCAGGAAATGTCGCAGACTCTCGAAGAACGGCGTAATATTTTGGCTACTTTGGAGAAAAGAAGCCGTGATTTGGACACGTCCATGAATTCGTTGAGAGAGATGTCTAGCGATTTGAAAACATGCCTAAAGATCATAGAGGAATGCGAGGAAGCAGTTTCCAAAGAGCAGCAGATTCAGACAAAACTAGTTAGAGTACAGGATGGTATCGAGCAGCGGAGAACTGACGTTTCGAACTTGGATATCCGAATCAGTCAGCTGCAAACACAAATTACCAACTCAGAAGCCAGAATCAGACGCGCTCAAGAACAAGCAGAGCAGAAGCGATTATCTGCAGAGAGCAAGCTTCGAGAATTACAAGAGCTACAAGGTGAAGTGATTGCGGAAAGAACCCTACTTGGAAAGCAAATGGATGAGAAACGTGCTTACATTGAGGCTCAGGAGCGAAAGATGAAGATCATGCGTGATGATATTGAGAAAGAAATGAAGCAGATTGCATTGGAAAGCGACCGGCTACAAGGTCACATTGAAATATATTTAGAGGCAATGGGATCACGGCTGGGATAAAGATATTGATGTGCAAGGTGACTATGGTGAACATCCATGCCAAATCAAGATTTACGGCAAATCCTGTTACAGCGCCATGAATCAACAGAACAATGCACAAGAATTGACGATCCATAATGTTCTAAGCTATTGTTGATCAAAAGCACGGCGAAAAATCATCTACTAATGCTTTTTCAACGCCATGTGTACACCCCTGCCAATCATGCATTTGGCGCACCCACACCAGCTCCAAGCCACAGTGACCGAATCGGGAAATATCAACAAAGTATTTTCACCAGTTCCGGGATCCAACGACTAGTAAGAAAATAATATTTTGTGAATGCTGGTAGACAGAAGTGGCAAAGAGAGGATAAATAAAATGAAGCAGGCAATAGCCGGGCTTTTGTGCTTCTTCTATCTCACTTTCTCTGTCGTCTTCACCGTCTGTTGTTGGATTTCATCAGCTTTGGGCGGGCTGGATT
Organism: Zygoascus hellenicus; assembly: GCA_030564625.1. Lineage (NCBI taxonomy): Eukaryota > Fungi > Ascomycota > Dipodascomycetes > Dipodascales > Trichomonascaceae > Zygoascus > Zygoascus hellenicus. The sequence continues at coordinate 605,463 of JAJLWE010000004.1, forward strand.
ATCACTGCGGGTGATTGCTTATTGAACCCTATTGCAAACCATAGACGAAATTGGATCACGCACACGTAAAGTCCAATTAGGAAAAGGTTTGACTGTGCAAAACAAGAAGTTACAGTACAGTATTCAGGGAGCTGCCCACATATGCGGGCTGCTAGACGAGGGTCCAGTGGATCCAGTGGGTCCAGTGACAGTACCAGTCTAGTGAGCAATGCTTTGAGTCCTATTCCGGAGGAACATAATCATAGGGCCTGGACGGAGTGGCCATCATCTACACCCGGCATACAACCACCTGCATACAGCGTTCATAGTGATTATGATTCCTACTTAGATATTGATGATGAGTTGCAGTCTGATAGTGGCTCCAGCAGCATCATATCATTTTCGGTCATAGCTGACCAGTTCTTGGGATCCGACAGTATAAAAAATAGCGAGACTCCAAATTTGTCTACAAAGTTCTTTGACCGGCCTTTCGACCCGGACACCAAAATGGAGAACAATAAAGATGATAATGAAGTCTCCACTTTACGGGTCACAAGCGAATCCACCTATGACAGTGACGACGCAAGTAGCCCACGAACACCAAAACTGCGACGATTCAAAACCCACGAGAATCTACGACAAGCTATAGAATCCGACAAACTCAAAGTCGAAGATGTGTCTAAAATTACGGAAATCCACCAGCCACTAAAACGACACCCGGCGATGAGCCCCAACACCTGGAAAAAAGAGTTCTCTCAAGTAAGTAAAACTGTGAATGTCTAGGATTGGTATTTGGGGGAATATGGGGGTTGATTGTTGCTATGACAACAGCGGAGCGAGGTCTCGACTCAACAGTGCACAGCAAGGGTACAGAAATAAAAATACAGGAGCCAGTCAAATTGAGTACACAGCAAGCAGGGGTCATGCAAATGTGATGGATGGAGCAGATCCTGTTCAAAAATCCTAATTGAAAATCCAGCCTTCTTCCACAGCGACGCGGCCGATCCTTGTTAACCGTCAGACCGACAAATTTGCAAGGCTCGATCAGAGCCCAACTAGTCTGATAGGCGGGCGTCCGTTACAATTATCAGGTAAGCGCGTCCCGCGCTAGTAACAGGCTGCTCCCGATTCATCACCTCTAAAGAGATGCGTGCAATTCTGTTGATAATAAGAACGGTCACTGTTTTTAATTTAGTCCACTGCATTGTCTCAGCCGTTTGTTTGGCTAAAGCCAGATCTGCTGTGGCTGGTTGAAGGGTCCTAAACGGGACATGTAAATGAAGATCCCCAGATCTTCTCTCACACTACACAACTATTAAGTTTTGACTTTGAAGAGTTATTGCTAGTAATATCTGCAGGGAATCGGGGAGACTTTACTGTTATTGGAGCACAGGCATAGGCGGTTGGTGGTAAATTTCACTTTGAACGGTGGTGCGGTGATGCGATACTCAGTAATAACGTAAACAATCGTTTGAGTGAACGCCCTACAAGCAACCATAAATAAACCACCACTGGGAGGCACCAAGTTAGCCTCGATACAAAGTCGTTTCGGGTAAAGGTCGCTATTACTGCGTTCGTTTCCCCTGCAGTTTGGTCTATTTGTTTGTTTGTTTCCAGCTTTCCTGTACCTTTGGTGGGTCCGGCCCGCATTTTCTTCCCAGTTGGTGCAGTTTCGGTGGTGCAAATCGCTAGCCACCTCTCTGCCCCTCGAGGCCAGCCACCAGATAAAAAAACAATTGAACCTCACAACACCGCAACCTGTTCCAGGCGGCCGCGTGTTTTCTCCTTCTTGTCTTCTTACTGCTTGTACCAACAACTATCGCTCGGTTCTAACCTGCTGCTGTCTTCGTTCGTGAACATTTTATTCGTCCAATCCACTAGACGGGTGGCTTGTCATCTCCCTTTCCCCTGATACTTGTTCCCATTTTCCTCCAGGTACACCTGCCTGTCGCAAAGCCTGGTCAGTGCATTCTGCATAAACCTCGTTGGCTCTGACCTAACTTTTTTTTGTACTGACTAAATCTCAGGAAATGGACCGTCTGAGTAGCGATTCCAGTCGTGAGACTCATACAGAGCCTAAAGGCATGGTTTCGTCCGCCTCTGTTGCGACCATTCAAGCTACAGAATCCCAGCATCGTCGGGGTGATTTTCTCGCTGGTGATGCTGCTGAAAACAATGCCCCTGAGTCGTCCCAGAACAAAGACGACGGCCCAAGCACAAACGAAGACTCCTACCAAAACATGACCAATTTCGAGTCTGGAAATTCGGCGGATTCTGCGAATTTCGAACCTTTGTCTAGCAACCTTTCTGCTGACGGAGAGTCGAAAACATCTTCCTCAGAACCTTCTGCCGACTACTCTGGTCCGACCTATTCTATGCATCCTTCCGACTATACATCTCAATCAACTGCCCCTACTACATCATCAACTGACACGACTAATGATGTCTCAGCACAAGAAGTTGCTTCCTCATCGTCCGGTCCCAAATATGGATCTTCAGCATCTAACAATTCCCGTTATTCCACTGGTTCTTCTATCCTTCTTCCCCCACCGAGGATAAGCAATTTGGGCTCTGACCCATTGAGCATTACCGCCCGACGACAGCATCAGCGCAATTTGTCCATAAACAGTACCAATTCGCCAGTGCGAGCCTCTGTTATTTCGCACTTCAGCCAATACTCCCCTGTGGTTGAAGAGGTCGATCGTGTACAAGTCGGGACCGCACAGGTACGGCAGATGTCTTCGAATGAATCTGCTGCTTTATCAACTACCACTGCTGGAAACTCTTCATCTTCATCTTCTACTACTCCATCTGCAACAGTTCGAACCATTTCAATCAATCGTGCTAGAGCATCAGTTCGAGAGTTGGAAGGAATGCTGACTGAAATTCAAGCCCTCAGGAGATCCATCTCTGATCATAACAAAGATAGGTCACAGGTGGCCCACCAGCAGCCGGAGGATTTAAAAAGGCAGTCTGGCTCTGCTTTTCCAATTGAATCCATTTCCGAGGATACTCAATCTGATGAAGCTCATGATAGCTATCCCGTAAATGTACCAGTGACTCCTCCACCTGCTGTCCCGGAAAATTCACATGTGACTACCGCTTTACCTGGCGCTGCTTCTTCTTCTGCTACAGTACAAGCGCCTATCAGTCGGGCTCCTGGCAAAATTCCAACAGTCACTGACATGTCACCCGGTATACACTCTCAGATTGGTGTCACTCAGACTCAATCGAGATCTTCTTCTGGCGGATCTTCTGGATCAAAACCTCCATCGCGTGCATCTTCTAGAAATAGCAGTAAACCTTTGCCTCGACTACCTACTGAGGAACAGGGAGCTGCCTCCTCACGGAAATCTATGGACAATGGCAAACCGGAGAGATCTTCCTCTATCAAACGGAAGCTTTTCCCATGGATTGGCTTGAGAAAAGCTAGCCCTTCGGTTACCCAGGATGCTTCTGAAACAATGTCAGATTCTTCTAAACAGCTCACCAGCAGCATGTCTGCTTCTTCTGGCCGAAAATCATCAGAGGTCAAAATACCTCCTACTCCACCTTTGGCTACGAGTCAGAAGTCTCGCTATGGCGCACACAATAGACAAATTAGTATGGATAGCCAGTGGAGTAGTGGGACTACGTTCGAAAGCTCAACTGATGATATTGAAGAGCTGAAAACCAGTATTGATAGCTACAGGGCTAGTATGAATGCTTCTAATGGTTCTGAAGGATCGCTGAAGGTTAACAAGAGAATGAGTGCTCCGCCACTTAATTCCACTGAAAGCTACCGAGTGTCACCTACAGCAAAACATGAGGAGATTCCTAAATTGCCGGAATTGAGCCACACTTGGTCCTCCAATATGTCTCTAGAGCAAGAAATGGATGACATGCTCCAGCCTCCTCCTATTCTGCCAATGTCAAAGTCGAGGCATGATTCTACTCAGGAGTCATCTGCAGAGAGTTTCCAGACTGCTGCAAGTTATGTGAGTGATGAAGAGGTTTCGACTAGAGAGGCTGCCGATACTATGCCCCGGTCTGACAGCCAGCGAACTCAGTTGAATACTAGATCTCCTGGCCAAAGTTCTGGCACAAACACAGTAACTCTTCAAAGAGATAGTTTTGGAATATTGAACAACAATATGCAACGCCAGTCTTCTTTGAAGAGAAACGTTTCTGTGACTACTACCAAAGGATCAAAATCCAGGGAAGTGGAGGGTGCTTATGCTGAGGTTTTAGCAGCTAAAGATATTGATGCGGAGAGGAGAGAGAGCTCTGGAACTGCCAAAACATCAAAAGGACGTGGCAGTATTCCGTCAGTAGGCCCCGTATCGTCGGGTCCTGGAAGCAGAAATCTTCCTTTTGCTGTTCCAGCAAAATCCCCTAATCGTCGATCTTACCATAGGCAGTCCGACAGCTTACCTGGCCATATTTCTTCTAACAACGATGCGACACATCCGAGGGATCAGCGAGACGCTTTACAGGATATGAGCACTTGGCAGCGAGAGCACAAGAGCTCGAAAAAGCACCACAGGAATAAAAGTCACGCAGGAAATTTCCAGGGTCCCTCTGTTCCCAGTGGTGGTAGGCCTCTATCGGGATCGTACAGATCCGTGTCAATGCCCTCTCAAGTCCCGAAATCAGCTTCAGGTACTTCGAGAGAGAATAGTGGTTTGAGAAGAAGTCGTAAAGCATTTTCTCAAGCGAACATTGAAAAGCTCATGTCTCTGGCAGACAGCTCATTCCAGCTGGATGAAATTGATCTACCTCCCGATGAAAAGCACCTGCTTGAAAAGTTTGTCGACGCACTGTCAAAGCTCAGTGTTGAAATTAATCTCGATGATGGAAAACGCCTTGAAGGTAAGAGAAGATTGCATAATGCTTTGCGAGCAATTGAAGGATGGATCTGATAGCATTCCAAGTTTCATTCAAGTAGTGATTTGCATTTTGTTTTTCATGAAGTATCGGGATTCATCATTTAGATGATATTTAATATTTAATATAACCATCTGTCTACAGATAAATATATCTAATTTCAAGAATTTTTACAAGTTACCTGCCTGGTCATCCTGTTGATCGCTTTCATCTCCATCTGACTCATCTTCGACCGAATTCTCAGATGGATTTACAAACCTGTAAATCGCCTCACTTTCGTCAAATGCTATATTTCCGTCAGGATATGTTAAATCTTCCATGCTTGTATCGTTCGTGGAATGTTGCCTTCTATTCATCTCATGATCTAATTTCCAATCCATCTTTTCTGCTATTAATTCGACAACATCATCGCAGTTACCCAGGAAAGTGACATCAAACTTATTATGACGACTTAAAGTTCGTGAAATGTATACCTGAGGGACCGAGGGGGGGAGTACCCGAACAATATCTGCCACAGGTGCGACCTGCAACGATGTGCCAATGCAAATCAACAAATCACACTTCTTAGCGTCACCGATCTGATCACCATAGCCAAACAATAGCTTATCAAATCTGTCAGGCAAAGCTTCGCCGAAAAAAGTGATATCAGGCTTTAGAACACCTTGTGACTGGTCCCTCATGTAATCGTTTTCATCCTCTGAGTCGTCGTTATTACGCTTACGTTTCTTGTTAGCCAGCTTTTCCCGCTCTTTACATTCTTGACAATAAGCAACTTCTCCAGCACGCAGCTGCTTATAAATGGACTCACCAGGGAGGCGAGACTTGCAGGTGACACATGTTGCAGTAGCAAAAGAGCCGTGACATTGGCATAGCTTTTCCTCTTCTATTCCAGCATAGTGTTCCAAATTGTCGATATTCTGGGTGTAATTTCGAAGCAGTTTACCTTTATCTTGAAGGAGTTTGATGAATTGATGTGTCGGTGAATATTTGTCATGAGAAGGAAGAATATCCTTGGCAACTGAAAAAAATATCTGGGGATCTTCCTTGAATAGGCTCATGCTGAAAACCTCCTGGGGATCAGTAAGACCAAGTCCTTCTAGTCGATTATAAAGGCCAGTCTTGGATCGGAAATCAGGAATACCTAATGATGTGGAGATGCCAGCTCCGGTAAGAACAATGACATTCTGGGCCTTATCGAGAACATCACAGAACTCCTGGAGATTATGAGGATAATCTAACCGTTTCCTGGTCTTCATACTGAATCTTATAGCAGCATGCACATACATTGCCAAAAGGTCCTCGCCGTGTTTATCCAGGATTTGTTTCGGCACGGGGAACCCCAAGGCGCTCAGCACTTCGGAAGGCTTGTAAGGCATATTATAGTTCAGCAAAAGACGCTGGTGGAATCTAGCAGCACCTTCTTTCCAGATATCTAGTCGTATATGCTCTGCACGATCCTTGGAAATGGTCACCCGTGTTTCATCTGCCATATCGTGGGGATCAAAATCCACACTAGCCTCGAGAGCCTGCACGATTTCCAAAGCTTCAGGGTCCATTTCAACCTCGTCGCCATCTTCGTGGTCATCCGAATCATCCTCCGAATCGTCATCTGAATCTAGATCTGATAACTCTCCTCCAGATGAAATCTCCTCCGTCTTGAAAGTTTCCTGTATTGTCTCCTTTTCATTTTCGCCATGTTCCAAATTCGACTCCACGGGGTCGATAACAGCACCAACCAGTGCAGCAGCAGTAGCAGCATCATCACCATCAACTGCCGCTGCAACAACAACACTATCAACAGCGGCATCACCAGCAGTATCAGAGAGCACTTCACTCGAATCCACCGTCAAACCATCTCCTACAACCAATTCATTTTTTTCCATGGTAGAGTTTTGTGCAAATACCGGCTCAGTGGAGGGTATCGTTCGGGCTAATTACCCGATCGGCAGATAGTCAAGAAGGTAAAAATTCACATTGCACCGACACTTTATTTGAGCTTTAAAGAACTACCCCCCGAGATGTCCAGCAACAAACCGACGGTGCGTCTCCCTAATCTTCGAACTCTTCGAGTCAAATATACAGCTCCTGATAAAACGGGATCTTGTACTATTGTGATGACCAATTTGCTCAACTGCTGGGCTTCTAATGCTGAAGGAGCCCCGGCTTGTAAAGGCATTGAACAAGAACTCAAGACATGCATGGCAACAAAGGTGAGTAGAGAAGAGAGGAGAGGAGAAGATGAAGATGAAGATGGAGAAAGTGCAAAAAATGAAAATGAAGAAAAAGGGCGAATCATGTTCAGATCATTGGTACTAATATTCAGCATAACAAAACCGCACCTGGAAAGACTACTATTAATTATCATGCTGCTAGACTGTTGAATAAGGTGAATCCCAAGAGTCATGATTAAATGGTGAGAAGGGATGGAATGACAATAGTGGCTTGGGTTTATGTATTGGTTACTATATGTTTTGTATATATTGATAAATGACGATTTAGTAGAGTTTGATATTGGTAGATGAAGGAAATCACCAATAGAAAAATTTCCAACAGTAAAATGTGAAACTGTGGACATTAGAAAAGCTGGGAAAGTCTCAGGAACATTGAAAATAGATAGTCTCGACTGTCGCATGATGGCTGCAATTCCACATGCGGACAATTCGAAGGCTGCAATTCCACTGACATGTACCAGAGCGGGCTCTCCAGTGTTTTTCACCCAGTTTTCACTGTGAAACAAACCGCCAGGCACGTCGCGGGTCTGACGGTGCGCTGCTGTTTGCTGCTGCTGACATAAGCAGCCAATCCGAGCCCCGCTCCGCCTGTCCGATTGATCTGCTGGTTCATCTGCTATAGGCCCTGAATATTTTATATCCAAATTTATCAAAGTCCATTTTATTCGAATCTCATTTGTCCTTTTTCCCCCTGGTAGCACTCTCCCCTTGCAATTGTTCTTGCTGAGCGAGCTACTCCTACATTTCATGATGTGGTAAGCAGGGGAGATAAACACTGCCAACGACCCACCCACTCACCAGATATCTATAAAAACATCGCTACTTGGAGAAACAAACAATTGACCAAGCTGAAAAAGGCGTTTGCAGGGATTGCACAAAAACATAGATCTGGTTGATTTCGGCTTCTATAGCGGAGAAAAAACCTTGAAAAATCACCTCTTGTTGTTCTCGCCTTCTTGACCCCTCCTTGTTCCACCAGAAGGCTCACCGCATTTGTGCTGAGCTCGGCGGTCCTTGGAGTAGTCGCAGAACCCCCTTGCTTTGTTTTTGTTTCTTAATCTTGCCTTCGCCAACCAAACCTGAAGCTCAGCCAACAACATCAGTTCAAGACTAGGATTGTTGGACTGAAAGATGAGTGGCCAGGGTTTGAATGCACCTGAGCTGAGCTCGCTGAAGAATGAGGATAAAATCATTGGCGAGGTATACCGCCGAATAGAACGAGAACGGGCCATTATTCAGGGATCGCGTAGCATTCTAGTTAGCACCAACAACTCGTCTGTGCAGGAGCGATGCGAGACTAGCATCCGAGAAGCTGAGAAGAACATCACATATTTGGAGGATGTCATGAAAGGCCTCAAGCTCAGGAAGCAGGAAGCTGATGGACGGGCCAGTCCTGACAAGCCTCAGTCCAGCGCTGCTACTGCTGCTACTGCTGCTGCTGCCACCGATGGCTCTCTCGGCGACAAGCTCCCTCCTATACCGCTGAAAGGTAAGTTGATTTTTCCAAATCGTCTGTTGCGTTTGTTGCCGCTCTTTGTGTGTTGTGATTATAGTGGGATGCTTTAGCTGTTGCGTTGGTCATTGATGGACCTCTAGCAAGGCTTAGCAGTGCAAAATGCTCATTTGATTCATCTCACGCCATTTCTCACTTGAACTATTTCCATCCAAACTTTGGCTGATGCTTTTCTCAACTTTTGAATATTGTACATTTTTACTAACTTGTTGACCAGATGTCCCGAAAAATAGACCAAACTTCACCAGACTGGATCTCGTGAGGTATGACAACCCATACTTGGGTCCTCGTATTCAACTGATGCTTCAGCAACTAGAATTCAAGCTGAGTGTTGAGCAGCAGTATAAACGCGGCATAGAGAAAATGCTCAAACTTTATCAGATCGAGGGCGATCGTCGATCTAAAGCCGAGGCTGAGAACAAGCAAATCGATTCGACTCAAAAGATTCAGTTGCTGAAGAAGGCTCTGAAGCGTTACTCCGATATGCATATTGATATTGATGATGAGTTCACTGGCGAAGATAACGAATCTATTGCTGCTGCTAATATGCGAAGACCTTTGTCGGGTGTTTTACACATTGCATGCTATGGCATCCAAGGCGTGGATCACGTTGCCTCTGGCCGTTTCGCAAAGGTCCCCGAGTCGGCAATTGCTATCAAAGTTGAAGACCAGCCTCGAGCTAAGACGAAATTTACGAGGTCGGATCGGTGGTCCGAAGAATTCAACCTTAGTGTCGACAAAGCTAATGAAGTTGAGATTGTTGCCTATGACAGGTCTGGCGACCATGATATACCAGTTGCTATCATGTGGCTCCGAATCAGTGACATTGCAGAAGCTCTTCGACGAAAAAAGGTCGAGCAGGAAATCCATTCTGCTGGATGGGTCTCCGCCTCCAAAGTCCAATCCAGTGATAACGGTGCTGCTACTGATCTTCCTTATGGTGGCCAGAGATCAGCATATCCCTCAAATGGGTCTGGATTCGATTCTAGTGGTTCGGCGCCATTAAGCGGCAATCACGGAGGAGCCACAAACTCGTTCACGGCTGGCACTGATCCTTCTACTGGGCTAATGACTATTGATGGTTGGTTTGTACTTGAGCCAGCTGGAAAGATCCATCTCACTCTTGGCTTTGAGAAGACCAGTCGAGGACAGAAGCGAACTTACGACAACTTTGGTGCTCTAGGACGACAAGGTGCTATTCGACAGAAAAAAGAAGAGGTTCATGAAGTTCATGGCCACAAGTTTGTCCAGCATCAATTTTACAATATCATGAGATGTGCCTTGTGTGGAGATTTTTTGAAATATTCTGCTGGCTACCAATGTCAGGACTGTCGGTACACTTGTCACAAAAAATGCTATCCGAAAGTCGTGACAAAATGCATTAGCAAAGCTTCTACTGAGTCTGATCCTGATGAAGAAAAGCTGAATCATCGAATTTATCATCGATTTGAGCCCACTACTAATATGAGTGCTAATTGGTGTTGTCACTGTGGTTACATTCTTCCTTTAGGAAAGAAAAACGTTCGAAAATGTACAGAATGTGGTTTGACCTGTCACCCACAGTGTGCCCACTTGGTGCCTGATCTCTGCGGTTTGTCCATGGAAGCAGCAAATCAAATTCTAAGTGAAATTAAGAGCACTAAGATTCGGCAGAAGGCTACTTCTGCACTCGGCCCGGCTGGAAAGCCATCAGTGACATCTCCGACAAAACCTACTGCTCAACCGCTTTCACCGCAATCGCAGTATTCTGTCAACTCTGGTGGCTCAGTCAACCCTTATGGTGTCAGAAATGTCAGCTCAACCAGCACATTCGCTCCGCCTCCGCCAAAGAAAGAACCCATCAGGCGCAAAGAGGTTGGTACCCCTTCCTCGATCACTGGAGCTGTTGCTCAGAGCAATAATCAACAGGCACCTGTTGTTCAACCGATGCCTGCAAAGCCTCGTGATTATGGTAGTACTGCTGTTAACTATCAGAAACAGCAGGTGGGAGCTAGTCCGCAGAACATGCAAGCCCAACAGCCGCCGCAGCCCCATCATGAACGAAAGCGCTCTGAAGCTGCTGTTTCTGGATATAATGTCGATGCTGCTCTCCAGGCAGGCTCGCTTGGTAATGGCCAGCTTTTGAACGGGGCTCAACCTACTAATGCTCGTGCTCAAGAAGATTCCTATGAACAACAGCGAATACGGCCTGTAACATCAGGTATTGACTCGCATGTTCAATCTGCACCCAGATCTCCGTCACCTACCAAGCAGCAGAAGTCAATGGCCTTGTCCCCGCCGTCGCCAAAGAAGAAGGCAAAGAAGAAGAAGGTTGGTCTTGATGATTTTAACTTTGTCTCAGTTTTGGGTAAAGGTAATTTTGGTAAAGTCATGCTTGCTGAAAGCAAGAAGTCAAAGAATCTATATGCTATCAAGGTACTAAAGAAGGATTTTATTATTGAGAATGATGAAGTTGAAAGCACTCGAAGCGAAAAGAGGGTTTTCTTGATTGCTATGAAGCATCCTTTCCTCACTAATCTACATAGCTGTTTCCAGACGGAAAACAGAGTGTATTTTGTCATGGAGTATGTCTCTGGAGGTGATTTGATGTGGCACATTCAAAAGGATCTGTTTACCCCTAGACGGGCTCAGTTTTATGCTGCGGAAGTCCTTCTTGCTCTGAAATATTTCCATGACAATGGGGTCATTTATCGAGATCTGAAGTTAGACAACATCTTGCTGACCTTGAGCGGCCACATCAAGATCGCCGATTACGGTCTTTGTAAAGAAGATATGTGGTACGGTAAGACTACTGGCACATTCTGTGGAACTCCCGAGTTTATGGCACCCGAGATCTTGTTGGAACAGAAATACGGCAGAGCCGTGGATTGGTGGGCTTTTGGTGTGCTGATTTACCAGATGCTTCTCGGTAAGTCACCTTTCCGAGGTGATGACGAGGATGAAGTGTTCGATGCAATTTTGAGTGATGAGCCATTATATCCGATCCATATGCCTCGCGATAGTGTCAGCATTCTTCAGCAATTGCTCAATAGGGATCCTGAAAAGCGGCTTGGAGCAGGCCCGCGGGATGCGGAGGAAATCATGGGCCACCCGTATTTCAGAAACATCAACTTTGATGACATTTACAACATGCGAGTTGCACCTCCATATGTTCCACAAATTACTAGTGCCACGGATGTCAGCAATTTCGATACGGAATTCACTGACGAACCACCAGCTCTAACGCCTGTCAACTCTATTTTGACGGCACAGATGCAGGAGCAGTTTAAAGGCTTCAGTTACATGAACGAAGACTATTTGTAATCCGACTCTGGCTATTGTACCTTCTTTTTGACGACATGCCAGGGCATGAAGCGACTTGAAACTGTCGCAAGCTGCCGGCACATGGCTGATAATGATGAAACAGTTGTCGAAATGGAGTTGCCACTGCCGAATGATTTGGGTTTATTATTGAATAGTGGAAAAAAGAACGAAACGCAAATCTGCCAAACATTGATATCGGCAAATGGTTTATTATTTGATTGGGTTATTATCAATTTCTCATAACGAAAGTTGCTTTCTATGATATATATACGAATAAATGAGCAGAGTACTCTGACGCTACACAATATAGCACACTCTATTTACTTGACGGCATTTTCTTAGTTCACGTGGAGTAGTTTTGCTCCCGGCATTTTGGAATAGATGGGCCAGACCCCACAGTAAACTCATGTTGCAATCGAAGCTGCAAAATTGCATCTGCGACAAAACAGGCCACTGCATAGGGCATGATGGAATTGTGATTGTTCCTCGGGCTCTTGAAATTTGCGGGGAGACGGGTGGTTTTGGGGTATACAATCTGTAATAGTAGGTTAGGATCTTTCGGGTGTAGTGATAAAACAGCTACATACCGAATACCAAAAGTTTGTACTGGATGGCGAGTGAAGTCTAAAAACCAATATGGATTTTGCAAAATTTATTACTGCGACAACCGTAAATTGAGCCAATCATAATGTCTCCGTTTCCTGTTCGACCTCACGTGCTTTGAACAGAAATGCCTAAGTCCCTCTGCAGCCATTTCTCACGTTATGAGACGATTGTGCTCAAGGCATCACATCAATTCGCCAGGTCACTGGCACCAAATATGCCCATAGTTTGACTACGAAATTGCTGCTAGCAGACAACGAGTCTGTCGCAAAAGATGCACAGTGGCCTGTGAAAACCCAGGTATCGAAGCCGTGTCAATTTAATCATGTAAGAAGCATGCATTTCTTCGGGAAGAGGGTGGGGGCTTTGGGAGAATGGAGAAAACTTTTTGCTCAATACGTATATTTATGCTCTCTATTGAGTTTCTACATGTCTTACAAGCTGTGTCCATCAATCGGCACCAAACCCCACTCAAACGCACTTTTTTGGACCCAGTGAAATCTTGTGCAAATGAATGCATGGAGCTGATGTGCTCATGCACCGCTAAATTACAGGTTTTCTGCTTATTGGTGTGTCTCGTTCCTCCAACAAGGTTCATATTGTCATTACGAAAAAGGGATGCGGTTTCGTACCTTACAGCGCGCAGATCGACACAAGGACGAGGGACATCTGCCATCGGGGCCAGAAAATTAAAGCATGAATGGAGAAGGAAATCCTGACTTTTTACGATTACTTCGGTGGGAATATTGTTTTATGAAAATTCACAAGCCGTATTTTTGTATGTTTCTCTATGCCTTACGGCTTTGTATAGCTTTTGCTGGAAATCTGAGGCACAAAAAGTAAGTTTGTACCCGTGCTAGGGCGCTGGCTCCTGCGTCTTGAAGGTGAGCTGGTTTCAAGAAGGTACACAAAACTAGAAAAGCAGAAATGATATAAATGGTCGATCTTGGAGCTGATTACAAGGTAGCTTTGAACCTGTGTTAATTGCCAGCAGCCATCCAAACATACCCTCTGAAGCTTGTTTGTCTTTTTTTCTAAGCTCGACATCTTCTCTAGTCGTCCTCGTCGGTCATTACTTATATTTACTTCTGAGAGTACTCCTTTTCTGTTCGTCTCGTATTTACATTTTCACTCTGATAATGGTCAGATTCCTTACCACTGTTGGAGTCAGCTCTTTGGCTCTAAGCCTCGGCTTAGCTGCTCCAATCGCTGACCCTTCATCTGTTGGAGTCCCTGATGGTGTCATTGCTCTCAAGATCTATAACGATAGAAATACCAACAGTTTGAACAAACGTGCCGTTTCTGACGTTTATGGCTCTTACACCATCAGCTATGGTGTTGGTTCTCCTGCGCAAAACCAGGTTGCCGTTCTCGATACAGGCTCTTCTGATCTTTGGATCAATGGCCCAGCTTCTGGTCAGACTACTGTCTTTGATTCTTCAAAGTCTTCTACTTTTCACAGCAATAATACCCAGTTCAATATCAAGTATGGCTCGGGCTCTGCCGCTGGTTCTTGGGCTACTGATACACTAACTATTGGTGGATCCACTCTGAAAGACCAGAGTTTTGGTCTTGTCAATGAAAAATCTGCTGGAGAAGGCGTCTTCGGTCTTGGATTCATTGAAAATGAGTCGTCTACTCCTAATTTCTATTCCAATGTGCCAGAGAGCATGTTTAACCAGGGACTGATCAAAAAGAAGATTTACTCAATGTACATTGACAACTATCAGGCTGCCTCTGGTCGAATTCTGTTTGGCGGTGTTGATACTTCCAAATACAATGGTTCTATATACACGGTTCCTGTTGTTGAAAGAGGCCAGTTCTTCATTGATGTTTCCAGTCTTACTCTTGGACCCTCTACCAAAGTTTCGACAAATTCCTTCCATGGATTATTGGATACTGGTACCACTTTCTGTTATTTCCCCACTGACGTTACTGCGGCCATTGCCAAGCAGTATAATGGTGCTTATGATTCTCAGACTGGTTTGTACTACATTAGTCAGAAGCCATCTAGCTCTCAGAGTTTGACTGTGAATCTTTCTGGTGTTGACATTGTTATCCCCGCTGAGGAAATGGTTATTGAGTCTTCTTTGGTTGTTGAGGGCTCCACTCAGGCTCCTTACGTTCTCAGTATCATGCCTTCAAGTGAGCCTCCTTATATTCTTGGAGACACCTTTTTGCGATCAGTCTACGCTGTATTCGACTTGGAAAATAAGAATGTTGCAATTGCACAAGCGGTTTTCAACTCTGGTTCTTCCAATATTGTTGCTGTTGTTGACAGTGTACCCGGTGCTGTAGATGCCGCAGGTGCTGGTACGGGATCTGCTGCTACTCCTGCATCAGCTTCCTCATCAGCTGTCTCTGCTGCTAGCTCTATTGTTTCATCTGCTGCCCCTGCCGCTAGCTCTGCTGTTGCATCTGCTGCTGGTTCGGCTGTTGCATCTGCTTCTTCTGCTGCTGAAGCGAATGATTTGGTGGCTTCCACTGTGAACTCTGCTGCTCTTTCTCTTGGCACTGGTAACCCTAGTGGTAGTGTAAGTGCAACTGTTGGAACTAGCAACTCTGGAGTCAGCGGTTCTTTAACGGGTTCTGGTTCTACTGGTTCTACTGGCTCAACTGGCTCAACTGGTTCTACTGGCTCTACTGGTTCTACTGGTTCCACTGGCTCTACTGGCTCTACTGGTTCCACTGGTTCTACTGGTTCTACTGGCTCTACTGGCTCTACTGGTTCTACTGGCTCTACTGGCTCTACTGGCTCTACCGGTGCAATCTCTGGGGCTAGTGGATCCACTGGAACTACAGCTTCTACTGGTAGTACCTCTGGTACTACAAGCTCATCCGGATCTGGAGACTTGCTCTCCGGTCTTCTTGGCGGCCTTGGAGGTAGCAGCAGTGGCGGTGGTCTTGGTAGTCTTCTCGGTGGCCTCGGTAATCTTGGTGGTCTGGGAGGGCTTACTGGATCATCTGGGTCATCTAGTAGTACTGGAAGCTCTGGTTCTACTGGTTCTACTGGCTCTTCTACTGCGAACGCTGCCACTGATGCCCAGGGTGATACTACCGAGTCCGGATACACCAGTGAAGATGAGACATTACCTGGTGTACTGGCTGGAGTTGGAAAGGCATTTGCTCAGCTATTTGCTGGTACTTCAGGTGGAAGCTAATGGGTCCATGGCTTTGAGTGATATCTTCGTGGGTTACTCGTTTACCTACGGGCTTTAAGATCTTGGAACTCGTAATATTACGAAACTCCTCACAATTGTCAGTTAATAATCATATCTTAATTAACATGAAACTATTTAAAACTCGATAAAATGATTGGAATACCGGTCTGTTAGGTATTTTCTATGTAAACTTATAAAAGGTATCACATACTCGGCTGATTGCCTTGCCAGTTCAGTTACTTGGTCGTGCGTACTCTATTTTGTAGCCCTATAACAAATAAATATGGAACAAGCATTTCAACAATATCATTTGTAACTATTTTCAAGCGAAGTTACTGCTAATATCTAAAAAATAAGATTTAAACCAAAGAAGTTCGAGTAAGAGCTTTTGATGAAAAATAGATGAAGCCAAGAGATTAGGACCGCGATGTGACAGAATAATTGAACGACGACAAAATAATGAAACTATCAGCCTATACGCCATTACAAATTGAATGTCTTTCACCGCATGACAAGACAATTATACATAGAGAAATTGAAATACTTGTAAACCGAATCAGATTGATGTCATGTGATTCCACCAGCCCTCCGCCATCTCGGCTGAGCAGCTGTTTTAATCTACAAACAAAAACCAGTCAAGCCAAACTATGTCGAATAGCTCAGAGATCATTGTCACCGTAGTGGGCCAATTCTGCACCGAGCAAACCCCAGCATGATAAAACGCATCGCCCAAAGGATAGAGCCCATCACCCCAAGCGCTATAAAACGCATCACCCCAAGCATGATAAAATCCATAACCCCAATCATGCTGAAACCCATCACCCCCATTCCGTGGCAAGCCTGGTCACCGAAACACCATGGTTGAGGTCGCACCTTGTAAATTGAATGATTCTCCGCCATTGAATAACTGGTTTTGACAAGTGGCTATGTGCCGCAATGAGCAGCTTCTAGATCATTCATGCTAGCTAAATCTCTGATAAGTAGATTCATATTTATTATTATCTATGATTAATGTACTACTTCACCTTCTTTGTTGACCTTCGTGCAATCCGACGTTTTAGCTCAAGAAAATAGATTCTGCCATAGAACAGGGCTTAGCAACAGGGGCTTACAAACTCACTTTTAAGCAGGCTCTGATTAGGCAGATTTTGTTCAAGGGAACAGCCATGTGAAGCTGGCTGGCCACAGTCCACGGAATGTTACTGGCCAGCACCCCTTTTCCTCGTATAGGAGAATTCCACGGATTTCCGGCCAGAATGGAAGCAAATGAGTGTTCAAGGAATTCCGGGAAAAAATGGCGATCGTCAAAAGCCAATTTACATTATGCTAATAGCAGATCCATGTTGAATAAAGATCTTGAGGTCTACAAATTTCCTTACCGATACACTGGAGATAACACCAAAGGTGCATTCCATAGATTCCAACCAACTATCGAGGCAACTGCACATATACTTTGCTACTCTAGAACCCCATAGCTCGTAAATACTAGCACCCACGTCAAAGCTTCCTTAGGGTTTTTTCGGTGTTATCGTAACAGCACGGGCACCCGAAAACAAACTGTGCGGCTGGCCCATTTCTCCGAGCTATTCCTCAGACCCACACGGCTGGAGCCCACCCCCCAATAGGGAACTGATTGGGGGACTTAGCTGTTGGGAACAGGGAGCACAGAAGAGCTCCACGATTTGATCTGAAATGCAAATAGCCATATATGCTCATTAGCACCCTAACTATATAGATGGCAAAGCCGAGGAAACCAAAAAAAAAAAAGGAGGATACCATAATTTTCCTCACAAAGGCCTGATCAACCCCCCAACGTTCCTCCCCCGTGCCGAATTGCCATTTAGTGAATCCATCCACTGATCGGCAGACTGCCTGTTTCGGGAGCAGGCTACGTCGATGTGTTGAGGTCCCATTAGCCTATTTACTCAACCAGCCCCAAAATCCTGTTGGGTGAAAGGGTGGTAGGCGACTTAAAACAGGCAATCTTCGCCCCGAATTTCTAAACCAACCGTCATCGCATTGAGATCGAGAGCGTAGTGAGTGATAGCTGGAAACAACAGTGAGTATGGAAAATATGATGGTGAGGGGTCTTTTTGAATTCTTTCTGGCCAATTCAATGCCTGAAAATGGCGTTTGCTTTGCTAAGATAGCGGAAAGACCCCCCAACCCCCCTCCCCCCAGGTCGACCGCTGTATCGTAGTGGTTCTGGTGGTGATTTTGTATCGGAAACATACAAGGCTAGATTTTTTTCCCGGCCAAGTCAGCAGGCTAACTGGACGAATTGCAGCAGATCAACTCGTACAACAGGCGTCTTGTGATATATACATATATCTAGTTTCGTTTTATCTCATCAAGACCGGCTCATCCTCTGTATTTTTTTGGATTTTCAGCCTTTACTTTAGTGTTTTGAGCTTTCTAACATGGCTGGTGGTGTAAGTCTTCTTTATTCGCTCTTGACCAACAATTTGGCACTAACTCCAACAGCTTGAAACTGGAGTCGCTACTCCTCACTCGGCTGCCACTCTACGGCCCATCACTTTGACACATGGCTCTATTGAGCATGTACTACTAGTTCCAAGCTCTTTGTACTTGAACGTCAGCCAATTGCGAGATCAGTTCCATACTTCTTTACCTGTCGCTAGTGCCGACTGTGCAGGCGACGACGAGCCTGCCAGCAGCACCGAGCTTTTGGCCGCATTTCTCGGGTACATTGCTACTTTGGTAGAAGACGAACCTGGCCCATATGATGAGGTTCTGTCCTTGGCTTTGAACGAGTTTGAATCTCGATTCCTTCATGGTAATAATGTGCATGCAGTAGCTGCCAATCTTCTTAAGGAGGATTTGTCGGCTTCGGACCAAACTGCTGAAACAGTCCCTACAACCACTCCTGAAAAGGCCAAGAAGGTTGTTGAATGGTATTATGCTGCTCGATTGGCTGCCAATCGACCCATCAAGGCTTATGAAAGTGCTTTGATGCGCGCTGTTTCCGATGGTCAGGCTTCTATATATGCTGTTTTTGGTGGCCAGGGAAACACCGAAGATTACTTTGAGGAGCTCCGAGAAATTTACAACATCTATGGCAGCATCATCACTGATTACATTGAATTGCTTTCTAAGAAACTTTTGGAGCTTTTGCGGGAAAATCCTGATGGCCAGAAGATTTTCACCAAGGGTCTTGATGTCCTGAGCTGGCTCAGAAACCCCGAACAGACACCCGACACTGACTACCTTGTTGCTGCCCCCATCTCTGTTCCCGTTATTGGAATGATTCAGTTGGCTCACTTTGCCGTTACTGCTAAGATTCTTGGTCTCACCCCTGGTGGACTCCGAAAGTACATTTCAGGTACCACTGGTCATTCTCAGGGTGTTGTGACGTCAATTGCAATTGCATCTGCTCATGACTGGGATAGCTTTTATGAGACTTCTATTAAAACTATCACTATACTCTATCATATTGGTTTCAGAGTTCAGCAGCAATATCCTAAGACTTCATTGGCTCCTTCAATCCTTGAGGACTCTGTCGCTCAGTCAGAAGGTACTCCTACTCCCATGTTGGCTGTTCTTGGACTCCCCAGAGCTGAAGTTGAGAAGATTATCGAGCAAACCAACAAGCATTTGCCCAAGGAAAAGCACAACGTCATCTCTTTGGTTAATTCCAATAGATCGTTGGTTGTTTCCGGCCCTCCTCAATCTTTGTACGGTTTGAACTTGTCACTTAGAAAGATCAAGGCTGAAACTGGTCTCAACCAGGGACGTGTGCCCCACACTCAGAGAAAGCTCAAATTTACTAACAAGTTTTTGCCTATTAGTGTGCCTTTCCATTCCCATTTATTGGACGCTGCCGCTGAGACTATCATCTCTGATCTGGAAGCTGCCGGCATTGAATGGAGTGCTTCAGATCTTGCAATTCCTGTCATTGATACCAAGGACGGAACTGATCTTAGAGATTACAAGGGTTCCTCTCTTGTTCAACGAGCTGTTGAATTGGTTACCTCGCATATTGTTAATTGGGATTCTGCAGTAAACTTCCCTTGTACCCACATTCTGGATTTCGGCCCTGGCGGTATCTCTGGTATTGGAACTTTGACACAGAGATCTAAGGAGGGCACTGGTGTTCGGGTCATTTTGGCTGGTGCTTTTGACACTGCTTCTCTAAATGATGAATGCGGATTCAAGCAAGAGATTTTCGATCGAGATGATAACTCAGTTCAATTTGCTCTCAACTGGGTCAAGGAATTTAGCCCCAAGTTGACCAAGACTTCGTCTGGTCAGGTTTTTGTTGATACGAAATTTTCAAGAATGCTCGGTAGACCTCCTCTTATGGTTGCTGGTATGACTCCTACAACGGTACGACCTCAGTTTGTCAGTGATGTACTCAACTCTGGATACCACATTGAGCTTGCAGGTGGTGGATATTTTGCACCCGGCATGCTTGTTAATGCTTTAAAGAAGATCGAAGCTTCCACCAAGCCTGGTGTTGGTATTTCTCTTAATGTCCTTTATGTTAACCCCATGATGTTGCAATGGTGTATTCCTTTGATCGAGAATCTGCGAAAGGATGGTTTCCCCATTGAAGGGTTGACTATTGGTGCTGGTGTTCCATCGGTCGAAGTTGCTAATGGTTATATTAGAGAACTTGGCTTGAAGCATATTTCTTTCAAGCCCGGTACCGTCGACAGTATTGCTACTGCAGTTGCTATTGCTGCTGCTAATCCCACTTTCCCTGTTGTCATTCAGTGGACTGGTGGAAGAGGTGGTGGACATCATTCTTTCGAAGATTTCCATGCACCCATTCTGCAAATGTATGCTAAGATCAGAAAGCAGAGCAACATTATTTTGGTTGCAGGTTCTGGTTTCGGTGGCTCAGATGACACTTATCCTTATTTGACTGGTGAATGGGCCACCAAATTTAACTATCCTCCTATGCCTTTTGATGGTATTTTGTTTGGATCACGAGTTATGGTGGCTAAGGAAGCCTTCACTTCTCCTGCTGTTAAGCAGGCTATTGTGGACGCTCCAGGTGTAGATGATTCTCAGTGGGAGAACACTTACAAAAAAGCCACTGGCGGTGTTATCACCGTATTGTCTGAAATGGGTGAGCCAATTCATAAGCTTGCTACCCGAGGTGTTTTGTTCTGGCAGGAACTAGATAACACTATTTTTAATTTGCCTAAACCCAAAAGAGTTCCTGCCCTTTTGGCCAAGAAGGATTATATCATCAAGAAGCTCAATGCTGATTCTCAAAAGACCTGGTTTGGCCGCAAATACTCTGGGGAAGTCGTCGACCTTGAAGATATGACTTACGGTGAAGTTGTTAGCCGTCTTGTTGATCTGCTCTACGTCAAGAAGGAAAAGAGATGGATTGATGTCTCTTTGAGAAACTTGACTGGAGACGTTGTGAGACGTGTTGAAGAACGATTGACCAAGGGAAATGACAACCTTTCTTTGCTGCAAAGTTACTCTCAATTGGATGAGCCTTTCCAGTTTTTGGAGCAGTTGTATCAAAGATACCCTGAGTGCAAGGAACAAATTATCAATGCCCAAGACAAAGACTACTTCCTCATCTTGTGCCGAAGACCCACCCAGAAGCCTGTTCCTTTCATTCCTGCGCTTGATGAGAATTTTGAGTTTTACTTCAAGAAGGATTCTTTGTGGCAGAGTGAAGACTTGGCAGCTGTTGTTGGAGAGGATGTTGGCCGAGTGTGCGTTTTGCAAGGTCCTGTCGCTGTCAAATATTCTACTAAGGTCGATGTACCTGTTAAGGAGATTCTTGATGAGATTCACGACAAGCACATTGAGTATCTCACAAGAGATTTTTATTCCCAGACCTCTGACATTCCAGTTATTCAGTCATTTGGTGCTTCAAATGATGTTGATGTTAACGAGCTAGAAGAAAAGATTGCTGGAGTTGGATCTTACATTACTGTCGTACGACCTAGCGCTACCAGCGTCTATTACAAGATTGACGGCAAGACACCCAACAGAGCTCTTCCCTCTCTCGACGATTGGATTGATTTACTTGCTGGCCAGGAATCTTCTTGGAGAAGTGCATTGCTTAAGACCAACATTATTGTTCAAGGAACTAAGCATCAGGCTAACCCATTGAGAAATGTTCTTGCACCTGTTCCAGGGTTGAAGGTTGAGATTTCCAATCCCGAGGATCCTTCTAAGACAAAGATCAGTGTTTTTGAACCCATTGGTGGCAAGATCACTGAGGTTGTAAGCATCAGCATTAGTGGTAAAGACCTTATCAAGGTCCATCTGATTGACGAGCGAAATTTTGACAAGAAACCTGTTGCTCTGGAGCTCCAATACCATTACCGACCTGAAATGGGTTTTGCTCCTATCCAGGAAGTCATGGAGGATCGAAATGAACGAATCAAAAAGTTCTACTGGGCTGCTTGGTTTGGTCTTTCCTCTAAGCCTGAGCTCGAGTTTGACATCTCCAAGCCTTGGGATGGCGATGAAGTCACTGTCGAAGCTAAGGCCATCAGCGATTTTGTTCAGACTGTTGGCAACAACGGCGAGGCTTTTGTTGAGCGACCTGGAAAGGTCACCTACGCTCCTATGGACTTTGCTATCGTGACTGGATGGAAGGCTATCATCATGGCAATCTTCCCTTCTACTATTGATGGTGATATCTTGCGTTTGGTACATTTGTCTAATGGTTTCAAGATGTTTGCTGGTTCTGATAACCTTAAAAAGGGTGATACTGTCATTACTACCGCTAGCTTGAAGAGTGTCAAAATTACACCTGCTGGTAAGATTGTTGAAGTTTCTGGAATCCTCAAAAATAAAGAAACTGGAAAGGAGATTATGGAAGTTTCTTCTCAGTTCTTGTACCGAGGCTCTTTCTCAGATTACGAGACTACTTTCCAAACAAAGGAAGAAACTCCCATGGAGTTGACATTGAAGAATCCAAAGGATGTTGCTGTCCTGAAAAGCAAAGAATGGTTCCATTTGGACGATGAGGATGTTGATCTTCTTGGACAGAGCATTATTTTCCGTCTCAAATCTGTTTTCCGGTTCAAGAATGAGAAGGTTTATAGCAGTGTTGAGACTACCGGTCAGGTCATGATGGAGCTACCTACGAAGGAGGTTGTTCAGATTGCTCATATTGAATACCTAGCTGGCACCTCATTTGGCAACCCTGTCACTGATTACCTTGAAAGAAATGGCAAGGCCGTTGAGCAGCCCGTCTACTTTGAGAGAAGCATTCCTTTGAACGCTGGTATCAACCTCACCACTCGTGCACCCACCAGTAATGAACCTTATGCTAATGTTTCTGGTGACTATAACCCTATTCACGTTTCTAGAGTTTTTGCCGAGTACACTAGATTGCCTGGTACGATCACTCATGGTATGTTCAGTTCTGCTAGTGTTAGATCTTTGGTCGAGACTTGGGCTGCTGAAAACAAGGTAAGCCGTGTAAGAGCTTTTTCGTGCTCTTTTACTGGTATGGTTCTACCCAATGACGATATTGAAACTAAGTTGGAGCACATTGGTATGGTAAATGGACGAAAGATCATTAAAGTCACTTCAATCAAAACTGAAAGCCAGGAGACTGTCTTGGCAGGTGAAG
This sequence comes from Zygoascus hellenicus, assembly GCA_030564625.1. Taxonomy (NCBI): domain Eukaryota; kingdom Fungi; phylum Ascomycota; class Dipodascomycetes; order Dipodascales; family Trichomonascaceae; genus Zygoascus; species Zygoascus hellenicus. The sequence continues at coordinate 628,701 of JAJLWE010000004.1, forward strand.
CTGAGGTCGACCAACCAGCTACTTCTTATGTCTTTACTGGTCAGGGTTCTCAAGAACAAGGAATGGGCATGGATCTTTACAACAGCAGTGAAGTTGCACGTGCTGTTTGGGATAGAGCTGATCAGCATTTCCTTGAGAGTTATGGTTTCAGCATTATAAACATTGTCAAGAACAATCCTAAGGAGTTTACTGTACACTTTGGTGGTGCTCAGGGTAAAGCTATTCGTGAAAACTATATGGGCATGATGTTCGAGACTATTGACGAGACCGACGGCTCAGTCAAGAGTGAGAAGATTTTCAAGGAGATAACTGAAGACACTGATGCCTATACTTTCAAGAGTGACACTGGTTTGCTGTCTGCTACTCAGTTTACCCAGCCTGCCTTGACTTTGATGGAGAAGGCTTCTTTCGAGGATATGAAGAGCAAGGGATTGATTGACGAAGGATCTTCATTTGCTGGTCACTCTCTTGGTGAGTATTCTGCATTGGCTTCTCTTGCAGATGTCATGCCTGTTGAGAACCTAGTCGATGTTGTGTTCTATCGTGGTATGACTATGCAGGTTGCCGTACCAAGAGACGACCAGGGTCGTTCTAATTATGGTATGATTGCCGTCAACCCTTCACGAGTGTCCAAGACCTTCAACGACGCTGCCTTGCGATTTGTTGTTGATCACATTTCTGCCCAGACCGGATGGCTCTTGGAGATTGTCAACTTCAACGTTGAAAATCAGCAGTACGTTGCTGCTGGTGATTTGAGAGCATTAGACACTTTGACAAATGTTCTAAATTTTGTCAAGATTCAGAACATTAGCATTGATAAGCTCCTTGAGACCATGCCCGTCGAAAAGGTCAAGGAGCATCTCAATGAGATTGTGGACGAGGTTGCAGCTAAGAGCTCCAGCAAGCCACAGCCCATTGATCTTGAGCGGGGATTCGCTTGTATTCCTCTCAAGGGTATCAGTGTACCTTTCCATTCAAGTTATCTGCGATCTGGTGTCAAGCCTTTCAAAAACTTCCTCACCAAGAAGATTCCCAAGAGCGCTGTCAAGCCTGCTAACTTGATCGGAAAATACATTCCCAACTTGACTGCCAAGCCTTTTGAAATCACTAAGGAATACTTTGAAGATGTTTACAAGTTGACCAAGAGTGAGAAGATCAAGGATATCTTGGACAACTGGGAAAGTTATGACAAGCAGTAAATAGATTTACTATGAGAAAACATACAATAATTAGGAATGTCATAATATTATGGGGTATTATTATTAACGGGAGTAGTAGCATCATTTGCCAGTTCGGCATGTCCATTGTCTTTGGGTCGTTCATTGCACTGAGACTTGGATGATTTTGAAGTTTTGAAACAATGAACAGCCAAGCCATTCATAGATTTATTCCATCGAGAGCTGGAAATGATTTTCTCGGGTATTTGATACACGTCCCATTCGTCATTTTCGACACTTTTGTATAATTCAGGAGCGTTTTGTTGGAACTCTGTCCATTTTGGTCCGTTACTATAATCATAGAAACAATTTCCTATGATAGGATGATCAGAACATGCGAGTTTTACAACTTCATTGATAACTCGATATGGAGCATGCGGTAAATAATAAAGTGTATGATTAGGCTCCGTCAATAGTTTTTCGGTGAAGTCAGAAAAACCGAGAATTTTGAGCACTTCATGATCTTCATTCGTGAAAAGAGGATCATAAATTTTGACACTCGAGTGTGGTATGGAATAAATTTTAGCCAGAAGAATGAGAAAAGCAGTTTGATCTCTTGCATTTCGAGCGTACAGCTCTGTCGAAGCTGGCATGCCTAGACCAAGACATTGAATGCTTTTGATACCAGAAATTTGGTCTGATACAAGTAGAAACTCTTTGAAAACATCTGATATTTCCAGCGACTCAACTAACTGTTTGATTTCCTCAGCATAGTCTGCCGCAGTCTTCTCTCTCACAACGTATTTGTTTTTCCTACGCCTAGCCTTTCTGCTTGAATCGCTCGACTGGATGAAATCGTCGGAGGCCATTATCAAGACTGAAAAAATCTAGTGCACAGAAGAGCTACAACCAACCAAGTCAACAGAACAACGCCTGTTTGGAAGTACCAAAAAAACTTGTCGATGATTGAAAGCGTAGTGTTTCAATTGGAATGGCGGATATTGATTCCATAAATACTCGCTACCATATGGGAAATGACGGATTACTACAAATAGCGGAGTTACCAAATAAGGTAGCACCGACACATAAATCTGATGCTAATTATGGCACGATTTCTAGTGAGCAAACACTCGTATGACCTCAGTTAAATATTACCAGTAAGAAAAAGAAAAAGGGCTGTGAATATTTTGATCGTTTTTTGCTGCAGCGCTTTGTTCCAGTTTGGTGCCTGCTGGTACCAGTTACTAGTTGTAAAGGGTTGCGTTGACTACAACCGATGACCTCCACCATCAGGTGGAAAAATAAAGCTATAGATCTCTAATCGATTCATTGGCTATGTATTTATTCTTTTCCATATGAATAATTTTCAAAGTCGGTTTTCTACAGATTCTATTTGAAGTAACTTTCAAACATGCTGAAATTCAGTCATTTTCACACAACCATTTGACTCGGCCCCACATATCATCGCTGGCTGATGTGCTTTGTTCCCTGGAGCTGGAGACATAACACCCACTATATCATTGGCTCATGGGAATGGTGCTTTGTTCCCACGGACAAGCCGTCGGCGGCCTAACATCGAACCTCGCTGGCTGCTAATTACGAGCGGCAGTGGCCTGAGTCACAGAATTATTAAAAGGAATTCACTTATCAGATCTGCCAGATGTAATAAATGTTTATCTTTCCTGAGGATCAGACCTCGGGGGATGCCGCGACAATTACCGTACTAGGTAACATTAGTAATTTGATTTCATATGTTTCCTGACAAGCTGCCATTAAATTTTCTTAACGACCGCAACATTATCTGTAGCGCTCGCTCTCAAACCTAACGCCTGTGAATATGAGAAAGTCTCACGTATTTGTAGGTTCCAGTCATCCAGCCTTGGGCCAGTTGATATGCGACCGACTCGGCGTAGAACCTGCCCCTTGTACATTGAGAAAGTTCTCCAATGGCGAGACTTCAATCGAGGTGGGGGTTTCGGTTCGTGATGAAGACGTCTACGTGGTACAATCCTCGTCAGGTACAACTAATGATCACATCATGGAGATGCTGATATTAATTTCAGGATGTCGAGGTGGTTCTGCTAACAAGATCACTGCTGTAATCCCCATGTTTCCTTACTCGAAGCAGTCCAAGATGAAAAAGCACCGAGGAGCTATTACAGCCAAAATGCTTGCCAATTTGTTGATAATGGCTGGTGCCGACCATGTTATTACTATGGATCTTCATGCTACTCAGATGCAAGGCTTTTTTACCAAGCCTGTTGACAATCTTATTGCCATTCCGACTCTTGCCCGTTGGATCAAGCACAACATTCCGAATTACAGTGAGGATGCGGTGATTGTCTCCAAAAACCCCGGTGGCACAAAGCGGGTGACTGCACTCGCGGATGCTTTGAAAATTGATTTTGCCATGATTCACACGGACCGTCGCCGAACAAAGGGACGTCCTTTGAGCCGAATTCTGTCGGCTAGGAATCTTAACAAATTGGCTGGATCTAATGAGTCGCCGAAGAAAAAGACCCATCTCAACAAATTCCTGCATGCTCATGGAACTGAAGAGGCTTCAGCTTCTAGTGGATCTAGTGGATCTGGTGCCGAGGACCGAGCTGACGAGGAGGAGGAAGACGATCAGTCTGGATCCCAGAGTATCCAAGTTGGTAGGGTCATTGACGGACACGTGGTAGACGACGACTATGAGCCAGAGAAGTCGGAAAATGATGACACCAGCGACCCAGATGCCTCAAATGATCTGTCTGCTTCAGTTTATTCAAACAACGGCAAAGAACTTCATCATGCTTTGGGTGGTACTGTAACGGCCCAGGATAGTGACGACGAAGATGACATTGCCTCCAAAACCGAGCAGTTGATTGCTCTTGTCGGTGATGTACGTGATAGAGTTGCTGTAATTTTGGACGATATGATTGACAGACCCAACTCCTTTATTGCCGCTGCTGAGCATTGCGCGATCAACTGTGGTGCGAAAGCTGTTTATGTGGTGGCTACACATGGTGTGTTTAGTGACGGATCTCTGGCCAAGCTGACTGCCTGCAAGCATATTGATCATATCGTGGTTACCAACACTTATCCCATTTCAGGTACGAGTGAAAAGCTAACTGTGATTGACATTTCTCCAATTTTTGCGGAGTGCATTAGACGAAATCACAATGGCGAGAGCATATCGGCCTTGTTCGACCAACTCATTATGCTATGATGTGTTTATTGATAGCCTCTACTACCTAAGAGTTCTAGTCTTCATATTATTATCAGATCGGATATCTATATAGGTACAACAAGTTTAACCATTCATCCTTCCAGACTTTCATTAGACTCTGCTGGTTCTGCTGGTTCTGCTGGTTTGCTGCCACTGATATTGACCGGAATGAACTTCTTGGGCATGTTCACTCGGTTGAATCTAGCCTTGAGCTTACTTACCACCAGCTCACTGTCGAGATGCCGAGTAAGACCCTGTCTGGGGATGCAGCTGATGCAATGCTTGCTGTCTAGTTGAACATCCAATGGGCTCTGCGAATTGCAGCCAGGAGAAATAGTTATCTTGATATTGAACTTCTTCTCGTTGGTTTCATTATCCTCGGCTTGGTACAGCTCAAATTGGATCTGGGTCAAATAGTCCAATTCTGGGAGGCTGTTCCGACTGAGTTTGGTGGGGATCTGAGACTCATATAAGACATTGAGCAATGTATAGATGTGGGACTCTTTGGTGAAATAAAAAGATGATCCTCCTGTCTCTGACTCCTTCATTCTCTCCATGTCTGCTAAAATTTGCTGCAGCAGGGGCATTGACGTAAGCAAACCAATGTCCAATTTCTCTTGATCGTCAATACCATATTCTTGTGGGCAAATGAAATCAAAGAGAATCTTAGATAATCGGTAAAGCTCTCTCAAGGCGTAAAACTGGGGGCCGTCAAAAGGACCAGTTTTACGGTCACTGCTTCCCAATGGGGGAGAGGTATTGCCGGAAGAGGATGAATTTCCAGAGTTTGGTCGGGGCGACGAAAAAATTCCAAGGTTGGCCTTCAATGAAGGGATGTCATTAATTGGAGGTGCCATTTCTTCGATAGAATCTTCAGCTCGGAAAACGTGTTCCAAAAACTGTCTGTTATGAAGACCGTCATACTTCATTGTGTCATAAAGCTCGCTAATCTTGGAAGGATCTACCTTATCCACAGTCACAAACTCTGCAAACAACTTATCCCATCGTTCTTTAAATAAAATGGGTTCTTCATGGCAGCACCATCTTTGTTGGAACTCCTGGACGTTTCGGTGAGCATACGAAAAGTCCATGAGCTTCTTGTGATATTTCATCAACTCCACCACTCGGCACAGAACAATAAAAGGTTCAGGAAACTTAGCAGGCCAAGTGAACTGAGGAGGCGGCTCAATGCCCTTTCGAAGCATGGGTTTCAGCTTCTTTTTGACCTTGTCCATCAAATCCTTAGCAGCATTGCTATCATCCAGCAGATCTTTTCTGATACAGAGAGCACCATCAGGCAGCTCTTCAACATCCATAAATGCTTGAGCAAATAAACGTGCTGAAGCAATTACCCGACGTTCAGAAGAAGTGTAAATTTCTATCTCATCGAGCAGATCCTTGTTGAGAAGCTTGATATCCTTTCGCATCTGTTCGCCCAAGTCCAAAGCTTGGTACTGTGCTGAATGAGTAGGTTCACCACCCCACTTGATGATGAGCTGAACTTTTTCAACTTCACCACTTTCATCTGGAGGCGTTGAAGAGCCCTTTGGACCAAGAGAAGTGGTTGAAACTCCATTTGCGTCTTTCTTCTTCAACACAGGCTTAATCTGAACTTTTGTACCAGGTAGCTCCAATTTTTTTTCTAATGCAATTTTCAGCTGATTCAATTTGACAAGATCTTCAGCCTCTTGCTGAATGGCCAACTCAGTGATTTTCAAAACCTGTCGTAGATGATCCTTATCTCTGATAATGACCTCAATTTTGTGGCCCTGAAGAAGGTCAATGAAAAGCTTACTCTTGAAGCTATACTTGAATTTCTGTTTAGGAGTTCTATCAGCATGTCTGATAACGGATACAATGCTCTTCAAAACCCACTTTTGGCCTTTGGTTTCACCATTCGATGACTCGGTAGAAACACCCTGCAAACTAGGTGAAAGAAGGTTCCTTTCAGCTTTTGCCTTGATAAACATATCACGAAGTATCTTTGCAGCAGCATCATAATACGCAGCATTGTCTTTTACGAAAGAAAAACCATTGACATCGATAACATAGCTCTTACCATGAACACGTAAAAGATCAAAACCACAGATATTTTGCTCGAAAGCCAGACAAATATTTCGAGCCATTCGGGCCTCTTCGTCAGCAAGTTTGGTAACGAATCTTAACTCTTTGCCATAGGTATTTCTTCGTACGATACCGTCTACTACAGGCGACTTTCTGGTTTCTGCATGGCAAAAATTCTCACCAACAGTGTATGCCTTGACGTCCTCGAAATTATCAGTATCCATAAATCTCTCGTAAATGTACGAGCCCTTAGTCCGAGGAATCTTCAACTCCGCATCAAACTCGGACGATTTGTTTCCAACTTTTCTGAACAGTCGTCGGCCACCACCTCCTTGTTTGGAGTGGTAATAGATGAAGATATTATGATCTTCACCATCAACAGGCTTCTCTACAAATGGCTTAACCAAAGTCACACCGTCGGCAGTCCTCATAGTGTCATCATCTACCATGTGAAACTTGGTCTCCTCTTCTTTGGTGACATTAAGGCCATGGCTCAATAGTTTCTGCCGAACAATGTTATCGACTTTAGGACCGCCATCTCGAGACACAATGATCCTATCGGGAGTGGATACTTGGCAAGCATCAAGAAGTCTCAAAACCAACCGTCTGTCCCAGAGTATTTTCTGCATGTGAAGATCATTGACCAAAAATGGTTTTCTCAGCTCCGCATACTGAATAGCTTTTTGTAGAGGGAAACCAGAGCTGAAAAAGCAGATGAGGAAATCGCAAGTGGGCCAGTTCTCGACATTCTCGTCGAGAATGACCTTATCACCAAAAATTATAGTCTCGAATTCACCATGCTCAATAAGCTTATTCAAAATAGAACGACAAGGTTTAGACCGAGCTTTGCTATCCATAGCACATACTCCTATCGTACCGATTAAAGGTAGTTTAGGAAGATAGTTGCTCAAAGCGGAGGATACATCTCCTCGAGAAGAGCTGTTGGAAGGAGAACGACGGTTTATTCTGTTGATAGCCGATCGATACGTCTCGATGTCTTCAACTCGGGGATCGTATATATCCTTGTTCTTCATGCCTGTGATTTTCTCCAGATCAAGCTCGATAGACGACCGGCCTCGTTCTGTTAGTGAGCTGGAGCCGGCAATTGAGCTGGGAAGAGAACTGGGCGCAGAGTTTGGCTGCGTCGAGAGCCCGGAGGCTGGTCCTGTGCTTGCGGGAGCAGATTCAGAAGGGTTCATTGAAGGGACGGGAAAGAGAAGTATGAGACAAAAAGACACCGGTCAAATAAAACCACGAGATTTAAGTCCAGGATGCTAAAGAATGCCGGTCTGCTTTTTACCGGCTGAGTTTAGCTGCCATGGAACAAAGCTAACGTGGATGGATCGTCGTCTTTGGTTGGTTGAATCACGTGTTACCGCATCGAGGAAGGCGGCGCACACTTAAAGTTTTTTCATGCCTAATAAGGCAGGCTTAGTAAGCTCGCTACAAACAGCAGTATTTGTCAAATATATTTTTTCCTTCTCCAAGCTGAAAATTTCCATTTAGCTGCTCTTAAGCTTTTAACAATGCCTGAAGCTGTAAAAAAAAGAAGAGTTTTGGAGAAGGGCTCCAGTCCGAGTCGGATCTTCAGTCCGTTTAGAGTAAGTTCATGTTATTAATACTATTTTTAAATGTTTTGCTAACCATCTCAGACAATTGGACTAGTAACTGATGAGACTCCTTTTGCAGTAACCAATCTTGGTCAAAACTTCCTCATAACCACTGCAGTTGGTCAGGCATTCAATATTTACGATGCTATGTCACTTCAGTTGCTGTTTGTGTCATCTCCGATGGCTCCTTCAAAAATAACTTGTCTGGAAAGCCATTTCCACCATGTTTTCGCAGGCTGGGATCACAGTGTCGGCATTTACAAACGAGGTCGATTAGAAAAGGTCATTGATCTACAGGACGTTTCTGGAGATGAAGGTCCTGTGAATGATATTCTTTTATTCGGGGGCTACCTCTGCATTTCCACTGATAAGACTGTTCGTGTTTACAAGGTAGATCTGAAAAGTTACGACTATGAAATCTACACCAGCTATACTGTTTCCACCATGACTGGTTCAGTCAAGCAGCTGATTCATATGCCGACTTATTTGAACAAAATTTTGATTGTCACGACTAATTCGTTGATGATCCTCAACATTCGATCGGGAAAGCTGAAGTTCACCAGCGACAAATTTGCTGATGAAACCATATCATGTGTCGAAGCAGCTCCAGTTCTTGATACTGTTGCTGTATGCACCACTACTGGGGAGGTGTATATTTACAATATCAAAAAGGATAAGGTGCTTTTTAATCTTTCTACTGGTGTGAGAATCACAAGTGTTTCCTTCCGAACTGATGGCTCGGCACATTTGGCATGTGGTTCATTTGATGGTGATATTTTCTTCTATGATCTGAACACTAGAAGACGAATACATAGTGCTCGTGGTACTCATGCAGCATCTATGTGTGGAGTTTCTCGGGTACATTATCTCAGTGGTCAAAGCATTGTGGTGTCTAATGGTGCCGATAATCTGCTAAACGAAATGGTGTTTGATCCTGCCATTTCTTCAAACAAAACAGTCACATCTCCCCCAAGATTCTTGAGATCTAGAGGTGGTCATTCGCTTCCACCCAGTGTTTTAGAGTTTGCTGACGAAGAAGCTCATTTCATTCTTAGTGGTTCTCTGGATCGCACTTTATGGAGCTTCTCACTCAGAAAAGATTCTCAATCTCATATGTTTAGTCAAAGAACTTCTAACAACAAGAAACAGTCTGTGAGTTCTTCTGAGAGATTTCCTGAAATCACGGCCCTTGCATTCCAGGCCGATAAGCAGAACAGGTGGGATAATATTCTCACAGCCCACAAAAATCTTGAGTATGCGCGATCTTGGAGTGGAAAAAGAGGAATTGTAGGCAAGCATATGTTTCCCTCAGCTGATGGAAGTATTGTGAAAAGTGTGTGCATCTCCAACTGTGGAAATTTCGGCTTGGTGGGATCTGTAAACGGCTCTATTGCAGTTTACAACCTGCAGTCGGGTATACTTCGACGAAAGATACTCAAGGCTCATCAGAAGACGGTATCAGCAGTTGCAATTGACAGCTTGAACACAGTCATCATATCTTCTTCATATGATGAGAAGGTTAAGTTTCACAGTTTTAAAACTGGTGTTCTAGAAAATGAATTGGACTTGGGGAGCAGCATCATTGATATGCGATTTCATCACAGATCAGGATTGGTAGCTGTCAGTTTGGACGATCTTACAATTGTTGTGATTGATGTTGTTACACGCAAAATTGTCCGAGTCCTCGCTGGTCATTCAAATAGAATCACATCATTTGACTTTTCACCCGATGGACGGTGGATAATTTCTGCTTCACTTGATAGAACTGTTCGAACTTGGGACCTTCCTGCTGGCGGTTGTATAGATGCTGTCAAGATGGAGAAAGTTGTGACATGTCTGAGAGTCAGTCCTAATGGTGATTGGATCGCTACATCTCATGTGAATGGTGTCGGAATTCAACTGTGGACTCAAAAAGCACAGTTTTCTTCAATGGTTTCTCTGCGCCTTATTTCTGACGAAGAGATAAGGCAAATTGAAATGCCCAATGCTGCTGGTGAGAACGGCAGTAATGTGCTGGATGGTGCTCTTGACAAAGATATTGAAGAAATAATCGAAGGAACTGGCGCTCAAAGTACAGTTAATAGGCAGCTGTCAGAAGATCTTATTACTCTGTCGCTGGCTCCCCGCAGTAAATTCAATATGTTGGTGAATATTGAAGCTATCAAGGAACGAAACAAACCTACAGAAGCTCCCAAAAAGCCTGAGAAAGCCCCCTTCTTTTTAAGCGGCCCCCTTGAAAAACAAAAAGAGGAAAGTCAGATGATGGAAGAGGTTTCAAGAGTCCCCGGGCGCAATGGACAGGTCAAAGGCGAGTCTGATTTTACTAGATTCCTCCGTGAACAAGACTCTGAGCAGATTATCTCGCACCTCAAATCTCTTTCTCCTGCTATGACTGATATTGAAATTCGAGCATTGAATACTCTCCCGCCATATTCTGAACTGATTGCATTTGTAAATGCCCTGGCTCACACTTTGAAGAAAAGCATAGATTATGAGTTAGTACAGGCCTGGTTAGCCATGCTTCTGAGAGTCCATGGTGATGTTTTTGCCGTTGTTGATGAGCAAACTAATGGTGGTTCTACTCTCATGGAGTCTATCAATGAATGCACAGAAGAGCAGAAAGCTGCTGCACAGAAACTGGATGATCTTGTACGGTATTGTACTGGTGTCATACAGTATCTTCGTACTGTGTAATTCAAAATGCAATAAATATTCTATAATATACGTTAAAGTTGCTATGCTTGCTGTTGACGACGATAGTCTGCAACTGTAATCTGTTTTCTGCTTTCCTCCTGCTTATCCAAATTATCTTTGAAAGCAGCAGCGCATCCATAATGTACAACATCTCCTCCTGGGAAAATGGATATTACACTGTTCCCTAGTCGTTTGAAGCAGTGTTTGCAGGTCTTGAATTTTGTGATAGTTGTATATCGTTGACCAAGTTGAAGCAGGGATTGCTCCGTTCGTACCAAATTTACCTTGAGTAGAGAAGAGGCTACAAGCTCATCATTCACAGTACTGGTCATCAGTCTCAAGTGTGATTGAAGAAATCTCTCGACTGACTGAATTCTTACCTCTGGAGGAAGCCTTCCAAGAACCTCTGACGCAGACATTCGCGAGCCTTGAGATGCTAACAAATCTAAGACTTCCGTCTCACGACCATCCTTGAAACCACTGGGTGCACTATTATCAAGATACAATAGCAACAAGATGTGAAGTGCTTTTTTGCCCTCTTCAGAGGATTCTGCGAAAAGATCTGAGCAGTATATACGAGCTTTGACCGGATCTGATAATGTAAAGGCATATATCTCCAAGGCTTTTTTATGTTCTCCTTTCTTCCCCCAGAGTATCGCCTCTGCCTCACTTATCACTGAATTGGTATTAGCTATCTTTAGTTCTCTGAAAAGTCGCTCGGGTAAGTAATGATAAGGCTCTTGTTTCAAAAATTCAATAAGTTGATTGCCATATTTTTTGCAGTTCTTGATATAGAGAATTGCAAGATTATTGTGAAAGAACATATTGTCATCTTGCAAATCAGATGTGACATACTCGAGATATTTAATGCAAAGATCAACCCATTTAGAATTTTTGTGAAGGAACTTGAAAACTCCTGAACGGTCGAGGCTTCTCGACTCCGTGGATTCATTCAAAAAGAGCTCAGTACCATACCTGAGGGGATCTTGGTTCAAAGGACCTTCAGAATATTCCAGTATGATATCCAGATGTTCATTATCAAGCCTCTGCAAATACCTGACAATTCTTTCGTCGATGGTCTCACTAAACTCATCATTACTATCGCTCGGAGTTTTTCTCAGTAGCTCCAAAGCCTCTTTATGCATAGATTTTCCATTATAAAAATCAATTAGTTCTTGCGTCTTGCCGACCTTGGTAAGCATCGATGTGACCGTCTTGACATCACAGTGATTGTGAACACGCACCAGCGATCCCACCAGAGCAGGAGTGACTAACATATAGCAGCGAAAAAGGCATGTATCTACAACTTCTGCAGCAACCTCAAGATCACCATAGATCTCAGGAGATAACTTGTATCCCTGAAAAATGACCTGTTCGTTTGAAACAATGAGTTTCGAAATCTTCCTTCTTGTCTGCGCTAAATAAGGTAGCAAGCAAGTGATGGCTTTTTTATCGATATCTTCTTCATTATCATCTGAATAAGCATCATTGGGGCCCGTGCTGTTATGGGTGTTACTCATGTCGCTTTTTCCAGACACTTTAGCAGGATATAGTGGAATGACATCTTCAGGAGCAGCTGAAATATCACTGAAGAGAAAAAGACTCTCCTCATACTTCTTTTGTTGAAATAGCTGAGTGGCCCTCTTTATCTGAAGTTGGCGGGAAAAAATTTCCTTGTTATCAATCAGTACTGGCTCAATCTGTGATAGTAATGATATGGCTTCAATATAATTCTCAGCTGCATCAAGCTCATCTATCTGTTGCCGGAAATTGGTACATAATAACTTGTAGACTTGCTTGGAAGTAGCGACATAAAATGCCTTTCCAAAAGTGCCAGTAATGATGCTTGCAACTTCAATGCGCTGTAATAGTGTGAGAGTCAAAGGGTTTCTAACTTCCAAATATTTAGAGTTGACGCAGATCAGAAACGGATAAGAGTAGCCAGTGATTTTTATCGGAAGTTCAAAAGATACTTCATCACTTATCACTTTCTCTACAAGCAATTGTCCAGTAGAGTCCACAAACTGATAGTTAGTGTCATGAATCAGGATGTTTTCAGTATCAGAAAGAATAGATGATAAAAGATCAGGAGTTTTCTTGGTGAAACTAAAGTAGGACGATGTAGACGTAGCGTACGAGTCTGAGTGCGTAGCATTGTGGGATCCAGGGAGGATTGTATTAGACAGCTCATTTTTCTCGAAATTGAAAACGACATACTCAGAACTCAGACCACAAATAACACTGTGACCATCCTTGGTAATTGTCATGAATTGCGCGGTATCAGGTAGGGCTGCCGTCTTTGAGCCAAAGAACTCAGAGTCTCGCCATTCATAACACACAAGTTGTTTTTTCCGACTTACTACCAAACGAGATACAAACGTACTTTCTGAATCCAATTGATGAGCAGATTCATGAGTAGCTATTGTATAGACCTCGCCATCTTTGTGTAGTATCTCGCTGAGAGAGAAGGAGTCCAGGTCCAACATGAAAACAGCTCCAGCAGACAGGACAACAAGCAATCCAGCATTTCGGATGGCAAAGATCTTATCTAAAGCTTTTTTGGAAATGCCTTTATAAGTGGAAACCAGCGACACCTTTGGGTTTCGAGAAAATGGATCGTTCAAGTTATATACCTGAAGCGAGCCGTTGGATAGTCCAACCAGCAACTTATCACCATGGGCATACAAAGAACAGATAGAATGCTTGTCATTTACATGATTGACCACCATCTGCTTATGATAAGCAGTGATTAAGGACTGCCCTGAAGGCGAGTGCTCGGTCATATCGCCTTGGTGATGGGTACAAGCGATAATGGCGAGGCTTGTAAATGTTCAAAAGATGGATCGGGAGCCTAGGGGTAGAGAGAGATCAGCAAGGATAAGGAGGTAGAAAGCCCGAGCAATGAAGGAGATCACAGCAGATAGTTTGATGAAACAAGCGGCGATTGGTCTGGAAACGCGTGAGGAGGCTGCTGGTAGGTTTTACAAGTTTCCGATTCTGAGTTCTACGGACATTAAGTCTAACCAATAGCGTCGGCAGCTACTAGGTTCATGGCCAATCTTCAGAAAGTAGGCCCTGCGATTAGCAAGCCGTTGGAGAATAAAATGAGAGAAATCCAGAAAAATAACCAGCTTGTGAAGCAGCAGACTGAGCAGTTCAAATCGAATCTAGGCAAGCTGGAGAAGAGTACCAATCTAGCTGCCACCATCTCAGCTACTGCTGATAACAGTGTCAAAGAGACAGGCGATGTGCAGCACTGGGCTGAGATGGTGGAGAGTCAGCTGAGAAGAATCGAGGAGACTCTTGAGCTTGCGAAGAGGAATAGAGGCGCTTGAGAGATCAACAGGAAATGATGGTGGCTATATAGGCGGTGCACTGGATCAATGGCCAAGAAAGCACAAGGCTATGATCTTAGCATGGTAAAGTGGTTGTGGGAGCCAGCTGATACAAGAAATGAAATGTGGGGTACAGAGAGGAGCGGAGAGGAAGTTAAAGACAGATAATCTGGAATCAAAGACCAAAAGCTTGGAATGCTGATTGTTGTATCACAAGGAGAAAGGTCTGGTTATGGCTATCGGATTAGCACATGTTGAGAAATATCCAACAGAGATTCGGCAGAATCTCCAGCAGATGGTATAGCAGATGCTATAGCAGCATTCAGGAAAACAAGCAGATATGAAGACGTTGGGTGTGGTTGGATGGATCTCGGCATATTACAGCCAGCTGTATTGCTTCTGTCATACAAAGCAGCAGATCTCTGCCACTCGGATTCTCCATTGTCTGGCCAACTCTTCAACAGGTCATGGAAATCATTTCCCTGTACATTTCTTCATGGTACTCCCCTGGACCTTATTACAGCTCATACAAGTTATCACAGTGTCATGATATGCATTTATATGTAAATATTCAAACATTCAACGAAAATTATTATAAAAAAAGACCAGGCTGGTCCAAATATGCAGCGGATAAGCAATAGCATTCAAAAACATTTCGTATGCCAAACGACATAATATCGTGAGGAAAAGGAAAACAACCGACCACACAATCAACAACAATACAAGGCCGGAAAAAGAATATGCAAGGGCCTGAGCCAAACCAACACCAGACAAAAGTATATCCAGTTGACTTTTATGCAAACACAGATAGCAGGTATCTCAGTAACATTTCTGTCACTGGGTGGGCCAAGTACCATCGGCCACCCAGCCTGCCTTGATGACTTTAATGGCATCACCAAGGTTAATAGGCTGCTTGAGAGGCCGAGACTTCTTCACCAACGCATCATAAATATTCGGATAAATATGTTCAGGAACTGATGCAATAACACTCTGTTTAGGGTTGACGGTATAACTGCCTCTTGTCCATTCTCTTCTGCGCCGTTTCCATTCTCGATAGCCAGGATTGGTGAGCTCCTCATCGGAAACATCCTCATCGTCGTATTCCGGCGCCGTCTTGGCCATCACCTCTCCAGATAGATCACTAGTGGTAGTCTTTTGTTCGGTGATCTCTGTACCACCGTGAATAAAATTGTCTTCACTGTTGTTGGTAGCAGGTGAAGCAATAGACCCTGACATGGTCTGGGCATAGGAAAGATCAGGGGTGCTGTCGTTGGCACCACCTGCCGAATTTCGCTCTGTATTTCCCGGAGGAGTGGTAGTAGCAGTGCCAGTAGCAGGTGCACTAGTAGTAGTAGTAGTAGTAGTAGTAGTAGTAGCAGCAGCAGCAGCAGCAGAACCAGTTGTTGGCTGATCACCAGGCATAGAATCTAGTAACAATTTTCTCCCGGTAGAGTTTGCGGCATTAGCAGGCTTGTCTAGGCGACAATTAGTTCCCAACTCGGCACTGCTTGCGCAGGGAGACGAGGCTTTGGGTGTGTACACAAAGAGATGGCCGATAGATGAACACAGAGAAATATCAGAAATGAACGACTCGTGGTTAGTGAAAACCATGGAGCCAGGCATGTCGGAAGAGTGTGCTGACTTGGAAGATAGCTTTTTCCCCACGAGCCGTAACTTTTTGCCGACTTTGAGCAGCCACTTTCGGCTACTAGACGGTGACTTGGGAGCAGCACAAGGCTCAAAAAGGCTGCTACTGTTGCGCACAGTTGGATTCAAATAAAGAGTCATGGCGCCTTCTCGCTTAGGAGGAGAAATAGCAATAGGAGGCATGGTAGATATTCACAGTCAAAAGAGTCGGTCGGCTGCTCTGCTGCGATTTTCTGTCAAACTGGTTTCACGAGGGGTCCTATTCAGGTTGCAAACTAACTGCAGCTGGGCAAGTGTTTGAAGAGCAAAACCCAAAGATTGGCACTTCCCGGGGGGGTAAACGGTGGGTTGATAACAATCACCCAATCTGCTCTGTTGTAGCCACATCAAAAAGGTGGAGGAAAGCGGGGAGGGTAGGAGCGCAGAAATGGGCTTTTCATTTAAAAAAACCAGCATTTCTGGAGAAAACAAACCCTCCAGGTCTATATATTGCTGTATACATCAGTGATATTGGGCTCGTCTGATGCCGTAAGAGTTGGTTGGGTAGGGCTGTTTTACGTTTACTGGTTAACATGCTCGTATTGAGCCAGTTTGATAAGGGGAGGGGAGTGCAAAAGGGTACTTACAAGGACTAGCCAGTGCTATTCAGGCTTGATCCAAGAAAAATCACATAATCTCAATAGATATGCTCGGCATTTTTGGCTTGAACTCATCAATAAGTAGCTAAGAATTTTGTTATTGTCAGTGCATGGCACTAATTTTCGCCCGCAAGTTGCCGTTAGAGTCCAGCAAAAATGCAGTGACCGTGTCATAATGCAGAAAAAGGCCCAGCATGATAGTATGCGTTTAAAGCTGTGCTGCTTTGTTTTCACAACCACTTTCACTCCAGTGTATGGGGATCTTTATGCTTTTGAGGGTTGCTTTCGTCATTGTTCTGGCCATCCGCCTCCACTGTTTGTTCTTTTGACCGACTCTGTGCTTCTTTGCCATCATCATTATTGGCGGAAACTTTTTTCGGCGTCCAAGGAAGGTCGTTCTCTCTAGACCAGCGCCGAAGCTCCACCCATTCATCCAAACGAGGTTTCTTCATCAATGGCACATCTTCTGCCTCTCCTCGAGGCACAAACTCCACCTTGTCGACTTTCAAGCTCACTCCATCATGCTGTGTCAACCATGTTCGAGAGTTGAAACCATGGCGATAGCTTCCAATGTATTTGGTAAGCTTCGGCATCACTGTCAGAGTAACAATAGCATCTGAATCTTCCTGCTTTGGCGATTCCTGACCAGCAATTTGTCCATTTTTCTTGCTTGAATCATCTGATTTCTTATCTTTAGAATCAGGGGTATCGTCAGAAGTATTTGTACTTGCACTTGCTTCCTGCTGCTTTTCGTCGCTGACGGTCTTTTGTTCTCCTTCACCGCTATCATTCTTTTCGGAAACCTGCTCCGTATTCTTGTTATCACCCCCATTATCCGTTGCCAATTTACCGTCTTGTGTAGAAGTGTCATTATCAGGTTTGTCACCAGCTCCATTCTCTAGAAACGCACCTGGTATAAGACCCGCACTGTTGTCATTCAAGTAGCCTGTGTGGTATAGAATACCCACAATATCGCTATCATCCGTATAAATATCAGTCCCCCAGACTTTACGCTTTATGACAGCGTAGTTTTCTCTGCTCAGCTGGCGTCCGGGAATGCGCACTGTCACAATAGAATTCTCTTTACCTTCAAGACGAGGAAAGAGAGTCTCATTGCGATAAGCAGGGCTTGAGTAAACTACTATACCCAGACGTTTTTGCGGCAGTATTTTGACAGATTCTAGAACCTGTGAACTGTCAACTTTGACCTCGGGCTTGATAGTCTTGGGTATGTCATCGTCAGCCTGGTGCTTATCATGGAAGTGATGATGGTGGTGATGGTGGTGGTGATGATGATGATGCTGAGAGTTCCGCGCCTCCTCAGTCGCATGGTCTGACATAGTATTTAGTCTTGCAAACGCATCTTCAGCGCGATCCGGTGCTGGTGGTGCAACACTGGCAGTCATTGGTGATGGTATATACTGATCCAAATGTGGAGGAGGCAATTGCTGATGTAATTTTTGATGGCTATTCAGGATGTCTCCAATATTAGAAAGCCGGGTTTCGATCGATTCCACCGCTTGTACAAACGAGTTGTTGTTCTGGCCTGAGCCGGCTGTGACAGAATTGCTGGTGGTGTTGGAAGGGTTTGTGTTTGGTTGTAGTGGGTGGTTAAAGAAGGTGGTTTCCCCAGCTGTGGTGGCAGGCCCTTCTGATGAGCTCACCAAGGATGAGATATGCATAGCACACATTGTTGAAAGGAGGAGGGAGAAAGCAAACAAGGAGTCTACCAGAAAAGCAATAAAGCAGAATCAAAAAGAATCAGTAGACACAGAGACAATAATATATGTTTGCAGATGCAGTCACTGGTTTATGTTGCTGAGCAAAAAAAAAATCCCCCACACTGTGGGCGTTGGTTGTTATGGGAGCAGGGCCACGTTATGGTTGTCGTGGAGTAAAGAGAGGGTGAATGTGGAGACAGCAATTACCTGCGTTGAGCCGAGTTTAAGTAGAGTAAGCAAGTGGTCGCAAAAAAGCAGGAATGAGAGCCCCGTTCCAGCTGTTGGAATAAATGCAGAATATCCTGAAGTGGTGGTGGAGGTTCGACAATTGAGGTTTTGTGGTTCGAGATTCAAAGCTTATTTTGCTGATATTCTTGAAGGTCTGTTAGAAGGAACCAACAGGGCTTGCTTGAATGATAAGTCTGCTGGGAGAGGAAAGGAGGGTGTGGGGCTTCAGCTTCGGGGAGGGCAGGCTGGGAGAGCTGGCTTGGGTCTTTGATTTCATGATAGTGGGAGGTTTGAAGGGCATTGAAAAGAGACCGTGAGGGGAGAGATCTGAGCGGGACGATAGTTGGACTGTACTGTTATTTTGAGAGTGACATTGCTGCCTGGTTGGTATTTTACTGACCAAGAGCTGCTTGAGTGCCGGAGTGCTGTGTTGGAGTGCTGTTGGGGTGCTGCTACATCCAAGTGTGCTACGCTCTAGTGGTGGAAGTGACTAGCTATAAGGAGCAGTTGGATATTGCAGAGTGCAGGTGGAGGGGTACAGCTGAATAGAGCTGCAACGAGTGGGGAATTTGTTTAATCGATTGACTAAATCTTGTGTTTTTCTGCTATCGAAAACCATTATAATTTATCCCAGATTGTATCGATTTCTTGGAAATGAGCTTTATCACACAAATCTTCTTAGCTGCCATCCTCGTGGCCGTGGCCCTCGGCACTGCTGTGACCTGGAAATTGGCTACTAGTTCCCAGCCAGAAGTTGAATCAGGACCGAAAACTTTACTAGTTGTGCTGGGATCGGGGGGACATACGGGGGAAATGCTGCGTCTACTTCGAGCAGTCCAATTGAACAAATATCATCGTCGGGTATGGGTCTATGGAGAAGGGGATGAAATTTCCGCCAAAAAAGCTGCACAGTACGAACTTGCACAAGGAAATAAGACAGGGTTTGAGATTGTCAGTACACCAAGAGCTAGAGAGGTTGGTCAATCTTGGAGTTCGACTGTGTTTACCAGCATGAGGACGTTGCTTTCATGCTTCTCTATTGTGGCTCGCAACCGGCCTCATGCCATTGTCGTGAATGGCCCAGGCACATGTGTCATGGTTTGCGTGGCATCTACTCTGCTAAAAATAGTCATGCTAAGTCGGGCCAGAATCATTTTTTTTGAATCGCTTGCTAGGGTGAACAGCCTGTCACTATCAGGACGGCTACTGCTCCATCTTGCTGATCGATTTGTGGTCCAATGGCCTGAACTCAGCAAAAAGTACCCCCAAGCCGAATATCTCGGTATGCTCGTATAACTTTCCACCAAGTTGTGGGTTCCAATTCTACACGAGCAAACAATTCGATTGGAGGGTGGTTAGTAATGTACCTGGGATCCGGCTAGCAAAATACGATCCGTCCCATTGGATCAGAACTTCATTCGCTTCAAGATAACCTTATGATTTTTTTCCGAGAATCATCTCAATATAATTGCATTTAGTTAATACGACCTACACCTGTGGATTACCTACTGTTCACCCTTAAATGGTAGCTTCAACGCTTCCCTACCCGAGCTTATCAGCCCAGTTGCCTAAAGCAGCAGCCTTATAGTATGAGACTTGCTTATCCACCCACAGTACCCCCCGCCAAGTATCCCTTAAACCAACAACCAGTCGGTTTTGACATTGTTATTTCAAGTTGGATTTTTACCCACAAATTTGAAAGATGTTTGTTCTACAGGTCAATGCTCAAGGTGACCTTATCGATCCAAAGTCTCGACAAGCAGTGACTTTGAGAGGTGTTAATTTGGATTCCGCTTGTAAGCTGCCAAGTAGCCCTCATGTGACTACTTACACCCCACTGACAGAAGAGTTTTGGGATGGTGATAATGTATCATTTGTAGGACGCCCATTTCCTCTCAGTGAAGCTGCTGAGCATTTGGAGAGAATCAAGGCCTGGGGGTTCAATACCATTCGTTATGTGTTCACTTGGGAATCCCTCGAGCATAAGGGGCCTGGGGTGTACGACGAGGAATTTATCTCTTACACAATTGAGGTTCTCAAACTTATCAAGAGCTATGGTTTTTATTGTTTTTTGGACCCTCATCAAGACATTTGGGGCAGATTTAGCGGCGGCTCAGGAGCCCCTATGTGGACGTATTATGCTGTCGGTATAGACCCTCGGAATTTCAGAGCTTGTGAAGCTGCTCTCGTTCAGAATACCTGGGAACCCACTCCTGAAGATTTCCCGAAAATGATTTGGGCTACCAATTATTCCCGAAGTGTTTGTCAGACAATGTTTAGTTTGTTCTTTGCTGGCAAGTATTACGCACCAAAGGCCATAATTAATGGCCAGAACATTGAGGAGTATCTCCAAGGATGTATGCTCAAAGCTTTGCTACATTTCTACGAAAGAATTCAAACAGAAACAGATCTGTTTGAGACCAGTATATTTGCTGTTGAAACCATGAACGAACCCAATATGGGTATGATTGGCGTGGAGGATATCACAGTTGTTCCCAAAGGCCAGAATTTGAAATTCGGTACTGTTCCTACTGCTTTTCAGAGTATGCTACTGTCATCTGGAGAAGCATGCTCTGTCGATTTCTACTCGTTTGGTAAGCTGGGCCCTCGAAAGGAGGGTCAAAAATTGGTTGATCCCGATGGTGTGTCCATCTGGATACCCGCTTCCAAGTTAGAGAAGATAGACGAACATTATGGATTTAAAAGATCCTCAGAGTGGAAATCAGGGCTTTGTGTTTGGGCTCAGCATGGCGTCTGGGATCCTGCTACCAAGAAGTGTTTGGAGCCTGGCTATTTTGGCTCTCACAAAGGTAGCTCAGTGGATGAGCTCTATTTTACAAATACTTTCTTCAAGCGGTACTGGGCGCGGTTTTTTAAGGCTGCTCGTAAGCTTTTAGGTCCAGAGGTTTTTATTATGTGCCAACCTCCGACTTTGGCCATTCCACCTACATTGAAGGGGACGGATCTTATTGACGATCATGTCATCTATGCTCCGCACTTTTATGACGGTCTAACTTTGATGCTTAAAAAGTGGAATAACAACTGGAATCTTGATTGCATTGGATATCTACGTGGCAGGTATCTACTCCCTGTCTTCGCCATGAAATTTGGTGCTGCTAATGTCCGAAAATGTCTTGCAAAGCAGGTGGGCTGTATCAAGCAAGAGGGCAGAGAACAACTTGGCGAAAACATACCAGTTCTCATGTCAGAGACTGGAATTCCCATGGATATGAACGACAAGGATAGTTATTACAAGACTGGGGACTATACCTCACAAACTTTGGCTTTGGATGCCACCTCATTTGCACTGGAAGAGAATACCATGCATCATACTTTGTGGTGCTACACTAGTGTGAACTCACACAAATGTGGTGATTATTGGAATGGTGAGGATTTCAGTTATTGGAGCACGGAACCTTTACTTGAAAAGGATGGTCATTGCGAATCGACGTATGATGCAACCATTATTGACACTGACAAGGCCAGCTTGACTTCTCGAGACAACACGCTTGTGTCGTCTCCTTACAAAAATGTACGAGCGGTTACTGCCTTGGTAAGACCTTTCCCTATAAAGGTAAGTGGGCGATTGCTTTCATATGGCTTTAATCTCGCTTCACAAAGGTTCACAGTAAAGATTGAAAGCAATGGCTCTAGCGATGCTACTCAAATCTTTTATCCTTCATTGCATTATCCTGATAGCTCAGACGTAGAGATTATTGTCAGTTATGGAAAATGGGAGCTTAACTCTGAGCATGGTGTTGTCAACTGGTACCACCCCGTTGAGGGAGAACAAACTCTAGAAATATCTGCAAAAGATGAAAAAGAAGCAGACAAAGGTTGCTGCTCTGTCATGTAGTATTTTAATTATTGGTCGGTATAGATGATCTATTCTGCTATTATATAACCCTTATAAATAAATATCATCAGCATTTCACTGGCACTTGCAGACATGGTTGTTTCAAAACTCCAAACTCTCCTCTCTTTCTCGCTTCTGCCGAGCAGTTTCTTTACTGACTATCTGATTTGCAAATTTGTGGAAGATCTCCACGTAAGGAGCCAATGATGTCTTCATGTAACTCTCCATTCTATCATTCTCATTACCATTGTCAATATCATAGGTAGTGAGCTGTTCAATAAGGAGATTGACAGTTGGTACCTCAAAAGGATCAAAGTTATCCAAGGTTGCAAGATCAATGGGGACACAGACTCTACCGGTTTTCGGATGAACACAGAAAGGGGATTTAAGCAAATGGTTCAGCTGCTTGGAAACAGCAGCATCAAGTCTAGGGTAGGTACATTCAAATATGATATCCTGTTTAGACTCCATCAGCTTGTACGTATCGACATCTGAATCTGCTGCAACCTTATCAATATCAAGCCACTTCTCTTTTGAAGATTCGCTAGGATTGGATTCCCACTTTTTGATAAGTTTATGAGCCAGCTGATCGTCGGGAAGCTTTTCGGCAAGCTTTTTGGCTGCTTCAGGACTTTCCCAAAGATCCTGATCTCGAAGAATAAGTTTTGGAAACTCGTGTTTGAGAATCTCAAAGCTTCGAGCAAGGTGAGGATGCATAGGACGCTTGATGTCCACCAATTTACCGCCCGATGCCTGGCCTACAACCTGCAGATACGATGCAATGGCGACTCTCTGAGGATCTGTAAGATCACGGGCTCTTCTGTCACAAACCCACGCATGGGCTCCTCGACGGCCAGAGTAAACCCACATTATATCTTCGAAACCAAAATCCTCCCGCAGGGCTTTGTCCAACACTTTGATAGAGACAGTAATGAATCCCCAGCACTTATTGCAGATCTTAGCCTCATCGCAACAGGTTCGAACGTCGTTGTAATCAGTCAGATCGATATCAATGACGAATTCTTTGGAGACAGGCTTAACAAGATCCTTTCGAACCGTTTTTCTATCACGAGGATTGATACGATAAACTGCACCGATTTCGAAACGAAAGGGTACGACTTGGACCAGATCTTTCTTGAACTCTTCAGCAGTAGGAAACGATTTGTAACGAACATAGGTGCCATCTTCCAGAGTATATGCTAGCTCTCTATTGGCAAAATCATTGGTTGGTACGTTTGAATGATTGAGCCAATGGAAAAAATGCCGGAAGGGAAAAAACTTCTGATAATAAATCTTCATTATCTCCCTTTCGTCCACTGGACAATCGGAAATCGTCTGTGCTTGTGTCATGTTATGTGAGTAGAAAGTGATCGATGGACGTGAAGATGGTAAATTCAATTAGTACGCGTCGCGTTGAAGACTGGGTGGAACCTACAGCAGAACATTCATCAATAGATCGAACACACAACGAAAAAAAAATTTTTTAGAATGTTCTAAAAGCAGTTGGATAATTTTCTAACATAGGCTAATATTGTCATTGAGCCTCTGCGCTGGAGTGTCAGATCCAATAGACTAGAATCATGGATCAAAGCTAAGCTGCGAAGCTCAGCAAATACAAGCAATTAGTAATAACATCTCGACACTATTAGCTACTGAATTGGCCCTGAAATATCAGCTTCTCATGTAATTGAGATTCTTAATGTAACTTTGTCCCTGAAATAAATCACTGAAATCCTCGAGTCCCTGAAGATAATCTACAAAGATCTGAGCAGGCTCTTAGCCGGGGAAGAACAACTTGAGTTGCCATAACAACCATAATGCACGGCTATCGTCCACCTCAATCCCACATCTGTGGCGAACACTCCTACTAACATCAGCACGCATTACACAATGGATATCGTTATCGGAATCACAACAAAAGACAGCGTTATTATTGGTACCAGTAAAGCTGC
The DNA here is from genome assembly GCA_030564625.1 of Zygoascus hellenicus. NCBI lineage: Eukaryota > Fungi > Ascomycota > Dipodascomycetes > Dipodascales > Trichomonascaceae > Zygoascus > Zygoascus hellenicus. The sequence goes on from JAJLWE010000004.1 coordinate 652,814, forward strand.
TGTCCGAGGCATCAGTGTGCTGAAGGCTAATGATGACAAGACGCGAGCCCTCAATGACCACAGCTTGATTGCGTTCACCGGAGAAGCAGGAGACACTGTGCAATTTGCAGAATACTTGCTGGCAAACATACAATTATACGGAGTTCGAAACGGCACGGAAATGTCGCCTACTGCAGTCTCATCATTCACTCGTAACCAGCTTGCTCAGGCATTGCGTAGCAGAAAACCTTATCAGGTGAATGTCCTGATTGGAAGCTACGACACCAAGAAGAATAAGCCTGTTCTCAACTGGATAGATTATTTGGCAGCCAATGTCGAACTACCGTATGCAGCTCATGGGTATGCTCAGTATTATGTGATGTCTCTGATGGATCGCCATTTCAAGTTTGGCATGACCGAGGAAGAAGGTATTTATTTGCTCCAGCGGTGCGTCAAGGAGCTTAGGTTACGAATGCCCATTGAATTCAAGGGAATTCAGGTCAAGATCATTGATAAGAACGGCATCCGATTGTCGGACGACTTGTAATTAGGCATAGATCAAATCGCATGAACTTGTATGTGTTGTAAGTTTTGTATATTTGTAGTAGGTCTGTCGACGGTAATTTGGCTTGACCGCTCAGCATCAATTGTTCAGCCATTTTGTTTCCAGATATTTCACTGATCCATTGATTTCCACTCATTTTGTATGAGATAATCAATCCCATAACATTCAGATTCTTTGGTTTCCAACTTGTAGTATCTCAGCTTGTAGTTAATCCATTTATCGTGAGTTCCCACCCAGTATCACCTTAACTTCAGCACTAGCAGTCCATCATGTCTGATGGAGGTGCTATGGAGAAGCTTCAGCTATTGTCTCTAGTCGACAAGCTCACAAATGATATCAAAACCTTCATAGGTTTAGAAGACAAGTCTCTGGCTGAGTTCATCATTGATTTACATCAGAAATCATCCAAACAAGGCAGTGATGTCGAATCTTTCAGACAAAGCTTACTACAAGTAGGAGCTGATTTCCCACAAGAACTGGTTGAAAAAATAAACGACTCTATTGTGAAACTCCATCCTGTTTATAAAAAAGCTCGCAATTCTAAAGAATCTCAAGTTTCTCAAGGGGAACTTGTGCAAAAGCAGTCGAAGCCCGGTGGACTTTCCGCTCTCAGTATTCCTGATTCTGAGCCTGTCGCTGGTGAGACAGTTGAGGATAGCCAACGAAATCAGACTTTCCATGGAAATTCAAAGAAATATGAAGATGCAGTTTATAAAGAGTCGAATTTCCGGGAGAGGTCTCCTCCTTGGAAACGATCTCGTGATCGAAGACGATCCAGCCCGCCTGATTCACATCACCGAGAACGATCTCCTCCATGGAGACAGGACACGCATTTGCGAGGAAGAAGCCGTTCTCCTGTTTCTGACCGCAGAAGTCGTCCCCGTGAACCTCGTGAACCTCGTGAGCCTCGTGAGCCCGAAGACGATGAAGCTACTATAGGAAAAGTCTATGAAGCTACTATCAGGAATATCACCCACTACGGGGCTTTTGCTAATATTCATGGCATTCGTCACAATCCAAGTGGCTTAATACATGTATCTCAAATGGCAGATTACCGCGTGGAAGATCCTTCTGATGTTGTGTCGCGAGGAATGACCGTTCCTGTCAAGGTCATCAGGATTGAAAACGGGAAAATCAGTCTTTCCATGAAAGAAGCATCCAATCATTCAGATGCACGCGATGATGGATATATGGCACACACTAACAAAAAGCCCAAGAAAAGACTGACTAGTCCTGAGCGGTGGGAACTGAGACAGCTCATAGCTTCAGGAGCAATTTCAGCAGCTGACTACCCTGAGCTTCAAGCGGAATCATTAGGCAATGAAACCTCTACTGATGACTTTACCCGGTCAGACAACCCATTTGAAATGGAAGAAGATGTGGATATTGAGTTGAAAGACGAAGAGCCCCCCTTTTTGGCTGGACAAACACAGCATTCACTTGAATTATCTCCAATACGGGTGGTCAAGGCACCCGATGGCTCTCTAAATCGGGCAGCCATGTCCGGTGCTACTTTGGCGAAAGAAAGACGAGATAAGCGACAAGAAGAGCAGCGTGCTAAACAGAGAGAAGGCCGGGAAGAGCAAAAGCAGAGCAGAGGACTGGCACAAGATCCGCTGGCTGATTTGATTGAGGATGCAGGAGATAATACTAATGAAAATGTCTCAGCTTCTGCAGACTCCCATACTTTGCAGTGGAAAAAGGCAGGTAAACAGACTTTTGGAAAGCGATCAGATATGCCGATAGGTCTTGTCAGGAAAAGCTTACCGGTCTACCAGCTACGAGAACAGATAACAGATGCTATCAGAGACAATCAAGTCATGATCATTGTAGGTGACACTGGTTCTGGAAAAACTACACAGATCACCCAATATTTGTATGAAGAAGGGTTTGCCAATAACGAAATGAAAATTGCATGTACACAACCTCGTCGTGTAGCAGCACAATCAGTTGCTAAGCGAGTCGCAGAGGAAGTTGGCTGCAGACTCGGAGACACTGTCGGTTACAATGTGCGTTTTGATGATTGTACTACTCCCCGAACCAAAATCAAATATATGACAGATGGTATGCTCCAGAGAGAGGCTCTGATAGACCCTGATATGTCGCAGTATTCAGTCATAATGTTGGACGAAGCTCATGAGCGTACGATTGCTACTGATGTTCTATTTGCTCTTTTGAAAAAGGCCGCTAGACGAAGACCTGATCTGAAACTCATTGTCACTTCCGCAACGCTCGATGCAGAAAAGTTCTCACGTTATTTTGGTGACTCCCCTATTTTATACATCCCTGGAAGAACATTTCCCGTGAGTATAGAGTTTGTGAAAGAGCCGGAAATGGATTATCTTGATGCCTCATTGAGAACTATAATGGAAATTCATCTTAGTGAGCCATGTCCTGGTGATATTCTTGTGTTTTTGACAGGTCAAGAAGAAATTGATACCAGCTGTGACGTATTAGAAGAGCGGATGAAAACACTTCGGAAGAATGCAGGGTCTGGTAGTTCCATCCCTGATCTGATTGTTCTACCAGTATATGCCGCTATGCCTTCAGAGATGCAAAGTCGTATTTTCGATCCAGCTCCACCTAATGGGCGAAAGGTCATTTTGGCAACAAACATTGCAGAAACTTCAGTGACTATTGATGGTATCTATTATGTGGTGGATCCGGGTTTTGTTAAGATCAATGCATATGATCCAAAGCTAGGCATGGATTCTTTGCAAATTTCCCCGATTTCACAAGCTCAAGCTAATCAGCGAGCAGGTCGTGCTGGTAGAACAGGTCCAGGTAAATGCTTCAGGCTGTATACTCAGCAGGCTTACGAAACAGAAATGCTACCGAACACCATTCCAGAGATCCAACGGCAAAATCTTTCTCATACAATTCTTATGCTCAAAGCAATGGGGATCAATGATCTACTGAATTTCGACTTTATGGACCCGCCTCCAGCGAACACTATGTTGACGGCTTTAGAAGAGCTATATCAACTCAGTGCGCTGGATGATGAAGGATTGCTCACTAGGCTGGGACGGAAAATGGCTGATTTCCCTATGGAGCCCGCAATGGCCAAGGTATTGATCTCTTCAGTTGACAAACATTGTTCGGAGGAGATTCTGACTATTATTGCAATGTTATCAGTACAGGCAGTGTTTTACAGACCACGAGAGAAGAAGGACGCGGCCGATCAGAAACATGCAAAGTTCAAAGATCAATCGGGAGACCACTTGACTCTTCTAAATGTTTACAATGGCTGGGCTCGTGCAAGTTTTTCATCTCACTGGTGCACCACTAACTTCATCCAGGAAAGATCTTTAAAGCGAGCTCGAGAAGTACGAAAGCAGCTTGTGACTATCATTCAACAGCGATATAAGCATCGTCTTGAAAGCTGCGGAATGAATACTGAGGATGTCCGCAGGGTTCTCTGTACGGGATATTTCCGTAATGCAGCCAGAAAAGATCCTCAGGAAGGTTATAAGACGCTTGTCGAGTCTACAGCGGTGTTTCTTCATCCATCGAGCTCGCTATTTTTCAAACCTGCAGAGTATGTCATTTATCACACATTACTTCTGACATCCAAGGAGTACATGACATGTGTATCGACAATAGATCCGAAATGGCTGGTAGAAGCAGCACCACATTTCTTCAAAGTCGCTTCTTCAGATGTTCTCAGTAAGAGAAAGAAGAATGAGACCATCCAGCCATTGTTCAATCGATACAGCCGAGACCAAAACGACTGGCGACTGAGTGCGCAGAAGAAAATCATTCAGGCTGCTCAGCGAAGTGGGTTTAGTTGAAGCAGAAATGAACATGATGTCTCTTATAGTTGGTGGGTTGTATTTATCTAGACAGAAAGTAGCTTAAGATATTTATTTAGCATTGACAATCTCAATGAACTCGGGCTTGAGAGAAGCACCGCCGACCAAGAATCCATCAATGTCCTCCTTGTCAGTGAAAGTAGTAGCATTCTTGCCATTGACAGAACCTCCGTACAAGATTCTAGTGGCATCAGCAACCTCCTTGTCAACCTTGGAAGCCAGGTACTTTCTGATCTCAGCATGGACAGCTTCGGCATCATCAGGAGTGGCAGCAAGGCCGGTTCCAATGGCCCAGACAGGCTCGTAGGCGAGAACAACGCTCTCCCAGTCCTTCTTATCGAGCTGAGCAATGGCAGCATCAAGCTGCTTCTGGACAACAGCAATGGTCTTTTCAGCCTTCTTCTCATCAAGAGTCTCACCAATACATAAAATTACCTTGAGACCGTTGTCAATAGCAAACTTGGTCTTGCTGGCAATGAACTCATCGGTTTCCTTGAGAATGGTTCGTCGCTCAGAGTGTCCAAGGATGACCCATGTGGCTCCGACATCCTTGATCTGATCAACCGAGACTTCACCAGTGAAGGCACCATTGCCCTTGTTGAAAGAGTTCTGAGCAGCAACAGCCACAGTAGGGGCCTTAAGATGCTCAACAGTCCACAAAAGATACGGGTAGGGGGGAGAAATAACCACCTCAGTGGAGGACTTCAAGGTAGCAGAGTTCAAGCCATCGACGATGGTCTTGATTTGGTCCTTGGAACCATTCATCTTGAAGTTTCCGCCAACAAAAAATTTTCGTGCCTTTTATGCAATTAGCTATTCAATTCTTCCTGATTGCCGCTCCAACTACAAACCAACTCACCATTTTAATAGATATGTGTGTGTTCAATTGATATAACAGTTGATGTGATGAATCCAACTTCAATGGCACCCTGTCGGGTTAAAAATGATGGGGTGCGGCCAACAAAAAACGATAACGTGAGGGGCCTTGCCTTTCAGTGGTGTGAGCAGCAACAACGGTAAAGCAGGCAGCGGGAATATCGGGCTGATAGGTGCGTTGAGAATAGGTGGGAATTTTATTGGCTTCTAAGCTAATAGTTCGAGTTACAAACGTCTCCGAGGAGCTCGTCCGTAGTGCCGAGGATGTGGGGTTCCGGATAATTATCTTGCAGCCCTGTAGACCGGCATTCCCAATGAGGGTGTATTAGTCAGCTATTCTGATTTCGTCCAAGTTGGATACAATTACACAGCTCTGGGGAATCATGTCTAGTTCATAAAAGCTTCAATGGTGGTGAATTTGATGTTATCAAGCTGAAATCAAGCTAAAGAAATTGTTCTGAGATATCAAGGTTACTCCTGGAGCGCTTTGGCATGCTTGCAAGGCCGTTTGTCGTGTTTAACTAAGAGATCATCCAGGAGAGGAGAGAGTAGTCAAAAGATGATCATGTGCCATCATGTTTAGGGCGATAGAAAATGCATGAAGAATTAAAATCTTGATTCAAAGACTGTGGATATCAATGTTATGTTGGAATATATGAATTGATCAGGCTTTGGTCCTGGTGTGATTTCTATCTGGTTGTAGGATGTCGGTGTCACGTGCTCCGGGTTATCTCCGCGGTATACTCTCCATTAATCATTCAAGCGTTTGGTGTCCATGAACTACATAAATTTACAAGTGATTGATTCAATAGATACTTTGCTAGTAGAATCTGATTTCTAATCCACTCGGGATAATCCGTTTGTCAGCTTCTCGCAATTTGTACGTTACTATATCTGTACTTCTTCTATCCACCTACATCTCCCTGATCACATCTAAACCATCTCCCAGTTGCGGAATATATCATGGATCGGCTACCGTCAACCCCTCTAAGGCGGTCTAACTCAGTGACGTCTAATTCTTCCGTATCTAAAGCATTTCAGCCTGTCGAAGATGGCTCTCTACCTTTGTTGAATGAAGTGCTGGGGCCTGAAGTGCTTGCTGATCTCAGCGATGGCATGGCTACCTTTGATGTCAACATGCAACATCTTCAAAACGTTCACAACTCCCTAACCAATTTCAATGAACAATTCGCTGGCCTGTTGCATAGCATGAAGATGAATGCTTGGTGTGTGGATTTTCCGGAAGCTCCTACCGCTGCAAGTTTCAGTCGAGATCGTAGCGAACCGTCTCAGCCTAGTTCTACAAGACCATCTGTGGTTGAGAATTTTGACGCGACCTACGTGACGAATGATGATATTTCGTTTCTTCCAGAGCCTTCTCCAAAACCTGTTTCTCGACAGAAGACTGCCAGGCTTCCTAGAGTTGCAACTCTAGTTGGTTCAGGATCAAATGCTAGATCAAGCGCTTCAAGTAGCAAGTCGAGCTCAAGTTCAGGCTCGAATACGAGACCGACTTCAAGATCTTCCAGGATTCCTGCTCCTACTAAAGTAACCACAGGGTCACGTATTCCTACGGCCCCAAGGGGTGGTTTTGCTGCGAGAGGAGGGGCTACCAGAGGTACTGCTCGAGGTACATCTCGGGGAGGCAATTACTCTACCAGAGGATCCCGCTCTACAAGCACTACAGGTCGAAGTATGTCTTAAAACTGTGAAGATTCAACATGATAATACATATTCAGCAATGGTCGTGACAAGCTATGGATGAAGTTGTTCGTGGGCCAGTGGTGATCCAATCTCCAGTCTGCATATCATATGGACATTCGTTCTATTATTGGATATTATCTTCAATGCTACTTATTTTGGAGACTTATACAGCTGAGCATTGTCTTCCAAGACCTATTATGGCTCTTCCGACGCCCTCTTTATAGTCCATGGCTATGGAATAGGGGACATCACGAAGCCGGAGTTGAGTCTCAAACTCAGGAATGCCTCCACCGACACCAAAATAGATCTTCTTTGCAGCAACCAATGCACTTCCTTCTGATGCCATGCAATTAAGAAGAGTATCGGTAAATACGGAGACGGTTTCTGGTGCATATATTGTCTCAGAAGCCAGCACCATGTCGTAAGCTGATTGTTCAGCTACAAGTTGGACAAATTGAGGTGACCAAGCACCAGAAACAAATGTCACTTGTATGTTTCGATTCGCTAGATCGGCCTCAAACTGCTCGATAAGTGTAGGGGTGATATCCACCTCTCCCTCGGCATTTGCGTCTGGATTCACTATAGAAAGCCATGCCAGCAGCACGTTGGGTGCTGTAGTAAGTTCTAATACATCTCGATTATAATCTGCGAGAACCAGTTTCGCTGGCTCATGATTGTTGACAGAGGGATCTCTGTTTTGAAGCAGGATCTGCAAGTTTCGAGCTACAGGTAAGCCAGCACCACAACCAAGCTCTAGCAATGAAGCCTGACCCAATGGAAAGGAGTTTTCCAAATATTTGATGAGATCTAAAGTGCACTCCCAGACTTTTGCACCGCCCTCATATGTGTTTTTGCGCAAATCTTCGTGGTCATTGAGAAGAATCTGCTGCGTCTCATTCAGCTTATCACTTTTCATCAAGGAATACTTGACATCGTAGATATCCCTTTTAGGAACTATACATGTAGATGTAATTTGGATATGCTCAAACGAAATCCGATAAGGTGTGAAATTATCTCCGTGCTTTTTACTGCCAATGAGAAGATCTCTCAGAGAATAAGATCTAGGCTCAAACTCTTCTGGCAGCTCCATTTTTTGAGAAAGAAACTCTTTGTAGTTGATCCGATTAACTACTTCGCCCTCTTCATCATCTTCTTCTCTGAAACCAAACGAGAACATGATGGCTGTGCTGAGTTCTGTTGTTACAGGGAGGAAAAATAAATATATTACTTGATCTCGACATGGTGAAAAGGCTAAATAACAACCCCACAAAGCTATCAAACCTCCCTTCAAAACCAGATAAACCAGGAAAATGCGATTAGACAAGGCATTTCTCGCAATAGCACTTGTATTTTTTGGCCAATGCCAGGCTTCGGTAGGAGACCGATCCTGGGAATTTGTTAATTGTAAAGAGACTTGCATTGATAGAGACTGTTCAGGACCCAATCCGAATGCTGGCATACCATGGATCCGAAGAATAGCTTTGTGGGACTGCTCTCAAGAATGCGATTATAGCTGCCAACAAGCTTTGACAGAGCAGAGGATAAAAAATGGGGAAGAGGTGCTTCAATATCATGGCAAATGGCCGTTTCCACGGCTCGGGCCCATCCAGGAGCCGGCAGCAGTGCTGTTCTCACTCTTGAACTTCGTTCCCAATTATTATGGCTACAAACTGATAAGCCAAGATCGAGTTTTTCAAAATGATGCTGCCAATCAAATTTACCTGAAATCTTATTACAAGTTATTTGCGTTAGCTCAGATGAATGCTTGGATTTGGAGCTCGGTGTTTCACACTCGAGACTTTGTGCTCACCGAGAGACTTGACTATTTTTCTGCCATGCTTACCATCTTGTATGGTCTCTTCACAGTATGCACAAGACTTTATCGTCTGGATAGACCCTCAATGAGGGCCTACCGCCTTGCTTTAGCTTTGTTGTGTGCGGCCTTCTATCTAGGTCACGTTGGCTATCTGTCACTCATCAGATTCTCATATTCCTACAACATGGCAGCCGGAGTTGTTGTAGGTCTGATTCAAAACTTTATGTGGATTTACTACTCTTTGAGTCTTTATAAACAAAACGGACAGGGCTGGTCCTTATGGCCTATCTACATTACACTTTCAATTACTTTAGGCATGTCCTTGGAGCTCTTTGATTTCCCACCTGTTTGGGGAGCCTTTGATGCCCACAGTTTATGGCATGCAGCCACTGTTATACCATGTTTTTGGTGGTATGCTTGGATGGAGAAGGACATGCATTATCTCAAGACATCTACTAGAAGGTTGAACTAAAGCATAGTTGAGGTTAAAAGCCAAGCCATAGACAACACAGCTATTTTCAAAATATATTATAAAAACTAAGCGTAATCTGCCAATAGTTTCACTACCTGCTGAGCCAGTTCATCAGCCTCCGCCCGTCCAGCAGCCTCAGCATAAACTCTGACCACATTCTCGGTTCCACTAGCCCTAACAAAGCTTCGTCCTTGACTGAACTTCTTGACCTCGGCATCAATTTTTGATTGAAGTCCTTTGGGTTCGACCAATGATCGCTCAGCATTGGTGGTTTTGAACATGGTTCTGTCTTTGACCTGAGCCTTGAGCAGACGGTTGGGCAGATCAGTATAACAATAATCCCAGTCTTTAGGGCTCCATCGCATAAGACTGAGAATAGCTAAAACCATCAATAAATCACTTATGGCATCACCAACAGTCTGATTTATAAGATTACTGAACGCTAACAGAGTTTCAATGGCCGATTGCTGGCCAGGACTTTCCGGTGTTTGTTCCTTTAGTGCACGAACAGCATCATCACTGAAGAGCACAGTACCGTGGCCATTGGCCTCAAAATATACACCGATATCAAATGATTGTGCTGCATGATGCAAATATTTGACACCAGTGGGAGTACATTCAACTGGTAACTTTAGTTGGTTAGTAATATACTCTGTTGAGGAACCGTTGGCATAAGCAGTCTGAACCACGCCAATTCTGAGATTTGATCCAGAGGTAGAAACAAGTTCACCCAGATAAGCAGCAGCCAGAGTAGCAATCTTATCACCATCGAGAAGCTTAAAATGACCAGCATCATCGACGAAGAAAAAGATAATTCGATCAGCATCACCGTCAAATGAGCAATATAATGTGTTATTTTTTGGAGTTTCAATTCCTCCAGGGAGCTTCTGGTTAGTCTTGACAAAGTCTGCTCCACAAGAGGAGTTGAGCAGATCAGGATTCTTGTACTGATCGTTGACAACGGTGATGCTGAGAAATTTGGTCAATTGCTTGGCCAATTCCTCAACTTTTGGAGCACCTACTCCATTAGCGGCATCAATGGTGATGCTATACGGCTCAGCCAGCAAACCACTAGCAATCTCAGCATAGGCTTTGCTGAGTTTGTCGTAATAGCCTTGCTCAGTAGGCTCTCCATAAGGAGTAGCTGAGTGTTTGGTATTCTCGCACTTGACAACATAGTGAAGCTGAGGAGTTGTGACAAGTCCAAAGCTCAACTGATTCTCACACTTGGCATCCTTTAAGCCCTGAACAAAAGTATCGCACAGACCTGGTGATGACTCTCGAGAATCATGTCCGTACATGACTTTGGCAGGAACTTTCAGATCAATGTGACAAGCAGAGATGACCTTCTGAGCAGCGGAAATGAAGTCAGCAGGGGTTTCAGCATTGGCAAAATCAGTAGCATAGGCTTCCCACGAGGCCTCGAGCATCTCCCCCTGAGGATCAACAAGCTTGACACCATTATCAGGAGGAGGATTGTGAGAAGCAGTAATCATTACACCGATTGCATTTCCATCAAGAGCTCGGGATCGAAGTGCGGCCAGAAACCCCATTCTGTACATAGTTGAAGGCAGTATATCAGCCTTGAATCGGAAGCCAGCAGTGCCATAGGCAACATGAGAAGCCGGCTTGGGGTACTTTGCAAAAGCAGCCTCAAGAGTTTTTTCCAAAGAAGGAAGAGCCTCTGTTATTGAAGAAGCCATTTTTTCAGAGCCTGGAATATAAATCACTGCGTTGATGGTGAGATCGAAGCCAATGAGAAGAACAAGTTAAGAATAGACTTCTGAGACCCTGGTGGAGCCACCCATAAATGGGAATGAAATAAACACGGAGCGCGGCTGTGCAGGCACCATCCACCAACCCACCCACCGCCAAAGAGAGCGGAAAGAGCTGATAGAGCTGATAGAGCTGAAAGAGTTGAGTAGAGCGAAACAGAGAAGGTAGATGAGATCAACACAAAAAGGAGAAAATGGTAGCGCGAAACAGATGAAAACGATGGTGAATAGAAAAATGGATAACATTGCATGTGACACCGTTGCTGCGGTGATCAACTCACTTGAGCTGGTATCATGCGATCCGTAAGCCTCGGTCCCAGTGATTGGCTGTAGGGAGCCTTGGTCGAGCATTTGGAAAGCCCCTGAGCAAAAATACATGCAGAGAAAGCCAAATTGTTTATAGAAATGGGCTTTTTCATCTCTTGCAAAATATCTTCTACCAGCAGCATGCTAGTTGTACATTCATCATGGCCAATGGTGGGCTCTCTACTGTACTTGCATCATTTGGTCAGTTCAGCCGTGATCCCTCCATCAGATCATACCGTCGACCGGCATTCAACGGCAATCTGAATATTGATTGACGTACGTCGTTCAAGTATGGCACCACCGTCGGCGATTCTGAGCCCGGAAGAGGTGTCTGCGAAATTAGCTACGATACGCAAGAAGCATGCTTGTTCTCTCAAGGAGCTCGTACAATACGAGTGCGGAGTGCACAATGACGAAATAATATGCGTCCCTTTCAAACGTATATTCCAAAGGTGAGTGATGGAAAACCATGGCGTAGTTCTCTAGGCACTAATCCAGCAGCTGCATGACTGGTTCGGGATCCAGGTTGATAGAAGTGACAACAAAAGAGACCAATGAGACATGAGAACAAGGGACTGACTATTGGTTGAGAATCAGGGGAGGAGGGAGAATCACCCTGAAAGTTCCATGTACAGATTGGAATTGGCATAAATAAGCATAAGTCTTGTACCGGGCCGATCGGAACAAGCAAAGATTTTAATGTAATGCATGTGGTTTATTTCATATTCTAGATATACTGTGATCAACGTAGAAGTATTCTAAATGATACTACAACACTTGCCCATTCAAAGTTCTGCAACACATATTAATTAGCGGTATGGGCTGGGCTCTAATACACCGAGCCTTCTTCAGGCTGAGGAAGCTTCTTATTGGCAGCAGATGCCATTTCCCTCCTCAGCTCAACCAAGACTGTCTCCATGCTATTGGTACTTTTCCACTTTGCAAGACATGCAACATTCTTTGGATCCACCAATCCATTGCTGTCAACACAGGGGATATTGATCTTGCTCAAGAACTTGACAGTAGGAGGCTTTTCCGGGTACTCTGGCCCTGCTTCAAGCAACAGACTGTAGATTCGATTCTCATGGCTGGAATGAGGTGGGCCCAGAATCGTTCCATTCCAGTATGTCATATTGATATCATCGGAATCCGCCAGTCCCAGAGAACAGCTTTCATTACCAAGACCTTTCTCTCCCTTTTCCAGCTCTTCTAGCAGTTTGAATGAACGAGGTCTAGGTTGTTAGTTAGCAATCTTTTCTCCCGTGGATTTCCGTAGGTCCCTCCAACCCTCTGTTCCCTGCTCCAGATACTCCATAAAATCCCTGTAGAAACTCACACTTTAGCCATCTTGGTGTCCTGTATTTGCGTTTCAGATGCTCTGTTGTTACTCAGGAGGAAGAAATCGCCAACTACTTCCTCATGACTGATAGCCATTTCAGCAAAGTAGCCGATGCTGGTCGGCACGGCTGTTGCTGGATGGCTGGGATCCCCCCCCCCCGGTAATAAACAAACCTCGTCAACTGATTGACATAGGCGGAGGAATCGAGGCGAGTTGATTTTGATTAAGCTTCGTGAAGTTCAGCGTAGCGTAGTGTATTTATTTATTAGATAGTCATGGCAAGATTTTCCATGGTATCAGTGGCTTCTTCGCCATTTGTGGATGATCCTGAAGTGGCCGAGGCCGAGGCCGTGGCCGTGGCCCAGACTCCTAGTCGACAGAACAAATACCGACCGATCAATGATATAGAAATGTCCGAATTACAGGAACGTGTATATGCATTGGAATATGAAATCAGCCGTTTGGATGATCTGAGACAGGTTGACCAGGTGAATCACCAGCAGGAATCAAGAGACTTGCAGAAAAGGCTGAATGATGAGACTGCAAGAGCCAATGCTGCTGAACGGGATCAGAAATTCCTGTTTGATACTACTAAATCATTACAAGAGTCTCTGGAGAAAGAGAGGAGCGAAATCGCGACCCAGAAATCCAAGCTCAATCATCAGATCAGGGTGCTGGAAACCGAGCAGCTCAACCTCGAGGAGGAGCTACAGATCACGAAAGAAGATCTGGCGGATTTCCAGTCTCTTTACACTAAAGAAGTGAACAATTACAAAACCCAGATCCAAACCTATGAAAAGGCGCGCCAGGACCATACGACGGAAATGTCTTCTTATTTGAAGGAGCTATCCAAGTACCGAACAGAGAATACTGCACAGCAGGAAGAAATCTTCAAGTTGAAAGCACAATTGGCAGATGCAACTTCCAAGCTGGAGGACTCAAAAGGTATTGAGAAGCTACAAAAAGACTCTCATGAACAGCTTTTAAAAATAGCACAGCTTCAGTCTCTGGCCGACCAACAGACCGCAGAGATCAAGTCTCTTAAAGAAACCGAAGCTCTTGTGGGAGTTTTACAGGAAGAGAGGGATTCCTTGGCAAAAAAAGCTGCACAGACAGCTACGCTTAAAGACGAGATTTTTTCTTACCAGGAACAGCTACTAGCTCTTCAACAAGAACAGGACTCATGGAAAGCATATCTAGAGAAGAACCCTTCTCTCAAGTCGCCTGAACAAATAGTGAAAGAGCTAATGGAGCAAAGAGTGGAGAATATCAATCTTTTACAAAGAGTTGGAAGACTTGAAGCAGAGCTTGCCAGTGAAACAAATAATGACACCTTGGAAAGTGCCGACTTGGAAAAACTAAAAGCCCTTCTCCAGGAAACTGAAACAAAGCTCAAAAAAGAGTCCGATCATCGAGCACGACTTGAAAAACTGAAAGAGCTGGCTTCTTCAGAAATTAATATTCTTCAATCCCAGGTGCAGGACTACGAACAAGAGCTGAGAGCAGGCACCAAGGAGGACAACTCCGCAGATAAGTTTAAACAATTAGAGGAGCTTGTTGAGAAATATCGACGTGAGTCACAAGATCTTGCCGAAAGATTGTCGCAGAAAGAAGGCCTAGTGAATACTCTCAGCAGTCCTGTTCGGAGATTGCGTGAATCAGACGGATCAGCTACTGGCGAGCGTCTTTCTGAGGCACTTCGTAAAAATAGAAACTTACAGGTCGAAGTGGAAAAGTCGAATGGAAAAGTCCAGATGATGGAAAAAGAAATCGAGGTATTGAGAAAACAGAATTCCAATATTCGAGCAAACCTGGAAAAACCAGCCGAAAGAATTCTCCAATTACGTGACAATCCTACTTCCAAGTACGAGGCTATCAAGAAATCTATGCTAGATGCTTTGAAGCAGGAAAATGAATCTCTTCATGCGGAACTAGCTAATCGACCAATCGTCAACGATAAACTGGTGCCTTCATCAGCACTTGAGAGAATCCGCCTTGAGAATCATGAGATTGAGCGAGCCCAAAAGGAGCAGGTTAAAAGGACAGAAAGGTTGAAGGAAGTTTTCACCAAGAAAAGTTTAGAGTTTCGGGAATCAGTATATGCTCTTCTTGGATATCAGATTGATCTTTTGCCAAACAAAAAGATTAATGTCAAAAGTGCCATTTCAGATAAGGTCTTCACCTTTCTACCAGATTCTCGAGCCAAAAACAAGTTTGTTGGTCTTGAAGAAGGAGACTTCACACCTGAGATTGAGAACTTGATTACTTTCTGGGTCAAAGAACGTGGAGAAATACCATGCTTCCTAGCTGCCCTTTATCTTGAAATGTACGATAAGAAATGATTACTGATAATTAATGCTCCGATTTACGAAACTCAAATGACTAACATAACATAATATCACTAATGGAAATTTCATTGAAACCCAATCTAAAATCAAACAATAGGAGTAATTTCAGAAAAATCGCTCCCCGAACACAAACGTGCCCAGCAACTACGAGCCCACCGATTCTTCCTTTTCCTCTATATTGAGGCTTTCTTCGTCACTTGACTTTTTGTCTCCTATAACGAGATTTTCTAGAGTAAAATCACTGCCAGTGGGGCCATCTAAAACATCAAGATCAACCTTTGGAATGATTTTCGACAATATCTGGCCAACGAAAACACTAACTAGAAGAACAAAAGGAAATCCCACCGCGGCTATGGTCTCTGTAATACCAACCTCTGCTCCCGTAAGCAGGCATTGTAAAACCACAAATATTGCCAACGATTTGAAACCAACTTGCAGAAGAGGTTCAGTGCCATTGACTAGCTTCTTTTCGCTGAATAAAAATCCAAGCTTTGCTACAGCAGCACCACCAAGAAGCCCAGTCAAACCCATCATCCAAAATAACCCGGCTAGAATTCCTTGGGGGATTAATCCTAGCACAATGAGTAAAGGATGCGACATAGTGCCTAGTATCAAGAGACCTTGGCCAACATTAGTAACACGTTGCTCCACCACTTCCGAAATATAGGTTTCAAAGCCGGTGGAGTCTCTATTCTCACGAGTTTTTGTGACACAGAGCGACATCGTATGCAAGGGAGCCTGGGGAATAAGCCCATTTGGCGCAGGAATTCCAAGAATACCAGAGACACCAGTGGTAATTCCAAGAAGGAAAAAGTCCCAATGAAAAGAAGCTGGCTTTTTCAAAGGATACTCACTGGCCTGGCAGATTAAACTGGAGACATTGTGGTCAAAGTAGAACAGGATTGTCAGCAACAAAGCGAAAGGAATAGCTAGGAAAACGTCTCCGACAGGAATATCCCAGAAATGAATGAACCACCCATGGGTTCGACCTCCCGATGTAGCTGTGGGGGTGAACGATTTTGTGGTATTAAGCCGTTCTAATGTAAGATCTGATAAGCGGCCAGGAAAGTAAGTCATGCCAGTGAAAAATACAACAACAATAGGGAGGCCATAGTCTAGAAAGAACTTCCGTATCGTATGGTTGAATAGAACAGTATATTGACCAATAATTATTGTGACCATGCCAAAGATCAATAATAGGCAGGATATCATGACTGAGTAGTAACCTATAGCAAGGTTCTCCATATCGTTATCTTTAACGTCAAATTGCCGACACAGAATTTGAATTCCTTTTTGGATATAAACAATGCAAATAAAAAAGCCAAAAATATCACAAGGAAACCGGTTGACCAGAACCAGAGCTCTCACCCAGTTGAAGATGGCTATTATGAAGTGCATGACCATCGACCATAAACATATCCATGCCATAAAAGGAAAGTACGGTATACCTTTAGGTTCAACAATTTGATATACCGTATAATTAAAAATTGCAATAGGTCCCGTTACTCCAACAATGCATAACGGCTGACCAGAAAAGAGACCGAAAACAATACCTCCAAGAGCCGAGGCCAAAAGCACTTCATTAGTCCCATAAGAATTTCCCGTTCGATCAAACATATCTTGAGCAAAAGCAATCGCTGGTAGCAAATTCGTGAAATACATGTAGATTGTGCTTGGAATCACCCGATAGTTGATTCCGTCTTTCCAGTCAGAGTAGTAGTAAGGCACATTGGCCCGAATATCCCGCAAAATTCCTTCTCCAGGATGATAGAATAATGACTTCATCACTCTTACGATTTTTTTGCGAACTGGCATAGTGAAAACGTGGTAACTGGCATCTCCGACCATGTGCTCGCAGATCTAGCAATAGATCTGGAAAAACGAGGCTGGGTGTTGCCAGGGCAACATCCTGCGCTATACCAGCTAGTGCTAGGGAAGGTGGATCAAACCTAGTAAACAAGCGGACTCGAGGAGCAAGTCCCATGAGCACAAGCGATCGTAAGCATCCGGGGATTTTCTCGTTAGATGTGCTTCTCCCTACTACCATATTGACTAGTAGCGTGTTCTTTTCCCGATATCTATACAAGGCGTGGTTCAAGCGGATTCCAAACGTAAGACGACTACCCGACAGCTTCATCAAGAAAAGGACTCTTTATGGGAAGGTAACGTCAGTAGGTGATGCTGATAACTTTCATTTTTATCATACGCCTGGAGGGATTCTTGGAGGCTGGGGTTGGCTGCGAAAAGAGCCCGGGATCAATGCCAAAGGTCTAAGAAACCAGACGCTTCATGTGCGCCTGTGCGGGGTTGACGCACCAGAAGCAGCGCATTTTGGCAAGCCTGCTCAAAAGTATTCAGGAGAAGCTCTTGACTGGCTCAGATCATATATTTTAGGGAAAAAAGTTCGCATCACCCCTTTGGCAAGGGATCAATATGGCAGAGTAGTGTCCGAGGCAAAAGTGTGGAAACTGACGGGCCGGAAAAACGTCAGTATGGAGATGCTACGGAATGGGTGGGCAGTTGTGTACGAAGCCAAACAGGGAGCTGAGTTTAATGGGAATGAAGACAAATTCCGGCATTTGGAACAGGTGAGTCGCAAGAAGAAGCTTGGAATATTCCAGGATGGACTTAAGAAATTCGTAAGCCCTGGACAGTTCAAACGAGCTCATAAAGACTGAGCCTTGTTTTAGCTGAATTGATAATGACTTGTTATTTATGCATATACGAGCAAGATGGCCAGGTTGTCTCTCCAAAATCCGTATGCTATTGGCCTGTCGTTGAATAACAAAGTGGATTTCTGGACATTCAACTTCGTACGGACCAAGATGGTAATGATAGCTCATGGCTACCAAGCCTGATTGATTAATAGATATTGTAACGCATTTAAATCATGTACAACATAGCATGAAATTTGAGAAACGTAGACCTTAGAGTAAAATGCTTGAGGGGGGGAGAGATGTGGAGATCAGATACCTTGTTCTCAGGACAGATCATCAAGTATTAGGACCTCGTATTAGGGTATAAAGATTGAGTCATAAATAAAGGATTCGTATCTGCAAAATTAATTGTAGACCTTGTAGATAAGATTGAATCGTTCACAAAAACTTAGCATCTCAGGTTGATACCACGACGCTTTTCGCTTTCACGAAATTCAAACATAGCTTGAACTCCAACAAAAAGACAAACAGTACTGAGAATAACGTATTTCAAACCTGCAGCAGTTGAAAGCATGTCATCCAACATCACCTTCATTCCATCCGGTCCGACACAAAAACCAATTAAGTTTGCAATCATCATCATCCACACGTTAGCAACACCTCCTACAGCACACAAATGCCGGTACCATGCACAAGAACCATATTTTTTGGCGGGTATTAATACACCTGCAATCACTTCTGGCAAAATAAAAAAGACGACCAACCAGCCCCAAACCAGCAGTCGAAGTTGTATGTCGTGCCAGAAGGCAACAAAAGTGAAGACAATCAATGAATTGATTATAGGCCGCTTCGAACCGCCAAGGGGGATATAAATATACCGAGTGACCCATCTGTTATAGCTTCGATGCCAGGATCGCCAAAAACTGCTTGCAGAGTAGTTGTTGTCGACACAGCGAATCATGTTCTCAGGAGCGTCAATTTCGTCGATCAATCCCCACAATCTGAAGAATCGCCAAGGCAATAGAAGCTTCAACCAAATAACATTGAGATTGAATAGAGCTACCATTGAAATTTGAAATGGGGTGTCTCCTTGCCAGGCACGAGTTTGACTAATGGCTACCACATATGTGAAGTGAAGCACAAACTCCATAGTGAATAAACAGACGAGAAACCTGATCAGATATTTGGTAATTCTTTCAAAACTCACTGATACTAGTGGGCTGTAAGTCTGAGAAAGAAAATCATTAAAAGTGATGACAGGTCCTGCAATGTACAAGGGAGAGTAGGTGGTGTAGGCAAAGTAGGTTTTGAAGGAGTACTCGGACAATGCATGAGAAGTATTGATTCTTTCTCGCTCAGTAAGCGTAGCTTGTTTCTGCTGACCTTTAAGATCAGCATCTGAGCGAGCATGAAGCTCGTCAACATTGAAGCTAATCATTCGCAGCATGGTGAAATTGAAATGAACATCCCATCGAGCGATGATGCCAGCATAAGCATCGAGCCACGCAAGCTGATCACCAAGCCTCTTAAACTCATAGCCATTAGTGAGCTCATTGGCAAATAAAATTCCGACTCCAAATACCCAGGAAAGAATATATGAGGTTTGTTTGTCGGGAAGTTTGGCAATGTAGAAGTTGATGCAAAGAATAGCCAGTATTTTGAAGAAGTTGATTCCATGCAGAGCAAACAGAAAAACAGTAGAAAAAATCACATCAAAATTGATTCTCTGATTCTTGCTCGTTTTGAGAACATCAAACACCGTGTATCTTAGCAACTTATGAATCACCAATACTAAGGCCAGATATGGCAGATTGTTTCGAAACGACGAGTACTGAGCATCCGAGTTGTCAACAAGGCGACCAAACATCCACCCAGGAGATAATTGATCTTTGTAAAGATCGAAATTGGGACTAGCCGTAGACGAGGCATTCATTGCCGCCTTGAACATCATCGGCACACAGAATGCAAAGAATATGCCATAGATATAAAACTCCAGAGTATTCCATCTCCTCGGGCCAGCCGAGCTCTGGATTTGCTGACGCACTTTCGGGTCTGCAGCGGGCCCTAGCCGCGTATCCAATACCTCTGGACTAAAAAGATTCAACCCACTAGACCACATGTCTTAGACGTATATGTGGAGAAGGAATCGTGGAGTTTGGTGAAGTTGGTATGGTGAGCCGTATATGTCAGGTGACTAAAGAGTGGAGATGATTGGTCAAGAGTATTTTTAGCAATGAGAATAGCTGGCAATTGGAAATCGGTTGAGAGATATGAAAAGTTGCAATTCTAGACTCTCATTTTTCAAAATTCGCTATCCCTCGTACCTTGTGGTTGTTTTCATGTCGCTCCGTTCCCATAGACCTTGCCTGGTGGAGTTTCTCCCTCTCTGATATTCATTCACCATCATCAAATGGATCCCGAGCGTCGACCAAATCCACCAGGTTGGGTGGCCCCGAAAGCACCTTATAACCCATATGATCCTACTGATCTGAGACCTCCTGAAGGATATCCATCCGAGTTCCAAAGTCCCGGAAAACAGCGGGGTTGGAGTCGGATTCCCAAGGATCCTAGTAACTATAGGCAGGTGACGGATACACTGAAAAAATTGCATTATGTTCCGCGACCTTTAAGTGAACTTTACCCCGGGCAGTATAAAGTACTGAGACGAATGGGTCCGTCCAAATTCCAGAGAGGTGTCAAATATAGTAGTGTAGTTTTAGGAGCAGGTAAGTCATGCGTAGATCTAAATGTGTTGGTGGTTGCAATAGGATCGGATTGTGCTAACTTTTAGGGGTGATATTTGGAGCAGCATTTTTCTACCGATGGAATGATGGTAAAGAGAATGTGTTCAGTGCTGCTTACAAACTGCAGCTTCGTTTCCGGGATGCGTTGTTTGGTAATCTCAGTAATATTCAAATGTCCGATCTAGACGGACGACAGCATGAGACTACTCCAACTGCTAACACATCGTCTACTCGGGTCGATCTTCCTCCGGAAAATGCTCATATGTACATGGAACGTCCCAAGCGGCACCACATTATTGAAAGCGAGAAGATTCGCCAGGAGCGAGATGAAGCTATTCTCCGAGCTGTAGACATTGCAGAAGCACAGCTTGCTAAAAACAAGTCTAAAAGTAGCTGGAAATTTTGGTAAATATGGTTTTATGTATAGACATTTTGATAGTTTTTGGCAGAAGACAATGTAAATAGAGGCATATGGAAAAGATTCATTGTGATGATGCTCATGCTGTACGACCGATGGCTCAAGACCAGCCCATTGAACAAATGCTATTTCTTCTTTTTTCTGAAATAATCTTTAATTATCCATGGTATTCGAGCTAAATATCGTCTTCTCAGTCGCTCAAATCACCCAAGAAACTCCTTTCTATTCTGTGCTCAGTCGGTATCTCTACTGCCTCGGACATAACCAGCATTTGAAGCGGCTCTCGCTCTTATGCTTGCTGACTTCCGACATTGAACCATGAGAGTCCCGCTCTTCAACCGACTAGGGTCACGAGAATGGCCGTACCTGATTCTGTCCTTGAATCTGCTTTTGATAGAGCAGATAATCACATTGATCACTTCTTTTCTGCCTGAAACTGTCATCTTGTGGTTCCGATCCAGGGCCAAGTCGGTTCTGCAAGCAACGAAAGGGCCTAGTGAGTTGGATGCAGAGCCAGAGCTAGGGAATCTGGTCAGGAAGCTTGGCAAAGCCAGTGGATTTGTTGAGATGTGTGAGATCTTTGGATACCAAGCAGAAGAGCACATTGTGCGCACTACCGATGGCTATTTACTGGGGGTTCATCGGATTGGCGGTCCAAAAGAGAGCCGATGGAGGAAGGAGTCTGGTAATTATGTCCGGCCCATTGTGTATTTGCATCATGGCCTCTTGATGAATAGTGAGATCTGGGTTTGCAATGTTGATCCTCGCCAGAGTCTTCCATTCATGCTGGCGGAGATGGGGTATGATGTCTGGCTCGGCAATAACCGAGGCAACAAGTATAGCAAGAAGCATATTTCAAGGCGACCTGATGATCCTGAATTTTGGAATTTTAGTATCGATGAGTTTGCTTTCTATGACATTCCTGACACTATTGACTATATTCTGAACTGTACGGGCCAGAAGGAGCTGACATATATTGGATTTAGTCAGGGAAGTGCCCAGGGGTTTGCAGCTCTTAGTATCAATCCGCAGTTGAACCGCAAGGTGAAACTGTTTATTGCGATATCTCCAGCTATGGCTCCACCTAATTTGGGAAATAGCATTGTGAATTCACTAATGTGTGCAAGCCCTTCTCTCATGTATCTGTTCTTTGGGCGAAAAATCATCATGAAATCTGCAGCATTTTGGCAGCTTGTAATGCTTCCTGCTTTGTATGTTCGTATCATTGACTGGTCTGTGGATAGTTTGTTCAAGTGGAAATGTCTGAATATAACATATCCACAGAAGCTGGCAAGTTATGCTCATTTGTATTCATACACATCAGTTAAAACCGTTGTCCACTGGTTCCAAATCATTAAGAACAAGCGCTTTCATTTATTTGATGATGATATGGGTAGGAGCTTTGGAACAGGCTCGAGCTTTTACCGAGCTGCTCCATTCCCGACCAAGAACATTATGACCCCAATAGTATTGATTTACGGCAAGTCAGATTCTTTGGTCGACATCAAATGCATGCTATCTGAGCTTCCTGATGATGCCGCAGCAGTTGGTATTCCTAACCATGAACATTTGGATATGATATGGGGAAAAGACGTTGATTCTCTCATTTTCCCTTATATTTTTTCCGCTCTTCGAAGAGTAAACGGAGTGAAGGAGAGAACAAGAAGACGATCCAGCGGGGCCAGTAGTATCAAATCAAAGAGCTCCCTCGCTGAGTCTTTGGAGAAAGTGTCTGGTGATAAGCTACCACGAGTCACTGCTGATATCCATCAGCATGATGTGAGCCAGATGGTATCAAGCGGCATTCGCACCAAACTCAGAGAATAGCAGAGCACTCAACTATACAGCAAGAATCACGGCAGTGAATTTTGCTCTGAAAAAGACATTTACATATTATATTATAGTTGCATTTGAATTGAAAGAGAATTACCGGAAAGCGGCCTATTCCATCTATCAGCTATTTGGTTACCCTGGAAACCCATTACAGACTTCTCATACTAACTTCTCATACATTATCTCACGTCCACCAACTACCCACAGCATCGACATCATGAGCTTTACGTTCACTCAGTTATCTGAGAATGATGAACAGACAGCTACTTATCAAAGTCTTCTTTCTTTTGGTCCTTTGAATATTCTTGTCGATGTCGGCTGGGACTGTGATCTATCCTCGTCGCTGGATCATATCATCAGAATCGCCCCGAATATAAATGCCATTCTTTTAACACATGCTACTATAAGCCATCTAGGTGCATATGCTTATCTTTGCAAAGCGGCTCCGGAATTTGCTACTATTCCTGTTTATGCCACTCTTCCTATCATTAATATGGGCCGAATTATCACTCTGGATAGTTACAGATCAAAAGGTCTACTTGGCCCTTTAGTGGGTTCAACAATTACATTGACTGATGTTGAGACATGTTTCGATAAGATTGAGCCTTTGAAGTACTCTCAGCCCTTTTCCCTTAGCGGAATGCTGAATGGAGTCACAATTACTGCATATAATGCTGGCCATACAGTGGGTGGTACCATTTGGAGAATTCAGAAAGACCAAGAAAATGTTGTTTACGCGGTTGACTGGAATCATTCGAGAGACACATTTTTAAATGGTTCAGCCTTGTTGCAGAACGGAAAAGTCATTGAAAGTCTAACTCGGCCGACAGTTTTTATCTGTGGTACAAAGTTTGGCCAGCAGAATGGTACTCTGAGCCAGCGAAAAACACAATTGCATAAGAGAATCGAGGAGACCATTAGCCGAGGTGGAACGATCCTGATACCCACTAGCAGTGGTGCTCGAGTACTCGAGCTTGTCCTTATTCTAGAAAACCTATGGGAGCAAAATGGCTTCGCTGCTCCTTTGTATTATTATTCGCATGTGGGATCTAGAACAATGAGCTATGCATCTTCCATGCTGGAGTGGATGTCTGGGGCTGTTATTGACGAATGGCAAAAGAAAAACAATTCCCCGTTTCAAACACGATTCATGAAGGTGACAACTAATATCGCTGATTTGTATGCAACCGACGGACCCAAAGTGATTTTGGCAAGTAGCGAAGCCATGGAAACTGGGTTTTCAAAAGAGCTGTTTACAAAGCTATGTACAGACGATGCAAATATGGTTATTCTCACAGAATACTGTAATCCACAGAGCCTGGCGGGAAAGCTGCATGATCACTGGACATCGACCCAGACTGGAGAAAATGATGCTATTCAAATAGCCTCTGAAATGCACATTTCATTTCCAGAAGAAGAAGTTTTGGAAGGTGCAGAGCTTACCTCTTATAATGCCTCTGTAAAGGAAGAGAGACTTAAGCAAGAGATGCAGGAGGCCTTAGAAATGAGGAACCGTAACCTGTTGGAACAGGAGGATAACGAAGTCTTCGATGCTCAAGAGTCGGAGTCGGATGATGATTTTGAATTCACTGGACAACCTGATACGAATATCTTGCTTTACGGCAAGGACGTATATGATTTTGATGTTCGAAGACATCGTGGAAAGTCAAGAATGTTTCCCTATGCACCAAAGCGTCAAAAAGTCGATGATTATGGAGAGGTTATCAAAGCTGATGATTTTCTGAAAAATAATGAAACCTTGGAAGATCTTGCTGGTAAAAAAGGAAAAAAGAGTGATCAAGACGGCGGAGAGTCCGCTAAAATTGGCGAAAAGAAAATGTGGGGAACCGAAAGTAAATTTGGTAAAGAAACTGCTAAACTAGACATTATGTCTCAGGAGGCTACGCCAAAAAAGCTAGTCACTATTTCTGAAGATGTTAAGGTCCTCTGCTATGTCGATTACATCGATTTTGCCGGTCTTGCTGATGAGCGATCTATCAAAGAAATTGTACCCTCAGTACAACCGAGAAAACTGATTGTCCTCCCTAGTGATATCAAAAATTCAGCCAACGTCTTGAAAGATGATCTCGAAGGGACTGTGGATACCATCATCGTTAGTGTGCCCAACAAGGCCATCAACGCGTCAATCAATACATTTGCTTTCGAGGTAAAGGTATCACCAGAGCTTGATGCACTCCTCAAATGGCAGAAGATTGTCAGTGACTATTCTGTTGCCCATGTCACTGGTAAACTAGTTGTATCAAGACAGAATACGAAGGAGCTCGAAAATGGCGAATCAATGCATGTTGACACTGAGGATGTTAATCAATCGCAGTCTATGGAGCTTATTCCGTTGAGAACTGCCCAAGAACTAGCTGCTGCACCCCGATCAAATCCACTTTTAGTTGGCGACATCAAACTAACTGAGTTGAAGAGGAAGCTGGTGTCACTAGGTCATCGTGCAGAGTTTCGTGCAGAAGGTGTGCTTGTTTGTGACGATAAGGTAGCAGTACGAAAATTGGCAGAAGGTCGATTGGTCATTGAAGGAGGAATTGGCGGGGAGTTTTATGAGATCAAGAAAGTGGTCAGAAGCTATTTGGCTGTAGTTTAGTTGCAGTTGGGCTACTACTCAGCTTCAGCGAGCTCAAATTGCTGCTGTTTTTCAAAAAAAAGTGTGATAACAATTGAAAAGCTAGTTTCTTGTATCATATTCTGTTCACTCTGGACTGCTGATATTTAATTTCATAAGTATTTAACACGAATGATGATTTTCAAAGAGTTATAAATCCATAATACAGCTATTCTCAGAGAAGCAACCGTAATTTCCCTTCTTTTTGTGACAGATTGTTAGAAGTTTGAACAATACTGCTACTTAAGTATTTCAAATAAAGGAAATACCACGAAATATTACAGGAAAACAGGAGCAGTATCATCGTGTTTATAGCTTAGGCTCTTTTATATGCGCGTAGATAAAATTGAGGCAGCATTCATCAAACTTTCCCAAAAAAATCATACTTAAATGGCTGCTGACCAAAATTGACCTGGATACCAACAGATCCATAAATACCAACACAGGCGTAAATGGATTGTCTGCCTGCGACTATGAGCCGATCTTGATTAGCTATATTTAATTGTACATGCAGTCTTCCATTCCTCGTGATAACAAGAGATTTTGTTTCGAGATCTAAACCCAATCCTACCGTATCTCCAAGATTCAGAGGACCGGTACATGACTGGCCATGCTGATCGTCACTAAAGTACATGTTGCCATCGTCAGAATGAATAGCCACGCTACCTCTATGCCAGCCAGGGAGACGAAATGGAGGATAAGGTAAAACAGAGTATCCGATTGCAAATGCAGATGTAGAGTGATCCATGTTTTGCACGACAAGGCACTCATAGTACATCTTCCCTTCATGTATGTCCTGAAGCGGGTTGTAAACCGGAAGATTGCTTATGAAACAGCAATCTTGAGTAGAAGCATTGCTAGTAATATAAAATGTAGAGTCATTAATGCTAGTGCGAATCTGGCCCTTAAATCTTTTCGCAGTTGAGAACTTCGAAAGTCTATCCAGGGCCGGCGCAGGTGGTGCTACCAGCTTGAATTTCAGATGATCCACTAGGTCAACATTGCCAATAGGATTTCTCATGAGCGGGAGACGGCTCAGCCATGCAATTGCAATGTCACATTCATCTGTAGAAGCTTCGGAAAATACTCTAGCAGCTTCGTTGTAATAGTTTGGTAGCCCGTCGAAATGCCCCGGAGGAGGGTGCTTCGGCGGAGGATGATCAGGGGGGCCTAC
Organism: Zygoascus hellenicus; assembly: GCA_030564625.1. NCBI lineage: Eukaryota > Fungi > Ascomycota > Dipodascomycetes > Dipodascales > Trichomonascaceae > Zygoascus > Zygoascus hellenicus. The sequence continues at coordinate 679,261 of JAJLWE010000004.1, forward strand.
ATCAGCATAAGAAGAGAGATCTTGTGGTGCAGAACCTGTAGGATAATCATCAATGGTAGAAGTAGAAAACTCCTCATAGGCGGGAAGCGGTTCTGCCGTTTTCCCCATTTTTCTATACTAAATAGCCTTATGGAATTATGTAGTTGGCTCCTTGTTGCGGAGAAGATTGCAGTGCCTTGCAGCCGACATTTAAGCTTTGAGCTCGGCTATGCTATCAGATGAACATCGACAGAGCAGCCGAGAGGTTTCCAAATAAGATTTATAAAATTTTGCATTAAATATGTCGCATTACTAGAATAATGGAATTTTACAATTGCCTACAAGGCAAACTTTTCGCCATAAAACTGGTATCTCTTTTGATTAGCCCATGTCTGGACGTCGTCGACGAGTTTTCGAGGCCCACAGGCCATTACAAACGCAGTAAGAGAGCCATGGTCGGTTAGATCAAAAAAGTCCCCTGCGGCCTTTTGTATATTTGGACGTCCATAGGTTATTAGTAAACCATCAGGAATCTTGTATTGGTCGTCCAGAGCCGTAGATCCACGAGACCCTGAATGACGATTGTCACTCACAATAAGATCTTCCTCGTCAGAATCTCCATCTTCAGCGCGTGACATGGATCCCAAATGATCTCCTGGTTGCAGATTATCGAATTCAATAGCATCTTCATCCATTCCTTCCGCACCATCAATGGCACTGTAATCTTCGCCAGCATTCGTAGTAGGAGACCTTGGGGCATCAGACTCGTAAGAATTGTTTTTGGCACCTGTTATGTAAACATCAACCAAGCTGTGATCCACATTCAGTCTGTCCAGAGCTGCCAGGTCTCTGACATCTCGAGTCACCCATATGAGCTTGACGACGGCCGATTTTCTGAGCTCAATGAAACGAACCATAGGTGCAGCTACACTCAAACCAGAGCCTCCAGCGTAGAAAAGAAGCTTCTTAGCTTTAACGAGCTCTCCCTCAAGAGGAGATTTATACGGGCCACTCAAAGAGTACTTGTTGTTTGCTAGAATATCGAATCGAGTTTTCCGTATCAATAGCTTTAGATGCCCATCCGAGGGAAGAGAAGCAATGCTATAAGGATGAGAAGAAGAAATCCATGTCAATGGGTTGAAGAGCCTATTAGAGAGGCGAATGTGCGATCCAACTGTGAAGTCTCCAATAGTGGAACGTGGAAGAGTAATGTACAGTAGCGTCGGGCTCAGATATTCCACTTCAGAGGTTGATATAGTCTTAGAGATGATCAGACGATAGACAATTGCGGAAATAAGTGTGAAAATAGTCCAGCCGGCAAGGAATGCCACTCCGGGCCGAGCATGGAAAATGCCTGCAACGACGCTGAACCATGCCATCAAGTAGTGGATTCTGTAAAAAATAGAATAAAATCTGGTTCGGAAAGGCCGCAATGATGTGAAAAACATCACCAAAAATGCAACAAGCATGAAAATCCCAAGTAGGTTTTGCCATTTCGCAATCTTGGCTCCCTTTCCTGCTTGAATCAAGTAGATGAGATAAGTCACTCCATGCGTAGCACCAAGTAGAACAGCAGTACGAGAAACCCACTTGTGAAATTCCAATAGTGGAATGTAATAAGTGCTTGGAAGAGGCGACGGCCTCAGTGACAATATCACACTCAAGGGTATGATTGCATAGGTTATTCTTCCTAATCTTTTACTGATTCCGTTCAACGAATCCGGGGTCCGGTAATAACAAAAAACCAGAAGAATAAAGGCCCAAGGAATCAAATATATGTATCCAGGTGGGTGAAGATTATAACCCAGCCTTTTTTTGATCCGCGAATTGAGCATGTTCTTTGTAGCTATCAGGCACAGCCCAATAAGCCATGCAATTACAAAGCCATGGCCATAAGAGACATTGGCTGTGTGTTCGGCATGATCAGCATGCCTTGTGAAGAGAGCTCCGAGCGACATGACTAGTTGCGAGAGGCAAAATAGCGGTTTCTTGGAGGACGCGCAGTGAAGATGGACAAACTAGCGCACTGCAGGGAAGGAGTTTATAGGTAATGCCGAGCATGTGATTTGAGCACATGCCGGAAACCGCGGTGAAACTAAAAATGAAGAATTTGAGAGACTATGTGATTATAGACGAAAAACGTGCTTTATATAGACGATTTGGAGATATTCTACAGGTAGGAATTGTGTATGAAGCCAAAGCTATGCCATGATGAGCAGCCAGTCTATTGGACTAAGTACATTATTGATCTGAGTAGGCAGGGATCAGGCCTTAACGAATCCCAGCTCCTCTACATTGACCTCCTTGTCATCTAAAAGACCCTTTTTACCGTGGCTAATTTGAGTAGCAATTCGCTGAGCATAGGCTCGCTGTTCATGTTAGATGTGCACAAATGCAAGATACAGCTACACAAGTCAAGCAGCAAAAAATGAAAAGCACAGCAGTCGAGTGAAAATCATATTAAAATACCCACCTCCTTAGTATGATGCAAACATTCCATATAATCTTCAAGATGAGGAACACAGGTGGAAGTGTCTTTAGTTCTGAATGCACTATAACACTCCATAAAACCCTGCCATTCTGGCACTGTTAGCAGCACATCCATGTTTTCCATATGGCCCTCCAACCCAGCCTACATAAGCATTCTGTTTACAAGCACATCGCTTTATTTCTACCCACCTGGAAAGCATCTACTGGTACCACCGTGATATCCACTTCGAGAGCTCATGGTCAATGTCTTTAATGTCGAGTTGGTAGTGATATGTTACCTCTGTGATTGGGTGAAAAGTGCGCGCTGGTGTTGTTCCCAACCGGGCTCAGCCGTGCAATGGATCAGCACCACTTGACATGAACAAAAACTGAAAAAAAACGGATTTCTAGACTTGTGCTGTACCTAATCATTTGTATAGTGGAGACATCGATTCACATTGGCATAGTCAACGTGTGCACAATATTGTCATGTCGTTCTCTGCTGCAGAAAGTCGAGGCCGATCCAAGGTCCGTAAGAATCGCTGGGGTGGCGCTTTGTCTACCAACAAGGCGGCAATGCTCATGGACCTACCAGTTGTACTACCAGGAGTTCTCACAAGCGAGCAAATAGCTGCTTATACATTGAACTACCGGATCCAGGAAATCACGCAAAAGCTTAAAGTTAATGATGTTGTGCCGGCTGACAGATCTCCGTCTCCTGCTCCTCAATATGACCAGGATGGTAAACGAATCAATACTGCGGAGATCAGATATAGGGCCAAGCTTGAGCAGCAAAGGCATCAACTGATTGAGAGGGCCATTCGACTAGTGCCGAATTTTAAGCCACCATTGGATTATAAGCCTCCGAAAAAAACCCAGGAGAAAATTTATATTCCTGCCAATGACTATCCAGAGGTTAACTTTATTGGATTACTTATTGGACCCCGTGGAAAGACTTTACAGAGAATGGAAACGGAGTCTGGTGCTCGAATTGCCATTCGAGGCAAAGGTTCAGTCAAGGAAGGAAAGGGCCGTTTGAACGAGAATCTACCACATGTACAGTCACTTGGCGAAGAACTGCACTGCTTAATTGTTGCGGACACCGAAGAGAAGATTAACAAGGCTGCTGAGCTGGTCAACAAGATTATCGAGACGGCAGCATCTACGCCGGAGAGCCAGAATGATTTGAAGCGTGGCCAGTTGAGAGAACTAGCAGCTCTCAACGGTACATTAAGAGACTGGGAAAACCAACCATGTCAAAATTGTGGCGAATTGGGCCACCGAAAATATGACTGTCCTAACAAAAAAAACTATACCGCTTCTGTTGTATGTCGTATATGTGGAGGTCAGGGCCATTTTGCTCGTGACTGTAAAGAGCGACACAGAGGAGGCTATGATTCTCGCCCTGGTATGGGCAACCGATCAGCTGCCGATCAGGAATACGAGCAGCTCATGATTGAACTTGGTGGAGGAGCTGCAAGCAATGATGGTAACTATCGTGGAGGCTCTGGCTTCAGCTCTGGTGCGAACTCCACGCCGGTCGGAATCGAGCCTAGAAGGTCCTCTCGAGATTCCAAACCCGCAGATCAATCAGATACCGGTGGAAGTGCCCCTTGGCAGTATAATATGCCTCCTACCGGCCCAAGCCAGCCACGTTCACCACCAAATGCTCCAGGAGCGTTTTCTGGCAGCAGAGCTCCTGGTGCATTTTCCACCAACAGAGTTCCTGGGTTTGCTCCTCCGCCTGGCATTGCTCCATCGATGCCTTCTGGCCCACCTCCTTCCGAACCCCCGAGGCCTCCTCCTCCTCCACCTGCATCATTTGCTCCTGCTGCTCCTTCTGGCAGACCTCCAGTGCTACCGCCTCCTCCTCCTGGCTCTGCTCCACCACCGCCATCTAACCTACCACCACCACCACCACCACCTGGAACAGTTTGAACTCAAGTTATGCATTGTGAATTAAATGAGAATTATTTATTAATTTCATATGTACAGGTCAAATAGCCTGGCAATAAATAGTTTGTTTAGTCGGTTTGTAGCATAATCGAATTGCTGAGCATCACTGGCCATCTTGCTGTGCTTGTTTCCACTTGGCAGCATTCTCCAAAAGTTTTGCATAGCTCCTGGATCCCTCGTCCGTAGGGAAGACATAATCCCAGTATTCTTTCCATGTACCATCATCCAACCTAGTTCTTTTCTTGACGACTGACGGGGCCTGATCTTTGATACTTTTCAGGGTCTCCTCATCACCATGCGTCTCTTCAAACTCCACCCAAGCCTCGTTGAGAGCAGCCCGTTCTTGCTTCAGTCCACGTTGCTTGAGAGTGTTCCATGCATCGCGGAAAACAGCACGAGCTCGTTCTTTTGCAGCTGCGGTTACCTCGTCTTCGTCTTCGCTGTCATCGCCTTCTTCGTCATCAGTAGCATCTTTGTCCGGGACAGATATTTCAAATATAGCAAAAGATACCCAGACTTTGGCTTGGTCCATTCGGTCTGCCAGCTGTCGATAGAGAGATCTTGCTTTAGAATACTGGCCAATCTCTGTTTCAAAATCAACATATCTTTTCCATAACAAATCTGCCATTTCAATTTCAGGCTGGCTGATAGCAAGATCAAAGATGGCTCTTGCTCGTTCGTATTCTCCAAGGTCTTTCTCGAGAGTCGCATAGTCTATCCAAGGTTCTGGCATATTAAAATAAGTTTCAAGGTATTTGTTGTACAGTTTGCGGCAGTTGTCAAACTCTTTGAGCTTGATTTCCAGCTCAATATATTGCTTGAATAAGCTGGGCTTTCCACCATTCGATTTTCCAATTGCAACACCCAAGATTTTTCTGGCTTTTGCAATATTTCCTCTTCTTATTTCAAACTTTGCATAAAGAATCCACAACTTGGTGAATGTGAAGTTCTTATTAGGTATCACATTGACAGCTCGACTGTAGACCTTTTCTGTCTTATCCAAGTCTGCTGCTGTCAACTCTTCGTAAATAGCATATTTAATCCACAGAAAGACATATCTTCTCCAGCCAGACTTCTGTTTATGATCTTCTGGGACTTGACTAACAGCTCTCTCGTAGATGGCCCGTATATCAGCTGGAACTTTACTAACCTCCTCCATAAGTGTCAGATAGCTAAACCATGTATCGTAGTTGTGCGAATCATTTTCCAGTAACTTCTCATACTCGGATTTTCGTTTAGACAAGATGATATCTTCAACTCCGGCTTTTTCACCAAATTGTTTTTCAAATCTTGAATAGTTGTCGTAAAGTTTCTTGGTTCGGTCCTTGGGCAGAAGCTCTAAAGCAAATTTATAGATAGCTCGAGCTCTTTCCCACTCTTTCTGACGACTTTCCCATCTCGCCCATGCGATAAATAGCTTCTCATCCACAGTATTCTGCTCATTAGTTGTATCGACGGCAAGAGTATAGACATCTCTGGTATTTTCGATAGAACCTTCCTCTTCTTCAAATCGGGCCCATTTAAGCCAGTTATCAACCTGAGGAAGAACTGCTGTGAATCGAGAAAAAAGGTCCCTTGCCCTTTGAATTTCACCATATCGGCGCTCCATGCTAATGTACGCATGCCAAGCAGCACTACCAGGTCTCCATTTCAACCACCGCTCAAATACGGCACGGGTGCCCGACACATTGTCAAGAGTTTCCTCAACTGAGATATAAGTGAACCATAATTTATCAACACGAGGTAAAACAGTCACAGCACGATCAAGCACATTACGTGCATAATTGATGTTTCTCTCCTTCAGCTCGGTCTGAATGTATTTGATCCATAATGGAACATGCGTGGGATCAACATCCAAAGCTCTCTCAAATATACTCCTAGCCCGATCCATTTCCTTCTGCTCCACCTCCCATAAAGCATAACGCTGCCACTGGCCAATGTCAATTCGCTTCACTCGCAATGCATCTTCGAATTCCTTTCGCTTTCTACCCTGATATTCATGAAGTTCCTCTAGATCAACTACTGTCTGTTTCTGAACCCTTAAAGGCTCCTCCTTTCGCTCAAATGCTTCCAGCAAAATCTGCTCTGCACTGATTTGCAAAGGCGCTACGGCCTTATTTTTCACGCGAACTCGCTCGCCATCCATCTTGCCTGGACTGACGATGTGGGATGAAGATGGAAACTTTGGTGCATGGAAAAAGCATGTCTTGGGTGCGGCGACATGATGGGGGGATACGAAGTAGGAAATATGAACGTCAAGAAGGAACAATCGGTAAGTAGCTTGATACATGCTAAAGAGTGGCAGTATAAGAATTATTGTCATATCAGTTCTTTTTTTTTCTTATTAAATTGACTACAAAGCTCGAGAGCAGTTAAAAAATAGGCCTGAATACACTCAAGAATGTGCAAGAGACTTTCAGAAATAGCACGAGATGAAACAGAAAGAAAAATGACTAAACCAAAATATTATTTCACTCATGAGAAATCCATTTAGCTAATCATTAAATGTTGCAATTCATCACGATGTGTCTAGAAGCCACCTCTTAGAGCCAGGACTAAATGCAGTTGGGAACCTGCCTCCAGCTTGTAGGCCGAAGCTGTTTCGTTATCATTCCTTGATTTTAGTTAGTATGGGTTTCAAAAAGGAGTACTATATGATTCTACTTCATGAAAAACAGTGAAGAGCCAAAACAAAAGCTGGGCTTGGCTTCTTCACTTTTCAAGCTCGAGACTAGTGATGCCAATTGAACTTACATTTGCTTGCCTCCATAGATTAGTCTCTGCTGACTAGGGGGGATACCTTCTCGCTCTTCGACCTTCTCCTTGATCTGAAACACCTTGTCAGAGGGCTCGATGTTTAGCTCGATCTACCATGATTAGTACTATATATTAATTATAAATATGACTTTGGATGAGATCAAGAAGAGTACTTGTACACGATCTACCCACTACAACTCACCTCTTTGCCTGTCAAAGTCTGAATGTTAGCCTGCACTTCTATTTGAAAATTAAATTATAGACCTATCTCACCTTGACTTTTATTTGCATGCTTGATGTCGTCTTTAGCTGACAGTGTATGTAGTAGTAAGATGGTTCCGGGATAGTTTGCACGGCTGAGCAGCTGCAATATGAACTGAATGAATCTGTGAGCTAGCGGTCGGGTTTACGCCGCGAAAGACTGGCCATGACTTGTCATAATGCGAAAGAAAATAATTTTTTGACTGACTTTTATTCTGATTAATTTGCAGGTAAAATCAGTTGATACGCGGCGCTACGTCGCTAGTGCGCTGTATGAATACTTCTACATGGAGTATCTTTACTAATCACAATGCTTTGGGTTGCCGGTTCAACATAAGAATCAGCTATCAAATATTTTATCTCGAGCTTGACGAATGTTGTCGACTCCACTCACTGACAATGTCGATTTCGACAAGGTCTATGAGCCGGCCGAAGACAGTTTTCTTTTGCTAGATGCCCTCGAGCAGGAAAAAGACTACATCAACTCGACCTTTAAGTGCCCAGCTGTGCTTGAAATTGGCACTGGATCCGGCGTAATAGCGTCTTTCATGGCTTCCTCCATAGTTAAATCAGGTTACACTTTGGTATCTGATATTAATCCATTTGCTTGCTCTGGTGCTTTGAATACTGCCAGTGATAATAACTGCTTGGCTACGTTAGATGCAGTCCGATGCTCGCTCACTACTGCATTTCGACCCGGCTTGGTCGACATCCTCATTTTCAATCCACCTTATGTTCCTTCAAGTAATGTTCCCGACTATCCTAGTGATGAGTCAAAACTTCTCGATCTCGCTCTGGATGGTGGGGAGTCAGGAATGGAGATCACTAATATATTGCTCGAAGAGCTGCAAACTGTTCTGTCCTACAATGGTGTTGCATATATCATTTTTTGTGCTTCTAATCATCCTGAGAAAGTTAAGGCGAAAATGGAGAACAGAGGCTTTACTATGGAGCAGGTTATATTTCGTCGAGCAGGATGGGAGCTGTTGTATGTGTTCAAGATTGCTCAGCGGAAACTGGATAGCAACTAGTGTGGAAATATACGGATATGGGCACGTGGATAATTACACTAAGATGGTTTTCTGTCATTTTTTTGGTAAATTCCGGACTTCTCGACGTATGGAATGCTAGTTATTTACTGGGGCCTGGGCTGATTTAAGGCAGAGACTTTCAGTGATTTTGAGGGTCGTCTGGGAACTAGACTAATCAACTTTTTGAACCTGTTTCAGAACTCGACTGAATTTCTAGATATGATTTGAAAGCCATGAAGTTATTGTATCCAGTCATGAGGTTCTTGGAGTTACGCTCGCTGAAACAAAGTACCCCGTGTAACAGCAGTGGCCAAAACGATAATGATAATTGAACATTATTTTCCCATAATTACAAATTTGCTTTCCAGACGGTGTTCTGATTTTTTTCACGAGAATCTACTAACAAAGTGTGTTGTGCCACTCTAGTTTGAGTGCATCTTCAATAACACCGCTAAAATATTGTGAGAGTGCTGTTATTTTCCTGGTAGCGCTTGGTGCTTCAACATATCGAGATTCATTTTTTACTTGGAAAAGTGTTATCAAAAGTTCATGTGATTTCAATCCGACCTGCATCGAGCCGCTTACCAGATTCAGTTCAAGTGTCGTATAATTCTTACGTAACGTTCAAGATTTTGATGAAATATGAGGATATTTCTAGGATACTGGATCTGAATATCCATCAAGGTCATTTTAATGCATTTATGGTTTTTAAATGCCTTTGCTTAGATTACATGCATGTCCACTTCGTCAAAATTAAGTCTTCCCCTTGTTGCATCAGAACGTACTTCAGACTGCCACGCATTTCAATGGTGCAATCGTTTTGTAAGAAGCCTCAAAGTAGCTCAGGCTTATCTAGTTTTCTACCCTTCAGATCCGCTGTTTCCAATATCAATTGTTTACAGTGAAATTGCCAGAATTCACACTGGCTGATGAGCCTGCTATGAGCCTGCTATTTATCCCCGGTAGACCTCAAAATTGTAACTTCAGCATATTCTATCATCAATCACTAACGTTCAAACAAGATCTTTCAGTAAATCTTGCAAACACATACTTAAATCTGGTGTAGCCATGCTGTAAACATTTTCGTATGCTAACATACTGGCCTTTTGAAAAAAAGGGTATAAAACCTCTACTCTATCATTCAACCTAGTTCCAGCCAGCAATGGCTTGCCCGTTGGAAGAATTTCTTCCGCGGTCGCTGGCGATTTTATCGAAGAAATGTTGTGCTCGGCCAACATGTCGATCAAGCCACTGTCCAAACTACCATCCTTTTTTAACAACGCATCGAGACTATCCGTTACAAATAGCCAGTCGTAAAGCTGAAATTCTTCAGGATTGAGGACCAAAACAACATCTAAGAGTTTGCAAGCAGATATCAAAGTTTGACTAGAAACTTTGTTATTCTTATTAAGGACGTCAACGAATACCCGTTGCAACTGGTGATAGGTGAATGTAACTATTGGGGCCAGCCTATTAGGGTTGATTGACATGATGATAGCTCTTAAGCAACAAAAAATCTGTGCTCCAAGCTTACCTTGACCATCTGTTAAAAGCTCCTCAAATTGCTTGGTTAAGTGTTTGTAATCAACCATGTCAGTCCAGCTACCTCCGTCAATCCTTGCACGAGCCACGTCCGTTGTTGAGTATTTAGAACAAATAAAAAGCAGAGCCAAACGATTGAGGTTGACTTGTATCACCTTATTTTGATCACTCCAATTGAAAAGCGTCGTGTTCGAGCCGTATGATGAAATTTTAAAGATATAATCACGGATCCTTTCTTTGTCAGTAAGAGCCCATTTACCTAAGATAGGCATCCATCCAACAATGGCAGAATATCCTATTAGCATGAAACGATTATCAAAAACAACATCGCCAATTACTGGCTTCCATATCTTGGTGCTTTGTGGAAACTTGTTGATGATGGTTGAAATCAAATCAAGAGTCAGTGGAGTAATACCGTCAGGAAAAGTCTTGCTTTTCAGAGTTGGGATAATACCATGCTGAAATATGGTAGAAAGAGCTGAAAGAACTTTTTCCGAATCTTCGTTAACAATAGCACGTAGTGCAGGAAGAACTGTTGACTCCAGCACACGAAAAAGATCTTCTTGCTTCGGTCCAGAAAGTGTTATTGTACTAGATGATGAAGCACTGGGTATCGGGCTTTCCTGACGCAGTTTGGACACCTTTTCATCTTCTAAAACCGGTGTTCCTGGAGTAGACAAGTGGTTATTTGAATTTAGAGTCGGAGGCCTAGTAAGGGAATAGACTAGAAGTTTCATAAAATTCTCACTGAGGTCTTTTCTAACCCGTCTTTGAGCACCGAATTTGATGCTGTCAACTTTTAAGCCCATTACTGCGATAATGGATAGAATTCCAGGAAGTACTGGTTTAAAGTTTTGCGGCGAAGCAGCTACTTCTTTGATGAAACCCATACACTCGTTCCAGACCTCTTCAATAGCATCATTTTCAAGAGAACTCAAATACTTGTAAACGAATCGTACCACCTCAAACTGGCTAATCTCAGTTACTGTGCGATCAGAGGCTACCGGTCGAAAAGCTTCCTCGGCTGATGTACCTGAATGGGAACTGTGCTGGAAGACACTTGGTAGCACTGCAGAAGGACCAGAAGACTGATTACTGGTGTTTGGTGTCCTGCTTAGTATACTTTCAATCAAATGTGGAGCAGTTGATATAGGACGTGAGCCATCCAAGATGTGAATCAGTTTGAAAACAGAAGACGAACCATCATCTATAACCATCAGACACTCCAGTAACTGTAGAGTTTCAAGCTGATATATTCTCGCAAGCAAATGACGAGATTTGCCTTTGACTTTTGAAAGAATAAAAGCGATGGAGTCGCCGCTTGTGGATCGTGTAGGAGCATCTCTGGTATCGATCCATTTCCAGACACGAAAAGCCAGCTGGGTCACTAACTCGAAACACTTCAAAGACTGATAACGGTCGTGTGCGTTCTCGGCTTGAGCGACCGGTGATTCGACAGAGAACACACCGCTAATAACGTTTCCGAAAAAACCTGACTCGTCATCGCGGCTTAAATGAGGGGATTCATCAACGCCAGAAGACTCGTTTTTGGACCCTGAAATGCACCGATTAGCAATATTAAGTACTTTTTCGAGTCCGCTAAGTAAGCACGGTATCACCGAAAAATCAGTCTCCTCGACGGCATCAGACTCAGCTGCTTGCTGCAGTAGTTCAAATTTCCTCTGAGTACATTCACATAAGGTGGTACATACAGGCGTGACAACCTCTGAAAAATCATTTTTGACATATTCCAAAACTACTATCAAAAACTGTGTCCACTGTATGACAGGAGGGCTTTCCAAGTTGATTTCATCACAAGCACGAACAATACCACGTAAAGTGTACTCCAAGATATCTCTGTATCGAAACTTCTCTTCAGAGCCAGATCTCTGGTATATAAGATGCATAGCTTGCTGGATTATATTCAACACTTCCGTATCATTGCTGATCATACATTTGTGAACTACTCCAATGATCTCCGAAGTGGTTAACAGAGGTAGACAAATCAAAATCATCTGCACACATTCCGGAGATTGCTCTTGTTTTGACCTTGTTTCTGATAAAATATAGTACTCAGTAATTTTATCCGAAACGTCTTTGCATTTTGCTTTGAAGTGAGGTAAGAGCTCGTCATCCACTGCAAGAACTCGGCCCAGTGTACCCACAAAATAAAACAGCTGAGGAAGATCGGAATTGAACTCTGAGCTCAAGATAGGCGAAACCAAAACATCTATGAGCTTGGAGGGCTGCCTTTTCAACCAGGCTGGCAATGCCCGTTTCTGCTTATCAGTTCCAAGCAGGTCGGTCTGGTCCAAGCACAAGAAGAGGCATTCAGCAAGAATGACATCAAAATTAGCACGGTCGACAGAGTGATACCACAGTGTTGAAAAAGATCGCGACTTTTCAGCGTAGGGGACTCTCGGGTCCACCAATATGGTTGCAAGAGCCGACTGAACCCGTTTGTCGCCTAAATTTTCCTGTAAGGACCATAAAGCTTTCACTGCCTCGACTTGATAAATGCCTTTAATGTCACACAAATAAAAAAAGATGTGTCTAATGATACTGAATGAAAATTGGTCAATCTCATGTTCTGTCAAAGATGGAACGATAGCGTTGAAGAGAGATATTCGTCCTCCAAGCTGGATTGGAGAGAATGTCTCCTTATCGATCAACAGGAGAGATACAATTCCATCCTCTCTCCAGTTATCTGTTTCATGTATCTTCAGCAAAATTCTTGCAAGCAACGACATATACTTGCCAGACTCTGCCTCTTTGACTTTTACAAGAACACATGCTTGTTCTATAATCAGTCTTGTGAGAGACGCCATGTCGAATGGTGGTTTCAAATCTTCTTCAGCTTCGGCCTCAGCCTGGTCTTGGTGATAATATTTCGAAATTTCATTCATTATCTCGACAGGGCCTAGGTCAGTGTTGCTGTTGTCCACGGTAACAGGTAAAAACGCACGCTCGGGAATTAGGTCGATCAAGATATCACAAGCCTGAAACCATAAGCTCTCTGAAAACAAGCCAGGAGAAGAATTCTTGATAAGCAATGTCAGCAGCATTAACGGAAGATGATTCACTATCATCTCTTCTTCTCTGACATTAAACATTTGAAGAATATAAATAAAAAGATCCAAATCCTGCTGTTCAACAATTAAATCGAAACAATCGCTCCAGATTGCCAAAGACTCTATGCCATCAAAAAAGGAGCTTGCTGATCTCAGCACCTCCTCGATATCGCTATTGCTTGAAGAGTCAAAAGATTTCACACTTCTAATTACTGGTATGAGAACATGAGGGACGACAGCAGTGCCAATCTCCCACCGATCTAGAATGCTTAAACAAATCTTATATGGTTTAGTCTTTTCTGCTGGGTCGGAAGTTTCTTTGGTAATCATTTTCAATAGTCCTCTTACTAATGCATCTAGCGCATACTTTGAAAAGTAGTCGAATCGTGAGAATGCTTTATCGGATGATGAATTTGGATCTGGCTCGGGACCTAACAGCCAATTCCACAAGCGACGATTCAGTGACATGTCTCTTCTAAGAACAGTAGCACAGGCACTCATGAGGAGAGCCTCGTAATCGGAAGTACTGGCAATGACCTGCAACACTGGAGAATGAAGCTGCAGATTTTTGACTAAAAGCTCCAAAAATCCACGTTGAATCAAAAGCTGATCATCACTCAACCCCTGGCAAAAGCTGCGTATGAGTAATCCAGACTCTGGTGTGATTGCCATTTGAGCTTCAAAACTCATAGAATGATATGCTGCTGGTATGTTGTCTGGGTATTGATCCAGAGCTATTGAAGGCGAGAAAGATGGGAGTCGTCTGCTGCACCAGACAAGAGCCCCGAGTCTTCTATCGGAAGATGACATGATGGCCAAGAAAAGGTGCTGCCAAAACTGGCTTTCATCGTTGACTCCGTCTTTGATTTTCTCGATCAAAGCCAGTGCGTCATTGAAGGATTCGCTTGTCTCATCATCAATTCCAGGCAAGACGGCTAAAAGAAGCGGCCGCAGAACAGAAAGCAAATTCGGAGATGGGATGATGTACTTTTCATAAATTGCAATTAACGGCGGTTTGACGTTCATTGATGCATATGCAAGAAGAGGTAAGAGGCCAGGCAGCCAAATGCTCAGCTGGAGATGATCGGGGCCCTGAAGCTCAAAGATTAAAGCATAAAGCTCCAAAGCCTTTTGATGAACTCCATATGGTAAATCGGGATCAAGACACTGAGCTAGTCTTTCTGCGACCTGGAATCCATGAGGAAGCTCTATATTCTTTTGGCCATTATAACCCTTGATTGCCTTGAAGAGCTTGCCAATAAAAGAGATGTAATCAGCCCATTCTTCCACTGAGTCCCAAGATGCAAGAGATCTTTCTAATGATGCTGATAAATGGCGGAGTTTGGGATTCTTGTCTGGTACATTTAGTTAGCTGGTGCCTACGGGCATGACACAACCAAGAGCAACTTACCACCAGAAGTATCTCTGGATATGAAAGGAATTGACAACGATCCGGAAGGCATGATTGGAAACTGAATTGGAGGCAGCTATGGGCCAGTGAACTGTCGCTTGATAGACCGTACGTAGCGCTACACACAGCTGGAGCTTAGCGGGAGTTTGTTGATGTGGACCGATTCTAAAACAGCAGTATTAGTGTCGGCTTATGTCAGCGCACAGTGAGGCATCTCGACGAATATGAGAATCGTGTGTGTTTCAGAACTAGGCAAATAGAAATGTATTCTAGTAGACTTTCTTGGCCAGAAGAGGCCAGAAAACCTCATTTATTCACTATAAAAGTTAGCTTCTTTCTATACTTGTTTTAAACCAAGAATTATCACTCTGTCTGCTACAGACTCCCTTCGTCAGCCGCGCTTGCTTTCCATTCTTGAAGCCCTACACCCTCCATTAAGGGCATGGACTACCTGTAGGATAAGAATCCTCGAAAAAAAGAGTAACAAATACAGATGCAGCACTATTTGTGTCGTGTATTATTAGCAAGCATGAGCTGGAAAAATGCGCTCTGAATATCAAATGATCAGCTTAAAATGGCCAGTAACAGGTTTTTACAATCTAAGTAGCAATCCATAGCCAGAACAGAGATGAAGAATGACCGCCCGCGATTTAAACCAGATTGTCTCTCTCTCAGACTACTCAAGTGGCATCAATTATTTGACCACCCATCAAACGTACGTGGCACAGCCGCAAGAAGGTGCGAACCAATCTAGACCATTTTCGTCAGCACTAGTGCTGCAAGTATGCCACTTCACACCTGTCTCAAATTCCATTTTCATTATGTTGCTATTCGGTAGATGGCTCGACACAAGTCATGACGAGTCGCTAGGGGCCCCTGTTGATCAGCTTGTTTTGAAAAAATGAGGCCACTGGAGAACAGCAATCACCACAGCAAGCCACAAAAATGGGGCCCCAAGTTGGATCTGCAGTGTAATGCAAAGGAGATTAGGTGTGGAAATTGCCAATCACCAGAAATGTCCCGGGATATTTACACCGCATGATCTTCAATACCTTTTGAGCTAGGTACGTTAGCAAGCAATGTAACTAAAAATTAAACAAGACTAACAGCGTGGCCCGCTAGGGACGATCTCGATATTATCGGTGCCAACCGGTCGAGGCCGCACATTGATATTTTGTTCCACTTTACTACTACTAGTGAACTGTACCGATTTCAGCAACCTTCAAACAGTTTCTGGCCGAATCTCTAATACTGATTAAGTGGTTGCACAGCCTGGCCATGCAAATCTATGAGCACGGGGCCGAAAATAGAGAACCAAGAGAACCAAAAACCAACAGGCATTATATGATTTACAATGATTTACAATGATTTTTTAGGCTCTTCAGCCCACCATGGCCAAGTTGCGTCAGTATTGAATCATTCACTAGCCGTTTTGATAGTACCTGATGACTGTCTGCTTGCTATGCTGCAGACATCCGACCCCACCGTTTGATCCGACGCACTAGCATAGGTTGGGACTAGTCTAGGCACAGCCAAACTGGTGAGCCTTAAATACAAAGCGTCATTGTGACGCAGTATTGCAGAAGTACAGTTACTGAATTTGTTAACGGCGGTACCTATGAAGTTAATACTATGATCACATCACTAGCGCATGACTCCAAGGCTGGAGCCTTGGCACGAAAGCCTTGTCTGCCGTTTAGTTGTAGGGGTGGTTTCCCACATGTTAGCTTTAGCGAACGCCAGAAACACCGCAAAAACAAAAATTAGAAGTCAGCCGGATCGAGGTTAGGATAATATTGATGCGGCGCTGTCCTAAAGTAGTCTTTTAGTAGAATTGAGAAGACATAAGCCGCTTAGTGTTAGTTTCTTCTCACATCAAAGCCCCGCCGCCTCAACCGTTTTCAAGTTGGTGCTACAATTGGAATACCCGAGTGAATCATTAGGCACGGGGCCGGAACTTTTCTAGCGAGACCAGTAAAGGTGGGCGTAGGGTAAGTCATTTGGCTTAACACTCAGCTGAGTTGCGGAGAGAAGGAGAGGGGAGGACGAGGTGCTGTAAGATTGCCCTTTGCTGTTCAGTCACCTAGAGCTGGCATCTACGATTGTACGACTGATAATAAGCAAGATCCTGACAGTCATTTCAGATTCAACTGGAATTTTACAGAGCGATTAGAAGTTGCGGGCGGTGTTATCTATCAGTGGTGCTTATCTCATTAATAGAAACAAGTAATTCGAGTGAAGTCAGCGGCTAGTGAAAGTTGGAAGACGATGTAGATCATTCTCTTGATATTCAAAACAATAGACCTCGTAGGATTTTTCAGACATCTCACATGCAATCGCAATATGGGCGGCAGAAAGCAACGTGGAGGTCGTCACAATAGCCGCACTGATACAACCGTATAGCACAGACGACCGTCCACGCCTAAGCACAGCACGAGGACTTGGCATTACTCACCCAAAGAGCAGAGGGCTTCACCAATAATCAAACCTTACTGGTCTATTTGCATCAATACTGGCTAGTGGAGTTTAAACCTTTCTTGGCCGTTTGCTTGGCTTTCCATTTGAGCCACCCTGGTTGCAATTGTCAATCTGAAGTGACCAACTATAAAAAGCAATTCTGGCCGCCTCATCCCCAGCTAGCGAAGGATGATTTTTTTTTCAACCAGGAGCGGCTCTTTATGTATTCTTTATTTCAAAAATAGTCAATAGATTGCCCAGCGCTGTTGCTCGTCGTTCCTGCTTTTTATCTTGAGCGTTTATCAGCACCATCTAAAAGAAATCACAAGCATGGCGGGCGGCGCTTGCTTCCGCGCCGACGTTAAGCTGGTCGGCCTAGATGCTCCGCCTGGATCTGGTGACAGTTTGCTAACGTCCAGCATCCGGCTAAGCGACGCTAGTACCTGGCATAATATTATCTAGCGCGACTCACACTATAAGTCATCTAGGCGGAACTGACAGTAAGTGACAGAATGATAGACCGCGGTATGATTCTGATCAGCGGCAGTAGCCAAGAAGAAACATATGGCTTAGGAATGTTTGGCTTTGTTTCTATAGGAACCGTACAAAAAACCCCCACATCAGGTCAAACCACAAGAAACTTTTTAATATCCACAAATTGTACCTATATCGGCATTCGCTGTAACATTGCAGCGAGCTCAGCTGCGACAGCCTCCCGCTCGGCAGGCCGTGATTACGACCTGTAGTGCAGCTGATGTCAATAATTATAGCCAAAAAGAGCTCATTCGATCTGAAACGTAATGCGGATGCTTATAAATGCATATGCAAACCATAATAGTATCGGATTCGACAAAAGCTGCTTTAAAGTTCCACATTTTGTTGCGTTTCAGCGTCGTAAGAAATATCACCATAATAGCTGTAAAAATATACTAATATGGTGCAATGAAACTAGGTAAAACTCGATGCTGTAATGTCAATCTTCTCAATGAGAATATAAACAGTCAGTCTCGATTCATGGATTAAGATCCTGCTTTCTGCTTTTCGGACTCAATGCCAACGACGATCGCCATCGCTGCTTACCCTTTTTGTGATGATTATTCTGCAGATTCCAAACCTAAAATTGGGACAAATTTTTCTGGAACTCACAGAACTTTTATTCTGGTATCACTTGGGCGACATTTCGATTTTTGAAAATTATCGGATATTTTTCACCGCTTCGCCTGTTGTTTTCCCCACGTTGCTTTTTACTCCATCTTCCAAGCCTAGTCAAAGTGTCGGGCCGCCGTCATGTTGTATCGCGCAAAAGCCAATTGGATTTTTTGTATAGAACAAAAAAAAAAAAAAAAAAAAAGACTTAAGGTGCTTGCGGGCCGAAGCTCGGGGCTCGGTATGAAGTATGAAATTACTTTGGACTGTGCAATGGCCACGATTTTCAGCCTTTAGGACCGGAGAAGTAGACGGCGGCCCAGATTTACGTCGCGGCGGGGAAACCCAACAGATGACTATCCAGTTAATAAAGTTTCAAAACCAATACAGAGTAGTTGCTTAATACATCAGCTATCACAGCTACAGCCAGGGTTAGCAGCGCCAACTGACAAAATGAAGGTTTTGCAGAATAAGAAATGCCCTCCCGGCGTGATTTCAATACATCATGCCAACGTTGGGACTATACTACTCGGTTGCTACCATCCGATTGGGGCTAGGATTCCCATATCATGTCAGAATGAGCCGACTTTTCGTCCACAGTGAAGTCGCTCAGCTGAGTGGCCTTCCAGCACAGTAGAAACAGGCCATGGAACTCTATAAGGTAGTATTGTAGAGCCCCAAGTAGTATTTTTACCACCGTCTTGGTAACCGGCATTCTTTCATGCCGGATAACAATCAATTGGCCAATAACTCCATCATGAGCTGGTTCAAAAATACGGATCCTGTATGCTACCATGCAAGCCAGCTAGCTAGCATCGCCCCCAATCGCCTCGACGAATCTTAGATAGCCATCATAGAGCCGATTGAATTCCATGGATGTTCCAGAACACCGTGAGACAGTTCAGCCCATGACTAGCGTAATAAATGCTGATTGGCGAATAATTAGAACTGGCTAGCCCGCCGAGGCACACTCAATATTTACTTTTTTGTTTGATTATTTTTGCTTTTATTTCAAGAGCGGTTATTCTTTAATATTTTTCTTTATTTTTCATAAAAAGCAATATACGTTTTTTTGGCGCACCTTGCGGGCTATACAGCGCTAATGTGAGGCTCTCTTTACGCGCTGCCAAGCTCCATGCTAGTAGCCCTACATTCTATCAGTTAGAGCAACAAAAAGCCTATTTTTCGGTGAGAAGAATTGAATTGGTACCACATCCAATAACAGAGGTCTGGAGCGGGGGAGTGGGCATTTTTTGCGTATGCTACACTGTTGAGCACATGAGGCTCTGTTGTGTTTGGTGGTGAGTGGTCGTTAGAAAAACACAACAAAGAGCAGAGACGGTGGCTCAAAGAACTCGATTGAAAGCCTCCCTCCCCTCCAAAAAAGACAATATCAATGTTAGGCTTAGCAATAGCTAATGGTCTTACCATAATGGGAATGTTATAATCGGTCTTCCGAGCGAGACGCCTTGTTGAGATTCTACTGATTTTACTTCTATTGTTTCGGCACTAGCCTACCATTTCTGGTACGGATATATTGTTAAGGAAGGGCCCTAGGTTTTCAGATAAGAAACTACGATTGGAGACAGAAGAGAGACTGGCTCGGCACCTACCCGATTTGATTATGCAACCGATCATTTTTCCATTGTCAAAATCGTTTATTCGAATGAGAACTATCTTAATCTAGATGCCGAGGGCTTGATGATATTTTTGTATATTCGTAAAAAAAAAAATGCTCTGTTCTTTGTAAATCAAATATTCGGGTCAGGTTCTAGGCCAAGCTCCTATCCACTTGTTCCAAGCTCTCGTGGTTTACCCCTCGTCCCCTTTCAAATCCGCCACAAGTCCGTCGATATCCCCCCACAGCCTCTGAACTCATTTTTTTGAAATTCCCGGTCCAGTTTATCTGCAAACCGTCAGATGCCACAAACAGTGGCAAAAGATCCAGCCCTTCCTCCACATCGTCGTATTGGTGCCCGATTGGTTTGATCCTGTCCAATGCCTGTTTCCACACAAAAGATTCCGAAAATGAAATAACCTAGTCAGGCAAGAGATTAGCTAGTCGGAGACCAATTTTCCGAATAAAGTGTTGCTCCCGGCTATATGGCCAGTCGTCACCAGGATCAATCCCATCCGAAATAATATCTGTCTGGCAGCCGAAACATGACGGTGGTGGTAGGGATTGCAGTGGTTTGGTCAATTAGGCACTCTCAAAGAATTTCAAATGCTTCCTACCCTCCTTCTTAATACGGAAGAGCATGACAAGCCAGAGCCACCCGATTCTCTGCTTCCACGGATCATCAGCCAGCGGATCGGAGCCGAGTGAGTCGGGGAGTCAGAGTTGGGAGAAGTAAAGAAGGGGGGTAGAGCATATGATAACACCCTTTACTTTTTTTCCTACAAAAGCAATATTAGTCCATACGACACAAAAAGCAATATCACCGGGAAGCGTGCTCCAAGGCATTGGTCAAGAAACAGGAAGGAGCCCAATGAAGTATCGGTCGCTCATGGTGAAAGGTGTGGAAAAAAAAATTGAAAGAAGAAAAGAACCCCCCAATGAGGGGGTCGAATTTAGTTTGCACTTGTTCGTGACTCGAGCCAACCGGAGGGGGGTAACAGAGTACAGCACCAAGTGGGCACTTTGTTCGAAGGATTTTGACATCCCGCCATCATGACATTTTTCATTTCTTATCTTCTATCCATACTAGCCCTAGTGGTTTGGAACAGAAATAAGGAAGCAGCAGTAGCACCACCTCCCCCTCACTCGCCACTATGACGACTGTACTACGTACACTTACATCATAGGCAGGAAATGCAAGAAACAGACTACACTTGTCCTTATCTGCGAAAATTAGTAATCTATGCGAACCAAAGGTTTCCACACATCTGCCACCTTTGTACTACTAGTAGTCTTGCAATTCAAATTACGCACGATCGTCACAAATACTCCCTATTCCATCTTTTGTGCCCACCAGTGTTCATCGAAGCTGCAGCTTTATTTTCTTTTCATTTCAACCCACACCTAACCCAAGACCCCTCTCTTTGGAAACTCAAATTGCTTTTTTCGTTGGTCACGCCCTTGCTTCTCCTCCCTAAAATTTTAACGTAAAGAGGGCCCGAAATCCGCCTTCTTCGCACTTTTTTTGGTTTATAAACTTACTTACAACTAGTTCTTCTCTTTTAAACATAAACGAGATATATCACACCCCGGATACTGGATTTGTCTTATTTAAACGGCGATATCCCCCTCCTCCTCATCTCATCTCCCTCCCCCCACCACCACCAGCAGCATCCTCTCCCCTCTAACAAGTATCTCCTTGTTGAATACCCTTCTTTCACCTCCAGCGCTAGTGGTTTTTTTGCTTGTGTGTAACAAATAATAGTCTGCTGTTTAAGGCCTAGCTATTAGATAGACATCACTGAAAAGCTTCAAGTTCGTCTACTCTTTCTTCAGTTGGCAGTCGGTTCTACTATTTGCTGTTGAGTTTGAGTTAGTCATTGGAACATCACTAATATCACTTTATCCTGTCGATTTTTTTTTCATCTAATTTCGCTTGTTCGGTGTTTCTGGTCACCTTCACCTTTCACAACTTCGGATATCATCCGTGAATACTTCATCGAAACAGTCTACCGCTTCTTTCAGCTCGACTATTTTTTCTCGCTTCGAAATGGATTTTGCTACTCTGCGAAAAGAAGCTGTTCTCAGCAAATCTCTCAATGCCGCAGCCGGGCCTACCTTTGTTTTCGCCAAGAAGCCCTCCAACGTCTTCTGCCTGCCCACTTGCAACAGTTCTGGAAACTCCAAAATTAACAAAAGAACTCCCATGGTTTTTTTTGACAACGCTGCTGATGCTGTTGAGGCCGGTCTAAAGCCTTGTGGCGAATGTAATCCGGAGCTCTCGGCTATCAATGTCGGGGACTCCGTCATTGATTCTACTGTCAACATGGTGAATGCTAGCATTGGTCTCCCTTCTGCCACTACCATGGCTACCTCTTCTACTCCAGCTCCTGATTTTTTCTCTACCGACACCTTTCTTCCTGCATTTCCTGATTCCCCTGCTAATAACGAGTTGCTAGGCAATTTTGGTCCTGCTGAAGATTTGCAAACCACCGACCTAACCGATCGAATTCCTGACTTGTTGGTTGGAGATGATGGTGAGCCTGTGTCCATGGCTCCCAGCTTATTCAGCCACCCTACTGACACTATGAACTCTTTTTCCAATATACCAAAGCATTCATCCATGGGTCATCCTATGGGCCACTCCAGAAGTAGCTCTATTATGACTGCCAATGAAAATCAGTTGTCTAGCATGGATGTTCTTGCATGGAGACCTCGACGTGCCTCAATATCTAACGGTCATATTTCTGTTGCATCTTCATACGTGGACCAGATGGTGGCTCTGGCAAAGGATGGCTATGATGAAGAGGCTGTTTCTCCTGTATCAACTCCCGATCGTTCCAATCGTCAGCATTCTGCATCGTCTGGCAAGAAGTCTCTTGGGCCCAAGGTTTCTGCAAACCGTGTGGCCAAAGATGAAAAGCACGGAAGGGGCGAAGGAGATCATGCCCGACTGGTAGACGAAGCATGTCGATCAATTGCAGCAGCAGCTGCTGCTGCTGCTGCTTCTGCCGCCGCTGCCGCCGCTGTAGATGGTGGCGCTGCAGAAGGTGACGGTAAGGACAATGGTTATAATTTGGCACAGGGCAAAATTGCTTTGACCAATTCTCGATCAAATGGATTCAAAGATGCTGGTAAGTCTATCACCGACTTGCGTCAACCGTTGAAGTTACAAAGAAAGAAGAGAAGAGGTGGTATCATGGGATTCAAGGAATTGGCAGCGAAAGCGGGTCTTTCGCCGTGGCACTTTCACCGAGTGTTCAGATCCGTTACCGGTCTTACTCCAAAAGCTTACGGTGAGGCTTGTTGGAATGCTGTCATTGCTGATCCCAGTCTTCCTGTGGCCATAGCCAATGGTAGCGCAGTTCCACCTCTTCCTAATGTGTCCGAGGATAAGTCAAAAGCTAAGTCATCTCCTCTTGCTACACCTGCTGTAAAGCTTGAACAGCCGTCTAAGGTGCGTTCAAGACCTCAATTTGACCACTCACCTAGTGAATACTCTGCTTGCACTCTTGACAATACACCTACGGATTCTACTCCTTTGAGCACTAGTTCAGGAAGCCTTTCGTCTGGCACTTTGACTTCTATGACATCTATGTCAAGTATTCCTACTAGTAACTCAATGCGTGGTGGATTATCCACTCCTGGTTCTGAAAATGACAAACCTTGGGTGTCAATGAGCTTATCTGCCAATCCTTTGTTCCCCGTCGTTACTAATAACGAGCGAGGCTTTGATAGCACGATAACGGCTGATGCCATGTCCCCTGTCGTTACTACTGATTCAGAGCTTATGAAGAATACACCAAGCACCATGCCTTCCCTGTCTATGTATGGAGTCTCTGCGTCTGATAATGCTAGTCAGGTCACCACACCGTCTATGGAAGTATTTGCCAATTCATTAATGATACCGGGACTTAACAACCCGGTGACTACTGCATTAACGGGTGAAGAACAGTCTCTCCCAGCCACTATGGGTGGATGGGATATGCTGGCCGGCAATCCTTTCAATATGCAGCCGGTCACTACCCCTATCCCGCATCAGTTTCAGTCTAATGACAATACCTCCGGTGGACTATCACTTGACTCGCCTGCTGTCAATGCAGAGCCCATTCGAGACAATTTAAAACAATGGGGAGACATGAATGACATGGTTATCTCCAGCTGAACAATAAGTATGAAGGGTCTTTTGATTTTTTGTTATATTAATGCTCTCTAGGAGGCCAATTTGGGAGGCCTATTTTTTGGTACAAAACTGCTTCTTGGATGTTTTGTTACTCTATATGATATTTATTATGTGTTGTGCTCAGCAGACTCTCTTCTCTTCCTATAACAGATCCCTGGGGGATATCGTGGTTTCAATCGTTGAAAAGCTCGGAGTGTCGCTAACGACTCGAGAGGAATTCCCACCACTAACTTTGTGATAGGTAGTGGATACGATTCGTATTGACAACGCTCCGCCCGAGTTTGTTTTGTCTTGTACAGAGGACTGGTTTTTTTAGGGTTGTTCTCTTCCGTGTTTCGTGGATTTGACCGGTTTGAATTTCCTTTTCATTCTAATCTCATGTCAAGGAGCTTGATATTCTCGTTGCCGTCGAGCATCCGTAATCTATTGATACTTCCCACATGTCAAGTATTGGTATAGACTTTTGTCTGGCACGCCATGTCTGCACATGATTGATGAAAAACCATTATTATCACCTGTCTGGAAACACCTGTCCATCTCTGAGTATTTTTTTGGCATCTGGTTGGTTGGATTTATGCATGATTTCACAAACGGTTTACCCACAACTCCTGATGTTTCTTCAAGCTGTATTTCATTTTCTTTTTCATCTATTTTGTTGTGCACGGCCTGGCCTGTCCGACCCGGGGGAACAGTAGGGGACCATCAATGCTTGTTACAAGAAAAAGACATAGCGTATCTGTGTCTGCAGTGACTATCCATGGTTTCTGGCATGTCACTCTTTTTCTTGTGAACTCGATCCGTCTAGAAATTACTTTTACTACTCTGTCTTGTTTACTCTTTTATCTCTGCCACCGAGTATGAAGCAACTTTCTTCATCAGCATGCATGCACAAAATTGACAAAAAACCAAAGAAAATACATCTATTATTACTAGGGCGAATCATATCTAGGGATTCATTGTGAAGGAACAAGGCATAACTGCACTCTGAACACCAACACTGTCACAAGCACACTGCTTTTTACCTAAGTCCTTGTCGTCACAGGAACCAAGAATCAAATTTCAAAGTCTTAATTATTGCTAACTCAATTGTTCTCTTAGGTGGCTTTCCAAGCGTAGAGCGTTTCATCCCAGCCTATCGTGGCAACCCAGCCAGGTTCTCCCCACAAGCTCCAATCACAGCCTACAACAAACTCGGTATGTTTATCAAACAAATTGATTTGGCGGTTCATGTTTGCTCCTCGCCGATGTGTTGTCTGGTCATGCCATACTCTAGCTGTCATGTCATAAGATGTAGACAAGGCAATGTCTGGAGCATGCGGTGACCATGCAGCATTGCGCACAGCAAACTCATGGCCTACAAATTCGTTAGCAGGCATTTTTGTGTTTCGAGTGTCCCAGACCTTGACAAGTTTATCAACTCCTGCTGAAAGTAAAACCGTTGGACGGTATTTATTCCAGTCTAAAGTGAGGCATTCCAGGCCAGAATGGGCCCGATCCAGCCTGAGAGTCGGGGTCTGAGGAGCCCGCATATCCCAAAGCTGGACCGAAGAATCCCACTGAGCGGAAGCCAATAAAGTGGAAGCATGTGGAGAGAACTTGGCCTCGTAGATGCTCGGAGATCGAGCCGAGGATTGGTTTGAGGTGGTGGTGGTGTTTGGTAAAGGCACTGCAGGAGGCTCAGCCAACAGTGGAGTAGAGAACGTAGTGATAGATTCCAACCTCTCTGGGGTCCAGATTTTAATAGAACCGTCCCAGGACGCCGATGCAAATATATTCTTGTCCACCATGTTCCAATTGACTGACGATACATCTCTGGTGTGTTCCTGGTTGAAAGCTCTCAGAGGAAAGCGAGGGGCATTAATGTCAAACAACTTCAACGATCCGTCACCACAGCCAGCTAGAATCTGGTTTTCATTGAGCTCAGACCATGCTAGACCAAAGACCCCATCTTGAGTATCGAAATGAATCTGAGGGACTATTTGGCCTGTAGCAGTTATATCCAAAACATAGAGTCTGCCATTGCCGACCAGGCCAAAGTTGGCAGCGGTAGCAATTGCCAATTTCGAGTCGAAAAAGGGCGAGTATCGAACACCATAGCCGGCATAACCATGAGATCGGAATGATAGCATGCTATTCAAGTAAAAGAAGAAGAGAAAGGTCTCTTTGTTGAAAAAGAATTTCAGCTGTCAGCAGTTGAAATTGTCTCGATATTGTTGCCTCGGATGACTACCATGCCCAAGAAGCGGGCGGTATTGTGTTGGGGGCGTTTTTCAGTGGTGTTTTCAAGAATCAAATCGCAGTTTCGATCGGTACAAACCAGCGAGCCAAAATAATATCTGCCGTCTTTGACCTTGACTCTGAGCAGTTTGTTGATGAGGGTGTCGAGAGAAAGGGTCATGAATGTTCTGACAGGAGCCGACCGGGTGCTAGTGAGGGGAGGGAGAGTTTTTTCGGTGGTGTTTGCTGGGAGTTGGTGGGGTGTGTAGGAGGAAGTTGGCGGCTGGTGGGTGAATTAGGAGGGAGTTACGGTGGGAGGGAGAGGGGAGGAACAGGGGAGGAACAGGGGAGGAACAGGGGAGGAAATTGAAGAAGCCAGGTTGAGAGGCTCTGTAATTAGTTATACAAGTAGATGGACATGGCAGCTGGTTTCAATGGCCGACCCATCGTGCAGAAACTCCCCGTGTTCAGAAGCTGAGTTGGCGGCTGACGGCTAATTACCAATGGCTGACAGCTGATGGCTGCCTGCTGCAGATCATACGAGTAGATCCTGTTGATATCAGGAGATGAGCTGGGAAACGCAGCTAAGCATGAGGTCTAACGATCTGACAACAATCTTGCTGAGACTGACTGGAAGTGACTTTAAATGGCCGTTCTCCCTCTATCCAAATATAATTTCTGTATTCTGTGTAAAAAAAACCGAATATCTGTTCTCGTTAAGTCATCGAGTACGCTTTCACTTTTCTTTTCTCATTCGTTCCGCACATGGATGGGTTGGTTGGATGAAGCAACAACCAACCACCCGGCAAACCTGAATCCTGTAACAAACGACTGTTTCATTGGCAGCTGGTCAATTGTTCATATGCTAAGGGTTCAGGAATTGGCCAGTTCCTAGTTTCAGTGATTGACAAATTCCCAGCTAGGCTTCAATTCTATCCAGTAGCCTTTCTCTTGCTATGCTTCCTTTATCGTTCTTTTGTTCTCCCCTTCCCTTCTTTTCACGGCTTGCTTCCACAGTGTGTACGTCCGCTCATCTCCGTCCAACTCCAGCCCAAGCCTTTTCTACTACTAAACTTCCCTTTCACAATTCTTCCGTACTCAAAGGGTGATTTTCTCTCGTGATTCCATCTAACACACCATTCCATTTTCCTAGCTAACTTTTATCTCTATATACAATTCTGTTTGTTTTTCATTGCGAACCCCTACTTATTGGATCTCTTCTTATTGAGTTCCCCTTTCATTACGCCTCCCGTCCATTGCGTTTCCCTCCTATTGCACTTCCCTTTCATTCTCCAGTCCTCCCCCTCTGGTGCTTCTCCAGACCAACCCCACCACCAATCAGCCACAGCCTTCTCACCAGGGTTTACCCCTTCCAATCTGCTGATCATCTGCTCATTCTTCCATAATCTAAAACATTTCTGATTCTCCACCTCAAAAAAAACACCTTCCAAATCTTTCGGAGTCTCGGATTTTCTCTCGGATAAACCTCCTCCTTTCCTCCTGTATGGCCCCACCCCTTCCGCTCACTTGACCTAATTAGTGGTATACCACCACTCAACGTTACCCCACACAAAAATACCAAGCAGCATTTCAATTGACTTGTGGGGCGCCGCCCCCGCATCAGCTACTTATTACAGTGGCTGCGCTGCTCAAGTCTACCAAACTCCTCCACTGCTGCATCTTCACACTTGCACCAGAAATCGCACTTCTCTTGTCTTCCTTGCTCTACTTTCCATCCCTCCTGTCCAGCTCCTTGGCTCCCTGGCTCCCTAATTGGCACCCATTCCCCTTTCCCCTTTCCTCTTATTCCCACTCTCTACTAATAGAGTGCATCCTGTGCCAGCCCCCGCTAAAATTTCCTCACTGCAGTCTCGTCACTCCACCTATAAAAAGTGTGCATCGCCGCCCGTCTGAATCAACTGACTGGGGAAGCAATCTTCCCACTGTTGTTTTTTCTCTTGCTGATAAAAGCTCCTCAAGCCCTGCTCTTGACCCCCCATCCTCTTTAACCAAATTCTGCATTCTGCTCTGCTCTGCATTTTTGCCCTGGAGCTCTAAGGATTTTTCGATCCATATTTCCTGGCTCCATTGCTTGTTCGTTTCGCACTAGCTTCTTCAATTCCTGCTGTGCTGTTGGGTGGTGCCTTCTAGACCTGGACTGGAATCTCTGTTAATCTCTTTAGCCCCGTCCGTCCCCATTCCCCCACTAAGCCAACCCTTTTTGATAGCCCACCTACCACCACTCACCTTGTTCTTCTTCTTGTCAGATTTGGATCTTTTTCTAGTCAAGAGTGTTTAGCTTTTTGTTTGAAAAAAATTTTACTCTTGAAACAAAAGAAAACTATGACTAGAGACGTCAAGAATCATCTCCTTTTCGAGGTGTCTACTGAGGTAGCCAACCGGGTCGGCGGTATCTACTCGGTGATCAAGTCCAAAGCTCCGGTCACCACCAAAGAATACAAAGGTAGATACTGTCTGGTTGGCCCTGTGAATTGGAAATCCGCAAAGACCGAGGTCGAAGAATTGCTTCCAAGTTCCGAACCGTTGCGACTGACTCTCGAGTCCATGGCTAGTCGTGGTATCAAATATCTCTATGGCCGATGGCTTATTGAAGGCGCCCCAAGAGTCTTGCTATTTGACATTGGCTCAGCCTATCATAACCTTGACGAATGGAAGTCGGATCTTTGGTCAGTTGCAGGAATTCCTGCTCCTGCTGGTGACTCGGAATCCAATGATGCCATTGTTCTTGGCTATTTGGTAGCGTGGTTCCTTGGCGAGTATGTATCGCATGATCGTGAGCATGCTGTGGTCGCCCACTTCCATGAGTGGCTTGCAGGTGTAGCCCTTCCGCTGTGCCGTAAGAGGGAAATCGATGTCACCACCATTTTCACCACTCACGCAACTCTGCTGGGCCGTTACTTGTGTGCGGGTAGTGTGGATTTTTACAACAATTTGCAGTATTTTGATGTCGATGCTGAAGCTGGAAAACGAGGCATTTATCATCGATATTGTATTGAACGGGCTGCTACCCATTCGTGCGATGTCTTCACTACGGTGTCTCACATCACTGCTTATGAATCAGAACATCTGCTGAAACGAAAGCCCGATGGCGTACTCCCTAATGGCCTTAATGTGGTCAAATTCTCTGCTGTCCACGAGTTTCAAAACTTGCACGCTATCAAGAAGGAAGCCATTAATGAATTCGTCAGGGGTCATTTCTATGGTCATTATGATTTCGACCTTGATAACACTTTATATGTTTTCATTTCTGGTCGGTACGAGTACAGAAATAAGGGTGCTGATGTCTACATTGAATCCCTGGCACGTCTCAACCACCGTCTCAAGAGCTCTGGCTCCAACAAAACTGTCGTTGCTTTTATCATTATGCCTGCTGCTACTAATTCCTACACGGTCGAAACCCTTAAAGGTCAGGCTGTCATCAAAGCTCTGGATAATACTGTCAAGGAAATCCAGCAGAGCTTTGGCAAGCGGTTGCTCGAGCATTGTGCTCGTTCTACTCAGCATGGTAAAGAGGTGCCTGACATTGACGAGCTTTTAACCAGTTCGGATAGAATTCTTCTGAAACGTCGGGTCTTTGCCTTGAAGAGAAATACACTCCCTCCAGTTGTCACTCACAATATGGCTGATGATGCTAATGATCCTATTTTGAACCAGATTCGTCGTGTTCAATTATTCAACCACCCTTCTGATAGAGTAAAGATCGTTTTCCACCCCGAATTCCTGAATTCCAATAATCCTATTCTGCCTTTGGATTACGATGACTTTGTTCGTGGTTGTCATATGGGTATTTTCCCCTCTTATTACGAGCCTTGGGGTTACACTCCTGCTGAATGCACCGTCATGGGTGTACCAAGTATCACCACCAACCTGTCGGGATTCGGATGCTATATGGAAGACTTGATTGAGAATTCTAGCGACTACGGTATTTACATTGTTGACCGACGAAGTCAAGGAATTGACGACTCTATCAACCAGTTGGTGGATTACATGTTTGAGTTCTGCGGAAAGTCACGGCGACAACGAATCAACCAGCGAAATCGAACCGAAAGACTGAGCGATTTGCTAGACTGGAAGAGAATGGGCCTTGAGTATGTCAAGGCTCGTCAGCTTGCATTGCGACGAGCCTATCCTGACTCCTTTGCTGACGAGTTTGAAAATGGGTTCAATCCCTTCGACGCGGGTTCACACAAGTTGACTCGTCCTTTGAGTATGCCAGGGTCTCCTCTAGATAGAAACGGAGGTCTCATGACCCCGGGTGACCTCGGTAGTCTGCAAGAGCTGAATCAGCCTTTGAGCACTGAAGATTATGTTGACTTCCGTCTGCCCGAAGATAGTGAAGAAGAGGATGATGACATCCAGTTACACAGTCATATTGCGAAGTAGGAGGCTTGTATATCACTAGTATCAGCAGAGAAATGTCTCTGAGAATGTATAATTGAATAAATAACACCCAGAAATCCAAGTGTTTGCTGCTATTTGCAGGAAATTGCATGTTTCGTTCTGACATGAAGATGTATGTTTGATATTGAGCTGGGTTTCTGCAGAGAATATCCTGAGAGAGGCTAATTTGTCATGTTGCAAGAAATCATTCGTGAAATGACGATTCGATAGTTTCAAGAATCTTGACAAGAGATCAATCATGTGCGCCTGGAGTCTGCCAAGTGCATTGGATCCTCACAAGTTCCGATAGGATTTCAGAGATTTTAGCAATTCCTGGCTCCAGTTTCTTCAAGCCAAAAAATATAATGAGTGATCCGTGGGGTAAACCATATGCAGCGACCGCTGAAATCAGCCGGTGTGGCCAAAGAATTCTCTGAAACTTCTCTGTTCAACATTTAGAAGTTGATCAAGTGAGGGTTGACGGCAACTTGCATAGTTAAGACTGTAGCCCATGCTGAATAAGATGATTCATGTTGATAATCGGCTCCCACTCAACACGCTCGACTCTATGCTCAGCACCATGTCTCCATCAAATGGCATGTGTCTAATTGGCGCCAGATCTCCACACACCATCCACCCTACAATTGCTCACCATCTCCCTCAACTAACACGGTCTTCATTCAGCCTCTGAAGCCGCTCGTTCCGTAGGTGATATGTAGTTCTCTCATTTCGATATTGCCGAATAAATTCAGCCACCGACTCCTGCGAAGTCCCCTCTAGAAAACTGGCCGCTAACACCTCACTGAGATCCTCGCTCTCCTTAGTAGAGTATTCTAGCTGACTCTTGATACCCGGCATGGAAAACGGCTGCAGCGATCGATACATCTGCTGCTCCACTTCAAACCATTGCGATTCTAGCTGCTTTGCCATCTGTAAGCTTCCATTGGAGCTCTCCTTGAGTTTGTCCAGTTCTTCCATCTTTGCCAGCAAATCCTTGGCCCTCTGGATATTCTGCTCCGCCAGCAGCCTCTGGGACTCATATATCTCCTTTCCATTCCCACTTATCTCATAAAGGCCCTGGATCAGAGACTCTGATGTTGCCAGTTCCCTGATTATATGAATCTTAGCTTCCTGGACATTTTTGGGGGCATCTAACTTGATAGAAGACGATGCTTTAGCCATTGATTCCATCGGTCTGCCATTGCCGATGCTCTTAGCTGCTCCGGGCTTAGACGGCAATGGTGGGGGTGTTGCAATTTCCGCGTCCATTTCTATGTTCATGTCACGATAAAGGCTATATAAGACAAGTGGGGGGAGGCAGTTTTCTGGCGGAGATGGGAAGTGCGGTGCGGTGCGTAACATAACAGATGTTGTGTTTACATATCGGGGATGCAAAATCACCCACCAACTGTCAAGATTCTTTTATCTTTCACCACACAAACTGTCAACAGGATGGTATCGGCGATTTTCATCCCACTTCCCTACCGTTGCTTGAGCAAGCCGACCTACTCGGATGGTCAGATTTTGCATGACTCGTCTCCGGGGGAATTTTGGAGGGTCTGTGACACTGAGGAGGGAGCTGATGATCTGGTTGTGGACTCACTGCCTGAGCTTAGGCGGGCCGCTCAGAGCGTCAATAAACAGTATGAAAATGCTGAGGATGGTGGTGAGCTTCTGGTGATTGTTGAAGAGGACCGTGTTGCCCAAAATGTCATATCGGTGGGGGTGTTTTCGCCGTCGCCGGCACTGGTGAATCAGGAACGGGCTACTATGCTTCGAGCTTATCAGCCGGTGACTGTTAAGTCAGTGCCTGTGAGACATAGGTCGGAGCTTTTCAGTCAGCTATTCCCTAAACTGGATGAAATCAGTGCATATTCTGGGGCTGCTATAGTTGTGACGGACTTTAATGCTGAAAAAATGCTCGCTTCCAAGGTTGGAGATGAGTTTGTTTACGTTAATCTCTATGGATCTCTTGATGCTGTCACCGATGCCAGGAAACTTTTGAATGTTTCAATTGACTGCATATTCAGCAACTTGTATGTCGACACTTTCGATTTGCTATTGTCAGTGCAATCATTGGTGGCCGGGGTACGAAATGGCAATATCAAGACTATTGAGGACCATGCTAGAGTCAAATTTTATATGGCAGAGCCGTTAAGTGAACTCTATTCGACAGCTTCTCCTTGTGGTGAAGTCACCAGAAATTTGAATCAGATCTACATCACTGCTCGTGATCCTGCTAATATTGAGCTTGCAAAAGCTTTGTTGCAAGAAGTCGTCAAACGCACCACTCCCCTTGTCCACAAAGACTGTGTCGTCTCTTTTGTTAAGATCGATTTTTTGATCTTTAAATGTGTCAAAGAGTTGAAGAAAATCATGACCGACCTGGGAACATTTATCCAACTCCCTTACCTTGGAGCTTCTCGAAGTTTGGTGAGGGTTCTCGGTGTCAATGCCTGGTCAGTTGAAGCTACCATCCGAGAGCTTATGAAGTTGACAAGCAATTTTTATAATGTTTCTTATATGCTGCATACAGGTCAGCGGGACCCCAACGATGAAACTTTTTTGGATCGGCCTAATATTGATATACCAATGCCTCACAGGATCTCAGCATCTAATGTTTCTGACCTTGGAGATGGAGCCCTGCCAAAATACTCTATGTGTGAAGCACTGGTTGCTTTGGATAGAATAGCTGTGAAAAGTGGTGCTACTATCGGCTCCACATTTGGTTCTACTTATGAAATAGCTGCTTATAAGACTGACGCTAAAAAAGCGGCCAGTTTGATGGCGTCGTTGGCCCATGTCAAACAATACGAGACACAGATAGTTTATCGTCTGGAACTTGAACTGGAACAAAAAGACTTTATTGCAGGCAAAAAAAGCGGAAAGACTCACAGAATAATGAAAAACTCCAATGTTTGGATTCGGTTTTTGCCATTCAATGAATACAACTTTTATGTCTCACTGGAAGCAGATAATTTCACCAATGCTCAATCAGGCATTCAGCTTTTGGAAGACGAATTTCCTGCTGAGGTTTGCTTTTATATTCCTGAGATGTTCCATAAGCAAGTCATTGGGCAGGGCGGACAACGCATTCAGGGTATAATGAGGAAGTACAATGTTTTTGTCAAGTTCTCGAATGATCATGAAGACTATCCTAATGCTTTTTCACTAGAAGAACCTGACAATGTGCTTATTCGATGTCCGTCTAAAAATAATAAAAATATTGCCGACGCTCAAAGAGAATTGATGAGCACGGTGGACGAGCGAAGTACGGACCTTTGTAATACTTTTATTCACATGAGTCGATCTCATCGAAGGATTTTTGTTGAAGAGAAAGCTACATTTATCAGAAATATCGAGTCCAAAACATCCAGTGTAATTTTATTGCCTGGTGACATCATCAATGCTCCTGATGGTGTGGTTGAAGTGCAGGGCCTTGCCGCAACTTCAGCAGATTGTACAAGAATGCTTAAAACATTACTACCCGAGGACTATGAGTTTAAAATTGCTTTCAGCAATACATTTGCTGAGGTTTGCACTCTTGACAGTGGTGACTTTTACAGTGAAATCGTGGTGCCATTCAGAGTTGCTCTTCACATTGAAGTGGAGGTTTATCAGCAGCCCAGGAACCCAACTGGTAGTTCTATTCCAGCTAGTAGCATGGTCACTACACATAATACTGCTACACCTGAGAAAATGCCTTCCAAATATCACCGAATTGTTCTGAGTTATTCTAGTGAGAACTCTGTTGGACTTGAGGATGCTATACAAGCTTTGACCTCATTCCTCCGATCCAAGAATCTAAATATTTTGGACCGAGGAGAAATCCACGGAGATCCTGTTGAAGAAGGCTCCGCTGCGACTGTTGGTCAGAAACGAAAAACCGAGTTCTTCAATTCTCGAAACCCTGCATTCCAACAGTCTGCTCCTTTAGTTTCTGCTCCCCTGGCCCCTCCTCCTCAATCTTACGGTGCGCATCCTGCTACATTTCATCCTGATTCGTTTCCTCGATATAACTAAACGGATGCTAAACGGATGCTAAATGCTACAATACCCTGTGTGCCAAGGTTATAGCTGTGAAACAAGGGCTTCTGCCGGCTGGCAAGTTCATTGCATCAGAATGTCTAATTCTCTTATCCACGATACTAAATACCCTCTATAATATAATTGGATGTACAAAATTTTGAAAATAAGATGCATTACGGAGAAAAAACCGAATCTGATTCTGAAATCGAGACTGAAGCCGAAGCCTCAGTTATGAGATTTGAGTGTTTTGAAGATGCTGTATGCAAGTCAATTAGGTTGTGTAGAAGTTGCAGCCTACACAACCAGTAACAACTTCTAGAAGATCAAATGATGATTCTTCAAATGAGAATATTTAGAAATATGGGTAAAGAAATCATAATTTCAACTTGAAAAAAAATGAACAGATCAAGAAAGATCGAAAGACAAAGATAAACCAAAAGTAAGAGGGAGGGAAGATTGGACTTGCGTCACGTGACCGCATCTTTGAACCGCTCTCGACAGCTACTGCCCAGCCACTGCCATCTTTCAAACATTCACCTAGCTATCTCTTTGAATCCGTAACCTTATAATTGTCTAAATTCTCCCTGATTACTCCTTCTTTCCAGTTAGTTCGATCAGTTGGCCTGTTTCGTCAAGGCCCCCATTCTAATAGCCCAATCCCATCCACCACCAACACACGAAGCTTCACCACACAATCAGGAACTCGGCACAATGAATCGAGAACAAGAAGAATACGGGATGGCCGACGAGCTGGACTCCATCAGTTTAAGAGATGTCGCTGCTATGAGATACGTTCGACACCAAGAATGGCTGGATCAAGTGGTTGGAAATAACACCAGCACCTCCAAACTGGTGCAGCTGGATCCGAAAATATTTCCCGAGACAACCGATGAGTCGAAATGGAATTTCAGCGACGTGGATTCATTGAAGAAGAAGCTTGCTGAGATTAATGGGGACATTTCGAAGTTGCAGGAATCTTCTGCTGACAAGTCCTCGATGGAAGCTTCCAGCCAGGTTGCGAAAGTGTCCAAAGAAGACATTGAACAATTACGCGAAAGCTTTGGAAATCCCGAATCCAATGCTGACGATATTATATCGAAGTTTGAGGGCAAGTTTGGCGTCGGTCTTATTGAAAAACAGCGGTTCAGAAAGGTTGATATCAAGCTGGAACTGCCCCAATATGCTTCTGCACCGGACAAGACTGAAATGGATGTCGATGGAGGCCTTGCAGGCAATGAGCTCGGTAACTTTGAGGGAATTCCTGGTCTTGAGGATCTCGAAGAAGATAGTGTAATGGCTAATATGTAAAAGGGCGCTGCTATTTATTTGTAGATGAATGATATTCTGAGTTTTGACACTCTTTTGTAAGGGCCTTATTCCATGGTGCCGTATTTCTACTGAAATCGAACTACATGGTAGTGAGATGATGGGGGTATTTTCATTTTCATTTTCTTCATTTTCATTTTCATTCTCAATTATGATTATGATTTTGATTTTAAGAGCCTGTTAGCCAGGCTTCGTGTGATGTTGGACAGTCGTGAGAATATCCGCAATTTTCTATAGTCATACAATGCATATTTTGAACGCAGCCAAAGGAAAGGGCCAGCGAAGATGGCCGAATTGGCCTGGTAGCGGTGGTGGATCCTTCACGCAAATATTCCACTGATATGTCGCACGGTTTTGCCAGAGCCCAGCAGAGCAAGAATAGCAACAACGTCTACAACCAGCAGAGTCAGTCCAGCAAACATGAATCTAGGAGCAAACACCTTCCACACCATGAGGTGTCTTCGAAGATGAGCAGCCATGGCCATGGAACTGACTGCCAGCAACGTGTAATAAACGTTAGCCAAAATGAGTTTTCGGGAAATTCTCCCCACTACTCTTCGAGGAGCTCTTGAAGGTGGGATTCTCCAGATAACCAATAGGGGGATCGCAAGAATGGCCAAAAGTATCGGCCCAAAAGTGTTCAAGACAATTGCAAAATGAGTAAATGGGAACACGATTTCTTCTGAAGGTACAAAGCCGATATCCCATTGGATAGCAGGGACTGTGACCTGATGGCCAGTCTTGAAAAAGAATGACATTCCACACAGACATAAAATGGCTACAGACACAATGTCACCCTGTCGCTCAGCAGATGATTCCTGACCGAGAAGCTCCAAGCCACTGAGAAGGAGGTAAATAAGGCCAACCAATACAACCCCACCCATGGGCTTGTTTACGACCAACAAGGATGCAAACACTCCAAAGATGAGCAGCATATAGTTTGAACCATAGATGTTTGAGTATCCCTTGATAGAAGCTTGTGTATTAGCTTCGGGAGTCTTGGCCTTCTCAACGTCCAGTTCAATACAAAGGGGATTGCCTCGCAACCAACTATAAGTCCAAGCAATCAACGAAGCTCCAAGCACAGTTCTGGCAACTAACAATTTGCTCTGTCGAAGAGTCACTGCCATCTCAGGAAACTTACCAGATGAATCAAATGCA
Organism: Zygoascus hellenicus; assembly: GCA_030564625.1. Taxonomy (NCBI): domain Eukaryota; kingdom Fungi; phylum Ascomycota; class Dipodascomycetes; order Dipodascales; family Trichomonascaceae; genus Zygoascus; species Zygoascus hellenicus. The sequence continues at coordinate 716,276 of JAJLWE010000004.1, forward strand.
TCAAGTGCCCAATATACTGTACTCAACCCCATTAGGGCCTGCAAACCAACTCCAATGTACATTGGAGCAGAGCCGGTATAGCTACTAGTCATCATGTAGAAACCTTTGATGAGCTGAGCCAGGAACAAGGTGGTGAGTCCGAGTACCACAAGAGTATATGGGCTGCTTGTGCTACTTCCTTCTTCGTAGAATGTGGTCACACATCGTGACTTGGAAGTGCTTTGTTCTTCTCGACACACTCGAGAATACGAAGTGGCTACCAGTAAAAGAACAATTACAATACTGTGCCAGACTGCAAATCGGATTTTGGTGTTGGTGTTACCAATAGCTTTGAAAAGGCCTACCATTCCAAAAGTAATTAGCAAAAATTTGGTGACTTGGTCTTCCCAGACGGTGTAGCTATTGGAGCCAAAAGTTGCACAATGAGCCAGGACTACTGAAAGGAACAAGAGCCATTGCTTTTTGGAGATTCCAGAAATGTCTGCCAAAAGCAAATTACCGAGCCCGTTGATGCCTGTGAAAAGAAAGCCAACCAATATACCAATGGCTAGACCCTCAAGCACATAAGACCTGTCATACAAGACGGTTGCACCGGTAGCAATCAGCCCAGTTAGAGTAGCAAATCTTGCCATAGAAGGTGCAGTATATTTGACACCACCAATTGCAAGAGAAGAACTCGAATATATAGCGATAGCAATAATTAGCGACGATAGAGTAATGGCGAAGCCAACATACATCTTGACTAGATCAAACTCAACCCATCGCTTATGGAGTTCATTCAGTATGAAACTTTGGTAGTCACGAGCCGAGTAAAGATCGTGAATATTTTTATAAAGCTGTTCAGCTTTTTCGCTGCTCTCTCCCTGATTGATGATGTTTTGTCTGTATGCTTCGATTTGGTCAGCGACCGCTTGGCCAATAGTAGACCATGATTTTTCAGGAAATGCCTCAGGAATGGGAAAACCCAAATTGTTGAAAGGGATTGGCAGACCAAGTAGTAAGGACAGAGTTGGCACGAGATCAATTTGAGCCACTGATCTGAATTTCTCACCTCTATTAGAAGTGTCATAGCGATTACCTTCACCCTTTGATGCGGATTTTCCCAGTAAATCCAGCTGAGCGTCTGAGAGTCTCTTAAAAGGCTTTTTGGCCTTTGAATACATCCAAAGTGTAGATTCTAGCTCCAACAAGCTATCTCCACCATGATCTCCCTGAGGGTCCATGCCATGATCTCCCATTACAATGAGCAAAGTCTTGTCATCAATCTCATTGATAACGTCCTGAATGAAACCATTCATTTGCTTCAGCTTGTCCTCCATAGAAGGATGATTGGGGCCATATCTGTGGCCCGCATGATCAACACCCAGCAGGTGTCCAATGGCAATGTCGAAATGAGTATCGCTTCTGAGAAGAGGCAGCAAATGCTCAATGACACCATTATCAACGGTATGAAGATCCCAGACATTCAAGCTCGGATACGGATAATTGAGAATGGGATCAATCTTGGAATTGAACAAGGCAGTCCAGGTGTCATCGCCCATAAAGGCTACAGTCTTATTGAGTCGATCCATTTGCAGAATCCACGAATCTTCCTCGACCTCTGTTCCAGCAAAATTGGAACCGGCATCGACAAAGGTTGGTAAAGAGCCAGTAGTGAGACCCTTCAAGCGCTGAAGAGTGGTAGTAGGGGGATCAGCCAAAAATTTGAAAAGCAGAGTTTGATCTGGGTGCTGATCAAACATGGAGTAAAGGACGGGAAATTTGTCATGATAATACAAAGAATCGCCAGAGTTTTCAGAATCTGGTACCACAAAGTCGAATCTCAGCGCGTCTATCACTATGAGAACAGTTTTATCAAAAGCTGGTTGTAGATCTGCCGGATTAGCCGAAATTGAGTCCAAAACTGGACGGGACAGGAGAAATCCTGTAGTGAATAGGTAAATTCCAATGGCCTGAACAACCAGCAGGTAAAAGAAACATAGCGCATAAGAGAGCCATGTGGACCGGAATCCTTTTACATCTACTATCGTAGGTTTGACCATGATAGATGGTGGTTAGTTGGTAAGAGAGTTTGTATGATTTTCTATTCGTATAGAGGGAAGAAAGGGGGGTTGGGGTTGGCGTGCGGCTGTCACCCCCCGCCAATCTTGGAGCTAATAGGTTGATCCGGTATGGTAGAGTCTTTTACTGTTCAGTTCGAGCACGAGTCAAAATAGTGAAGGTGTAGGAGGAAAAGGACGAAGAAGAAACAGAATAGGAAGGATGAGATAAAAATATGGAATTGAAGTGGTGGGCTTAATACTGGCCATGATGTTGTGAGTAGATGTTTCTGAGAGCAGATCATAGAGGTGATAGTCCGAGAATTCAAACAACAAAAGAAGATGATGCATTGATAAAGGTAGTGTAGAGCACGGAGTAATTCACTAAAACAAAAAAAAAAATGCTACAAGCAGATATCCAAGAGTTGGGGGTAGTTCGAGATCAATGCACTAGCACTGACATGTAGAGCGAGTTGAAACAGATCAACAGATCAATCTTCAACCAAGTCGCTTCTTGTCACGACGACAATACCTCTCCCATTCCCGATCCCAATAATCCTGCCGGTACATTTCCCAGTTTTCAACAGTCTCCTGATTGAATGTTCTTGCGCTCAAAACAAGCTTCACCAGCCGACCGGGACGGCTCTGATATGCTGGGTTATAAAAAAGTCCTAGAATGTACTCAGCCCAGTTTTTGCGGATCTTGACCAGCTTCATATTGAACGGCCGAAGCCCCTTGTTAATGCTATAGACGAATTTTGGCTCATAGATGAAGGTCTTGGTATAAAGACCAGTCAAATGGAAGAGACCCAGTGTGATAACTGTACCCATGAGCATTAACCGATCGAAAAAATTGAACATCTTGTAAATACTAGGATTGATGAAGACGGAATAGGTGTAGTAACCAGTGGTAACTACCAAGATGCAAAAAAATAAAATATGCTTCCTTCGAGACACCGCCATGCCTTGATACTGCTGACGGAAGCTTTCCTCTACTATCAAAGTGTTGCGAAACATTTGATATGGAGACTGCAATTCTGCCTCCTCGTCTACAGCCACTGACGAGCTTCGAGACGATGAGCGTCCGCCCTTACGATTCGATGACGACCGTCGTCGTGATCGTTTCCCTTTGGTTTCTTGCGGAATCATGCCATTCTTGACTTCTTCCTGACCACTCAATGCTGTACTAGACTCGGGACTCTTGATCTTACTAGTGGGATCAATTGATTCCTGCTCGGCCTGTGCGTCCAAAGCCTTTCTGGATCCCATTTCTTCCCCAATTATACTGCTCTCATCACTCGGCATAGCAACTTCGGAAACACTCGGTTTCATTGGTTGCTCCTGCTCGTGTTTACTACTATCAGATCCCCGATCAGCAGCCATGGCTTCAGAAGCCACAGCAGCGGGCCCCACCGGCAATCCATGCAAACGTTCTGGACCACTCATCGTATGTGAATCAGCTAATTTCACCCGCCAACCAGGAAAAACTGCCGAGATTGGATGAGGCGTAGCCAGTTGAGTCAGTAGGCTGTTAGATGTTGGGCTTTAACGAGGATGAAAAGGGCTAGGCCCGGGGGGGCGCGCTTACCTCAGCAGTTGCCATGGCAACCCCCCTCATCCACTTGCATCCCGTGAAAATATCACGCCAGCCGCAGCTTAGTAAAGAAACCCGTTCTAGAATGAATTCTCATTACTAAAGATACCGAATCCAATAGTTGCTTAGTATTGACGTCGTGTGATTGGGCCTCCCATATATAAGCACCGGTGTATCCCTGCTCTTTGTTGGAAATATACTCTCACCTAGCAATTGATTTTTCCAATTGAAACCAAACATGTCATTCAGAATTGCGTCTAGAATCACCCGTGTTTCTGCTCAGAAGGGCTTGGGCTTCAGCTCTGCCTTGAAGCCCAAGCAAGCTACAAGGCTATTGAGCTCCACCAAGTGGGCTTGTGAGCAACCTCGACCTCCTCGGTCGGAGGAAAAAGCACAAGAATCCGAGTCTAAGAGCAGCTCTCCTCCCCCTAAATCTGGAAACCTCAACATTGGATTGTTTGCTGCAGCTCTAGCTGTCGTTGGTGGTGCCTACTACTACTTCTCTGCCGATGCCAAAACAAAGACCGTTTCTCAGAAACAGGCTGGTTTTGACGATTACCAGAAAGTTTACAATGCAATTGCTAAGAAACTTCAGGATGAAACCGATTGGGATGATGGCTCTTATGGACCAGTGTTGGTTCGATTGGCATGGCATGCTTCTGGAACCTACGATAAGAAGGACGGGTCTGGTGGCTCCAAGGGTGGTACCATGCGATTCAAAGAGGAATACACCACGGCTGCCAACACTGGATTGTCTGCTGGTAAGGACTTTTTGCAATCTATTCATGACAGTTTCCCTTGGATTTCCTATGGAGATCTTTACAGCTTGGGCGGTGTTTGTGCCGTCCAAGAGCTTGGAGGCCCATCTGTCGGATACAAGGCCGGTCGAGTTGACCAACCTTTGACCGCCATGGCTCCTGATGGACGTCTCCCAGATGGCTCTAAAGGTCAGCAGCACATTCGGGATGTGTTTTACCGAATGGGATTCAATGATGAAGAGATTGTTGCTCTCATTGGAGCCCACTGTCTCGGACGATGCCATACTCAGAATTCCGGATATGATGGACCTTGGACTTTCTCTCCTACTTATTTCACCAATGACTTTTTCAAGCTTCTTGTTGATGAGAAGTGGCATGTTCGAAAGTGGGATGGACCTAAGCAATACCAGGACGACTCTTCCAACAGTCTTATGATGCTCCCCGCTGATTATGCCTTGATCCAGGACAAGTCTTTCAAGAAATGGGTCGAGACTTATGCCAAGGACTCTGACTTATTTTTCAAGAATTTTGCTTCTGCTTTCGAGAAGCTTTTGGAGAATGGTGTCAAGTTCCCTGAGGGAACTGCTGTCTGGCATTTCAAGACTTTGGATGAGCAATAAACAGCGATCATTGACTCGACCTGACCTGACAAACATTTACGTCCGTAACTATTTAATAAATCAGATTTTAGTTGATATTTAGCTCTTCTATTTGAAGACAAAAATGCTTGTGTTTAACCTCGGCTTTTTAGCAACGGTCTGTAAATCATTCCATCATGTTTGCTACTCGCTAACAACAAAGCAGCATCATGTGAAAAGAAACAAAATGTTCTGATCATTGATTTTATTCACAAAAAGCTATTGATCCAATATCAGCAGCTCACGATTTGCGACTCTATATACAAACAGTCGGAATCTAAAGAAACTTCTCGCTCTTCTTTCTATATACTCGACCATCTCTCAACCATCTTCGGTAATCCTTCAAGCTACCAATCTTCTCGCCATAATAGTCTACAACAGGATTCACATAACTCTGCTTACTCGGGTCAGGTCGGTTTGCTTTGATGTGCTTGAGAAATTCAGTGTTCTTCTGAACAAAAGAAGGATATTGCTTTCGAATCATCAGCTTGAAGACACTCTCGCCAACAACAGGGCCAAGCAAATAGGAAAAACCTCCTAGAGCAAACAATCCACCTCCATAAACCCAAAAAGGATCGAATCCAAAGATCATCTGTGTAGGATCAATTTCAATATTGGAAACAAACCCCCAGCCAATAGTGACGGCACCAAAGGCAGTGAAAATGCTACAGACAGTATTTACACGTCTTCTCTTGGATCTCAAAGCAAGAAACTCATTCCAGCTCAATGCAGAGGTATCTTTGGTCGCAGCATTCAGCACCGGTCGGCTAGCTGACAGACCAATGGCTCGACTAGTAGAGAACTTGAGCTGGCCCAATGAACGGGAGCAACTGGCCCGGAAGGCACAGTGTCCAAACACGCTGCTTCTTGACAAGCCAACAGTTGTGAGCATTTTCACAGTAATATAACAACTAATATATGGTGTGATGTGTAGAATGTTTTAGCAACCAGAACGGTTGGGTGGTTCTCAGCTGCAAAGATATGACGATGGTGAGAGGCTGAGCGACGAGAGAAGCAGGCCCAGAAAAAAAAAAAAAATTACCCATCATAGAAAGAAGAGTTGGAACCAATTTTATAAAAAAAAAAGAGCTAGGGAAGACAAAGTAAAGAAATTAGAAAAGAAAATGCCGTCTATTCGAAAGAAAGCAAACAAAGCCAAGCTGAGGTCGGAAGCCGGGGAATCGGCAGCCAAAAAGTCAATTCTGGGAGCTCGGCCTTCAGCTTTAAGCCATGCTCAGAACCCATTTTTGCATGGCTCCAAGATTTCAAAGAAGGAGAAACGTCAAGAGAAGAAATCCTCGTTTGTAAGCAGACTGGCCAGTGAGAATTCCGGATTATCAAAAAGTGCCAAGAGACGGCAGAATCGTAAAGAAAAGAGCAAGCTCAGTAGCAATCTCGGGGATCTACTGGATTCGTTGGTTGAACAAGCCGAAGATCAGAATCCCTCTGACAAAGTAGGCTATGTTCCTCCAAAAGTACAGGTTGTGAATCCCAAAAGCAGTGCCAAATCTCAAGAGAAGGTTGTACAGCATGAAATTGGCAGGTTCCGAGCTGTTCTTGGAGATGCCAAGTACCGAGAGAATCCGTTTGGCAGTCTTCGGGGACTCATTGCGAAGAATCTAGAGAGTTCGTGAGAGCGGATGATTATTTATATTGGGGATCAGTGCTGTTTAGTATCAATATGATATGTGGTGCGGGATGCCTGTAACAATGTCAATGCACTAGGGTATTGAATGAAGTTTTAATCAGTGACAAGCTGCGGTATAGCCAAGTCATTCAGGTGATGTTTAAACTGGAGAGTTTAACCTGGGACAGTCGAATCCGATCCGATCTGGGAACAGCTTGATCTGTAGCCAATGTGCGCCAATCTCAGATATCAGATCTCCGCATCTGTTACTTCTTGCGCTC